>OX327686.1:20000000-21200000 GCA_946807835.1 Ailanthus altissimus | reverse complement strand
ATTTTCTGCTCGTAGCATCACCTCTCCAAGCTTTAACATTTTACTCTCTCTCAGTCCCTGTAACATATTACAGATATGAGAAGGATAGACGGTATCTAATACCCAGCCAAAACTGGCATCAAATTCCATGGAAATGTTTATGATCGTCAAGCACGTACCTGAGGGAGTCTTCTTTGCATTGGCAAGATATCTAGGGCAACTGCGCTTTCAATGCCTAACCTTACGACAGTAGAAATACTTTTCATCTGTTTTGATCTTTTGTTGAGGCTTAGATATTTGTCGCCTCTGAAGACTTATCTTGGGTGTCTGCCTCACCTTCTTATTCCCTTTGGACTTCTTAGAAGCCCTCAAAATAGGAGATGAAGCACCTTGAATGAAGAAGGTCGCACCTTTTTGTTCATGTCCTTTGGGGTGGCACTATCAAAACGCCTTCTAGCAATCTCTGATCAACAATATACCTAAGCTTTTTTGAATTAAGAACAATCTTTTGATTCATTAGCCAGTTTGAGTAATTTTCAGCGCCTTTGAGTTGATGTGTATCCAGTATGCACACCAAAAGGTTTGTAAAGGCCATCAGATCTAATCTTCACAAGATAAAATAAATAAGAGATGTTAGTAGAACCACTAAATCACTAATTAAAATATTTTAAATCATGGTATAATAATTATCCATTTTTCAATTTAAAATGCTCTTAAACTGCTTTATATAATCTTGGTAATCTCTCGAACGAAAAAATGATAGTTTTGAAAGTATACTATACTTTAGGTGAGCGAGTACATTATAATATTTTTAATTTACACATCACGTGCATAAATATGTAACGAAAAATAAACAAACATTTCATTACGCTAATGAGATATTAGAGAACTTACATTTGAAGCGTGCTTTACGCAATTCTAGTTTAAGACTCGATGGGATCCTTTGAGCTAGAATGGTAACTTCCTACTCTTATTGGAATATTGTATGAAGCAACATTTACTTCATTTCAATCTCTTGGAAATTTACTATTTTTTGTATACATTTTTCATGTTTACAAATCACTTGCAATTTCTTAATTCCGTGCATAAAATGAAATAGAATTAACTATTTATAACCTTAGCTGCCAATCAATTCGGCCAATTTGAAACAGATTAATGTAAAATATTCAACAAGTATGACAATGCATGAAACGTGCATTGTCATACTTACAATTGGTGGCTGTATTACAAAAGGAAGAATGTCCAATGCTTATTAGTTTCATTTGTAATTTTGCCACCTCTTGCTTACTCTTAAGCATGATAATGGCTTTTAAATACAAATGATAATGTGTTGGCCGAGCATATCATGCTAAAAGCATAACTAAGCTAAATAAAAGTTAATGAATTATTGCCACCTCTTGCTGTTTATTTATTGGCCAAATTTTTGGTCCAATTAAAAATAATTCATTTAATTAACAATTGCTTTCAATTTGGCCGAATACAAAATTTAATTGGTGGCATGATTAAATGTATATAAACAATATGCCTTTTATTTTATTTTGCCATTTAATTATTAACAATTAATAATAAATGGCCTATTGATATCATGCCACGTATACCCTAACAAATTAATGGCATAATATGTGACATCTAATAGAAAGGTAAAAGTGGCAAGTTTCACTTACCAAGATCTCAAGCTTAACACTTAAATTCTATGATCTTTCAGAGAGACCTTGAATTAATTCTAATTTTTCAAGAACTTTCCAGATTGAACTATTCAATCTGATACGCTATCCCAGTGCGCAATGAGTATACTTCATATAGTGAGACTCCTTAGGTTCACACCCATTCATCTTACGAAACTTTTCTATGAGTCTATAAATGTTACCCCACACACATATTATAGAAATAATGAAACATTGTGTTGAACCACACAAGTTGAGGTTAATATATATTCATATAATCTGTCCATCATTTATATCCTGGAAGAGCTAAGACATAGATCATCACCACCAAGTCTCTATATGCTTAACACTAGAACTTATTTTCAGATTTGTATTCTATTAAACAATATTCGTAACAACTTTTGTGATATTGTTTTTCACACATGAAACATTTTTCCTGAGTGAATTACTTATGGCTATAAGATTTTTTGAAATATAATCTTGGAGCATCTGGATATACAACTCACCTATATGAGCTGACGGATTTCTATATCTTCACACACTGGACTTTATGAGCATCGGACCAACCCAGTAACACCCAGCGGTCAGACTATGAAAGGTCTTTAATTTATGTAAAACCTAATTATGGTGGATCACTCATAAGTCCATCATGGTGCTCAAGTCAAGGGACCACAAATACTACTCAACTCAAAAGGATTATCCATTGACGGCTTTATGGGATGACTATTGGTAATCCTAGTTGAGTTTATTCAATACTCAGTCCTAACTAATACCTGCATATTTGTGCGAGCTTCTGCTAAGCTCATGATTTGCTAAGACTTACCATCTAGACCATCCAGATATAGACATACACCGATCTGTATTAAATATGGTTCCCATTGACAGACTCACAGTGAATATAGATCGGGAACATAACATTTGAAAACATACTTGCACAATGACATTTCTTTGCTCCATTTGTAACTATGTGATTGTTAGTATACCCTAAGATCTTTGTCCCATTTCAGACTAGGCTCTAACTCTTTAGATTTCATTGACTCTTACAACTTTTTAACTCTTAACACTTACAACTCTTAACGCAGGTAACTCTTAGCGTTGATCCAAACTCTTTTAGACTAGGTCTGAACTCCTTTAGATCATACAATGTCTAAAGTGTTACAAGCATCTTACCATTTATATAAAATATTAATGATTTTATTCGAAATGCTTATTGTATAAATATTAAACAATTAATATTCATACAATTTTAGAATGGCATGTAAGCACCAGTTTTAACAACTCCTACTTGCTCTAGTGCAATTCATGAGGATGCCTAATACCAATCATCTTCATATGTTTCTCAAATACATTAATATTTAAGGCTTAGTTAGTGGGTTCACTATATTATTCATAGAATATATCCTATATACTATTACATATCCAATAGCCAAGAACTTTATAATTATGTAGTATTCAGAGTCCACATGATTAGAACTTCGGTACGCCTTATGACTTTTTGGATTGAGCTATTATTCTGTTATTGTTGCATTTAGTGGGATAGGATCTACTAAGCTTGGAACTATTTTAAGCTCTGCAACTAATTTATATATCCACAGAACTTCTTTTGTAGGCTTATCAAGTTACAACATATTCTGCCTCCAAGGTAGAATTAGTTGTAGATATGTATATTACATTCTCAACTAACTATGGTTCCGATGGATGTAGACATTCTTTCATCTAGACCAAACTAGAAGTCCAAGTCTGTGTATCCTTTTATATAGAGGTAAGTTTCTCCTTGAGTTAGAAACTTATCCTCTGTACCTCTCAGGTATTTCAGATATGTTTAATGGCCAATTAATTGTCATGACCTGAATTAGACTGATACTGGTTCGTAACACTTACAGCCATCTAGATTTGAATTTTGTACATAACACAGCGTACATCAAAGCTATCTCTAGCTGATGTACATTATGTGTTAGACACTCTAACGTTTTCATCTTCTTACCGAGGACACTTCTCCTAAAAGATAAATTTCATGTTTGAAAAGTAAATTAACCGTCTCACAATTATTGAAGTTATACTTTTTAAGAACATTGTCTATGTATGAAGATTGGGATAGTTCTATCAGCCTCCTAGCTCTATATCTATAACACTTTATAGGTAATATATAAAAAGCCTTTCCCAAATCTTTCATGGAAAAGTTCATATTTAGATAACGCTTATCCAACTGACTTGCAATATATCAATGTCATTTCTGATATTAAATATGTCAACCACACAGAGAACTAGAAAGATAATTATGTTCCCACTATCCTTTTCTAAACACATATGCTTTCTCTTCATTCTAGATGAAACCAGACTTTTTGATTTCATTGTTAAAACGAAGAATCTAGCAAAATACAATAGATAACAAAAATTCAAATTTGACTTAAGCATGATTACTAGCGAAAAGTTTTCCTCATAACCGATTCTAGATCTGCGAGTATAACCTTTTATAATCAATAGGGATTAGAAGGTCTCTACCTTCATAGTAAACCAATACTTCCATTGCGTAAACTCATTTATAATAAATAGAAACAATTTCTACAAGAAGCACAACTAAGTCTTAGACTTGATTCTTATACATATAGTCAATTTTGAATTTCATGGAATTTTGTAATTTTTACTAATCAATGTCCAACATATTACTCTGTAGGTCAAAGGATCTTTTTCTTCAAATAAGAGAACACTAAGGGCACCTTCAGGTATCTAACATACCTAATAATGAACCTTGATATCCTCTTTGACCTATAGGGAGAGTGTGTTAAAGGCATTTCACTTATTAAACTTAAAGTTCTATCATCGGTTCATATATATTTTGATTGACTACACCAAGTTCAAGCTTTATACAATTCTCACGATTTATAAGAAACTCTTCCTCTTAAAAAGTGGCATAACGAGGAACGAACATGTTTCACTCCTCTAGATCATAGAACTAGTATCCTAGATAAATACTTGAGAAACAAAATGAATTGATACTTGTACCTCTTAGGTGTAAGTTTATCCTATTGCTTAACTCTTATGCAAACAGAGCAACCCCAAACCTTAACATACTTAAGACTTGAGTTCCTTCTAGTTGATATCTTATACAAAATTGAAGGAATAGCTTTTGATAGAACTTTATTCAATAAGTGATTAGTAGTTACTAGAAGATCGGCAAAACTCAATATTGATCAGACCATATCTGATAAAATTCAATTCCTCCACTCCAAAATACTTTTGAGGAGTACCTGGAGACTATATTGAGTGAAAATCACATTCTCTTTTAAATAATTTATGAATTTACTATTAATTTACTATTGTGATGCTAGTAACTGCGCTGTTGGTGTTGTATTGGGACAAAGAAAGGAAGGTAAATCCTATGTAATTTATTACGCAAGTAGAACTTTCAATAGTGCACAAATGAATTACACAACAACTGAAAAGGAACTACTTGTTGTAATATTTGCATTAGACAAATTTTGTTCTTACTTAATTGGTTCTTCAACTGTTGTATTTACTAACCATGCTGCTGTAAGGTATTTAATGTCAAAATAGGATGTAAAACCAAGACTGATTCGATGGATTCTATTGCTTTAAGAATTTATTATCACTATCAAGGATAAGAAGGGAGCTAAGAATGTTGTTGTAGATCACTTATCAAGACTCGCACCAGATTCATCAACAGAAATAACACCTATTAATGATTCTTTTCCCGATGAATTTTTATTTTCTACTGGTACAATGCCTTGGTATGTTAATATTGTTAATTTTCTTGTAATATGAGAAATGGCACCTCAATGGAATGATCAAGATAAAAAGAAATTTTTGACTGAGGTAAGAAACTTTTATTAGGATGATCCTTATTTCTTCAAATATTGTCATGACCAAATATTTCGAAGATGCATACCCAACAATGAAGTAAGTAAAGTTATTGACTTTTTTCATTCTGAAGCATGTGGGGGACATTTCTTATCAAAGACAACAGTCGCAAAAATCTTACAGTATGGATTTTATTGGCCCACTTTATTTAAAGATACACATGCATTTTGTATAACGTGTGAAAATTGTCAAAAGTTGGGATTAATTTCAAAACAAAACATGATGCCTTTGAACCTCATTCTTGTTATTGAAATATTTGATTGTTGGGGGATAGATTTCATGAGACCATTTTCGTTATCATTTGGATTTACGTATATCTTAGTTGCAGTAGATTATGTCTCAAAATGGATTGAGACTATTATATATCGAAATAATGATCATAAAATAGTCATGAAATATTTGAAAGAAAATATCTTAAGTCGATTTGGAATCCCTCGAGCCATTATAAGTGATGGGGGTAAGCATTTTTATAATAGACCATTTGAAACATTAATGAAAAAATATGGTATTACTCATAAAGTTACCACTCCTTATCATCCTCAGACAAATAGACAAGTTGAATTAGCAAATAGAGAGATAAAACAAATTTTAGAAAACATTGTAAACCCAAATTGCAAAGATTGATCTTTAAGACTAAATGATGCACTGTGGGCTTATGGACCTGCTTTTAAAACTTCATTGGGTATGTCTCCTTATAGGATAGTTTATGGAAAACCTTGTCACTTACCTGTAGAACTTGAGCATAAAGCCTACTGGGCCATTAAAACTTTCAATGCAAATCTTTATTCTACTGGACACATACGTAAATTATAAATAAATGAACTTGAAGAATTGAGAAATGATGTATATGAGAATTCAAAATTTCAAAAATCTAAAATCAAAGCTTTTCATGATAAAAAAATTCAGAGAAAAATATTTGACACTGGTCAGAAGGTTTTGCTTTATAATTTTCGACTTCACATATTCTCTGAAAAATTAAAATCAAGATGGAGTGGCCCTTTTATTGTGAAACATGTGTACCCTTATGGAACAATTGACATTGAAAATCCTAGAAATGGGAATGTATTTAAGGTAAATGGGCAAAGACTCAAGCCGTTTCTAGAAAACTAAGCTTTTCATGAAGAATTTACGTCCCTGTCGAACCCTTGTTACGAGACCAATTGATCTTTGTTTTATATATTTACATATATTTATTTTCCTTCTAACTATATATATATTTTTTTACTTGCAGGTTAATATAGTATTTTTGTTAAAGTTTTATTTTGCACCCCGGTAAGTGGCAGATAACGATACTCAGTGATATTTCAAGTCGATTTTGTCAGTTTTCCATAATTACTGATATCTTCTCTTCTTCTCCCTTTTTAAAAAAAATAAATGGATGACATTCTAAAACTTTTGAAAAAGCGTTTTCCATCATTGCCTCAAAATTCCTTGAAGAAAATTTACCAAGTAAGATGTGAAAGATTAAGGTTATTAATGATTATGAATATACTTGTGATTTACATTGGTTAATTGAAGTCAAGGTTCAATTGACAAGTGAATTTTCAGACTCATTAATTTTCTACATGCCTGGCTTAGGTAAAAGCCCTTTTGTAAAAAAAACGAAGAGTAAAACGATTAAACATTTGTTACAAGTGTACACGCATGACTTGCAACACATATTGCTGCACTTTAAGAATGGTGTCTTTAAATCGTGAAGATAAAATTAAGTTCATTAAGGATGGCCTAAGTAAAGAGTCTTTAGATGATATCTTATTGACTCTTGAGACGCATCTTAGTGGATATGTGCATATTACAATTTGTGATTTATGGGAATATTTCTAAAAACACATGAGCGGTATAGTCTCGGGAATGTGACTTTAATAGGCCATGTTTGCCAATTTATAAGAAAATTGGATGGGAAGCCTATCCTCAACCCATAGATGACGTTTAAGCTGTTACTGGGTGTAAAACTAGAGGAAGTTGTGAGCCACAATCGCAACTACTTATATATATTTACTGTAACTATTTTTTATTTTAATGTTTCATTTCAAACTCAAACGTCTTTTCCAACAACCAACCACCCATGTGACTTTTCTAGCTAACAATTTGGTAAAAAGGTGTTGAAAATTTTACATGTTAAGCCAACAGCCCATGTGACTTAACTTTACAATACTTTTTGGCTCTATAAATATATTGCATTATTTCTGCATCTTTATACAAACTCAAAATTATTCAAGAGAGATTGTGAGTGTAATCATAGAAGGATCATCAACTCGTAAATTAACAAAAAATTTGTGTCTTTTGTGGATCCAGTCCTGAAAAAACTAGTGAGTTTGTAGAAGTATTAGAAACCCTTGGTAAGGTGTTAGCTGAGAAAAATATTCGTTTAGTATATGGGGGAGGTAGTCTTGGAGTAATGGGACGTGTGGCATCCGCTGCACAAAATAAAGGCAGTCGAATTTTGGGTATCATACCGAAAGCTCTAGCTATTAGAGACATTGTAAGAAATACAATTTGGGATGAGTTACATGTATCATCAATGAATGAATGAATGTCTTTTATGCTTCATAATGCTGATGCCTTCATAGCTCTACCTGGAAGTTTCGGAACATTGGAGGAAATTTTTTAAATTGTCTCATGGGCACAATTGTAAATCCATAAAAAAACCCATTGGTTTGTTAAATATTGATGGTTTTTATAATGGGTTGTTATCTTTTCTTGATTATGCGGTGAAAAAATAATTCGTCTCATCTGCAGCACGACAGATCTTTATTTCTGCTTCAACTGTTGATCAGTTACTTAATAAACTACAAGCTTTTACACCTCTATCTGATCCAACAATGAGTCAGATAGATTGGTATACTGATAACAGTGAAAAGAAATGCAAGATAGATATGACGCTTCGTCTGTAGCTTATTTACTTCTATGTATTTTTAAGTATTTTGTGTGGCTTGTTTTATTTTGTTGCAGGTTTAATTTCCAATAAAAGATGTTTCAGGGGATATCGTCTATACTTTACTCTTTCTATATTTTGACATTGAAGACAATGTCTCAATCTGGTTGGGGGGAGGATAGTTGATATATAATGTTAGTGTTAATTATTTTATTTTATTATTGTTATCACTTTGTTCTGTAAAAAAAAAAATCACGAATGGTGTGAATAAAAGGTTTATTTATGCATTCTTGAGACGCATTCTAGTTCTAGAATGGCAGAGTCAAGAGTACATTACTGAACTTTTGAAACACATTCTAATTTATTTATTTTTAATGTATTTTATGTTTGTTGCTTAAGTTTTTGGTAACTCTTGTGTAAATAAATTTGTTTTGCTATCGATGTATGATTTCAAAATTGTTTAGTTTAAATCACTTTTTCTATCTAGGTTACTAAAGAATAACTTCTAAAATTATTTCTTGAGAACAATACTAAGCCTTGTGTAAGATAGATGATTCAATATATATAGCCAAGAGAATATTCATGTTTAAATATACATATTATTTTTTAAACTCACATATCTTTTATGAGTGAGTGGAGAGGTTTGAGATAATAGCTTACGAACTTTCATTAATCTTTTAAAATGGTTAATTTTATTTGGAATGACATTATTTGGGACGAGGAATGATTTAGTTGCTTAGCTAAAGGATGAAAAAAAAAATTAGAAAAGTATTATGGTGATAAATTGCTCTTATTTTGTAATAATTCCTTATGTCTTTCAAAAAACAAAAAAAAAGAGTAAAAGAAAAAGAGAAAAGAAGTCAATTCAGTTCAATAAAGTCTTCATTCAATTTTAGAAGACTAAAGTCATTAGGAAATAATCTTATCACCGAACTCTCTATTCGTAAGATTCGCATAAAATAATTAAAGTCTTGAAGCTAGCATGTGGCAATAATGGTTTGACTCTAAATAATTAATTTTCCTATCTTTGGATCAATGTTAGTTTGTCTGTCTGTCCCTAAATGTAACTTTTTCTTGAGCGATTATCTGTTTTCCAACTCTATGAGTGAAATTCTAAGCTATTAAACAAGTTATTAACCTGTGAGGATATAAAGTTGAGACTTTTACTCAGAAAAATATTTTCAAGGCTATATATGTTGTGGTTTATGGTAAGAAGACTTTGGCTTAATTCACACACACACACACACATAAAATTTTGGAAGTTATAATTGAAATAACCTTTATAGCGATTGTGATCTTGAACTGACGTTTTGTTTGAAATACTAGGGACTAGCACTAAGCTAGTTGAAGAGTGTGATGAACACTTGAAATTACACATTTAATAACAGTTTTACATCATTGTTTTTGTATTATTAGTGTATTTAATTTTCTTAACTTAAGTATGTTTACAATATTGTACCTAGTTATCTTTTAACTGTTTTGTGGTAGGTTTGGTACAATGGGTATAACTTTCTACCTAAAAATCCAATTGGAGTGATTCTTGATCCTATGAAGATCTGACTCAATGGGATAATATATTGTATTTCACAAAACATTTGAAATTCGAGTGTTTAGAGGGTAAAAATGGCCTAAAACAGAACTGATCTGCAGTACAGGTCCAATTTGAACAGTCATCAGTATTTGATCCATAACTATAAATAAGAGACTTATCTACAACTTTGATGTTTTGAGTGACAACTAATTTAGATCACATCAATTCCAAATTAGATAGTCAAGTGGATGCCTTAGTGATAATCAATGCAAATTATTTTGCCACCATTTTTAACTTTAATCATCCAAGTGGTTCCCTCCTAATTTTTCTCGATTTATCCATATTTTTCTATATATAGGTGGCGTGTTTATGTCTAAAGCATGTAATTAGAAAGTTAGAATTTAGTTCAAAACACTTGTCCTTTGTATTATCTCTTTGTAATATTATTTTTTCTTCTATTTCTTTAGTTTTATTATGTCAAAATAATTTATTTTATGCTAAGGTGAAAGGATGAAACTCTTGGTAAGGTAAAAAGATATGTTTAACACTTATTTATGAATTTAATGCTTCATTCTTAAGTTATGCAAATTTATATATCATGTATTTATTTTGTTTGTAGAATTAATACTCTTTCTTCTAAAGCGGTGATTCTTGATTTATTATTGACAAACTTTATACTTGGCACAATAAATTCTTGAAACCATTTACAAGATTTAGTGTATATATCATTTCTTGTAAAGTGGAAGTCTTGGTTTATTGTAGACAAATATAAAGATTGACATAATAAATACTTGAACCCATTTATAAGATTTGGTGTATAATAATTAAAAGAAATAAATACTAATCAATATATAAATGATAATGAACTTTAATTGTTATATTTTTTTGTTGGAACCTCCTTTGTGTGAGGATTTCAATTGAGTTATAAGAAGAGTTAAATATATTCTTACTTCTTATGCCAAGAATAGATCCTCCTAACCTTAACTTTTATTTGAATTGGTTAATTGATTAATATGTGCAAACATCTTATACTGCATTAATTATCTTAAAAGTATTTATAATTTATAATTTTAATTCTACTTCCCTGTGGATCGACCCCGTTGTCATCGGGTTATTTATTACTTCGAAAATCCTGCACTTAGCAATAAACTTCTATATTCTAGACATGTCACTGGTCTAAGATTAAAATCTTTTCGGTAAGGCTCAAATCAAGGAAGATGAGACAGTGTCTGCAAAAGTTTTTCATGGAGTAATGGAAGTCAAAGAAAAGGAATACCAATGTTCTTGGACATAGATTGAAGTTTCATAGGCGCATTACAGCTAACATGCAGTTTGATCCTCCATGAGTCAAGAAAGAAGACGTCAAGCCGATGACATTAAATCAGGTGCTTCTTAGGAGGCAACCTAAGTAAAATTTATTTTTATTTTTATTTTCAATTTTAGTTATATTAACTTTTTTTTAGGAATAAAACAGCAAGTCAAACACGCAAGAAAAACAGTGTCATACGCATGTATGACAACGTGTATGAATAAGCAAAAAAAAGGAATAAATATATATATTATATTAAGCGATAGCCGTTTTATATATATATATATAATGGTTTTGTTTTGCCTCGTTAAGGAGAAGCAATTGAAATTGAAAAAGAAACGAAACAAAGCTGAAACAGAGAAAGAAGAAGAAAAGAAAAGAATGTAAAAGAAGAAGAGAATAGAAGAAAAAGAATCGAGAAGGAAGAAGAAGAAAAAGAGAAAGAGAAAGAATAAGAGAAGGAGAAAGAAAAAAAAAGATAAGAAGAAAACAAAGTGCAGCTTAAAAAAAAGGAAAATAAATAAGAAATTTTAGGAAATCAGTTTGGGTAGTTAGATTTATACCCAGTATTTTAGCTGGTAATAGTTTTATGATATTAGAATATTTATATTTTAATATTTATAATACATATCAGTACTAATGATGTAGTTTTACACTTATGATATAAGAGGTGTGCCGATAGTGGGTAGATCACAAAATTCAGAATTAGCTTAGGATTAACGTACATTTGTGAGTGGATAACTATATATATTTTATATGTTTTTAATACAGTCATTTATGGTTAAATTATGCGTTATCAGATTGAGTTATGATTTATTTTAGACAGATAAATATTTATACTATTTAGTATATTCATAAATATTTTAGAATTTATTATAGTATAATTTATAATTACGTTTAGTACAGAAATATTTATTTTAGAACAATTATGCTTTCATGATATTATATAGTAGTAGTTTTTGAACCACCATATGCGTACCCTCCCCTTTAGTGTAGTTGCTCTGAGCATGCGTTAGACCAGTTTAGTTTGCTCTACCTGAGTGATGTAACATTCCGCCAGGTTAGACCAGTTCAGATCCCCCGCTCTGCCTATGCTTGAGTTACTCCACCAGGTTAGACCAATTATTTTCTAGGTACAAGTTTGGCGTGGTTTTCAATATATATATATAGTCTCCAGAGCTATGTTACATATATTCAACTTGATAATAGACTTTATGATAATTTACGTTTTCAGACTTTCAGATTCCTAGTATTATGTTATAATTTTAGCTTTAGCACAAATTTTGTGACAGCTCATACTTTCAGTACAAGTTTATTGACTACTCAGTATATAGTTTCATAATTATTTTATCTTATAGATTTATACGTGTACAATACATATAAAGTATATAATATTTTTAGATTATGTCCACTCATTGAGCCACAAGCTCACCATTTTTCCTATTTTTCCCAAGTTGTCATAAGAATTCGTGCAGTGTGATACAGTCATCACATTTTGAGGTTGGCCCACAACATGTATAGTTGCATAAGTGTCTTAGTTTGTGTATTTGTATATCGTTTTATATATTGAAGTACATGATAAGGCGTAATTCTATAAACTATTTTATCCTCCTAACTTGATATTTATTCAATTTATCCTAATAATTTGGCTATTTATGCATATTAATGTTGTTTTATAGGTTTAAGCACTATTGGAGTAAAAATACCAGAAATCGGACGCAAATGAAGCTATTTGAGATGAAAATCCGAGAAGGGACTAAAATGCTCAAAACGTGAACAGTACAAGTAAATAGTGAAAATTCTATAGTGCATGAACAGTGCAATGCCGAGGCATTCGATTTGAGAGTCATAGCGCCACTTTCAGAGAATGAGCGTCGCGGCATTGAACCCGAATGCCGCGGCACTAAATTTTGGGCACTCTTTAAGGGCATTTTTGTCCTCTTTTTGCAACCCTACCTATATAAACACTCATTGTTGAGCCAAAGAAAGAAAGATAGAAAAGAGGGGGAGAAGAGGCATGAAATTTTGCAAGGAAGAGTAGGCTTGAGCTCAAATTTGAAGAGGAGAAATGATGTCTCCAAGGTTTCATGTGCATCATTGAAGACATTTGAAGGATTGAAACCTTGGAGACATCCCCAAATTTGGTTTTTCCTTTCCTTTTCTTTGTTTTTATCCTTTGTTGTCATTTCAATTATGAATATTAGTTTTAATGAGATGTATCTATGGATGGTTGGATAATTGTAGGTGTGGTTGGATTTTTATGTGATTAAACTTGATTCCAAGGATTAATGTAGCTTTATTTATATTATGTTTGGATGATTTAGTATAAATTCGTGTAATTCATTTATGTTTCTTTATGCTTAATGCTTCCAATTGATTGGTAAATGAATTGGTTATTGTGAATGTATGGATTTATGCTTGGAAGAGATTGATCCATTTATAGGATTTGAGAGAAACATAGCTTTAGGTTGTTATTGAGTTGAAAACCCAACAACACCTAGGTAATCTTCTTGGTTTTCCTTAGGGTTTGCATGAGATGCACTCCAAGTGTTTGATTAAATGCGTGACAAGCGCAAACTCTTTGGGGTGTGCTATTATGCCTAGAGTTACATGTGGTGCTCTCCGTTTTAAAGTGTTTGATAAGCATGACAGGCCAAACTCTTTAAGGTGTGCCATTATGTCTAGAATTTCATTTGATAAAGTGACAGTGATAATGAAATTAATCCTTGGGGTAGTCGCTTACGGGTAGCTTAATGTGTGTATATATAACGGGTTAAATAGATATATCAACTTGACTATGTATGCATAGTATCTCATTCGAACTCGAAAGATGGAATGAGATTAGTCTTAAGCCCTTGATTAATGAATTGAACGAATTTGCTAAATAGGAAGAACATAGGAAGAATAGAATGAAATCAATACTTTAGGATCCCATTTGTATAGAATTCACCATATCGCACGATTATCATTTTGTTGTAGATTGTAGGTTCTAGGCCTTAGTGGAACTTTATTGAACATTATGTGTTGAAGTTGCTATGTGATTAATGGTTATCTTGTGTTATTCATTTATGCTTTTTATGCATTTCATGCTTCTAATTGCATTGAAAAATGGATTGGATGAATTAAACATTTGGGTTATATGCTTGACAAAGTTTAATCCATATGTCGATCTTAAAAGCATAGCTTTGAGTTTGTTAAGTTGAGAGACTAATGAACTTAGGTAATCATCATGGTGTTCCTTAGGATTTGTATAAGGTGCACTCTAAGTGTTCGATTAAATGCGTGGCAGGCGCAAACTCTTTGAGGTGTGCTATTATGCCTAGGGTCACATGTGGTGCTCTCCGTTTTAAAGTGTTTGATAAGCGTGACAGGCCAAACTCTTTAGGGTGTGCCATTATGTCTAGAATTTCATTTGATAAAGTGACAGTGATAATGAAATTAATCCTTGGGGTAGTCATTTAAGGGTTGCGTAATGCATGTCTATGTAAACAAGTTAGATAGACATATCAACTTGAATATGTATGCATAGTATCTCATTCGAACTCGAAAGATGGAATGAGATTAATCATACACCCTAGATTAATGAATGCATAAATTGGTTGTTGATTACTAATGACAAAGACCATAGGAACAATATAGGGAAATTAAGTCTCTATAGCTCTATTGCCATAGATATCTCTTTTCCTTCATTTATCTAGCTAGTTAGTTTTAAGTTGCTTTTAATTCAATAACTCATCCTGCCATTTAGATTAGCCTAGATAAAGTTAGGTTGCCAACATCGTAGTACTTAGCATTAATTTAGGATGCAATCCTTGTGGGAACGATATTGTACACATCACTTTATTACTTGTTGCGATACGTACACTTACATTAGTTTGTGTTATAGAAATCACACAACAGTACACATGTACACCTTTTGTTGAGGCAGGTACCCTTATTGTATCATATGTATGAGTAAAGAGTATGTTAGTCTCACGTCATTGCAGGATCATTCTTGATTCTCGATGAGGGCTCAGGTTAGGTCCAGTCAAACAACATGAGCATTTGCAAGCATCTAGAGCAAAAGACACCATATTTGCATGATTATACAATAACGCTGCATTGCTTTAACTTTTTTTACCATGGGAGTTTCTCTTACTCTTAAGTTTATTTTTTGACATTAGGGATAATGTTTAATTTAAGTTTGGGGGTGGGAAGCACTTTCTTGTGTTTATTTTTATTGTATGATTTGATTGGTTATCTTGTGGGTTAATTTTCTTTAACTTTTAAGTTGTTAGGTTGTTAAGATAATCATTAGTCTATGATAAGAAGAATAATACATGGTTGAATTTATTTTCTACAAATCCATAGGGAATGATAGATACTTGAGACAATTTTGGTTAACTAAGTTTAGGAACAAGTTCGACCTTATTTATAATCACCATTCTTTTTTAGCACTTATTAAAGCATGAATAGTTATAACTATTACTTAAAAATACTTATACTTTAGGGAGTACACCACAATCTCGAAAGACCGATACTCTAGAACTTATCTTTAATTACCACTTGAGGCGAAATCTAGGAAACAAATGAATAGGGAAATGATATTAGGCTATATTTGGGCAGATTGAACCTTTCTAGCCTACCTTTTATTGTATATTTATCCCTCGTACCCTATTTTGAGCCTAATTATCCATTCTTTGGTTTAACCACATTACAAGCCCAAGACTTAAAGTTTACTTATCTAGAAATTTACCCGTAACACCATAAACCTTGCATTTGCTTAGAAATACTCTTAAAAGAAAAAGGTTGTGGTGATATGAGAAAAATATTTTTGCGTGGTATTTGTCAATCTAAATTTGGGGGTATCCAAAAAACAAAGAAGAAACAAAATTCAAAAAATAAGAGAAAGAAAAATGCCCTCAGCTTAAGAAAAAGAAGAAATTCTTTAAAAAAAAAGTTGGAAAGAAAGATGGGAAATACAATAAGTTTGGGGGAAGAGATAATACAAGGAAAAGAAATATCAAGAGGTTTCTAGGTAAAGTTTAAGTGTTTATGGTGTGACTTGAACCTCATATGTTTATTTTTTTATCCCACCTTGACCTTAGTCTTATGTTTCAAGCTAAGTCCTAAATAGATCCCTAGACATACGATTTTCTACATTAGTGGAGAATGGTAGTAAAGACAAGCCTATAGAAGTATCATTATACAAATTAAATGCCGAGACATCATCTTTTCTGTACAAACTAAAGTATAAAGTAAATCAAAGTATGGTTTTAGTTATTGCTTGCTACTTGTACACAAACACATGGTGATTATCTTTGAGGAAGAATGAGGGACTAAATGAAGATAATTAGAATTGTTAATAGTTATTTATCAACCTTAAATATTTGTGCCATTTAAACAGCATTTAAGATAATCATTTTGATCATTTTACTAATCTGGCATGTTATTTTTATTTTTTTTATTTCATTTTGAGTTAAGTATAATCTTTCTAAATTCTCCCCTTGATTTTATTTTTCATTGCTCGATGACAAACAAATGGTTAAGTTTGGGGGAGTTTGATAAATATAAATTATATCTATTATTTTCACTCCCTGAACTTGATTAATTGCTCATTTTAGTAAGAATATTAGACTTTTTATATGTTTTATTATCATTTTGTAGGTTTGGTGTCAGTAGAGCAATTGGGAATGAAAATCTAAGAAAAACAAGGCAAAACATCAAATTGCTACAGTGATTCACTGCAGTACCTTTTCCCTAACGAAGTTTCAGTGCCTAAAGCTTTCTGCTCCAGTAGTGAACAGTCGCACATGAACAGTATCCATGAACATTGTCGTGTGAACAGTTGTCGCGCTACAGTAAAAAAGAAAGTACAACTCAAATACTCAAATCAATCCCTATATAAAGGCCTTTTATTTCAAACCTAAAAGAACACGCAACTTAGAGCTCTTAGAGTCATAACATATTGAAGAAGAGTAATTTTTAAAAAGAGAAGCAATATGAATTCAAGGAAGCAAGAGATTATTAGCAAATATTTGGCGTATCAACCAATTACAAATTGACGTCTATATTGGTTTGCTTTTAGTTGTATCATGTTTATTTTATTTTTTAGTCATAATTCTCTTGTTATCATGAGCTAAATTTATTTACTAAGGTTATTATTTGAACTCAATATGAGATCTTAATTGTTGTATCTTTTTAATATTTATTTGAACTCAATTCTTCATTATTCAAATTATTTATTCTTAATGCTTCATTATATTTGATCAATATTATGATTGATTTGGTAATACTTTGACAAACTAAGAAGAGGCATTATTGTATTTAGACCTAGATAATTTGATCCATGATTGTAGAGTAACATTCAATGTTGCACATGCAAGTTTCGAATTATAATAAGAATATATTTAATTGGCATGTATAGTTAATAAGATATTTTCTTAATGAATATTAATTTATTACAAGTACCATAGGAATATAAATATTTGATAAATTATGATATACTTGCATGACCTTGGGAGAGACTTGTGAATACATTAGTGTCTTGACCAATAATAAGAATTGATGGATATAAATATTAAAAGGATTAATATTTAGAAAACATATTGAAGGATAGTAATTAATCCTAAACTTTCTCTATATCGCTATCTTCTTATTTTATTTAAGTTGTGTCATTTTTTGCACTTTTATTTTCCTTAAATTTATTAAAATTAAGATTTGATTTTTCTAATTAATTATATGAAAGATATAATTTTAGTACTTAATAGAAAATAAAATTTATTCCTGTGAGTTCGACATCCGACTTTATAAATCCCTTTATTACTTGTTACGACAGTGTATACTTGCACTTAATTTTAAGATATAGAAATATTGCATCAGCTGCTTACCATCACATGTCAATGAAATGTCTATAATTGGTGAACAAATATCTAAATGGTCTATCTTTCCAAAGGTAAGATACATTAAATAGTAACAATTTCTATTTAAACCTCATCATAGTGGAAACAATTTCCATTGTGACTATTCTTTGTGTGTATTTTGGATATCACTTTTCATATGGAGCATAATACCACTTGCATATCTCATGTGCAAATGCTCTTATTGAAAATCATTAGACATCGAGGTCAGAAAATATGATTTGCCTCTAAAATCATCCTTAATCCCTTTATAATAATATCTTCTTTCAAAGAGATATTATAAAAAAAAACCTCTAATCATCTATTGATTATTAATATATTTAGATTTTTCTGAATCTAGAACTATTTTTAGATTGATTAGCAAGTCAAAATATTTTTCGGTACCCTATAGTTGTTGTGCTAAAGTCAAGTATACTAATGGATTGCTCATATTGATCTTATCCCTATAAGATACCTAGAAGATGTTTAGCGGAACATTTCTAATCATTAATTAATAATGTTTTAGATCATGGGTATAACAATTATACATTTTGTTAGGGTTGATGCTTACTACCATCTCTGAATGTACATATACTTATTATTTATATAAATGTACAGTTTCATTAAATCCCTAATGCCTATTTATATGGTACCATGCAATGTAATAATACAGACATTGTATGATCTGAAGAAGTTTAGATCTGATCTAATAAAGTTTAGATCAAAGCCCAGAGTTGGCCACGCTGAGAGATATAAATGCTAAGAGTTAGCACATCCAAGTGTTAGCTGGTTAAAATACTCAGCGAAGATCCAAGAGTTTGAGCCTTATCTATAATGGAACATAAACTCGGGAATATACTACTAACTGCATAGCTGCAAGAGTTGCAATCAGGTGCTAGGAAAGGTTAGTTGTACAAGTATGTTCTCAAATATTGTCCCTTATTTATTTCTGCCAATGTGGGTCTGTCGATGGATACTTTTTATAGATCAGCATATGTCGTACCTATATGGTATAGATGGTTATTACTAACCGACCGTGAGCTTAGAGCTTGTATTGATATATAGGTATTCAGTTAGAACTGAATATGGGACAGACTTACGAGAACCTCCGATAGACACCTTATGTAAGCCATCAACAAATAATCCTCTCGAGTTGAGTAGTATACGTGGTCCTTTAACTTGAGTGCCATGGTAGGCTTGTAACAAACTTTAGTAGTATAAGTGATCCACTATACTTTAGTTCCATATATGTCACAAACCTTTTATGACGTGACCGCTGGGTGTCGCTGAGTATAGTCCGATGCTCATAGAGTCTGGCGCGTTTAGATATGGGATCCCATCAGCTCGCATAGGGAGTTTAATATCCAGATACTCCAAGATTGTATCTCTGAAGTCTTGTGGCCACAAACACTTATCTCGAGAAAGAGTTTCCGCCAAGGTTGAACAATATGGTAAAATAGTATGTGCAAATTGTTCAACGAGATACAAGTCTGTAGATAGGATATAGATGAGCACATAAAAAATTAACAGTGATAATCTATATCCCCATACATCAGGATATCATGACGGAATGACTATACCTATGCGTTGTGACCTCAACTTGGATGGTCGACAAGCTGATTTATATTTTCGTGACTTGTGCATGAAGTAATGTTTACAAACTCATGGAACAGTTCTATTTGACAAATCAGCTATAGACCCAGGGAGTTCTGCAATATGGAGTGTACTCGTTGTGCACTGCGGCAGTATACCGGATTGAATTATTCAGTCCAGTAATATCTAGCACTACCACGGGAATACGCACGTATCCATATTTAAGTGTTAAATATAATAATTAGTTAATAATTATTGTTTACTAATTATATTATGACATATAGCGCATGTGGGCACTCAGTTGAGTTTACCCAAGTATGTGATTTAGTGAGACCTATTAAGGTGTATACTTGATAACTATTCAAGAGGGATAAAATTGTAATTCCACACTTTGATTGTTTAATTGTAAAATAATAAAAAATATTTTATTAAAATATATTATTTAATAACATTATATATATTAATGCATGCTAATTGTCATGCAATAATATATATAATATTATTTTGCTATTATATTATTAAAGTTAGACTTGGTGGTCAAGTCTTATTTATTTTATTATTATAATATTATTATTTTAATATAATTTTGAGATATATATATATGTCGAACGTTTGAAGCCAAGGTGATTTGCTTCATTTTGTGTTGTTATCTTTGAAATTAAAAGGAAAAATGTTAGTTTCAAAGGGTAAATGGCCATGTATTAAGCAATAAATGATTTGATTTAAATTTTGAGTTAATTTCAAGTGTTGATATTAATTTTTTTGCTTGATTTTATTGGCTACCAATTACAACAATACAAGAATTTATTTTATTGATCAAAGAGTTGATCAAGAGAAAAATAAATTCAAAAGGTTTAAGTGTTAAACCTAGTTGCTGGATTTAGAGCTGCTATTTTAGCTTACCAAACCCACTTAGTTGGTGACTAGAACTGTCAACAGGTTGGTCTCCATGCGAACTCCCAGAATACATATGTAAAACATTACACTTTTTTGTGATTTCTTAACTTTATACTTCGTATATTAATTTGATTAATATATAATTTTATATGATTTTAATTTTTTCGCTACACTATATATGTATGTGATACGTATTGTATGCACACTGTTACATATGCATATACCCACGTACAAATGATCCCCAACACATTTTTTAATCTAAAGATGCCCTCGCACTGCTTTACATAATCTCCAAAATCTCAAATGGGAGAGTGACAGTTTAAAATTCTTTTAAACTGTACAACAGAAAGTGGATCCCATTGGCATTTTACTCCAGCCTTACACTGTAGCAATATTGACCTTTGTAAACCCAACTGGTCGACAACTCTTGTCAATTGCATCTCATGCAACTCTTACCACTGATTCTAAATACACCTTATCCTTACGCTATAGCAATAATGGGTAAGTGTATTTTAAATTAACATGTCAATGATCAAATATATGTTATTGATACTACCCTCACACTATAGCAATATTGGATAATACTTTCGCATATATTTGCCTCATCTTATGTTTAACCAGCATAGTCCGAATCACACTAACCAAATCCCACATGCTATAGTAATATTGAAAAAAGACCAACGTCGCCCATCTAACACCGTATTGACAAGACGGATTATTACATAACATTATCTCATAATGAAACACTTTCAATCTGATTAAGAAATATTTTTCTATACTTGTCCGCATCTCATAGGATGTGAATCTAAGTCACACATTTATTTTGTATAATCACAACTAAGAGAGTCTTCCATAAAAATGCCTATAGAAATGTCTATGATCGTTAAGCACGTACTTGAGGGAGTCTTCTTTGCATTGGTAAGGTATCTAGGGCAACTGCGCTTCTAATGCCTAACCTCCCGATAGTAGAAATACTTTCCATCTGTTTTGATCTTTTGTTAAGGGTTAGATATTTATCGCCTCTAAAGACTTATCTTTGGTGTCTGCCTCACCTTCTTGTTCCCTTTGGACTTCTTAGAAGCCCTCAGAATAGAAGATTAAGCACCTTGAATGAAAAAAGTCGCACCTCTCTTATTCATGTCCTTAGGGGTAGCACTATCAAAAATTCCATTATACAATCTCTGATCAACAACATATACAAGCTTTTCTAAATCGAGAATAATTTTTAGATTTATTAGCCAATCTGAGTAATTTTCAGCGTCTTTGAATTGATGTACATCTAGTATGCGCACCAAAGGGTTTGTAGCGGCCATCAGATCTAATCTTCACAAGATAAAATAAATAGGAGTTGTTAGCGGAGTTATTAAATCACTAATTAAAACATTTTAAATAATAGGTATAACAATTATATATTTTTTAATTTAAACCGCCTTTCCATTGCTTTACATAATCTCGATAATCTTCTGAATGGGAAAATGATAGTTTTAAAAGTGCGCTATGTTGGAATTTGTGTTTACGTGTCATCTCTTTATGTATGAATATTTGTTTTATATTTATACTAGTATTATTATCTAATTAAATAGCTAATTATATTTTATATATGGTAAGATGCTTGTGAATTTTCAGAAAGTTCAGATCTAGTCTAAATGAGTTTAGATTAGTGCTAATAATTAGCAGCTCTAAGAGTTATAAATGCTAAGAGCTAGCACTGATAAAAGTTATCAGGTAAATTTAGCAATATCAAAAGAGTTAGAGCCTTGTCTGAAATGGGACAAAAACCTGAGAATATATTAGTAATAACGTAGTTGCAAAGAGTTGTAAATAGTGCTAGAAAATGTTATTATACAAATATGTTCTCAAATAATATATTTTTTATCTATCTTCACTGATGCAGGTTTGTCAGTGAAGACTTTATAATATATAGATCGGTGTATGTCTATATCAAGATGGTCCAAATGGTTAGTTTTAATAGACTATAAGTTTAGTGAAAGCTTATATAGAGATACAGGTATTCAATAAGGATTGAATACTTAACAGACTTACAAAGACCTCTAATAGACATCCCATAAAGCCGTCAATAGAGGGTCTTTCGAGTTGAGTAGTATTCATAGTCCATTGACCTGAGTGCTATAGAGCGCTTGTGAGTGATCCATCATACTTTGATTCCATACATATTAGAAACCTTTCATGGTCTGACCACTAGGTATCACTGGATATGGTCCGATTCTCATGGGGTCCAGTGTGAATAGATATGGGATCCATCAGCTTATTTGGGTGAGTAATATATCCTAATGCTCTAAGATTGTATTTTAGAAAGTCTTATGGCCATAAGCAGTAATTCCCGAGAAAAGAGTTTAACCTTTGGGATAAATATTATCATAAAAGTGTTTGGAATAAATATTATCACAAAAGTGTTTGGAAATATTATTTATTGAAATATAATTCTAGAGATAAATTTACGGTCGAGCATATGGAGATTTAATGGTGTTAATCTATATCTCCGCTCTACCCGAAGATAAATGATGGAGGGATTATACAGATATGTTATAACCTTAACTTGCATGGTCTAACACGCCGCTTTGTAATATACGTAACTTGTGTGTGGGAAATTGTTCACAGATATATGGAGGAGTTTCATATGACAATTCGGGCGTGGACCAAGAGTGTCTCACAATATGAAGTGTACTCATTGTGCACTAAGGCAACATTATGGATTGAATAGTTTCATCCTAGAATTTCAGCAAACTGAAAATATATTTCAGAGTTCTTCGGTTGTACACTTGTCTAGACTTAAATGTTAAGTACATCACTTAATTAGTTAACAAGAGTTGTTAGCTAATTAGATGTTAACAAGTGGCATAATTTTGTTCCATGGATTGTTTCATCGTGAATCTATCCATTAACTATGTTAGTAAAATCAAATAAGGTAAAATTTAATTATTCAAATATTTTTGAATAATTAAATAAATAAAATATAATTTTTATTTTTTTATTATTTTATTCCTAAATGGAATACATACCTAATTAAAAAAATATAAATTAAATGGTGGAACATCATTTTGTAGAATTAATAGTCTATTTTGTTAGACAATTATAAATGGCCACAAAAAATTATTTTTGGTAGTTGACCACTTAACCTAATTTTGGTGGAGCACTTGTGAAGTGCTTAGAGCACCAAAAATGGTTGGAATTCATTTTGATTAACAAGTGTAAAGAAAAAATCATAGTGGTAGAGAGAGCATTGTAGAGAATTTTGTTTTTGGAGAGTTTTTCTTTGAACAAAGGGTTGTGAGAAAAACTAGAGAGAAAGAAAAATATATTCTTTTTATTTTTCTTTCAAGAAATAAAACCTTGTTGCTGGAAATTCAGTTATTGCTATTCTACCTTCATAATCCCACTGGATTATTATGAACTAGAATTGAACAATAATGCACTTCAAGGTGAGCTCAAGGTTGGAGTTAGGAAGAATCCAGAATTGAAATCTTCACCGAAGTTCTTTACAGGTATATTTTCTATAATCTTATATTGTTGATGATATAAGTTACATATGTATATGTTAATTATATACTTAATTTTGCTGCAAATTTGTGTATATGATACATGTATTTAGTTTTTTCAACATGTGCATAATCACATGCATACACCCTAAAACACGCTAACATGCTGTGTATTGCGTGAGCGTATACATTATAATTTTTTTAATTTACACATCACATGCGTAAATACGCAATGAAAAATAAACAAACATCTCATTACGCTAATGAGATATGAGATAACTCACTGACACGTCCAGAATATAGAAGTTATTCCCAAGTGCAGGATTGTCGAAGTAATAAATAACCCGATGAGAACGGGGTCGATCCACAGGGAAGTAGAATTAAAATTACAAATTATAAACACTTTAAAGATAATTAATGCAGTATAAGATGTTTGTAAATATTATTTCAATTAACCAATTCAAATAAAAAGCTAAGGTTACGGGGATTCACTCTTGGCATAAGAAGTAAGAATATATTTAACTTTTTATTTTTTTATAACTCAATTGGAATCCTCACACAAAGGAGGTTCCAACCGGAAAATATAGCAATTAAAGTTCATTATCATTTATATATTGATTAGTATTTATTTCTTTCAATTATTATACACCAAATCTTATAAATGGGTTCAAGTATTTATTATGCCAATCTTTATATTTGTCTACAATAAATTAAGACTCCCACTTGACAAGAAAGGTTATATAAACCAAATCTTGTAGATGGTTTCAATAATTTATTGTGCCAAGTATTAAGTTTGTCAATAATAAATCAAGAATCACCACTTTAGAAGAAATGGTATTAATTCTACAAACAAAATAAATACATCATATATAAATTTACATAACTTAAAAATGAAGCATTAAATTCATGAATAAATATTAAACATATCTTATTACCTTGCCAAGAGCTTCACCCTTTCACCTTAGCTTAAACAAAATTATTTGGACATAATAAAACTAAATGAAAAGAAAAGAAATGGAAGAAGAAATAACATGACTTAATAGTAAACAAGAGAAATAATAGTACAAGGAAATGGATACAAAGGAAAAGTATTTTGAACTAAATTCTAACTTTCTAATTACATTTTTTAGGCATAAACAAGCCACCTATTTATAGAAAAACATGGATAAATCGAGACAAATTTGGAGGGAACCACTTGGTTGATGAAAGTCAAGAATGGTGGCAAAATAATTTGCATTCATTATCACTTGGGCACCCACTTGATTATCCAATTTGGAATTGATGTGATCCGAATTAGCTGTCACTCAAAACATAAAATTTTTAGATAAGTCTCTTATCTTTCCAAATTGAGTGATCTCATACGTATTAGATACGTATGTCTATAGTTATGGGCCAAATACTGATAACTGTTCAAACTGGGCCTGTACTGCAGATCAATTCTGTTCTAGGCCAATTTTCACCCTCTAAACACTCGAATTTCCAATACTTTGTGAAATACAATATGTTAGCCCATTGAGTCAGCTCTGCACAGGATTAAGAATAACCTCAATTGGATCTTTAGGTAGAAAGTTATGCCCATTTTACCGAACCTGCCACAAAACAGTTATAAGATAATTAAGTACAATATTGTAAACATACTTAAGTTAAGAAAATTAAATACACTAGTAATACAAAACAATCATGTAAAACTCTTATTAAATGTATAATTTCAAGTGTTCATCACACCCCCCAACTGGCTTATTGCTAGTCCCTAGCAATTCGAGCATAAATAAAATTTGAACACTACCTAAGTATTTCAAACAAAACGTCAGTTTTAAAATCATAATCGCTATAAAGGTTATTTCAATCATAACTTCCAAAAATATTTTTGTGTGTGTGTAAATTAAGCCAAAGCCTTCTTACCACAAACCACAACATATATAGCCTTAAAAATATTCTAAGTAAAAACCTCAACTCCATATCCTTACAGGTGAATAACTTGTTTAATGACTTAGGATTTCACTCATGGAGTTGGAAAACAGATAATCGCTCAAGAAAAAGTTACATTTAAGGACAGACAGACAAACTAACATTGATCCAAAGATAGGAAAATCAAATATTTAGAGTCAAACCATTATTGTCAAATGCCAGCTTCAAGACTTTAATTATTTAATGCGAATCTTACGAATATAGAATTCGGTGATAAGATTGCTTCCTAATGACTTTAGTCTTCTAAAATTGAATGAAGACTTTATTGAACTGAATTGACTTCTTTTCTTTCTTTTTTTTTTCTTTTTTAAATTTTTTTTTTTTTACTCTTTTTTTTTTTTAAAGACATAAGGAATCATTACAACATAAGAGCAATTTATCACCATAATACTTTTCCAATTTGTTTTTTTTTATCCTTCAGCTAAGCAACCAAATCATTCATCATCCCAAATAATGTCATTCCAAATAAAAATTAACCATTTCAAAGGATTAATGAAAGTTCGTAAGCTGTTATCTCAAACCTCTCCACTTACTCACAAAAGATATGTGAGTTTAGAAAATAATATGTATACTTAAACATGGAAATTCTCTTGGCTATATATATTGAATCATCCATCTTACCACAAGGCTTAGTATTGTTCTCAAGAAATAATTTCAGAAGTTATTCTTTAGTAACCTAAATAGAGAAAGTGATTTAAACTAAACAATTTTGAAATCATACATCGATAGTAAAGCAAATGTATTTACGCAAGAGTTACCAAAAACTTAAGCAACAAACAATTATACATAAAATGCATTAAAAATAAACCAATTAGAATGTGTTTCAAAAGTTTATAATGTACTCTTTACTCTGCCATTCTAGAACTAGAATGCGTCTCAAGAATACATAAATGAACATTTTACTCACGCCATTCATGATAAATTTTTTTTTTACATAACAAAGTGATAACAACAACAAAATAAAATAATTAACACTAACATTATATATCAACTATCCTCCCCCCAACCAGATTGAGACATTGTCCTCAATGTCAAAATATAGAAAGAGTAAAATATAGAAGATATCACCTGAAACATCTTTTATTGAAAATTAAACCTGCAACAAAATAAAACAAGCCACACAAAAAAAAAAATAAAACAAGCCACACAAAAAAGCTTAAAAATACATAGAAATAGATAGGCTACAGACGAAGCGTCAAATCTATCCTGCGTTTCTTTTCACTGTTATCAGTATACCAATCTATCTGACTCATTGTTGGATCAGATAGAGGTGTAAAAGCTTGTAGTTCATCGAGTAACTGATCAACAGTTGAAGCAGAAATGAGGATCTGTCGTGCTGCAGATGAGACGAATTGTTTTTCCACCGCATAGTCAAGAAAAGATAACAACCCATTATAAAAACCATCAACGTTTAACAAACGAATGGGTTTTTTATGGATTTGCAATTGTGCCCATGAGACAATTTGAAAAATTTCCTCCAATGTTCCGAAACCTCCAGGTAGAGCTATGAAGGCATCAGCATTACGAAGCATAAAAGAAATTCGTTCATGCATTGATGATACCTGTAACTCATCCCCAATTGTTTTTCCTACAATGTCTCCAACAGTTAGAGCTTTTGGTATGATACCCAAAACTCGACTGCCATTATTTTGTGCAGCGGTTGCCACACGTCCCATTAATCCAAGACTACCTCCCCCATATACTAAATGAATATTGCGCTCAGCTAACATCTTACCAAGGGTTTCTGCTGCTTCTATAAACTCACTAGTTTTTCCAGGGCTGGATCCACAAAAGACACAAATTTTTGTGAATTTACGAGTTGACGATCCTTCCATGATTACAATCACCCTCTCTCTTGAATGATTTTGAGTTTGTACAAAGATGCAGAAATAATGCAATGTATTTATAGAGCCAAAAGGTATTGCAAAGTTAAATCACATGGCTATTGGCTTGAAATACAAGATTCAATACCTTTTACCAATTTTCAATTTGTTAGCTGGAAAAGTCACATGGGTTGTCGGCTTAAAATGCAAAATTTTCAAAAAGGATTATAGGTGGTTGATTATTGAAAAGACATTTGAGTTTGAAATGAAACATTTAAAAATAACAGCTATAGTAAATATATACAAGTAGTTGTGATTGTGGCTCACATCTTCCTCTGAATTTACGTCCAGTAACGGCTTAAACGCCCTCTATGGGTCGGGGATAGGCTTCCCATCCAATTTTCTTATAAATTGGCAAACAGGGTCTTTTAAAGTCAGATTCCCGAGACTGTACCGCTCGTGTTCTTTTAGGAATATGTCCCATAATTCATGAATTGCAATATGCACATATCCACTAGGATGCGTCTCAAGAGTCGATAAGATATTATCTAAAGACTCCTTACTCAGGCCATCCTTAATGAACCTAATTTTATCTTCACGATTTACAGACACCATTCCTAAAGTGCGGCAACGTGTGTTGCAAGTCGTGCGTGCACACTTGTAACAAACATTTAATCGTTTTGCTCTTCGTTTTTTTGAAAAAGAGTTTTTACCTAAGCCAGGCATGTAGGAAATTAATGAGTCTGAAAATTCACCTGTCAATCTAACTTTGGCTTCAATTAACCAACGTAAATCAACAGGTATATTCATAATCATTAATAACCTTAATCTTTCACATCTTGCTTGGTAAATTTTCTTCAAGGAATTTTGAGGCAATGAGGGAAAACGCTTTTTCAAATTTTTTAGAATGTCATCCATTTTTTTTTTTTTAAGAAAAGGGGGAAGAAGAGAAGATATCAGTAATTATGGGAAACTGACAAAACCGATTTGAAATATCACGGAGTACCGTTATCCGCCGCTTAACCGGGGTGCAAAACAAAACTTTAACAAAACTACTAAATTAACCTGCAAGTAAAAAAAAAAAATGTTAGAAGAAGAATAAATATATATAAATATGTAAATATATAAAACAAAGATTAATTGGTCTCGTAACAAGGATCCGACAGGAACGTAAATTCTTCATGAAAAGCTTGGTTTTCTAGAAACGGCTTGAGTCTTTGCCCATTTACCTTAAACACATTCCCATTTCTAGGATTTTCAATGTCAATTGTTCCATAAGGGTACACATGTTTCACAATAAAAGGGCCACTCCATCTTGATCTTAATTTTCCAGGGAATATGTGAAGTCGAGAATTATAAAGCAAAACCTTCTGACCAGTGTCAAATGTTTTTCTCTGAATTTTTTTATCATGAAAGGCTTTAATTTTAGCTTTATGAATTTTTGAATTCTCATATGCATCATTTCTCAATTCTTCAAGTTCATTTATTTGTAATTTACGTATGTGTCCAGCAGAATCAAGATTTTCATTGAAAGTTTTAATAGCCCAGTAGGCTTTATGCTCAAGTTCCACAGGTAAGTGACAAGGTTTTCCATAAACTATCCTATAGGGAGACATACCCAATGAAGCTTTAAAAGCAGTTCTATAAGCCCACAGTGCATCATTTAGTCTTAAAGACCAATCTTTGCGATTTGGGTTTACAGTTTTTTCTAAAATTTGTTTTATCTCCCTATTTGCTAATTCAACTTGTCCACTTGTCTGAGGATGATAAGGGGTGGCAACTTTATGAGTAATACCATATTTTTTCACTAATGTTTCAAATGGTCTATTACAAAAATGCTTACCCCCATCACTTATAATGGCTCGAGGGATTCCAAATCGACTTAAGATATTTTCTTTCAAAAATTTCATGCCTGTTTTATGGTCATTATGTCGACATGGAATAGCCTCAATCCATTTTGAGACATAATCTACTGCAACTAAGATATACGTAAATCCAAATGATAACGGAAATGGTCCCATGAAATCTATCCCCCAACAATCAAAGATTTCAATAACAAGAATGGGGTTCAAAGGCATCATGTTTCGTTTTGAAATTGATCCCAACTTTTGACAATTTTCACAAGTTATACAAAATGCATGTGTATCTTTAAATAAAGTAGGCCAATAAAATCCACACTGCAAGATTTTTGCAGCTGTTTTCTTTGATGAGAAATGTCCCCCACATGCTTCAGAATGACAAAATTCAATAACTTTATTTACCTCATTGTCGGGTATGCATCTTCGAAATATTTGATCACGAAAATATTTAAAGAGATAAGGATCATCCCAATAAAACTTTCTCACCTCCATTAAAAATTTTCTTTTGTCTTGAGCATTCCATTGAGGTGGCATTTCTCCTGTTACAAGAAAATTAACAATATTAGCATACCAGGGCATTGTAACAGTAGAAAATAAAAATTCATCGGGAAAAGAATCATTAATAGGTGTTATTTCTGTTGATGAATCTGGTGTGAGTCTTGATAAGTGATCTGCAACAACATTTTCAGCTCCCTTCTTATCCTTGATAGTGATAATAAATTCTTGAAGCAATAGAATCCATCGAATCAGTCTTGGTTTTGCATCTTGTTTTGACATTAAGTACCTTACAGCAGCATGGTCAGTAAATACAATAGTTGAAGAACCAATTAAGTAAGAACGAAATTTGTCTAATGCAAATATTACAGCAAGTAGTTCTTTTTCAGTTGTTGTGTAATTCATTTGTGCACTGTTTAAAGTTCTACTCGCGTAATAAATTACATAGGATTTACATTCCTTTCTTTGTCCTAATATAGCACCAACAGCGTAGTCACTAGCATCACACATGAGCTCAAAGGTTAAAGACCAGTCAGGAGATTGTATGATAGGAGCAGATGTTAAGAGGCCAATTAATTTTTCAAATGAATTTTGACACTCTTGAGTCCACTTAAATGATACATCTTTTGCTAAGAGGTTACAAAGAGGTTTAGATATAGCACTAAAGTTTTTTATGAACCTCCTATAGAATCCAGCATGTCCTAAAAAGGATCGGACTTCTCTGACTGTTTTTGGTGGAGGCAAATGTGTAATGAGTTCGACTTTTGCCTTATCCACTTCAATTCCTTTAGAAGATACTATATGTCCCAAAACAATTCCAGAAGTAACCATGTAGTGACATTTTTCCCAGTTCAATACAAGACTCTTTTCTTCACATCTTTTTAAGACCTTTTCTAAGTTTTCAAGACAATTATCAAAAGAATTTCCAAACACAGTTAAATCATCCATGAAAACTTTTAAATAATGCTCAATCATGTCACTAATAATGCTTAACATACATCTCTGAAATGTTGCTGGGGCATTACAAAGTCCAAAGGGCATTCTTCTAAAAGCAAAGGTTCCAAAAGGACATGTGAATGTAGTCTTTTCTTGGTCTTCTAGTGCTATAGGAATTTGATAATAGCCAGAGTAACCATCTAGAAAGCAATAGTAGGGATGTCCTGCTACTCTTTCTATAATCTGATCAAGGAATGGTAAAGGAAAATGGTCTTTTCTAGTGGCCAAGTTCAATTTTCTATAATCTATGCACATCCTCCAACTAGATGAGACTCGAGTTGGTATTAACTCACCTTTTTCATTTTCAATGACTGTGATTCCAGATTTTTTTGGTACTACCTGAGTAGGACTTACCCACTTACTATCTGAGATCGGATAGATAATTCCTACTTCAAGTAATTTGAGAACTTCAGCTCTCACTACCTCTTTCATATGTGGATTTAATCTCCTTTGAGGTTGTTGGGAAGTTTTGGCATTATCCTCTAGGTGTATTCTATGTGTGCAAATCAAAGGATTAATACCATTTATGTCTTTTAAAGTCCACCCAATTGCATTTTTATGCATTTTCAATAATTCAATCAACTTATCTTCTTGTTCACTTGTGAGTGTAGAAGCGATTACCACCGGGTAAGTTTGTTTCTCTCCAAGAAATGCATATTTCAGTCCTTCAGGCAGAGATTTTAACTCCAACTTTAAAATTTCGTTCTTTTTATCCTCATTTTCTCCCAATTCTTCAAACTTTAGTTTCCATCTTTTATTTTCAATCACCTGTGCACAGTCAAGTAAAGAACATATGTCAGAGATTTCAGGATCTAATTGTATATTTGACTCAAATGAATTTATTAAACACATTTCTAAGGGATCGGTAGAACTCCTTTTTTGAATATGATCCTCCACAATCGTTTCAATCATGTCACCTTCTTCACTTTCATCCTCCTCTTCATATGGTTGCTTACACATATTAAAAACATTGAGTTTAAGTGTCATGTTTCCAAATGAAAGCTTCATTACTCCATTCCTGTAATTAATCAAAGCGTTAGAAGTTGCTAAAAATGGACGACCTAAAATAACAGGTATCGGATTACATCCTTTGACAGGTTCTGTGTCCAAGACGATAAAATCCACAGGATATATGAATTTATCAACTTGAACTAAGACATCCTCCACTGTCCCTCTTGGTACTTTTATTGATCTATCAGCAAGTAAAAGAGTTACAGATGTTGATTTTAACTCCTCGAGATTGAGCTGCTGATAAACTGAATACGGCAATAAATTCACACTAGCACCAAGATCAAGTAAGGCTTGTTCAATTTTATGACTTCCAATAATACATGAAATTGTAGGACAACCAGGGTCTTTATATTTCAAAGAATTATTGTTCTGAAGAATGGCACTTACTTGTTCAGCTAAAAATGCTTTCTTTTTCACATTCAGTTTTCTTTTTACTGTGCATAAGTCTTTCAAAAATTTTGCATAAGATGGAACCTGTTTAATAACATCCAGTAAAGGAATATTAACTTTTACCTGTTTGAAGATTTCAAAAATTTCAGGATTGTGATTTATCTTCTTAGTATTACGTAATGCATGAGGAAATGGGGGTGGAGGTGAAGGTTTGGTATTTTCTTCATTAAGTGTAGGTTCAACACTTTCCTTGCCCTTAGAGATTGATTCATCGCTCTCATGAGGTTCAGGAATTTCTTTTTCAACAATTTTACCACTCCGAAGAGTGATAACTGCTTTAACTTGATCCATGTGTTGGCTTCCTGAACTACATGCATTTGAGTTATGTTGTCCTTTGGGGTTTGGCTGTGGTTGAGAAGGAAATTTTCCTTTCTCATGAATGTTCAGTGCAGATGCAAATTTAGCAAGAGTATCTTTCAAATCAGCAAATGTTTGAGCATTTTGAGAATTAACAGACTCTTGTTTTTCAATGAATGTATGCAAGGTTTCTTCAAAAATTTTCCTAGGAGGTGGGACATATGGTGCATAACCTTGATGATTTTGAAAGTTTTGGTGTGGTTGGAAAGGTGGTTGCGAAGCCTGTGCTTGAGTGTCATTCCTCCAACTAAAATTTGGGTGATTTCGCCATCCAGGATTATAGTTTTGTGAATATGGGTTATTGTTTGACCGTTTGAACGTGTTTAAAACATTGGCTTGTTCATGGAGACATTCCCTAAATGCAGGCAAAGTTGGGCAATCATTGGTAGGGTGATCATGGGTTTCACAAATGTGACACACAATTTCTTGAACAGATTTTATTTGACCACTCTTTTTCATTTCTAAGGTTTCGACTTTTCTAGCAAGGGATGCTAATTTGGCTTGAAGGTCATGGTCTTCCTTAAGATGATAAATACCCCCACTAGATGTAGTGGTTTGATTTTTGCTAGGTGCCTCACAGGTACCAGCAGTGTCCCAATTTTGAGCATTTTCTGCTAGTAAGTCAAGATAGTTCATTGCCTCTTCTGGGTCTTTTTCCTCAAATGTTCCATTACACATCATTTCTACCATTTGCCTAACTTGGGGTGTTAAGCCCTCATAGAAATTTGAGACTACTCTCCATGTTTCAAAACCATGATGGGGACAGGTATTAAGTAATTCTTTATACCTTTCCCAACATTGGTAAAGGGTCTCTCCTGGTTTTTGGGCAAAAGTGGTGATTTGTCTTTTGAAAGAATTTGTTCTATGGGAGGGAAAAAACTTTTTCAGGAATTGTTGTTGCATCTCGTCCCATAAAGAAATGGATCCTGGCCTAAGGTTTTGTAGCCATGTTTTAGCTTTATCTTTTAAAGAAAAAGGGAAAAGCTTAAGTCGAATTGTGTTCATGCTACAATTTTGATCATTATACGTGTTACACACTTCTTCAAATTCTCTTAGATGTAGATAAGGGTTCTCTGCATCTAAGCCATGAAAAGTGGGTAAAAGTTGGATAATGCCTGGCTTAAAATTAAAATGCGTTGCATCCGGTGGAAAAATTAAGCAAGATGGTGCACCGGTTCGTGTAGGGTTCATATAGTCTCTAAGTGTCCTAGGTCGGTTATGGTCATTATGTTGGGACTGATTGTCCCCTGGGTCTATGAGTCCCTCAATTTGATTTTCGCTCATGGTGTTACTTGGTGAAGAATGAGAAGATGAAGGAGAATCTAACAAATTATCAAAGGAAGTTTTGAAATTACCTTTTACTAAACGATGAGAATTAGGATCTCGAAACCAACCGCTCATAAAAAGAAACAAAACAAAATACAATAACAATAATACAAATAAAATATTAAACACAGGTAAATAAAATAAAATATTACACACAAGTAAATAAAATATGTAAAACTAAAAGCAAAATAAAGATAAATAATTAGAAGTTAGATTAGTGATGTTAGATTATATAATAAAAAGTTAATAAATAAATAGTAAGAGGCTTAGCCTTCCATTAAAATAAAAAAAAAAGCGAAAATAAAAGGCAAATAATAAATAAAGTAAAGTACGTTAGGAGGCTCGGCCTTCCATGAAAATTAAAAAAAAAAACTAAAATAAAAAGTAAAAAATAATAAATAAACGAAATAAAGAGTAGGAGGCTCAGCCTTCCGCGAAAATAAAAACAGAATAATAATAAAGTACGTTAGGAGGCTCGGCCTTCCATGAAAATAAAAAAAAAACTAAATAAATAAAAAAAACGAATAATAAATAACGAGTAGGAGGCTCAGCCTTCCATGAAAATAAAATAAACAAACAAACAATAACAAAACAAAATATTAACGTTACCTCCCCGGCAACGGCGCCAAAAACTTGACACGTCCAGAATATAGAAGTTATTCCCAAGTGCAGGATTGTCGAAGTAATAAATAACCCGATGAGAACGGGGTCGATCCACAGGGAAGTAGAATTAAAATTACAAATTATAAACACTTTAAAGATAATTAATGCAGTATAAGATGTTTGTAAATATTATTTCAATTAACCAATTCAAATAAAAAGCTAAGGTTACGGGGATTCACTCTTGGCATAAGAAGTAAGAATATATTTAACTTTTTATTTTTTTATAACTCAATTGGAATCCTCACACAAAGGAGGTTCCAACCGGAAAATATAGCAATTAAAGTTCATTATCATTTATATATTGATTAGTATTTATTTATTTCAATTATTATACACCAAATCTTATAAATGGGTTCAAGTATTTATTATGCCAATCTTTATATTTGTCTACAATAAATTAAGACTCCCACTTGACAAGAAAGGTTATATAAACCAAATCTTGTAAATGGTTTCAATAATTTATTGTGCCAAGTATTAAGTTTGTCAATAATAAATCAAGAATCACCACTTTAGAAGAAATGGTATTAATTCTACAAACAAAATAAATACATCATATATAAATTTACATAACTTAAAAATGAAGCATTAAATTCATGAATAAATATTAAACATATCTTATTACCTTGCCAAGAGCTTCACCCTTTCACCTTAGCTTAAACAAAATTATTTGGACATAATAAAACTAAATGAAAAGAAAAGAAATGGAAGAAGAAATAACATGACTTAATAGTAAACAAGAGAAATAATAGTACAAGGAAATGGATACAAAGGAAAAGTATTTTGAACTAAATTCTAACTTTCTAATTACATTGTTTAGGCATAAACAAGCCACCTATTTATAGAAAAACATGGATAAATCGAGACAAATTTGGAGGGAACCACTTGGTTGATGAAAGTCAAGAATGGTGGCAAAATAATTTGCATTCATTATCACTTGGGCACCCACTTGATTATCCAATTTGGAATTGATGTGATCCGAATTAGCTGTCACTCAAAACATAAAAGTTGTATATAAGTCTCTTATCTTTCCAAATTGAGTGATCTCATACGTATTAGATACGTATGTCTATAGTTATGGGCCAAATACTGATAACTGTTCAAACTGGGCCTGTACTGCTGATCAATTCTGTTCTAGGCCAATTTTCACCCTCTAAACACTCGAATTTCCAATACTTTGTGAAATACAATATGTTAGTTCATTGAGTCAGCTCTGCACAGGATTAATAATCACCTCAATTGGATCTTTAGGTAGAAAGTTATGCCCATTTTACCGAACCTGCCACAAAACAGTTATAAGATAATTAAGTACAATATTGTAAACATACTTAAGTTAAGAAAATTAAATACACTAGTAATACAAAACAATCATGTAAAACTCTTATTAAATGTATAATTTCAAGTGTTCATCACTCACCCTTGAAGCATGCTTTGCGTAGTTCTAGTTTAGGACTCGGTGGGATCATTTGAGCTATAACAATAGCTTTCTATTCTCACTGGAATATTGTATGAAGCAATACTTGCTTCACTTTAGTCTTTTGGCACTTTACTATTTTTTGTATACATTTTTCATGTTTACAAATCACTTTCCATTTCCTAATTTTGTGTATAAAATGAAATAGAATTTGCTATTTATAGCCTTGGTTGCCAATTAATTCGGCCAATCAGATATAGATTAATGTAAAATATTCAACAAGCATGACAATGCATTAAACTTGCATTGTCATGCTTGCTTTCATTTGGTGGTCATATTAAAGAAACTTGTATTATTAGCTTTATTTGTAATTTTGTCACCTCTTGCTTACACTTAAGCATGACAATGGCTTTAAAACAAATGATAATATGTTGGCTAAACACATCATACTAAAGCATGAATAAGCCAAATAAAAGTTAATGAATTATTACCACCTCTTGCTGTTTACTTATTGGCCGAATTTTTGGTCCAATTAAAAACAATTCATTTAGTTAACAATTGCTTTCAATTTGGCCGAATACAAAATTCAATTGGTGGCATGACTAAATGTATATAAACAATATGCCTTTCATTTTATTTAGCCATTTAGTTATTCATAATTAATAATAAATGGCTCATTGATATCATGCCACGTGTCATGCCCTAACAAATTAATGGCATGATATGTGACATCTAATAGAAAGGTAAAAGTGAGAAGTCCTACTTGCCGAGATCTCAGAATTAACACTTAAACCCTATAACCTTTTCTGAGAGACCCTAAATTAATTCTAATTCTTTTGAGAACTTTCCAAATTGAACTATTTAATCTGGTGCGCTACCCTGTGCAGAACGAGTACACTTTATATAGTGAGACTTCTTAAGTTCACACCCATTTCATTTTATGAAACTCTTTCATAAGTCTATAAATGTTGCGCCACACACATATTATAGACATACCAAAACAATGCATTGAACCATACAAGTTGAAGTTAATACATATTTGTATAATCTCTCTAATATTTATATCCTGAAAGAGCGGAGACATAGATTACCACCGTCAAGTCTCCATATGCTCAACATTAGAACTTATCTCTATATTTGTATTCTATTAAACAATATCTGTAAATACTTTTGCGATATTGTTTCTTACATGGAAAATATTTTTCCCGAGTGAATTACTTATGGCCATATGATTTTTTGGAACATAATCTTGGAGCATCTGGATATACAACTCACCCATATGAGCTAATGGATCTCATATCTACACACACCAAACTCCATAAGTATCAGACACCCAATAGTCAACCATAAAAGGTCTCTGACATGTGTAGAAGCTAAGTATAGTAGACCTCTCACAAGTCCGTCGTAGTGCTCAGGTTAAGGAACCATGAATACTACTCAACTCGAAAAGATCATATATTGACGACTTTATGAGATGTCTATTGGAGATCCTAATTGAGCCTGTTCAGCACTTAGTCCTGACTGTATACCCACATGTCTATACGAGCTTTCACTAAGCTCATGGTTTGCTAAGACTAACCATCTGAACCATCCAGATATAAACATGTACCGATCTATATTAATTAAGGATCCTACTGACAAACACGCATCGGTGAAAATAGATCAGGAGCATAACATTTGAAAACATGCTTGCGTAATAACATTTCGTAGCACAATTTACAACTATGTTATTACTAGTATACCCTCGGGTCTTTGTTTCATTTTAGAAAAGGCTCTAACTCTTTAGATTTCGCTGCCTTTTATAACCTGCTAACTCTTAGTACTTATAACTTTCAAAGTAACTTAACTCTTAGCACTGGTCCAAACCCTTTTAGACCAGATTTGAAGTATATATATGGTAAGATACTTGTAACACTTTAGACATTGTATGATCTGAAGTCTTTCAGATCATACAATGTCTGCAAGTGTTACAAGTATCTTACCATATATATAAAATATTAACAATTTTATTCGAAATGCTTATTGTATAAATATTATACAATTAGTATTCATACAATTTTAGAATAGCACGTAAGCACGAGTTTTAATAAGTTTAAATTCTTTAAACTATACAATGGGAAGTAGACCTTATTGTTAATTTACTCCAGCCTTACGTTATAACAATATTAGCCTTTAAACTATACATGCTATAGCAACTGCCTCACGTTGTTGAGGAAGCAGACCCCATTATTAATTTACTCCAGCCTTCACGTAAGCACCAGTAAGTTTAAACTCTTTAAACTTTAAAATGGGAAGTAGACCCCATTATTAATTTACTCCAGCCTTCACGTAAGCACCAGTAAGTTTAAACTCTTTAAACTTTAAAATGGGAAGTAGACCCCATTATTAATTTACTCCAGCCTCACGTTGTAGCAAAATTGGCCTTTGTAAACCCAACAGGTAGACAATACTTATCAATTGCATCTCATGCAACTATTACCACCTGATCCTGAATACACCTTATCCTCATGTTGTCGCAACATTGGGTAAGTGTATTCCAAATTAACTTATCAATTATCAAATATATATTACTGATACTACCCTCACGCTGTAGCGATATTAGGTAATAACTTCGCATATATTTATCTCATCTCATATTTAATTAGCATAGTCCAAGCCTTAATGACCAAGTCCCTCACGCTATAGCAATATTGGGAACAAGTCAACGTGACTCATCTAACACCGTATTGACAAGATGGATCATAATAAAATGTTATCTCATAATATAATATTATTCAATCTGATAAAGAGAGATTTTTCTTTAAACTGAGTCTCCATATCATGAGGTGATTCTCAATTAATTAATTTTTTATGCAAACACAATTAACCCTCACTAGTAGGGCTCTTATTGTGGTTACGGTTTATAATGCAGGCTGATAACTCTTATAACTGCATCTCATAAATCCTAGTTTATAATGCAGAATGATAACTTTTATCACTACATCTTATATACCAACACATGCATAATTTAATTTTGAAACATTGTTCAAAAGTACTGTTTAAGTGAACAACGTTAGTGCCGCGACACTAGGCTGCCAACACTGCAGTGCTGGGAAACAGAAACCCCAAGCACCGCGGTGCTGAGAGACAGAACCCCCAGCACTGCAGCGCCAAGGCACGAGCACTGCAGTGTTGAAGCCTGTAGAGCCCCAAATTTACACCACTTTATCAACAACACTTCCACACTCCAATTTACACCCAAATCAACACAAAACGAGCTCTAATACCATTTTTGTTAGATCGATTAAACTAGGGTGCATGCATGTGTATTTGTGTTCATTTTTCAAAAATATGTATCTCATACATATTTACATGCAGCAAAAATTTTAAATCAAACAATAAGCACAAATAATAATATATTAATCATATTAATATAAATGAAAGGTTGAGAATTCACCAACTGTAACGTTTTCAAAAAAGTTACTATAGTCCGTCCAGAGTGTGACTCATTGGTAGTTTTAGCAATTAACTAGGTGGGCTTGACTCTCTAGAACAGCAACTTAAAATTCAATACTGGGTTTAACACTTAAACCCTAATTAATTTAATTTGCCTTTGATCAATAAATCAAATACTTTCGTTGTTGTAATTGGTAGCTAATAAAGATGTGAGGAAAATTTATTTCAACACTTGATATCAATTTCTAAATGATCAAATCCTTTTCTTTTTGCTTATGTATGGCTGGCCACTCTTTTAATTTTAAAAAAAAAACTTCTTCTCATCTCATCTCTATCACACGTTTCACACACACATATATATCTAAATATATATATATATATACTTGGTCATAAAGTATATATATTATTATTATATTAAATAATAATATTATATATATACTTGACCACCAAGTATATATATTAATATTATAATTAAATAATATAATATAATAATAAGATATTTTAATTATTTAACTATTAAATAATTAATGTATAAAATTATTATTTTACCCTTTTATATAGTTACCAAGTATACCCCTAGTGAGTCCCACCATACAACACACTTAGATAAATTCAACTAATAACTTATAATACGCTATGTGTCAATACACAATTAGTAAATAATAATTGTTAACTTATTAATGTATTTAATACTTAAATACGGACAGGTGCGCATCTTGTGGTCATGCTGGATATTACTGAACTAAACAATTCAATCCGATATGCTGCCCCAGTGCATAACAAATACACTCCATATTACAGGACTCTCTAGGTCTATGCCCAATTCGTTAAATGGAATTATTCTATGAGTCCGTGAACGATGCCCTATGCATACGTCACAGATATTATAAATCAGCGTGTTAGACCATACAAGTTGAGGTCACAACACATACGTATATTTCTTATATCATCTATATCCTAGATCTGCGAGGACATAGATCAGCATCGTTAATCCCATAAGCTTATTCATAAACCCATCTCCGATCTTGTATTTCAATGAATAATATATACAAACTCTTTGCTATATTGTTCGACCTTATGGAAACTCTGTTCTCAGGGTTTATTGCTTCTACCAATAAGACTTTCTGAGATACGATCTCGAAGCATCTAGATATATAACTCCTTACGAGAGCCGACAGCTCCTATATCCATGCACATCAAACTTTATAAGCATCGAACCATACCAAGCAACATTAACGGTCAAACTATAAAAGGTCTCTAACATATGTGAAACCAACATATAATGGATCACTTACAATCTTATTATAGCGCTCAAGTTAGAGGACCACATATACTACTCAACTCGAGAGGCCATTCCATTAATAGCTACATAGAAAGTCTATTGAGGTCCTCATGAGTCTGTTTAGTATCCAATCGTAATTGGACACTCGCATGCCCATACAAGCTCTAAGCTCATGGTCAGCTATAAACAACCATCTGTACCCTATAGATATAAACATACACTGATCTATATAAAGAGATATTCGCCAACAGACCTACATTGGTAAAAATAGATCAAGAACAATATATTTGAGAATATACTTGCATAATGACATTACCTAGCACCTGATTGCAACTTCTTGCAATAATATCATTATTAGAATATTTTAAGGTTTTTGTCCCGTTACAGACAAAGTTCTAACTCCTTAGAATTTACTTATTCTTATAACTTTCTAACTCTTAGCAGTTATAATTATCAGTGTTGCTAACTCTTAGCTCTGATCTAAACTCCTTTAGACCAGATCTAAACTCCTTCAGATCATATGATGTCTATAACATTACGAGCATAGTACCATATAATTAAAAGTAATTAGCAATTTAATTAAATGTACATCGTATAAATATAAAATATTCAGACAAATAAGGATGGCACGTAAGTACAACCCTAACAAGCACTTCATATGAGCTTAAATTTAGGAACATTTTCCAATGGCTTCTAATGTAATTCTCAACCTCATAAGTGTAATAAGACTTTAATTAAGTATGTGTTTGTTGCATTAAAAAATTAAAATTTTTTCTTCTACTGTGTATGATTTATAAATGAGATGCATAGATTAGAGATGATGGACACATACCATATGCATGAACCGATAGAAACGTCACACTAAAAAATTAGTATCAGAGCATGGTTGTGTGTTGTTTTGGATAAATGGAATATTTGTTAGTTGTTTGGGATTCCAAGGAACTCTGGGTAGTGCATTTTCAAGTGTTAAAAGTATAGAACCAAGTCTTTGTTCGAGGGAAGCCTAATAAAAATATACAAGTGTTAAAAGTACTTTAAATCATACAAGTGTAAAAACAAGTGTTAAAAGTGTTTTAGATCATACAATATCTGAAATATTATAAGCATCTTACCATTTAATATATAATTAGTGATTTAATAAAATATCGATTGTATAATATTATAAAATAAATATCCATATAAAATGGGATGACACATAAGCATAAATCCAAAAACAAAACATGATTTCAAATGCTACTTTTTTTTGGGAACAATGAATGTTGTGATTGTTTGCTTGGTAATCTAAGATAAATTCGGCTCCATTTTATGACCACTTGATCTTTGAGCACGTAGTTAGGATCATTTGATTTTTATGCTTACTTAGAAGATATTTATGCATAATAAGAATAATTTGGGTCTAAAAAAAAATGCTAAAATTTGTTTGAGCATCACTCAAGGAAACATTCTAGGGCATATGTAATTTAGGATATAATTTTAGGCCATCTTTGGACCAATTAAGCCTTTCAAGCTAATCATTGTATTTTTGTTTTACCACTAGTCACCCTCATTAAGACTAATAACCGTTTTTCTTTGCTAACCACATTAATACTTCATCCTTTAATTTAATTATTTTTTATAGTACCCATCACGTCATAGGCATAATACTTCTCTCAGAGAGTTATTTAGACTTTTGGAAAATGAATGAGTGAATTAAAGAAGGGTTATGGGGTTGGTTATGGATTTTGGTTGTTCTAATATTGTAAAGTTTAACTTTTTGGGTATGGTGACTTATATATGTAAAAGAAATAAAAAATAATCAAGATAAAAAAAAGAAAAATATTCCCCAAAAAAATGTATAAATTGAGTTTGATACCCTAGCTTAAAAAAAGATAAAGATAAAGATAAACAACAAAATAGCAAGGGAATCAAAGAAATGAGTTTATTGAAAATCGGATGAACAAGAAATGGTTCGGTTTAAGTAATCTCTAGAGGAATGTGTGTTTATAATGTGAGTTGAGCCAAATTTAATCCATCTTATCCTACCCTCGCCTTAGCTATACATTACAAGCTAGATAAAGTCCTATTTTATCCTTGATTATGTGTGTGCCTATATTAATGAAGAGTGATGTGAAAACAAGCCTATAAAGTGTTAATTAAGTACAATATTTTTGAGACCATTTCATTGTCTTGTGTCTATAAACTAATCTGAGTGTATATAACTAATGATTCTAGCTATACACACACACACCAAGTAGGTCACTTGTGGGGTAGAGCAAGTTTGAATTAATATGTTGAACTATTATGATGTTTAAACTTTCTTTTAGATTGGTAGTCAAAAGAAATGTTTGAGACAATTTGCTAATCATTTACCGACCCAATGTTTAATGTCTTCGTATAGTTTGTTATTGTTTTAGTTTTTTGTTGTGCCTCCATGCTCGAGGACAAGTAAGCATTTAAATTTCAAAGGATTTGATGAGTGTACTTTATATCTATCATTTTAATCTCTTAAACTTGATGATTGCTCAAATTAAATAAGAATATATGTTTTTTAATATGCGTTATATTATTTTGTAGGTTCCAAGCCAACGAAACTATTTGGGGTGAAAAGAAGAAGAGAATGCGCAAAGATATCAAAAATGCTACATTGACTGCTATAGTAAATATGAACATTATTTTACTATAGTACTTTATAATAGTACTTTTTGCTACAATGCTACACCACAGTGCATAAACAGTGAAAAATAAACAGTAATGCCACTTGAGGTGTGACATTGGTCACTGGTCCTGTTCATATAAACAGTATCCCCGACCAAATTCTGTAGCACCAATAGATGAAACAAAATTTCAATTTTGCCCAATTTTGAACTTATAAAATGAAAGATAAATGTCTCATTTAAAGAAAGTGAAGAGAGCATGAAAAGTATAGAGAAAAATAAAGGGTTTTAGTGAGAGAAACACATTGGAGCTTGGATTTGGGAAGATCATTAAAGATTAAAGGCTTTCAAACACTTCTCCAACTAGTTCCCTCATTCTCTCTACCTTATTTACATTTATTTCAAGTTTGTATTTGTAATTTGTGTTGTTTAAACATGATTACTCTTTTGAACATTTGGATTAATGTAATTGAGTATTTCACTATGGATAGCTAGATTATATTTTCTAAGGCTTGATGGAACTTTATTGAACATTATGTTCTAATGTTGTTATGTGATTAATAACTATTTTGTGTTTATTCATTTATGCTTCTTATGTGCTTAATGCTTCTAATTTAATTGGAAAATTGATTAGATGTTTTAAATGCTTGGTGATGAACACTTTAAAACACATATTTTTTAAGAGTTTCAGTCACCATTTAACATTTAGAATGTCGCTAATTTTATTACGTTTGTATTTCTAAACTTGAAATTAAGCGTTGTCCTCAAATTGTGATTAGTGAATGCTATTTGCACAAGTTTAGCATAATGAACATAATTTTGAAATAAAGAAAATCTTGAACCTGGAGTAGCATAACTCAATTTTATATAAACTTGAAGAGCAGTCTCAAAGCCAAATCTAACATTTAATGAGCCAAAATTAGGATGCAACAAAACCGAATTACAACTTCTACTTAGCTTGACCCACCTTTAGTATTTGGATCATAGTTCACAAATTACGTATCCATCAGTATGATTCTAAAAGCTAGAAAAATCTGGGTTAATTATCTACAACTTTTCTATTGATCATAAAGTCTAATTCAGCCATTATCATAGACATAATTATACTGACAATTGATGAAAGGGTTGTTGGCAGAAATTCAGTATACCTCTGGTATTTGGACCATAGCTTATAGAATAATAATACAAATGACATGAATCTTATGGCTATGAAAAGAAGAGACAAAAAGATATAACTTTTATGTTGACCATAAAGGCTAAATCGACCATTTTTATTGTCAAAAATATGCTACAATTTGGTAAAGGAGTTGGTGGCTGAAAATATTGAAGATTGAAGTCACACTTAACATGTTTCCATTCATTGCCTATATAAGGACAGCTTTAGAAGGCTAATGGATGTTTTTTCATGTTTTACAAATCTCTTAAATACTTTCCCTTTAATATTTATAAAAATGAATTGTAAGTTAGGCTAGAGTTCTTGGTAATGTTAGAGATATACTTTTATATGTAATAAATCTACTTCTAGACTTTGATTCTTTGTCAAGAACTATAATATTTGTAAGTTTTTTTGTGTCTAAACTCTTATCTATTACTTTTCTGTAATCGAGTAATGATAATTCTTGTGTCTCATATATTTTTAGCCAAGCTTTCTTTATGTGATTCTTGTTGAATTATAATTGTTACTAATTATATCATTTTACAAGTTGATCTTTTACTGCAATATTGTCAATCGATATATTTTTGATCTTAGTGTATAGATGAACACGGTTTGTGATATTATTTACAAAGAGTTTATTCATGTCAAATACATATATTATCAAATGTGCTATATTATACATATATTTCGATTAATTGTTTGGGATGTGAAATTTTCAATTGAGTTATAAATATTGAATTAAAGTATAGAATAGATTTATGTAGCATATTAGTGATTCTCGAAGCCTTCTTACATCACCATTAATTTCTTCCTTAAGTCATATTTAATTTTATCTTCTCTATATCAATCTCACACTCAAGTTTTCTCCTTGGTTATTGTTTTATTATTTTTATTTCTCTAACCAATTTTGCTGAAAGCTTCCTCGTGGGATCGATATCTTAATCTATACTGTAATAACCGTATTATATTTTGAGCGTAAACAAAATTTGGAGCTATTACCGGAGAGGCATACTAGGCGAAAGTAGATTGTATCTATCAATACTAAAATGATAACTTTGTACATTTATTTTTCTTTGTAAAATTTTACTTCTTAAATTTCTTATTTTGTTGTACTTTTTTTCAGCGATAGTTTTACCACCTAACTTATTTTGTTATCTTCTTTTATTTTATTTAATTTTTCATAGTTGGTCTTACTATCTAAATTATTTTGTTATCTTATTGTATTTTATTTTATCTTTTTATAGTTGGTTTTACCATCTAGCTCTTTTTATTTTCTTCTTGTATTATAGTTTATATTTCATGGTTGGTCTTACCGCCTAGTTAATTTTATTGACTTCTTAAATTTTCCTTGAGAATTTTTTTTGAAATTTTTTTTTATGACTTCTTTTGCAAAAAGAAAATTGTTAAGACGTATGCATTGACTTAGAGCCAAATAAGGAAGATTTATGAGAGAAGTAGAACAAGAACCATTACCAAAATTTGTAATATAAGAGAATTCACCATCTAGTTTATCTAGAAATACCAACACTATAAGCCAAAATGAGGATAACTCTGTTAGGACTTTAAAAGATTATGTATATCCTACTTGCACAGCCACACCATCATGTATTATACTACCTAACAACTACATTTGAAACTTAAACCTGGCATGATATAGCTTTTACCTACTTTTCACAATCTAGATAGTAAAAATCATTATGTATAGATTAGGGATTTTGAAGAAATAGTGGCCACCTTTCATAGCTAACCAAAGGCCATAAATACTATTAGGCTTAAAGCCTTTCATAGCCAATAAGTTTGTCATAAATGTATTCGATGGAATTATAACCAAAATTATCATTCTTTATGATTTGTATTTAGAAATAAAGAAGATAAAATTCAGTTCGTTAAGAATGGACTGAGTAAAGAGTCATTGGATGATATCTTAGTGACTCTTGATATGCACCTTGTAGACTCATGCAACATAAACTTCTCGATTTATGGAACAAATTAAAAAATGAACATCAATAATACAGTCTCAGGAATCTGACTCTAAAATACCCTATTTGCCAATTTATAATAAAATTAGATAAAAGTCTATCCCCGCCCCAAATAGGGAGTTCAAACCATTACTGGATGTAAAACTGGAGGAAGATGTGAGCCATAATCATAATTATTGTACATATACATGTTAGCAATTCTTTTTGAAAATTTTACATTTAAAATTCAACATTCTTTTCTGACAATAACCAATTCCCCGTAAAGCCTTTATGATTACAACACCTTTCGAGTTTTATAAATGCATTGCTTTACTTTTACATCCTCATACAAACTCAAAATCATTCAAAATTTAGAGCAAGTGTAATAATGTCAAAATCATAGCTCAAAGATTCACAAAACATTATGTCTTCTGTGGATGTTGCCCTAGGAATACCGAAGAGTTTGTAAAATTAACAGAAACTCTTGGCAATGTGTTAGCTGAGTGAAAAATGCATTTAGTATATGGAGGAGGTAGCCATGAGTTAATGAGTTGTATAGTTAAGGCTACACAAAATAACGACAGTCGAGTTTTGGGTATCATTCTAAAACCTTTAGCTGTTGGGAATATTGTAAGACGAAGAATTGAGGAAGAGTTATAGGTATCATTTATGCATGAGCAAATTGCTAATATGCTTAGAAATGCAAATGCCTCCATGGCTTTACTAAGAGGTGTTAGAACTCTAGAAAAACATTTTCAAATTGCCTCTTGGACTCAGTTGCAATTCTACTAAAAACCAATTGGTTTGTTAAATGTTTATGATTTTTATGATAAGTTGTTACCTTTTTTTGACTATGCTGTTGAAAAATAATTTATTTCACTTTTGGCATGATGAATTTTTATTTCTGCTTAAACTGTTGATTAGTTGATTGATCAATTACAAGCTTTCGTCCCTTTATCTGATCCAACATTTAGCCAGTTAGATTGGTTTAATGGTGACAGTGATAAAAAAAATGCATAATAGATTTCACTCTTCGTTTGTAGCCTCGCTACTTTTATGTTTTTAAAGCATTTTGTTAGTATGGTTTAGGTTGTTGCAAGTTTCCTTTTTCAATAAAAGCTATTTCAGGTGATATCTTCTATACTCTACTCTTTCTATACTTTAAACATTGAGAAAAATGTTTCAATCTAGTTTACAGAGGAGGATAATAGACGTAAATTGTATTTTGCATTTAAAAAAAATGATGATGGGGTTTGACAAATTTGTTTGATTAAAAATGGTAGAGTAAAGAGTTTGTTTTGAATTCTTGAGACGTATCCTAGGTCGAATAGATTAAGAATGGTAGAGTAAGAAGTTTTTTTTTAAATTAACTTTCGAAACACATTTTAACTAACTTCTTGTATTTTGTTTTATATTTCATGCATAGTTATTTATTGCATGTATTCTTAGTAATTCTTGTATAAAAAAAATTTCTTTTCTACCTAGATATGATTTCAAAATTGTTTGGTTTAAGTCATTTTTTCTATTTAGGTTACTAAAGAATGACTTCTGAAATATGTTTTGGCACAATGCCAAGCTTGTGGTAAGATGGATGATTTAATGTATATAGCCAAGAGAATTCCCACGTTTAAGTACATATTTTTCTAATCTCACATGTATTTTGTGAATGAGTGGAAAGGTTGAGAAAACAGCTTACGAACTTTCATTGATCTTTTGAATTGGTTAATTTTTGTTTAAAATGATATATCTCGAAAATTATTTTGGTTGCATAGCTGAATGACGATTTAAAGTGAATTTTTAAATTATGTGTAATATATTTTGGTGAGAAAATATTTTTGTTTTGTAATGCTTCTTTAAGTTATTCAAAAAGAAAAGAAATATATATATATATATATATATATATAAGAAAGAATCAGTTCAGTTTAATAAAGTTTTCATTTGATTTTAGAAGATGAATATTTTATAAGGTAGTTTTCTCACCAAGCTATATTTGTATTATTCTCACAAGACAATTGAAATCCTAAAGCTTTTGCGGGTCAATAATGATTGATTTCTAAATGATTAATTGTTCTATCTTTGGATCAATATTAGTTTATATGTTTATCCTTAAAATTGACTTTTTCTTAAGTGCTTAACTGTTTTCCAACTCCATGATATAAATTCTAATCTTTTAAACAATCATATACTTGAGAGGATATAGAGTTAAAGCTTTTTCTTAGAGAAATTCTCAAGACTATGTGTTGAGGTTCGTGGTAAGAAGGCTACGACTTATTTCACACACACACACACATACATACACTATTTTGGAAGTCATGATTGAAAAAATCTTAATATTAATAGTTATCTTGAACTGACATTTTGTTTGAAATGCTTAGATAGTTTTACATATTCTATTTATGCTTGAATTGCTAGGGACTAGTAATAAGCTAGTTATGAACTGTAATGAACACAAACATAAAGAGTAGTCAAAAATCCAAATCTAACATTTAATAAGCCAAAATTAGGATGCAACAAAACTAGATTACAACTTTTGCTCAGCTTGACCCAGTTCTAGTAAATTATCTACAACTTCTCTATTGATCTCAAAATCCAATTCAGCTGTTATCATAAACAAAATCGAGTTGAGAATTGTTTTTTAAAAAGGTGTTGAGAAATTATGAAAGGGTTGTTGGCTGAAAATCAATATTCTTATGGTATTTTGACCATAGCTCGTGGAATATTAATCCAAATGGCATGATTCTATTGGCTATGGGAAAAAGAGACAAAAATCTACAATTTTTATGTTTACCATAAAGGCTAAACCAACTGTTTCTATTGTAAAAAATGTGCTACAATTTGTTGAAGGAGTTGGTGGCCGAAAATATTGAAGATTGAAGTCACACTTAATATGTTCCATTCATTGCTTATATAAGGACATATTTAGAAGGCTACTGGGCATTTTTTCATGTTTTATAATTCTCTCAAATACTTTCCCTTTAATATTTATAAGAATGAATTATAATTTAGGGTAGAATTTTTGGCAATGCTAGAGATGAACTTTCATGTGTAATAAATCAAATTCTAGACTTTGATTCCTTGTCAAGAGCTACAATATTTGTAAGTTTATTTGTGTCTAAACTCTTATCTATTACATCATTTTACAAGTTGATCTCTTATTGCAATATTGTCAATGGATATATTGTCAATCTTAGATAACTTGTATAGATGAACATAGTTTGTGATATTATTTACAAAGAGTTTATTCATATCAAATACATCTATTATCAAATGTGTCATTTTATACATATCTTCTGATTGATTGTTTGAAATGTGAAACTTTCAATTGAGTTATAAATATTAAATTAAAGTATAAAATAGATTTATTATGCATATTAGCGATTCTCGAAGCCTTGCTCATATCACCATCAATTTCTTCCTTAAGTCATATTTAATTTTATCTTCCTTATATCAATCTCACACTCAAATTTTCTCCTTTGTTAATGTTTTACTATTTTTATTTCGCTAACCTATTTTACCAAAAGCTTCCTTGTAAGATCAACACCTCAATCTACACTGCAATGTAAACACTTAGGTTATGTATTTGGGAGAGTTTAATCCATATATTTGTTTTAAAAAGTATAACTTTGAGTTTATTGAGTTGGGAGACTAATAGACTTAGAGTAATCATTTAAAGGCAGCTTAATACATGTATGTGTAACGAGTTAGATTAGGATATCAACTTAGTTATGTATATGTAGGGTCTCATTCGACACTCGAGAGAGGTAATGAGATTAGTCTTAAACCCTTGATTAATGAATACATAATATTATTTGTTAATCACTAATAATAAAGAACATAGGATTGGTAGAGTGAAATCAAGTCCCAAAAACCCACTACCATAGAACTCTCACCTCTTTAATTTACTAAATTATTTATTTTAAGCATTTTTAATTCCATAATTCAACTTAGCCTTTAGATTAGCCTAGATAACATTAGGTTGTCAACACCGTAGTACTTAGTGTTAATTTAGGATACCAATCCTTGTGGGATGATACTCACTAATTATTTTATTATTTGATCACAACTCATGCACTTATAGTTACAATTTGTGTGTGTATAATTTTGTGAACAAATACTCAGTCTTAACTGAGTACTGCCTATACGAGCTTCCACTTAACTCACGATCTATTAAAACTAATTGATATGTAAGGTTTACCAATCGATCTGTATCACTAAAAACTAATTAGGAATGATGTTTTTGAAAATATATTATATAATGATATTGATCTCAGCACCATTTGCAACTCCTTATAACTATGTCATTACAATAAATATTCTTGATCTTTGTCTCATTTCAGACAAGGCTCTAACTATTTGAATTACTACCTCTTAGTCTTGATCTAAATAATTTTAGATTTGCGATGTCTTAAAAGGAACAAGATTATTTTATATAATAAATTAATGATTTATAGAATTGTATATTATATAAATATCAATAAATATCCATACAAAAGATAAAAAGATAAGTAAGTACCATCTCCAACAATCAAGCACCGACTTAAGCACGTAGTGCTATGATAAGCGATAGAAAGTATTGGCCAACCTTGACATTATGAATGGCATGGATCATGGTCTGTTTGATGACCTTGCATACATTAGTACTTTGCCGGTCATGATGGAATACAGCAAGATTGCTCGAACCTTGGTCACATTGTTGAAGTGGATTACTGGCATTAATTTGGCACCAATGAAGTAGTGCTAAATTTTCTCGTGCATGTCCATGTCTTTCATTGGAAAGGATATTCTAGTGTCCCTAGAATAAGTTCATTATGGTGTCTGGTCTGTATATTGATTTTATGTTTGCCTTATAGTCTAGGTCGGCTACCATTTAATTGTATTCATCATCCACAATTCTCGGCAGGTTGTAAAAATAGTTGATCGTGGCACTGTCAAAAGCAACTTCCTTCCCTTTTACTTTAGCCCTCAGGTGTATGTACTCGGCTACATTAGCCTAAAATTCTCATACAATCATAACCATTATAAGCTCTAGTTGTTTATAGAACGTTTGCCAACCTTTGGAATTGATAGCCTAAAGCAACCTCATGAATTTTTCATTAGGTAGAGAGAATCCTCACTTGGGTAACACGTCTTTTTCAAAATTGAGTTTGTAAATATTTTAAAAGCTGCTTCTAAAACATACTTCTCCTAGTTATAGGTCGGTGTCAGTGGATGTGTTATTTTGCTCTATTTTGGTGTAATGTATTTCAGTCAAGGGATTTCCAACAATGTAACCCAACAAGGATTTGTAAACTAATTTCTTTGACTTAATTCCCTTAAATGTGCAATACTCCACACCACTTTATCTAAAATTTGCCCAAACTTGGTACTTAATACACCTATCTCTCCAAAATTAACCCTAAAACAATTGATATCTTACAATACTTCAACTTGTACACACAACTCCAATCTTAACATAAGGTAAATTGCACAATCTACACCAAAATCTACTTTAATAGTAAGAGCACAACTTCCACACATTAATTTTCAAGTACTATTTGAAATTGCACATAATTGAGTCTAATTGATGAGAGATTTTTCAAATTTCAATAAGAATAGACAAGCTTCACACTTTGAATGACCAATCCACTACTTTAACTCCAATTTTATGCTAGTACTTATAAAAACACTTTAAGCAATTTTTCCCAAATTTCTTCATTGAATCTTGTCGAGAGTGATTAATTTTGTGTTTATTTTGTTTGGATGGCCTTGATTATAGTGGGATTTGGTGTTTAATTTTGAGGATTTAATGGTTTGAGAGAGAAAGTTTGAAAACTATATTAGAGTTGTGTTTTTAATTTGATGGTATTTGGGTTAGGGTTAATTTTAAAAAGCTTAATTTTATCTCAGCCCTTCAACACTCGATCTTGGCACTGCGGTACTATGACGTAGACATTGTGGGCTCTTTCTAGCCCACATTAGAGCTTTGGCTTGTGAGTGTCAAGATGCTGATGTTTTATCTTGGGGGAACTGTGGTCTTAGCTAAGTGCTACAACGTTGACATTTTACCTCAAAGCCTAGTTTTGGTTTGAGTAGGCACTGCAATGTTGACTTTCTGATTTTTTGGTACTGTAACATTATTTTAATGCCTTCTCTCTTTTTTTTTAAAGAAAATTACTAAATAAAAAAATAGCAATAATAATAAGGAAAATATTTCTTAGGTTACCTCCTAAGCAGTGATTAATTTAACATCATCGGCTTGACATCTTTCTTTTTCCTTGAGGATCATTTAAAGTGATTGAGGACTTTGTCGGCTTCATTTTTTCTTAAAGAATTTGCTTGAATAGTTGTTTATTAACCTTATGAATCCTTGGAATTCCTGTTCTTAAATTTCACAACTCTATAAGAAAGCATTTTGGTGACAAGAATGGCCCCAATCATTTTGATTTAAGTTTTCCTATAAAATTTTAACCTTGAATGAAAGAGTAAACCCTACTGGCCTAGTTTAAATAGTCACTCTAAAATCTTCTTACCATGCCACCTTTTAGCTTTCTCTCCTTATATTTATTATGTTGTAGTTGATGTATTGGCTTTATTAAGTCGAAGAGAAGCAGTCAAATAGTTCAAACATTTCTTGACTTTCTCTGTATCCTCATTAGTCCCATTGACAATAACATTTTTGAGTGAATCTCTACTAGAAGTCTTCATGGGAGTGTATTGGACCTCTGTATCCACCATATCATTGCTAAAACAATCTTTAGTCTTATAAATTTCATTAATTTAAAAACCCTAAAAGTTACCTCTTCGTCTTGGACTCTCATCATAAGCTTTCATATTTTTATATTTATGAGTGCTCTGCCTGTAGCCAAGAATGGTATTCCAAGAATGATTGGAATTTCATGATCCTTCTTCATATCAAGATAATGAAATCTGCTAGAAATATGAATTTATCCATCTTCATAAGCACATTTTCAATCATACTCATTGTATAAGTAAGAGATCAATTAACAAGCTGCAGTTTAATGGTGGTTGGCTTTGCTTCCCCTAAACCCAGCTTCTAGTATATAAAGAGCAAAATCAAGTTAATACTGGCTCCTAAGTTACATAGAGCTTTACTAAAAAAAATATTCCTAATGCTACATAGAATTGTGAAGCTCACTGGATCTTTAAGCTTTGATGCCATTTTTTTTTCTGTAAAATGGCACTGTATTCTTCTGTCAAAGCCATTATTTTAAAATCTCCTAGTTTTCTTTTCTTCAATAGAATATTTCTCATGAAGTTGACATAAGTGTGCATCCGCTCTAATGCATTAACAAAATAAATGTTAATATGCTGTTTTTTAAATACCTCAAAACATTTAGAGAATTGCTTGTCAAGTTTCCACTTATAAGGACGTTAAGGGAATAGAGGTGATGGTTGTAAGGATTCTAGTCATTTTTTTGCATGTCTTCTTTCTCTTAATGGACTTACTCTTTCTCTTCTTTCAAATCCTCTTTATGGGGTCTCTTCTTTCATTGGGGTTTCTCAACAACATTATGAACTTTTTTCACTCCTCAAGGTGATTGCTTTACAATGTTCTCTATTTTTTTTTTTTGGATTTACTTCAATGTTGCTTGGCAAAGATCCTTGAGAAAAATTATTAATTGATGTGGTCAGTTGACCCACTTATGTTTTTAGAGTTAGTAGTGAAGCATCTTAACTTTCTAGAATATTTTCTTAACTCTGTATAAGAGCATCTATTTGCTTCATGTAATGCATGACCATATCTTGTAAGGCAAGCAATTTCTCTTGTTAAGGCAATGACTGTAATGGAAATCCATAAAGATTTATAGGCCTTAATGACTGACATTGATTATTATTACATAAAAAGTTAAGATAATTCCTCTACCTTAGATTGTAGAGGTTTGATAGGGTTATCTTGTTACCTATTAAAAAATTTCTTATATTGAGTTATTATTAGGCATTGGCCATTCACATGGTTGTCTTTATAAAAATCACAAGTAACAGTTTAGGTTTCGTGGTGTTTACTTCAATAACATCAATTTTCTTTAATAACAAGTTAACTTGAGCAGGTAATGAAGTAAGCGCCTCTACATCATGAATGCCAACGACTTCTTTAACTATTAGAAGCCATTGATGTGATATTTTTATATCTTAAAATTAAGTGTAAGTATACACTATCATAATCAAGTAATAAATGAACAAAATAGTCGGATGTCGAACCCACATAGATAATATCTTAGTTTTAACCAAGTTCAAAAATTATGCCTTTCTAGTAATTATTTAGAAAAGTCAAAATCTTAGGAATAAAATTAAAAAAATATAAAATCAATGACACAATAGAAAATTAAAAGATACCAATATAGAGAAAACCTGGAATTAATATTATTTCTAAATATGCTTTCTAATGATTAATACTCTAATATTTAATTCCCTTAGTCTTTGTTATTGATCAAGAAAGTGTATTCATAAGCCTCTCCCAAGCTCATATAAGTATATCTTAATTTACCAAATACATATATTCCTATGATATTTAATAAATTAAGATTCATTAAAAACAAACCTTATTGATCATACATGCCAATTAGGTATATTCATATCCTAATTTGAAACTTTCATATGCAACATTGAATGTTACTCTACAATCATGCATCAAATTATCTAGGTCTAAATATAATGATTCCTCTTCCGAGTTTATCAAAATATTACTAAGTCATTCACCATATATTGGCCAAATATATTGAAGCATTAAGAACAAATAATGTGAATAACAAATAACTAAGTTTATTAAATATTAGAAAGATATGACAATTAAGTGCACATAGAGTTCAAGTATTAATCCTAGAAATAAAATTTAGTTTATGGCTATAAGAGAATAGTAGCAAAAATAATAAGAAAACATGATACAATCAATAGAAAACTGATATAGACGTCGAATTGCAATTGATTGTCACAACCTAAAAAACTCTTGTTTCCAAAGAATGCCTTGAATCTCTCTCTATAACTGCCTCAATTATGCTTTAAATGCTTTCTAAGACTTATGTTATAAGTCTTTTGAGTGTCTTGTGTCGTCTTGTATGCTTTTTGAAGACTGGAGATGAGTGGCCTTTTATAGGGATTGATTTGAGGCTGAAAACCTTAATTCTTGTCGAGTTAGAAATTATATTATCACTAGGGTGTTTTCATGCTATCGCTGCAGCGCTACTCACATCGCCAGAGCGATGAAGGTCTGGAACTAGAGCACTGGGCTATCGCTAGCGCAGTTAAATGGTTAGCGTTGGAACAAAATTAAACTAAACAATTTGAAATCATACCTCGATAGTAAAGAAAATTTATTTACGTAAGAGTTACCAAAAACTTAAGCAACAAACAATTATACATAAAATGTATTAAAAATAAACCAATTAGAATGTGCTTCAAAAGTTTAGTAATGTACTCTTTACTTTGCCATTCTAGAACTAGATTGCATCTCAAGAATGCATAAATAAACCTTTTACTCACGCTATTCATGATGAATTTTTTTTATTAGAGAACAAAGTGATAGCAAAAAATAAAAAAAAATTAACACTAACATTATATATCAACTATCCTCCCCGCAACCAGATTGAGACATTGTCTTTAATGTCAAAATATAGAAAGACTAAAGTATAAAAGATATCACCTGAAACATCTTTTATTGGAAATAAAACTTGCAACAAAATAAAACAATCCACACAAAATGCTTAAAATTACATATAAGTAGATAGGTTACAGACGAAGCGTCAAATTTATCTTGCGTTTCTTTTCACTGTCATCAGTATACCAATCTATCTGACTCATTGTTGGATCACATAGGTGTAAAGGCTTGTAGTTCATTGAGTAACTAATCAAAATTTAAAGTAGAAATTAGGATCTGTCGTGCTGCAGATGTGACGAACTATTTTTCCACCGCAAAGTCAAGAAAAGATAACAACCCATTATAAAAATTATCAACATTTAACAAACCAATGAGTTTGTTTTATGGATTTGTAATTGTGCTCATGAGACAATTTAAAAATTTTTCTCGAATGTTTTAAAACCTCCAGGTAGAGCTATGAAGGCATCAGCATTACGAAGTATAAAAGATATTCATTCATGCATTGATGATACCTGTAACTCATCCCTAATTATTTTTCCTACAATGTTTCCAACAGTTAGAGCTTTTGGTATGATACCCAAAACTCGACTGCCTTTATTTTGTGCAGCTGTTGCCATAAATCCCATTAATCCAAGACTACCTCCCCTATATACTAGATGAATATTTCGCTCAGCTAACACCTTACCAAGGGTTTCTACTGCTTCTACAAACTCTCTAGTTTTTCTAGGGCTGAATCCATAAAAGACACAAACATTTGTGAATTTACGAGTTAATGTTCCTTCCATTATTACAATCACTATCTCTCTTGAATGATTTTGAGTTTGTATAAAGATGTAGAAATAATGAAATGTATTTATAAAGCCAAAATGTGTTGTAAAGTTAAGTCACATAGGCTATTAGCTTAAAATGCAAAATTTTCAACAATTTTTACAATTTTTCAAATTGTTAGCTGGAAAACTCACATGGGTTGGTGGCTTAAAATGTAAAATTTTCAAAATCGACTATGGGTGGTTGGTTGTTGGAAAAGATGTTTAAGTTTGAAATGAAACATTTAAAAATAACAAGCTACAGTAAATATATACAAGTAGTTGTGATTGTCCTCTAGTTTTACGTCCAGAAATGGCTTAAACGCCCTCTATGAGTTGGGGATAGGCTTCTCATCGAATTTTCTTATAAATTGGAAAATAGAGTCTTTTAAAGTCAGATTCCTGAGACTGTACCATTCATGTTCTTTTAGGAATATGTCTCATAATTCACAAATTGCAATATGCACATATCCACTAGGATACATCTCAAGAGTCAATAAGATATCATCTAAAGACTCCTTACTCAGGTCATCCTTAATGAACCTAATTTTATCTTCGTGATTTATAGAGACTATTCTTAAAGTATGGCAATGTGTGTTACAAGTCATGCGTAAACACTTGTAACAAACGCTTAATCATTTTACTCTTTATTTTTTTTAAAAAGAGCTTTTACCTAAGCCAGGCATGTAGGAAATTAATGAGTCTAAAAATTCACCTGTTAATCAAACTTTGGCTTCAATTAATCAATGTAAATTAACAGGTATATTCATAATCATTAATAACCTTAATCTTTCACATATTACTTGGTAAAGTTTCTTTAAGGAATTTTGAGGCAATAAAGGGAAACGCTTTTTCAAATTCTTTAGAATATCATCCATTTTTTTATTAGAAATGGGGAAGAAGATAAGGTATCAGTAATTATGAGAAACTGACAAAACCGACTTAAAATATCACGGAGTACCATTATCCGCCACTTAACCGGGGTGTAAACCAAAACTTTAACAAAAATACTAAATTAATCTGCAAGTAAAAAAATTAAAGTTAGAAGAAGAATAAATATATATATAAATATATGAATATGTAAATATGTAAAATAAAGATTAATTAGTCTTGTAACAAGGGTCAGATAGGGAAACGGCTCGAGTCTTTACCCACTTACCTTAAACACAATCCCATTTCTAGGATTTTTAATGTCAATTATTCCATAAGGGTACACATATTTCACAATAAAAGGGCCACTCCATCTTGATCTTAATTTTTCAGGGAATATGTGAAGTCGAGAATTATAAAACAAAACCTTCTCACTAGTATCAAATGTTTTTCTTTAAATGTTTTGATCATGAAAGCTTTGATTTTAGCTTTATGAATTTTTGAATTCTCATATGAATCATTTCTCAATTCGCCAAGTTCATTTATTTGTAATTTACATATGTATTCAGCAAAATCAAGATTTGCATTGAAAGTTTTAATAGCCTAGTAGGCTTTAGGCTCAAGTTCCACAGGTAAGTGATAAGTTTTTTCATAAACTATCCTATAAGAAGACATACCCAATAAAGTTTTAAAACCAGTTCTATAAGCCCACAGTGCATCATTATAAAGACCAATATTTACGATCTGGGTTTACATTTTTTTCTAAAATTTATTTTATCTCCCTATTTGCTAATTCAACTTGTCCACTTGTCTAAGGATGATAAGGGGTGGCAACTTTATGAGTAATACCATATTTTTTCATTAATGTTTCAAATGGCTATTAAAAAAATACTTAGCCCTATCACTTATGATGGCTCGAGGGATTCCAAATCGACTTAAGATATTTTTTTCAAAAATTTTATGACTGTTTTATGGACATTATTTCGACATGGAATAGTCTCAATCTATTTTGAGAAATAATCTACTGCAACTAAGATATACGTAAATTCAAATGATAACGAAAATGGTCCCATGAAATCTATCCTCCAATAATAAAAGATTTCAATAACAAGAATGGGGTTCAAAGGCATCATGTTTCGTTTTGAAATTGATCCCAACTTTTGATAATTTTCACACGTTATATAGAATACGTGTATCTTTAAATAAAGTGGGCCAATAAAATCCATACTGCAAGATTTTTGCAGCCGTTTTCCTTGATAAGAGATGCTCCATGTATGCTTTAAATGATAAAATTCAATAACTTTACTTACCTCATTGTCGGGTATGCATCTTCAAAATATTTGATCACGATAATATTTGAAGAGATAAAGATCATCTCAATAAAACTTTCTTACCGCAGTTAAAAATTTCTTTTTGTCTTGAGCATTCCATTGAGGTGGCATTTCTCTTGTTATAAGAAAATTAACAATAATAGCATACCAAGGCATTGTAACAGTAAAAAATAAAAATTCATCAAGAAAAAAATCATTTATAGGTGTTATTTCTATTGATAAATCTGGGGCGAGTCTTGATAAGTGATCTGCAACAACATTCTCAGCTCTCTTCTTATCCTTAATAGTGATAATAAATTCTTGAAGCAATAGAATCCATCGAATCAGTCTTGGTTTTGCATCCTGTTTTGACATTAAGTACCTTACAGCAGTATGGTCAGTAAACAAAACAATTGAAGAACTAATTAAGTAAGAACAAAATTTATCTAATGTAAATATTACAGCAAGTAGTTCATTTTCAGTTGTTGTGTAATTCATTTGTGCACTGTTTAAAGTTCTACTTGCGTAATAAATTACATAAGATTTACCTATTAGGGTCGGTGTTTATGTGTCATCCCTGAATGTATATATACTTATGTATTTATACAAGTGTACATTCCCATTAAATAGCTAATACCAATTTAAATGGTACCATACAATGTAACGTTATAGAAATTGTAGATCTAAAGGAGTTTAGATAAAGGCTCATAGTTAACCATACTGAGAGATATAAATGTTAAATGTTAGCACAGTTAAGTGTTAGCTGGTTATAATACTCAGTATATCTAAGTATTAAAGCCTTGTCTATAATGAGACATAGACCTGGGAATATACTAGTAATTGCATAGTTACAAGAGTTACAATCGGGTGTTAGAAAATGCTAGTTGCGCAAGTATATTCTCAAATAATTGTCCCTAATCTATTTCTGTCGATACGGGTCTGTTGGTGGATACTTTTTATATAGATCAGCATATATCGTACCTATATGGTATAGATGGTCGTTCTTAGTTGACCGTGAGCTTGAAGCTCATATTGACATATTGGTATCCAGTTAGGACTGGATATAGGACAGACTCACGAGGGCCTCCGATAGACACCCAATGTAATCCATCAATAGAGGGTCCTCTTGAATTGAGTAGTATACATGGTCCTTTGACCTGAGTGCGATGGTGGGCTTATACGTAATCCACCATACTTGGGTTCTACGCATGTCACAGACCTTTTATGGTGTGACCGCTGGGTGTCGCTAGGTATGGTCCAATGTTTATGGAGTCTGGTGTGTATAGATATGGGATTCGTCACCTTCCATATGGAGTTAGATATCCAGATGCTTCGAAACTATATTTCAAAATGTCTTGTGGCCACAAGCAATCATCCAGGGAAAGAGTTTTGTTAGTGTGGAACAAAATGGAAAAAGAGTTTGTGTATATTATTCAGTGAGATACATGTTTGGAGATAAGATATGGATAAGCACTAAGGGATTTAACGGTGATAATCTATATCCCCGCACATCTATGATATCGCGATGGAAGGGCTATACGTATGTGTTGTAAGCTCAGCTTGCATGGTTCAACACGCTAATTTGTATATCCGTGACGTGTGCGTGGAGCATTGCTCACGGACTCATGAAATAGTTCTATTTAACGAATCGAGCGTAGGACCTAGGGAGTCCCGCGATATGGAGTGTACTCGTTGTGCACTGAGGTAGTGTGTCAGATTAAATTGTTTAATCCAGCAATATTCAGTACTACCACGAGAATACGTGCGTATCTGTATTTAAGTGTTAAATACAATAATTAGACAATAATTGTTATTTGCTAATTGTATAATGACATATGACGTATTGTGAACCCTTGGTTGAGTTTACCCAAGTGTGAGATTTGGTGGAACCCACTAGAGGGTAGACTTGGTAACTATTTATGAGGGGCAAAATGATCATTTTTCACTTTGATTATTTAATGGTTAAATAATCAAAATATCTCTTTTATTATATTATATAATATATTATTATATTACATTATTATTATTTATATTATATAATATATTATATTAATATTTTATTTTATATATATATAAAGAGAGAGAGAGAAATGTGAGTATGTGTGTTGTGTGATGGCCATTTTGGCCGAGAGAAAGAAAGAGAGAAATAGAGAAGAAAAAAGAAAGAAAAGAAGAAGAAGAAAAAAAATAGGGAAAAATGAAATTGTTTCATTTTTCTCTATACTTCCAATTGAGACAATTATGAATTGCTTATCCTTTTAGAGAAAAGGATAAAAACACACACCGACCATTTTGGAGTTTAAGAGTTAAACCCAGTGCTGCGTATGGGGTTGCTGTTCTAGCTCACCAAACCCACCGTGTTGGTGACTAGAATTATCTGCAAGTTGGTCTCCATGCGAACTCCAAGGATATACGTGTATAACGTTATATGTTAAGGTGAGTTCTCAAGCTTTTTAATGTATTAATTTGATTAATATATTTATTTAATGTGTTTATTGCATGTTTGTACGCTTCTGCCGCGTTAGAATTTGTATATGATACGTATTTAGGCAATAGACACACTTGCACATGCATACACCCATGTTTCTTAGATCCGGTGACAACATTACCTTCCTTTCTTTGTCCCAAGACAACACCAACAGCGTAGTCATTAGCATCACACATGAGCTCAAAAGGTAAATACCAGTCAAGAGATTGTATGATAGAAGCTAATTTTAAGAGCCCAATTAATTTTTCAAACAAATTTTGACACTCTTAAGTCCACTCAAATGATACATCTTTTGCTAAGAGGTTTAGATATAGCACTAAAATATTTTATGAACCTCCTATAGAATCCAGCATGTCCTAAAAAGGATCGGACTTCTCTGACTATTTTTAGTGGAGGCACATGTGTAATGAGTTCAACTTTTTCCTTATCCACTTCAATTCCTTTAGAAGACATTACATGTCCCAAAACAATTCCAAAAGTAACCATGTAATGACATTTTTCCCAATTCAACACAAGACTCTTTTCTTCACATCTTTTTAAGACATTTTCTAAGTTTTCAAGACAATTATCAAAAGAATTTTCAAATACAGTTAAATCATCCATGAAAATATCTAAATAATGCTCAACCATGTCACTAAAAATGCTTAACATACATCTTTAAAATATTACTGGGGCATTACAAAGTCTAAATGGCATTATTTTAAAAGTAAAGTTCCCAAAAAGGCATACGAATGTAGTTTTTTCTTGATCCTCTAGTGCTATAGAAATTTGATAATGGCCAAAATAACCGTCTAGAAAGTAATAGTAGTGATGTCCTACTACTCTTTCTACAATTTAATCAAGGAATGGTAAAGAAAAATGGTCTTTTCTAGTGGCTGAGTTCAACTTCCTATAATCTATGCACATCCTCCAACTAGATGAGACTCGGGTTGGTATTAACTCACCTTTGTCATTTTCAATGACTGTGACTCCATATGTTTTTGGTACTACTTGAGTAGGACTTACCCACTTACTATCTAAGATAGGATAGATGATTCCTACTTCAAGTAATTTGAGAACTTCAGCTCTCACTGCCGATTTCATATGTGGATTTAATCTCTTTTGAGGTTGTTGGGAAGTTTTGGCATTATCCTCTAGGTGTATTCTATGTGTATAAATCAAAGGATTAATATCGTTTATGTCTTTTAATGTCCACCCAATTCAATTTTTATGCATTTTCAATAATTCAATCAACATACCTTCTTGTTCGCTTGTGAGTGTAGAAAAAATTACCACCGGATAAGTTTGTTTCTCTTCAAGAAATGCATATTCAGTCCTTTAGGTAGAGGTTTTAACTCCAACTTTGAAATTTTGTTCTATGTATCCTCATTTTCTCCTAATTCCTCAAACTTTGGTTTTCATCCTTTATTTTCAATCACCTATACACAGTCAAGTAACATATGTCAGAGATTTCAGGATTTAATTGTATATTTAACTCAAATGAATTTATTAAACACATTTCTAAGGGATCGATAAAGCTCTCTTTTTGAATATGATCCTCCACAATGTTTTAATCATGTCGGCTTCTTCACTTTCATCTTTCCCTTCATATGGTTGCTTACATATATTGAAAACATTGAGCTTAAGTGTTATGTTTCCAAATGAAAGCTTAATTACTTAATTCCTGCAATTAATCAAAGCGTTAGAAGTTGCTAAAAATGGATGACCCAAAATAACAAGTATTGGATTACATCCTTTAACAGGATCTGTGTCCAAGACAATAAAATTCACAGGATATATGAATTTATCAACTTGAACTAAAACATCTTTCACTGTCCCTCTTGGTACTTTTATTGATCTATCGGCAAGTAAAAGGGTTACAGAAGTTGATTTTAACTCACTGAGATTGAGCTACTGATAAATTGAATACTGCAGTAAATTCACACTAACACCAAGATCAAGTAAGGCTTGTTCAATTTTATGACTTCCAATAATACATGAAATTGTATAACAACCAAGGTCTTTATATTACAAAGCATTATTGTTCTGAAGAATGGCACTTACTTGTTCAGCTAAAAATGCTTTCTTTTTCACATTTAGTTTTCTTTTTACTGTGCATAAATCCTTCAAAATTTTTGCATAGGAGGGAACTTGTTTAATAGCATCCAATAAAGGAATATTAACTTTTACCTGTTTGAAGATTTCAAAAATTGCAGGATTGTAATTCCTCTTCATAGTATTACATAATGCATGAGGAAATGGGGGTGGAGGTGAGGGTTTGGTATTTTCTTCATTAGGTGTAGGTTCAACACTTTTCTTACCCTTAGAGATTGATTCATCGCTGTCATAAGGTTCATGAATATCTTTTTCAATAATTTTACCACTTCGAAGAGTGATAATATTTTAACTTGATCTATGTGTTGGCTTCCTGAATTACATGCATTTGAGTTATGTTATCCTTTGGGGTTTGGTTGTTATTGAGAAGAAAATTTTCCTTTTTCATGAATGTTCAGTGCGGATGCAAAGTTAGCAAGAGTATCTTTCAAATTAGCAAATGTTTGAACATTTTGAGAATTAATATACTCTTGCTTTTCAATGAATGTATGCAAAGTCTCTTCAAGATTTTTCTTATGAGGTGGGACATATAGTGCATAACCTTGATGGTTTTGAAAATTTTGGTGTGGTTGGAAAGGTGGTTGTGAAGCCTGTGCTTAAGTGTCATTCCTTCAACTAAAATTTAGGTGATTTCTCTACCCAGAATTGTAGTTTTATGAATATGGGTTATTGTTTAACCGTTTGAATGTGTTTAGAATATTGGATTGTTCATGGAGACATTCCCTAAATATAGGCAAAGTTGGACAACATTGGTAAAATGATCATGGGTTTCATAAATGTAACACACAATTTCTTGAACAGATTTTATTTGACCACTCTATTTCATTTCTAAGGTTTCGACTTTTCTAGCTAGTGATGCTAATTTGGCTTGAAGGTCATGGTCTTTCCTAAGATGATAAATACCCCCACTAGATGTAGTGGTTTGATTTTTAATAGGTGCCTCATAGGTACCAGCAATGTCCCAATTTTGAGCATTTTCTGCTAGTAAGTCTAGATAGTTCATTGCCTTTCTGGGTCTTTGCATTCAAATGTTCCATTACACATCATTTCTATCATTTGCCTAACTTTGGGTGTTAAGTCCTCATAGAAATTTAAGGCTAGTCTCCGTGTTTCAAAGCCATGATGGGGATAGGTATTAAGTAATTCTTTATACCTTTCCTAACATTAGTAAAGGGTCTCTCCTAGTTTTTGAGCAAAAGTGGTAATTTGTCTTTTGAAAGAATTTGTTCTATGGGAAGGAAAAAAAATTTTAGGAATTGTTATTGCATCTCATCCCATAAATGGATCCTAGCTTAAGGTTTTGTAGCCATATTTTAGCTTTATCTTTTAAAGAAAAAGGGAAAAGCTTAAGCCAAATTGTGTTCATGCTACAATTTTGGTCATTATACGTGTTACACACTTTTTTAAATTCTCTTAGATGTAGATAAGGGTTCTCTGCATCTAAGTCATGAAAAGTGGGTAAAAGTTGGATAATGTCTGGCTTAAAATTAAAATGTGTTGCATCCGAAGGAAAAATTAAGTAAGATGGTGCACCGGCTCGTATAGGGTTCATGTACTCTTTAAGTGTCCAAGGTCATTTATGGTCATTATGTTAGGACAGATTGTCCCCTGGATCTATAAGTCCCTCAATTTGATTTTTAGTCATAGTGTTAATTGGTGAAGAATGAGAAGATGGATGAGAATCCAACAAATTATCAAAGGAAGTTTCGAAATTACCTTTTACCAAATGATGAGAATTAGAATCTCAAAACCAACCGCTCATATAGAGAAATAAAACAAAATACAATAACAATAAATAATACAAATAAGAGAAAAAAATAAAATATTAAACACAAGTAAATAAAATAGGTAAAACTAAAATTAAAATAAAATAAAGATAAATAATTAAAAGTTAGATTATTAATATTAGATTAGTTAATGTTAGATTATATAATAAAAAGTTAACAAATAAAGAGTAGGAGGCTTAGCCTTCCATGAAAATAAAAATCAAATAATAAATAAGCTAAGACAAGTTAGGAGGCTTAACCTTCCATGAAAATAAAAAGTGAATAATAAATAAAGTAAAGTAAGTTATGAGGCTTAGCCTTCCATGAAAATAAAATAAACAAATAAACAACAAAAAAAAATGTTAATTTTACTTCTTTGGCAACGACGCCAAAAATTTGACATGTTCAGAATATAGGAGTTTATTCCCAAGTGCAGGATTATCGAAGTAATAAATAACTCGGTGAGAACGGGGTCAATCCACAAGGAAGTAGAATTAAAATTACAAACTATAAATACTTTAAAGACAATTAATGTAGTATAAGATATTTGCAAATATAAATTTAATTACCAATTCAAATAAAAGCTAAGGTTAGGGGATCCACTCTTGCTATAAGAAGTAAGAATATATTTAACCCTTTTTATAACTCAATTGGAATCCTCACACAAAAGAGGTTCCAATCGAAAGATATAGCAATTAAAGTTTATCACCACTTATATATTAACTAGTATTTATTTCTTTCAATTATTATACACCAAATCTTATAAATGAATCCAAATATTTATTATGCCAATCTTTATATTTGTCTACAATAAATCAAGACTCCTATTTTACAAAAAATAGTATATATGCCAAATCTTGCAGATGGTTTCAAGAATTTATTGTGCCAAGTATAAAGTTTGTCAATAATAAATCAAGATACACCACATAGAAGAAAGGGTATTAATATTACAAATAAAATAAATACATCATATATAAAATTGCATAATTTAATAATAAAACACTAAATTAATGAATAAAAGTTAAGTATTACCTTGCCAATAGTTTCATATTTTACCTTAGTATAAAGAAAATTACTTGAACATAATAAAACTAAAAAAAAAGAAAAGAAATATAAGAAGAGATAACATGATTTTACAATAGTAAACAAGAGAAATAATATTATAAAAAGATAATACAAAAGACAAGTGTTTTGAAATAAAATCTAGCTCTCTAATTAGGTATAAACATGCCACCTATTTATACAAAAATATGGATAAATTGAGACAAATGAAGAGGGAACCACTTGGATGATAAAAGTAAAAAATAGTGGCAAATAATTTACATTAATTATCATTAATGCACCCACTTACTTATCCAATTTGGAATTGATGTGGTTCGAATTAGCTGTCACTCAAAACATCAAAGCTGTAGATAAGTCTCTTATCGTTCCAAATTGAGTTGTCTCTTACGTATTAGATACGTATTTTTATAGTTATAGGCTAAATACTGATGATTATTTGGATTGGGCCTGTATTGCAGATCAGTTCTGTTTTAGGCCATTTTCACCCTTTAAATTTTGAATTCCTTGTGAAATACCATATGCTATCCCATTAAGTCAGCTCTTCATAGGATCACGAATCACTCCAATTAAATTCTTAAGTAGAAAGTTATGCCCATTTTACCGAACCTACCATAAAATAGTTAAAAGCTAATTATGTACAATATTGTAAACATACTTAAGTTAGAAGAGTTAAAGACACTAATAATACAAAATAATGATATAAAATCCTTATAAAATATATAATTTCAAGTGTTCATCAATAATGGCCTTAGCATCAGAGCGAAAACTCTTGTAGCGTTGAGGTGACAAATGCATATTTCACGTCCTTGCTTTAAATTTTAATTAAGTCCCTATAAATAACTAATAATACATATAAATATCCATTTATTCTCATAAAATAATAAAATATCAAAATAAAAATATAAAAAAATAAAATAACAAATATGCCTGTATTAGCCATCTCATCTAACATTCATAAGCCTCATCAATTGACTTTCCTATTAAGGCCCCACCCCGCTGATACATTTATAATTGTTCTCAAGTGACCTAATAATCCATTATAAAATATTTGTACAAGTAGCGACTTTAGGACTCCATGATGTGGACATTTTCTCAACAAGTCCTTGAATTTATCTCATTCTTCATAAAGGCACTCTAAATCATATTACATAAAAGAAGTGATGTCTTTTCTCAAGTTTATTGTTTTGGCCAATGGAAAGAATTTTGCTAAAAGTTTATGAGCCAAGTTATCCCATGTTGCAATAGAACCAGATGGTAAAGATATCAACTGACTCTTGCTTTATCTTTGATTTAAAAAGGAAAGAGTCAAAGTTGAATCGCATCATCATTCTTTAGACCACTAAATTGTACTGATTCTTTCAGCATTTGACTCTTTCACCCCGCTGATACATTTATAATTGTTCTCAAGTGACCCAATAATCCATTATAAAATATTTGTACAAGTAGCGACTTTAGGACTCCATGATGTGGACATTTTCTCAGCAAGTCCTTGAATTTATCTCATTCTTCATAAAGGCACTCTGAATTATATTGCATAAAAGAAGTGATGTCTTTTCTCAAGTTTATTGTCTTGGCCGATGGAAAGAATTTTGCTAAAAGTTTATGAGCCAAGTTATCCCATGTTGCAATAGAACCAGATGGTAAAGATATCAACTGACTCTTGCTTTATCTTTGATTTAAAAAGGAAAGAGTCAAAGTTGAATCGCATCATCATTCTTTAGACCACTAAATTGTACTGATTCTTTCAGCATTTGACTCTTTCACCCCGCTGATACATTTATAATTGTTCTCAAGTGACCCAATAATCTATTATAAAATATTTGTACAAGTAGCGACTTTAGGACTCCATGATGTGGACATTTTCTCAGCAAGTCCTTGAATTTATCTCATTCTTCATAAAGGCACTCTGAATCATATTGCATAAAATAAGTGATGTCTTTTCTCAAGTTTATTGTCTTGGCCGATGGAAAGAATTTTGCTAAAAGTTTATGAGCCAAGTTATCCCATGTTGCAATAGAACCAAATGGTAAAGATATCAAATGACTCTTGCTTTATCTTTGATTTAAAAAGGAAAGAGTCAAAGTTGAATCGCATCATCATTCTTTAGACCACTAAATTGTACTGATTCTTTCAGCATTTGAATTGTACTCGGCTTAATTTCAAAGTTGTTGGCATTAATGATAGGTCTCTAAATGATTGAATGAATACCATCAATAAGTGGGGTTGTATAGTCTCAAGTGATTTCTGCTCTTTAGCTTGATTTTGATTAGCCATTATATCTTGTTGATGTTGAACTTGATTTCTCTCTTGACGAATTCTTCATAAGGTTTGCTCGATTTCTGAATCAAAAGAAACCAATTCAAAACTTCTTAAACTTGTATAGATAGATGAAAAGTTACTGTATCTGTAAAAAACAATTTGAATTAAGAATAAGGTAGATTGATATTAATATTAATAAAGATAATAAATAATTCTCCAACAGCGGCGCCAAAAACTTATTATATGAATTTAGAATGCGAATGCATATTATCACAAACAAGTAATATAATGATATGTATAATATCGTTCCCACAAGGAATTATTACTAAATTCGTTAAATACTAAAATTATGTTATTTTATTCTTATTCAAATAATTAATAACTCAAGGAGATAAAATCTAAACTAAATAATCAAAGATAACAAAAGAAAAAATAGAATAAAGACAACAACTATCAATTCACCAATATGAAAAAGACCAAGATTACAATTATCTCTCAATATGAATTGTTAACCAAGAACCCTAATATATTCATAAACCTCTTTCAATGGTAAGTGAAAGTATCTCACTTTATCAATTATCTGTATTTCTATAATAATTATATTAAGGCAAGATTCATTAAAAACAGTTTTTCTAAATAATTATATATGTCATGTAAGTATATTTCTATCTCATATGAAATCTAAGCTTTTACCCATTGATCATATATCGATCTATTTAATGACAAACATAAAAATCCATTTTCTAAGTTCATTAAAGTTTTTCTAATCAATCTAATTAGTGATCAAGTAATTAGAAATATTAAGTATAAAATAAATGAACAATTCAATATTGATTTCAAAAACTAAGGGAAAATAAATAATTCAAGCTACATATTGATTTCAAATTATAATCCTAAAAAAGTAAGTTAGCTCATGATGAAATAAAGAGCTCTATAGCATAATAAGTTTAAAATCATAGAGATAATATAAAACTAAGAAAAAAAATAAAAAATAAGTAACGATTATAATGCTTTAAATTTTTCAATCTTCACTCTCATTTTCTCTTGAATTCTTGATCTTAATGATTCTCCAAAAGGTCTGCTCTAAATTCTCAAAAGTTATTTTCTTTAATGCTCTCTCTGATTTTCTTTTTTCATTCTCCATTGAAATAGGGTTTTTGTCTTCTATATATAAACTTTCATCTTCAAATTAGGGTAAAATTTGAGTACAAGTCAAAGTAGGCTTTCCAAATCCAGTGTCCTGCACCATGGCCTTACCTTTCAATGTTGCGATGCTGATTCAATAATTATATTATCGTTGCAGCTTTGACTTAGAGCATTGTAGCGCTCACTTTCTATCGTTCTTGATGTCACAACGCTAAATCTTAGCACTATAGCATTTAGTTTCTGACTTTGAGCTTGTTCTCAAACCATTCTAGTATGGTAGCTTTGACCTTTGGGGCTGTAGTGTTGAGCTTTTGATCTCATATCGATAATTTTGCCTCTTTTTCCTCTAATTTTCATCCTAATTAGATTTATTGACTTCAAACCTATAAAATAACAATAAAATTCATAAAAATAACCAAAATATTCATCCTTAAAATGAATAAATGCTAAGGTTAAGAAAGCAAAAACATAAGTATAAAATACCATCAATGACATCAACAAAACAATAAAGAATACTGACCTCACCATTAACCCATTTATTAGGCTAAGTAACAACATGTTGTTTTGACTTATAATATTGAACTTTGTTTCAACAACTCCCTCAGTGCATAAATCAAATAACATAGCAAGGCGACATTTTAACAACAAAATATAACCTTTCATCTATTGCGTCCTTACCCCATAGGTAGACTACTATCAAATAGGTATTTGAAAGTAATGTCTTCCTCCTTTTTCATAACCCACAAGACAATGAATTGACCTATCTTGTAATATATCTTATGACTATTACAAACTATTGTGTCACCTTTTAGACAATCTAACCCTAGTGTGTTGACATTGCAATTATGGGATAAGTCATTAGCTTAAGTAAAGCAGTCATATTTATGGATTCACAACCAAGCTTGCCCTTCTACCAAACAATAAATTATCCACCAAATTGTCAAATGTATCATTTAACAAGCAATAAATCCATTCTCATTACTAATGTCAACAGCTCCTTCTACATGCGATGACATAGCATCTTGTCTCCAACAATATATTATTATGGTATCTTATGTTTTATTAACAAACCCACTATGTAATATATCTAAATTATTAATCACATTGTCCTCCCTTGCGTTAACAATTTTCTATAAACATTATACAATATTTTCTCTTCTTGAAATCTTCCAATGCATATCCATATATTAAACGTAAAACAATAGCCATAAAATTTGGTATACAGTTTTCATACTTCACTTGATATGCCACCTCACGAATTAGGAAGTCAGCACTATCATCTACTTAATCATTTTCAATATCTACATCAAATGTGATGTATTCTTTATGATATTATCATGAGCATTATTCTTCTTCCGATTAACAATTATACATTCATTCTCAAGCCTTGCATCTTCATCTGATCATTTGAAGAAATCCTAATGATTGAAGGCATGGAAGCAACTTACATTCCACATTTTATTTTCCTCTTTGAATTCTAACCAATCAAATCTACAACTAGTCTTACCCCTTTAAATTGCATGATAGCACATCAAGTTTTAATGATATCCTTGAAATCTCAACAGATTAGATATTCATTATATACTTAATATCATGCCAAGTTAAACCTTCTTAATTATCTTAAACCACATTATAGCACGATGGTCGTATAGAGACCTGTAGACAAATATAACAATGAAGATAAAAAATAGATTGCTCATGCAATCTACCAAGTATCTACTTTAACATATGATAATCTATTTAACATTATTTTCTATGAACGCTCATACCTCTAAGCAAGAAATTCCCATGTTTAACCCACCACTTTATAAATTACCCAATTTGCTTGCTATCCCAACCCATAACTGCTGGCAACATTATATTAGCCTCAAAACCTTTGTACTTTACTAAATTTAAGTATAATAGTTATTTTTAAAAAAAACAATTTAAATATAATAGTTGTATACTCAAAAGTGGGCTATTACAGTCATCATCATCATCATCATTATAATAATAATTAATTAATAATTATTAGTAGTATCTCACTAGATGCTCAATTATTTTTGCACAGAAATAACTTATCTCGTTGTTTCCTCTTTAAACCTCATTATACCCTCTAAGAATTTGTTAAAACAATATAATGACCAATTCCTTTGTTGGATGTGGTTTGCATCAATTATTGAATACAATAAAGAAATACCACCATATGATCCACCTGTAGGGCAAAAATTTGACGTTAGTATGAAAAGTGTAAATCAAGCCTTAAAATCCTTATCGGTGACAATATTACACTTTAGCAATACTTTCTCAATGGCTTTGATGTGTATCCTCCTTTTTGATCCATGAAACAAATCTCTTGGTCTTTGAATATTTGATGGATTGCTGTGTAATTGCACAAGAATTCCATCATCAACTATGCCCATTATCGCTGCAGATTTTTTTGAATTCGTAATAATTTCTTGCTCATGTACGTTCAATGTCAAGTTAACCGTATTAAAATTATGCACCAAAAACCAATAAAGCTTCTTTCTCAACCAACACATTTCAGTTGGATAAGAATCTCCAATATTATCTCTCGTGTATATTCTAGTTGCTCATCTGTGAGTTTTGATACTACTTTCGAAAACTGTTCCGAAGCACATCATGTTTCAAACTTCGGCTTCTTTGCCTTTGATGTTATCAGGGTTAAACTATCCATATGGTATTTATGCTTTCTCTCCATGGCAACTTTCGATATTATGCTCTTATTTTCTTCCAAATCTAACAATAACATCCTTTCATTACTTATTTCTCAAACTCATATTTATACTATATTACCAATTGCATAATTGATCTCACCTCTCTTGTAATTGTAAATTCTCATACTTTGACTTTCATGTTGTTAACAACTTTCTTGCTATTGTCATTATCCATGCCAAACATAAACTAAATTAAATTATGTTAGTTTATTAAAAAAGAAGTTGTTTGTTACAAAGAAGTTTCACAAATTAATAATTCACATTTGATTATAAATAAGTTACGAAATTTATTATCTTAGTGAAAGCCCAGGCTGAGTGAGCCTATTTGCCCTACCTACCTCATTGAAAAGGGGATTTGCCCCACTAAGAGAAGACCCATTGTTGTTTAGGTGTGCGATTGCTATTGGTTTAAGGCTGACCCTAGCCTAATCTGATCAAATTGTATACGAGGATGTGATCAAACTGATATCTTTCCCTCAGGCATTGGTCAGGAAGATCATAAACCATTTTTTCATTTCTCATGAAGATTGGTCATCCATGAATTCCTTCATTGAGTCACTAGACGGCAACTAGAAAGACTAATTTGAAGCACCTAGGACTGGAAATCAAGAATATTTGACTTGACCTGGAAAACCAATGAAGAGCATTTCCCTAGAAGCGAGATGCTGCAAACGGGAGAAGCAATAATTGTTTCTATATTGGCCACTTCTATTCTCCCTATGATTATTTCTACTACTATCTTCCACTCCAACTAGTTCACTGTTGCCTTCCCCCCAAACTCTTCACCTGTCATCTATATAACATCCTTGAACTTTTGCTTATTGGAAACTACAGTTCATTATTGATTTTCTCATTCTTATCGTCAATACAATCCATCTTCTCCTCTCTTTGGACATTCCCACTTGTATACTCCACATCTCATTGCATTTCGATCTAACCAACAAAGATTTATTTAAAATAATATATTGCTTACTTATCACTTTTCATTCTAACGCTTATTATATGCTCTCTAATCTTGAACAACACCCTTATACTATATTCTAAATAATAGAATACCACTTTTTTTTATTGATTTGTTTTCACCACTACCATATCTTAAAAACTAGAAATCTACTTATCCGACTGACTTCACAGGTGACTTGCAAAAAGTTTTTATAATCAACGGTTATTGTTGCTCCTTGTTTATTGTCCGACTGACTTCACAGGTGACTTGCAAAAAGTTTTTATAATCAACGGTTATTGTTGCTCCATTGACTTATTGTATACAATAAACAAGGAGCAACCAACATAATCAAGGGAAAAGTTCAGAAATAGCCTTTTAATTATTTCATTATTCTTTTTTAACCAAATATAAAATGGTTATACTTTATTAGCCAAATAACTTATTTTTGAACACATTTATCCTTATATCAAATTTATAACTTCTTTTTCTTTTTTTCTACAAAACTTTAAAGATATGTTGAACAAAGTTTATTGATGACCGAATATTTTTGAAGTTGTTATTGTAAAAATCAAAGTGTTGCTGCAGATCGGGATCGCTTTAAATCAAATCAAAGAAATAGCTCCAGTAAATTTTTTAAACTTTGTTAAAAAATTTAAATTTGTTAGAAATTAGATAAAATTTACACTTGAAGTTAAAAATAGTTGTTATTAATGAACTAAATGAGTTAGAATGGTATAAAAGGCATTGAAATCCGGCCAAAAATAAGTTTTAGAGTGTGTTTGGTGAAAACCAGACGGCGGTCGGTGCGGCCGCCATCAATTTAGGCATCGCGGGGGCATATCTCGGGTCGGAGATGTGCCCCGAGATGCGCATATTGTGCGCGCCGCAGGCTCGAGATGGCCCCGCGGCGCGCACATTATGCACATCTCGGGGCCATCTCAGGTTCGAGACGGCCCCGAGGTGCGCACAACATGCGCATCGCGGGGGCACATCTCGGGCTTGAGACGGCCCCGCAGCGAGCACAATGTGCGCATCGTGGGGCACATCTCGGGCCCGAGATGTGCCCCCACGATGCGCATTTTGTTCATTTTTAAATATTTTATCTTTTTAAATAATTTTACTAATTTTCCCATTTGTAAACTTTTCCTAATTTTCTTTTTTATTTTTTCAAGTCATATGGAGTGTGATGCAATAGTTATTTGTTTTGGAGGAAAGTGGGAGAGTTCTAGTGACGGGGAAGAAAGTTATGTTGATTATAGTAATTTTGGAATTTCGGTTCCGAAAGATATTAATTTTGAAGATCTTTTAAATGCAGTATGTTATACCTTGGGAGTCGACAATGTGAACTGTAAGGTGACTTTGAAAATCAAAATTGATGCAATGAGGTATAACCTAAAGCCTATTGAGATTAGAAATGACAGTGATGTTCGATTTTTTTTAAGCGCCAATAGAAGATCGTACTGTCCTTTATGTGTAACAGTGGATCCTAGAGCTCCTGTTTATGAAGATAATGTACAGCCCCTAAATCAAAATCCACCATCAATTCATGCTCATTTTATGTCAGCTAGCGGTAGCAACCAAGTGAGCCATACATCTCTATCAGTTCCAGTAATGGTTCCTGCAAACACAACGAACGACTATCACAATGTTTCTTCTATACCCTTTAATGAAGACCCAGCCTATACACATTACGCTTGTGATGACATTGGAAATGATGGGGATGTGGAAGGGGACTATAATGTTGGGGATGATTTAGCAGAAGGCAAACGTTGTTATGTTTCGACAAGCCCCCTAAATGTTGAAGCTAGAAGAATAGAGTTTTGTGAAGCGGAAAACCCCTTTGCGTTTATGCCTCCAATACCACCATCAGACTTGAGCATTTCAGATAAGATATCGAGTAGTAGAATTAGCGATGTTTGTAGGAAAGTTGTTTGATAGCAAAGATGAACTTCACCAGGCTATTAGTATGGTAGCACTTAAAGGTAATTAGAGCTTTAAAGTGTCAAGATCGACAAAAGATCGTTTTGAGATCAAATGTGATGATGATAGATGTCAATGGAGATTATGTGCAGTGTCGACAGATGCAAGGAAACATTTTATTATGCGCAGAATTGATTCAAGTCACGTGTACCAATTAGATCGATTGCGCGATGGTCATCGACTAGCAAAGTCTCGGATTATTAGAAAATTTATAAAAAATAAGTTTGCATCTGCGAGTTGACTTTATAGACCGAAGGAAATCCAAGCAGACATACGTGAGGAGTTGTGGACTTAACTTACCCTATTGCTTGGCAGTCTAAAGAGCATGCATTGGTGTTGATACGTGGTACTCTAGAGGGTTCATATAAATTACTTCCTGCATATTGTCATATATTGGAACAACAGAACCCAGGTACAGTCACGCATTTGGAGATTGACGATTGCAAGCACTTCAAATATTTCTTCATGGCTCTTGGACCATATATTAGAGGGTTCCAGTCTTTCATCCGACCAGTTATTACAGTTGATGGTACATTTTTAAAAAATGCATACTTGGGAACAATGTTTGTGGCTGTTTGCAATGATGGAAACAACCAGATTTTTCCACTTGCATGAGGTATTGCTGACTCTGAAAATGATGCTTCATGGAAGTGGTTTATGAAAAAACTCCGAGGAGTTATTAGCGATCTTGAGAACCTTGTATTTATATCTGATTGACATGCTAGTATCGAGAATGTCATTAAAGAGGTATTTCCTAATGTATATCATGGTGTATGCATCCATCACTTGAAGTGTAATTTGGTAGCACGATATAAGATACCATTGCATACAATAAAAGGAGGGGGATACTTGGCCTCCTATTTTGTTGCTACCAAGGCGTATCGCATAGCTGACTTTCAAAGGGAAATTTATAAGATGCGAGAAATGAAACCGGAGGCAATGAGATACTTGGAGGAGGAGGTTGGTTTTTCAAAATGGGCTCGATCAATAGGAGCATTCAGAAGATATGACATTATGACCACCAATATTGCAGAGAGTATTAACGCTGTTGCGAATGATGCACGTGCCATGACAGTGACTGCCTTAGTTGAGTGGATCCGAGAGTTAATGCAAAAATGGTTTATTGAGAGATGTGAGGCTACAGAAAATATGTCAAACTTCTTGACCACTTGGGCCCATGACAAGATTTGAAAGCACAATGATGATTCCGCTCGTATGACAGTGCATGCAATAGATCGATCTCGTTTTGTTGTTAAGGATGGAAAAAGAAATGGAATAGTGGACATCCCGGGGAAGTCATGTAGTTGTCAAAAGTTTGATATGCGGCAACTACCGTGTCCTCATGCACTTGCAGTATGCAGGCAGGTCAAATTCCAGTACCAGACTCTTTGTTTGCGATATTACACGACTAAGTGTTTGTTGCATGCATACAATGAACTAGTAAATCCGGTTGGTCATCCGTAAGATTGGATTGTTCCAGAGGAGTTGAGAGCTGCTAACATCCAGCCTCCTATAGTACGCCGGCAATCAGGAAGACGTCGGAAGAATCGAATTCTATCGCAAGGTGAGGCTCCTACGAAGAATGTATGCAGTCGCTATAAGCAACATGGACATAATCGACAAACTTGTCGAAACCCAATTCCATTACATGGTAGTTGATGTGTTCGTTATGAGTTATATTTGTATTTTAAAGTCATGTAGTTATAAGCTTTATTTGACTAGTTAATTTGTATTTTTTTTACGATTGCGTTTAATTGATAAGTTTATTATATTTTTTTTCCCAATGTTGTTAATACTTGCATGGGGCACCCTAACGGGATGCTTCCCAAAGTCCACTATCAACCTTGAGAAATTTCACGAGGCAAACCCTAAAATGTTTCTTAATTTCCTTTTAGCTATATTCTTATAAACATGGGAAATAAAATTTTATTTTCTAAAATTCTTGGATTAAAACGGATAGTGTTTCTCCTATTTTTTCTCAAAATCTATATTTCATAAACCTGCAGAAAATACACTTCAAATATTTCTCACATCTCTTAGCTGTAAAGGGGACCTCCCGTCCCTACCCAAATCAATCAACATCATTTTACAATTTATAATAAAATGTATAAAATACATAAAAAAAAAACTTTATAAACATACAAAAGTTAATTTTCTTTCACTACTTTTTTGCACATTTCTATAAGTCAGTCGCCATTTTGGTCCTAAAAAATGACCCATGCTCAGGACCAAAATCTAGGGGATGACAACACATCAAAAACTCTATAAACATACAAACATAAACCCCACAATATTTACTATTCACTGTCTGCTGTGGCACTCCATCATTTAATCTAATTATATGAAAAGGGGTTAAGTCAGGTGTAATTTGTCGTTGCTCATATAATCTACAAGCATCTAGGTAACGGGGTAACAATGTAGCTAACGGCAGGACGTGATTCGCAATCACGCCATCGGCAAATCCCTTGATGCTAGAATCATAGATCAATATTTGTCGATGCAAGATGTCTACCTCAGCCGTTATCCAATGTTGTTGATTGTAGTTGACAGGAATATAAACCTACATAAAATTCAAATAAGTCTTAGAAATAGTACTACAAGTTATAAACAAAAATAACAACATTCACACAAAATATTATATTTTACCTTATCAACCTCAATCTACATACGTGCACCGAGTAAATCTTCTTTAGCGCCTTGAGTATATGCCATCACTTCATCACTCTATACAATGCCGGTCATGTCATTTTTGTGCTGCTCATAAAGGAGTCTAAAAGTCTCCTACAAATACAGGGCCATCGAATAATCAATAAAATTGAAATAACAAAATATAATTAATTTAATTCATCACTCACAAAGAAATATGAATCCACAGAAGTAGACAATTGAGGCAATGCATTAGTGCAACCATATTGCCTAAGCCGAATCACCTTCAAATACTCATTAATATGCTGCATTTAGAAACAATAACCGTCAAGTGAATGTGTAAATTTAGAAAAAAAATAAAATGAGATAATTATTGAATAATTTACTTACAAAGTCATCCAGCCAACTGTGTAGCAATTCCCGAAACCATGCCGGGTTAGCATCTAGCCTAGGTAAGCTGACTACACCCTCATCCTTGTCCATCCAGGCCTGAAATTCAACCATGATAGTCGAGTCTATCTGCTGCAATGGATTCATGTCTGCTTGAGGTTGTACTTCAATTTCAAATTTCTTCTTCTCATGTATCCTTTGTGGAAATGAATTTGTATATGGGGTGTGCAAATACCATGCAGGCCTATACGGTCTCCCAAATTGACTTACTCCCTTATGCGAGGCAGACAAAATCTCAACTCTTGCAGGACTGTCAATCAGTGGCTGGGGCAATATATCATGACTAGTAGCTGGGGTCTGAAAATCATATTGACAGCCTGCCGGTGTGTTCTCTCCAAACTAAAATATATGTATATATTAAAATAAATAAAACTGCAATTAAGGTAACGAAAAATATGCGTTTAAAATTTATTTTGCTTACCATATTATGGCTTTCGTTCTGTTGGAATGAGCATGACTGCCTAAACCACATCATCATTTGCTGCATCTGTTGTGTAAGATCGGTTCGGAGTTGATTAACACTTGTTAAAATTTCATCTCTATCCTTGTCTATTCTTTGTAGAAGTGCAGCTTCAGTACGCTCAAATCTTTTAATCATCTCTTCCCGCAGCTGCTCAATCTGATGTGTTATGCCATGGTCTATAGATGCATTGTGTTCGGAATACAAGAAACATAACCATAGTTAATGACTTATTTAGAAATATATTAAAATTTCTCTTTAGTTAATCACGTAAATAAGTAATATACCGTTGCTCCTGTCACTAGTGCTGACATTTATGGGTTTTTCCATTCATATCCACCCCCTTCCACATTCATAACATCATCGTTAGGGTTGTTGAAATGGGCATAGGTCCTGAGGCGCTTGCTCTCGCTGTAATCAGACATATTTGGTAAGTCCCCAGCATAACTTCCGCTTGGAATGCCTACACGTCTAACCAGGCGCACAATTGCCTCTTTCTTCTCATGGTCTTTTGGTACTAATTTACGATGTACCGAAAGAACCTATAAATCAACCAACCATATTAAGTTACGCTTAAAACAAAATAAAAGTTATAAACCAATATATATATTTTTCATTCATATCAACACATACCAAATCCTTTCCTAATATTGTATCCTGAACCTCATCGAACAATGGAGTCCCTCGAGTCGTCCAATTCAAAATACGAGAGAAGCGATCACCATTATGATAACCAAAAATCTCTCCGCACACTGGAATTGCCTCGAAAATCCATACCTAATATAATTATTTTTAAAATATAAGTTTGACGTATACAAAATAAATATATAATTAAGATCAAAAAGTTAAGTACAAGAAAATTATGGCGTACCAGAAATGCGTGCGAAAAGCCATACACGTTGTAACTCTCAAACTTCTTCTGTGCAAACCCTTTCCTTTTTATTTTCTCAAGTTTTTGGAATGCAGCCTTCTTAAGTGAGTTATGAAGCACGGTCCATGCAATATTGCCCCATGGATACTTATTAAACTCATCAAGGTCATCCACTAAACATAGAACAAAATTTTGAATTTCACTACGCTCGTCACGTGGAATCAAAACACGATGCACAAAATAAAATAAACTCAACTTTACTGCATTTGCATCGTCCATTTTCTCCAAATTTAGACGTGTGTACCATTGATCAAGAAATATGTAAGATAATTTCTTTACCCCAGAAAAATATGTATCCCATAATCGAGTGCCCAATTTCCTATGCAATTGCTGGGCGAGAGGGTAATCTCACATTTGTAGTCCAGTGATTAGTACAAACTCCTGCCGACTAAATCGGATGTGTTTCCTCCCTATGAAAAACTACATCTCATCTTCTAAATTTGAGGTATGCACCTCACGCAACAATAACTCGTGCACTAAAATACCAGAGAATGTTAACTCCGACATATCTAAGTGATGCAATATTTCTATATCATAAAATTAAGTGCAAATATACACTATCATATGCAAGTAATAAAGAGACTAAATAAGTCGGATGTCGAACCCACAGGGATAATGTTTTCTTTTTAACCAATTACTAAAATTATGTCTTCCTAATAATTATTCAGAAAAAATAAAAATCCAAGAATGAATGTAGAAAATATAAAAGTAAAAACACAATGCAACGAAACTTAGGTGATAGCTATGTAGAGAAAACCTAGAATTAATATTATCCCTAAATATGCTTTCTAATGATTAACCTTATAATATTTAACTCCCTTAGTCTTTATTATTGATCAAGACACTAATGTATTCACAAGTCTCTTCCAAGGTCATGCAAGTATACCCTAATTTACCAAATACCTATATTCCTATGGTACTTGTAATAAACTGAGGTTCATTAAGATTAGATCTTATTGATCATACATGCCAACTAGGTATATTCCTATCCTAAGCTGAAACTTGCATATGTAATATTGAATATTACTCTACAATCATGCATCAAATTACCTAGGTCTAAATATATTGATTCCTCTTCCAAGTTTATCAAAATATTACCAATTCATTCACCATATATTGGTCAAATATATTGAAGCATTAAACACAAGTAATTTAAATAATAAAGGACTAAGTTTATTAAATATTAAAAAGATATGACAATTTAAGTGCACATATTGAGTTCAAATATTAACCCTAAAAAATAAATTAGTTCATAGCTACAAGAGAATCACAGCAATAAAAAAAAAAAAAAAAATGATACAATCAATCGCAAACCGATGTAGACGTCGAATTGCTCTTGATTGATGTTGCTCTGAATTCTTGGTGCTCTTGAACTGCTCTAAGTTCTCTTTTTCTTGCTCTAGGTTCTTCTCTGGTCTCTTTGGATTATTCTTGAAGGTTGGGAACGAGTGGCTTTTTATAGGGATTGATATGAGCTTGAAAATCTCAATTCTCATCGGACTAGGACTCTCACTACTGCTGGCGCGCTATGCAGTTGTCGCTGGGGCGACGCGTGAAAAAGCTATTACCACTGGAGCGGTGGGATCTTGCCGCTGGGGCGCTGCATGAAAACGGCTTCACCGCTGGCGCGATATGTTGATAGCGCTAGGGCGATGGAGCGTCGCTGGTGCGGTGACTCTTCGGCGCTAGACGCGACTTAAGCAGGTCATTTTTTTTATTTCGATCACTATTTCAGAGTTGGGGCAACAATCCTTGTGGCGCTGGGGCGCTGGACTCAAATTTTGAAAACTTTGCATTTTAGTCCCTGTTTTTGCTCCTTTTGCATTTTTTCTTTAAATTTCGTTCAAGTCCCTACAATTAACAATAAAGCACATAAATAGCCATCTATTCTCATAAAATCATAAAATATCAATAATAAAAATATGAGAAAATATATGACAAATTTGTCCTTATCACTAAGAAATGCCCCATACACGTCTGCCTAAATAATATTTTCTGATTTGTTGTCAGTTTATATTTTATACAATTTAGACCCCACATCTTAGCATAAGGCGTCACTGATGCACGAAAAAATATATGCTCTAGAATTCTATATTTTTCGATACATTCTCTTTCCTGTAACAATAAAAAAATAAACAAAATACATTAATATTAAAAATAATAATAATAAGGGAAATATTATTTACAGAAACAATTAATTTAACATACATAAAAATCATAATACATTATAATAATTAATTACTAACATATTAATCAACATATTATAATAAAATCAAACCAAAATTAATAATTAATTACTAACATATTAATCAACATTAATTATATATTAAAATCAAAATAATCATATATAAATTATAATTACATAAGGTACTCACAATAATAATAAAAAATGTTACAAACCAAAATTAATGAGTCATTTAAGTAAATTTTCCCATCTATTAGATCAGTTCCTTCTAAATTCTATTTATGAAAATTTTCCTTTATTTAATTTAAATAAAATTACATTTATCTAAATTCTATTAATGTAATTTTATTAATATATTTAATTAATTTAAATATAATTAAATTTAATTAATTTTAAAAAATCAAATTCAAAAAAAAAAATCGCGCCACGTGGCATCTTATACAGGCGCCACGTGGTGAACAGTGCGGCATCGCGGACATCCGCGATGCTGCACGTGATGCGCCCTAAGTGCGCATCACGGGCGCGAACCGCGGGGTCATCTCGGGTCCACGTTGCGCGCCCGCGATACGCCCTTAAGGCGCATCGCGGGGCCATCTCGGGCCATCTCAGGCCCCGAGATTGGCAACGGCGGCCGGCCGCCGCTGTCTGCATCGCGAATATCGACCCAAAAATCTCATTTTTTTTTTGCCCATTTTTAACATTTTTTACACAATTCAAACCCATTTTTCACATAGAATTCAATAATTTCATCTATTTCTAATTTCAAATACAAATTCTAACAATTTTATAAAGAAATTTAAATTTTTCAAAAGTTAAACAAAACTCACCAAAATTCGGCCATTTCTTTTGTTTGAAGTGAGAAATATGTTGTATAAGCTCCGATCTATGCAACAATAACTTCAAAATTTTTGATTTAACAATTTTTGATAATTTTTGATAATTTCAGTAATTTTCAGGTGAGAGAAACGTTAATATAATATATGAACAAATGTGTCCAAAATATAAATATTTGGTTAATAAAAAATATTTCATTTTATTTAGTTAAAAAAATATAATAAAAAAATAAATAAGTTATTTGTGAAATTTTCTCCATAATCAATAACCAATCTTCACAAAAATAAGATACTTAAATATACAATCATTGGATCTTGTAACCTTACATCTGACGGTCGATATTTTCTCACAATAAAAATATAGTTGCAGCATAATAGCCCGAGGCTTAATATAAATTTACTTTCATTCAAGTTTTGGATAATTTTTTTTTTAATTAGAAAAGACGATTAAGATTGAACTTCAATATGCACCTTTTATTTTATTTATTGGATGCCATATGAATCAAGAATTCATTATGGCCGCATTTGCATTATGCATACGCCAGGAATGACTAATGCCAGTGCCACCCACCCACCAACAATTACTAATTTACAAATCAAACGAGGATGAGCAAATTAACCGTGGACCTCAAAATTACTATGTCACCCCACCTCACAAAAGTATTGTACAATACTAGATAATTTAAATGATATTAATAATAAAATAATTTGTATCAATTAAATTAAAAAAATAAACATTATCACTCTCAATTCAATGATTTGATTGAAAAATATTATCCTAAAATTTTAATTTCTGTATCATGACATAGCCATTCATTCCAAATTCATTTGCCCAAAGTTCTTCGCAATCTGTAACTCTTCAATAATCAACTCATCATCTTCTGACAACACACACTCTCTCCCCCTCCTCACCCCCTCTCGGAGTCAGACCCGAAATTCCCACTATCACTCCCCCAATTTTCCGCAAATTCCATTTCCGTACATATAAATCTCTTGTTTTGCAATACCCATATCTCCCATTTTAGCTGATTTTTCTCAATTTCGTGAAATTTGGTCTCAGTTTTGCGGTAATTCGGAGGACATTAGAAAGATTATATCGTTATTGATAGATAAGCCAGTTCGTGAGATGAAAATCGTGGAACTGGAGGACGCGGAGCTTGATCGGAACGACGACGCCGTCGTTTATTATACAAAGCAGATTGTAAGGGTTGACGCCAAGAGAGCATTGGTCGGGGCGGGGGCTCGGATCCTGTTTTACCCAACCCTTTTGTACAATGTGTTTCGTAACAAAATACAAGCTGAATTCAGATGGTGGGACGAAGTCGATCAAGTATTTCACTCTCTCTTTAAATTTGTAATTTTCTGTTAATAATAATTAATGATCTAGTCATGAAATTACTTATTTTTGTTCTATTTCTATTACCAGTTTCTTTTACTGGGTGCCGTGCCGTTTCCTAAGGACGTGCCACGGTTGAAGCAACTCGGTGTTGGTGGAGTCATCACTCTTAATGAACCCTACGAAACTCTGGTTCCAACTTCTTTATATTATGTAAGTTTGTTTTTTCTTAATATATATATTTATAATAATTATGCTGCTAATGCCATATGGTTCTTTAGTTGCAAAGTTGTAAGTTATCACATCAGTAATGTTTTATTTGTTTCTGAATTGGAAAAAGCTTTTGGAATTTGTCTAAGAAGATTTTGATTCTTGTTTTGTGGATTTCCATCTTTGCTTAATATTGATTTACAATTTACAGGCGCACGGAATTGACCATTTAGTAATTCCCACAAGAGATTATCTATTTGCTCCTTCCTTTGTGGATATCAGGAGAGCTGTGGACTTCATTCACAGTGAGTATATACATTTCAACATATCTCTGCTAGTTCTCTGGTCCTTTTGGCTCCTTATTATTCTGGTCGAATTGTAATTCGACATTTGTTGTCTTTTTGTTTGGCTGAAGGAAAAGCGTCTTCTGGTAAGACTACTTATGTTCACTGTAAAGCTGGGCGAGGAAGGAGCACAACCATCGTCCTCTGTTATTTGGTCAGATTCTTGGGAAGTTTTTGAGCAATTTTGTGTACAAGTGTTTATGTAGCTGAATATTTGTGATCTGCCATTTGAACTTCTGTTGGCTTGTTTGTTTACTGTAGGGTTGGGTTAATTTTACATTGTGCAGGTAGAGTATAAGCACTTGACGCCAGCTGCAGCCTTGGAATATGTGAGGTCCCGAAGACCTCGAGTGTTGCTTGCCCCCTCACAATGGAAGGTAAGATACAAGTTCCTTAAAATGATTTCATCAAGGAATTGAAGTATCTTTAAAATTTTTTCGTTGTATTATGTAACTGTTCCCCACTTTATGAATTGGGAATATTTATATAATAGCAAAATATTTGGGGCTCTTTTCTAATTTAGTTGCCAAAAAACCACATCAAATAGACAAAATGGCCCGATTTTCACAAACCTATTGACTTAGCCTTTTTACATACCCATATCTCTCAAAATCTTGTCAGATTTAAGGATGGACAAACTTGGATTCTGTCCGGATTTGGGTCAGTTCAAGAATGGCGGCAAGGTTGGGTCTTATGATATGTTTGAGCTTGTTTTGGGTCAGGTCTCTTGGGTTAGTTTGAAAATTGGGCTTGATTTTTTTGTGGATTTTTTAAAATTCTTTTTTATAAGTTTGTGTTTTGGGCCTTTGATTTTAATTGGATTTTTTTATTTATATGAGGTAGGTATTAACTGGGCTTAGCATTTTTTTTTTTGTGTTTTGAATTTATTTTAAGACATTTTTTGAAATATCAAATTGGGTTTTATTTTGAAAAATTATATGGACTTCTTTTATTGAGTTAATTGGATTAATTGAATAATTAAATTTTCTTTCTAATTCTCTAATACTTTTTCCAATCATCATTGAATTGAAGTTAAAAATATAAGTGATCTTTATATCCTCAAAAGGCAAAATAAGATCTCTGACTCTAGCATTAGCCATCTGCAAGGCTGTATTCAATTTTCAATTCTTCAATATCTTCCTCAAATAACTTATGGCAATATTTTTTGCGATGGCATTATCAACTGTTATGGTAAAGACTTTCTTTATGCCCCAAGCTAACAAACACGTTTTCAGCTACTTCCCTTTCGCTTCTCCTCTATGGTTTGAAACAAGAGAAAAGTTTAAAATCCTCCTATGCAACTACCAATCACTTTTTATAAAGTGAGCTTGTTACAACTATGTAGCTATAATTATGAATGGAAGTAGATGTCTGTTGTCAAGCTCACTCATTACCTACTAACCATGCTCTTCAACGTAGCTTTCTCCTCGGCAAACAACTCAATTGTAAGCTTTACATCTATTTAAGTGCTTTTCCTATACTATTAGAAAATTCAAATCCTCCTATGCAACTACCAATCACTTTTTATGAAGTGAGCTTGTTACAAATATGTAGCTATAATTATGAATGGAAGTAGATGTCTGTTGTCAAGCTCACTCATGACCCATTAACCATGCTCTTCAACGTAGCTTTCTCCTCAGTAAACAACTCAATTGTATGCTTTACATCTATTTAAGTGCTTTCCTATACCACTAGTTTTGTGATTTATTGAATTTGCAGCAAGCATTATACCACATTACTTGCACTTAGCTTTGTCTTTCGTGATTTTACACCGCGTGAAGTGCAACCACACTTTTGATCTTGTTATAAATGCTTGTGGCACGGACTTTCTCTTTTTAGGATTAGGGAGTGGTTGAAGCGAAACTTCTTGGTTGTTCCGCTTATGCTCAAAATTTGACTAAGAATGAAATTGCACATCTACAATATTATTTAATGAACTTGAATCTAAACTAATTTACAAAAAATTAAAAATAATGTAAATCAAGCATTAAATTAGATCAAAATAACAATATTGGCATTTGATTTATACAGTTTAATACTATCAATCATTATCCTTATTAGATCAAAATATTTTATATATATCTATATCTATATCTATATATATATATATATATATCATACTTGAATAAATGATCTTTTTATTCTTATGCCATTGAGGAATAAATTTGTTTAAAGGAATAAATAACCGTAGTTATGTATCAAAATAATAATAATATACAAAGCATTAATGTAAATCAAGCATTAAAACAATAATGGGACCTTGAGATATTTCAAGAGAAGACTCGAGAAGCAATTTTGGGAGGGTTGGTGGCTGTCTCTGGTTGAGGGTTGGTAGTTGTGCGGTTGGCGGTGCCGCCATGATGGCCTAACTAAGAGAAGAACCAAGAAGCGAGAACAACGAGGTGTGGCTGTTGGTCGTTGTCTAGTAGAGGGCTGGTCCTAGTTGCTTCGTGACCGAGAAGCGAGAACAACTAGAGGCAGTGAGGGCGATAGTGAGAAGAATTTGATTTTGAGTTCAGTAGAAATTGAAACAATTTTTTTTTCTCTTTTTTTTTTCCGTTATAGGTGCAAAACAACATTGTTTTTCCCTGCAAAACGGTGCTATTTTACACATGTTAATTAAAAAAAATAGGTGCAAAAAGATATTGCTTTGTGCTTTTTTTTTGTTTTTTGTTTTTTGCTTTTCGCTTCTAGGTCGGTTCTCGGGTCGGTTTGGGAACATCCCAGAATTGAATGAACTGATTGGTCTTGAATGAAGTACCCGAACTCAGACCAACCCAAAAATTTTAGGTTGGATTCCTTAGGTCGGTTCGGGTTTGGGAAATTTGCCCAATCCTAGTCAAACTTGGCTACAATTTTGAAAGGGCAAGATTTGTGTCCAAAAAAAGCATAGAACAAATCAAATAGGTTTGATTAGAAGGAATATGGTCAACCAAATGTCGGCAGCATGTGGGAGAGATGCAATGGTGAAACATGAATTGCCTGGTTAACGCATGGTCCGCACACATTGTGCACGGTTCATTCTGCATGAAAGCTTCCTAGCAATGAAAGAGGGTTTTTGTTTTGTCTATTTGGTGTGGTTTTTGGCTACAATAGTTAGACATCAACTTAGCTAAATTAAAAAAGAACCCCATATTTTTGGCTATTACATAAAAATCCCTTATGAATTTGAGATGTCAGTTTATTGATAGTGTGAGATTACTTTTTCCTTGATTTTACTTTTCTGTTCGATGGGGTTGAGAAAAATTTACATTCTCTGTTTTTGAATAATATGCAATTCATTTCAGAAATAGTAGGGTAATCTTGTACTTGATATAAATATCTCGTTCTTTCTTGTGGAAGAAGCTGGTATGTGCATCAGCAACATTATCCATAACCATGCACTCTTTTGCTTTTTGGGTTCAAATGATTGTACCTACTTTACTGCTGGCTAAAAGTTAAATTGTTTTTGTAATTACACTGATTCTAGGATGTCTTCTGAAAAAAAAATCACATTATTGGGTAATATTCTTTCTTATTACTCGCTATTCTGTGGTGATCACAACAAGCAGGCAGTGCAGGAATTCAGCCGGAGAAAACCAGCAACTACTGCTACACACTCTCCCTCACGTGATGCGGTGCTAATAACAAAAGCTGATCTTGAAGGGTATCACGGCACCTGTGATGATAATGCTGGAAAGCAGCTTGCTATTGTACCTAGAATGGCGAGGACAAGACCCATGATGGCCAGGTTGTCGTGTCTCCTTGCAGCGTTAAAAGTTTCTGGTGTTTGTGGACCAGTTACTGGGCGGCTGCCTGAGGCACGTGCCTGCTAAATCCCCCCTCCTCCACAAGATGTATGTATGGAGTTGTTTGTACAGAAGCACAGTATGAAATAAGCTCAGAGGCCTGCACTTTTCCCCGAGTTCCAGCATTTACTTGCTCGTGGTAGAGGGGGGGAAATGAGGAGAAATATTTAAGTTGAATTGTATCTAACTGATATTGTGTATGCTAGTCATTCTACTGGTACATATTCCTGCAAATAAATATTTTTTGCTATTGTAATCATTTGCATATAGAACTATCGAAGTTCGGTTGTCGAATTAGGCTTTGTTGTAGTTTTGATCCGGAGATCGGATCTGAATTGCTATTTTTCATCAGTTTTCCAAACTATGCACAAATGGCCACATTAGATGTTCGAAGGAAAATTCTGCCCCAGTAATAACCAAGCAAGAACTAGTAATTACTCGTCATTTCTTGAACCAAATTGCCTTACATGCAATACCTGTGAATCCAAAGCAGTTTTGTAGCTTTCAGATTACAGAATATCACGGAAATACGGTTTGTTTTTATATGTTCTTCATATATATATATATATATATATATATATATATATAAATTTAATGGATTAAATAGTTCATCATATCGTGAATTTTTAGATGCGTGATAGAATTTTGTAGTATATTATAAATTGTACAAATAATATAAAAAATAGTAAATTTATTAAATAATAATATATAATAATATTGTTCATCATATGGTGAATTATGTAATTCATTCGATTAATTTTTTTCTCTCTCTATATATATACATTTTGTAAACATGTTGTTAAGAACCATAATCTTCTAATTAAGGTTTTATTTCAGCAAACACAAACATGTGATTAGTAATTGATAAAAAAAAATATAAAAATTTTGACCACCCATACCTAATATAATACACATGTCAAAAATGTTTAAAAGCTTAAATAAGTCTAACTCCGGAAATCAGCTTCATTCATTAATTAATTAAGCTTCAGCCTCGCGTATTTTCTATTTGTTGTTGCCTTGTAACTAGCCGATGATTATATATTAGGTTCGTTGGATGTGCAGGTGTTCTGGATTTTGAATTTTACAATCATAATTGCTATAAAATAAAATATTAATTATAAAATAGAAGTAGATAATTATTTAATATAATAATGTTCATTAGATATTTTAATTATTGTGTCAGTAATTTACTTGGTATAGAATTTCTTTTAATTATTTTGAGATAAATAGAATTTCTTTTTCTGTTAACTCCATTTAATATTTTCAAGTTCATTGCGATTTATGATATGAAAGTCTGTAAAAAATAGGAGTCTCTAAATTTTTAATGTTAACTTCTCAATAATAAAAAGTTAATAATAGTCATTGGTCCAATGACCTAATAATAGTTCTTAGGCTAAATGTTGGGTCTTTGATAAGAACAAAATGTTCATTGACTATGTGCTCCTAGTTGGAGGATTTTGGAATCACGTGAGGTAGTTGTCTTGCTATGATGATAGTAAAGATTGGTGTTTGAAATTGGCACCAAAATAGCATTTAATTTTTGGTGCCCATTCAAAAAACATGTGTTGATAGGCAGCTAAGTGAATAATTGTGCCTTTTTGAATTTCTAACAACATGGTTGCATCTTAAATTGTTGGCGTTGATCGATTGGTTGAGGTGTGCTATTAAAGATGCGTGTCAAATGAGGAGACTTTTCACTTGTGTAATCGTCTTAGTTCTCAAATTTTGAATCAACGGTTATGAATACTCAGAGGACTTGGTATTTATAAGCACAACACCTTTTTTCTTCAATTTTTGCTTTACATGGCAATAAGAGAGAGAAGATGTGATGATTCATTAAGAGAGAGTATATTCTTTCCGGCTATTGTTCTTCATCTTCAACATTTTCGTACAAGAGAGTACTATTTATTGTCATTTTTCATTTTCATTGTCCTTTCTCTGTTGTTCTAATTAATTTTCTGCATTTTATGTATTTTTCTAGGTTGTGTTCTTTAAATTTTGAGTTCTTTGCTTAAAGATGCTTGAGTGTTCGGTATAGTAAAATATTAACAACCTATCCACTTTATTTGTCTAGGTGTTAGGACCATATCTTTAGTTGACGACTCCATAAACATATCTGGTCATGTGTTCGGCGATTTCAATGGTGATTCAACTACTAGAGGTAGCTCAACCTAAGGAGTTGAAATAGGAGTGCTCAAGAGGCTAAGATATCCAATTATCTATTAAGGGGCCTTTTCGAGGAGTGAACATCGAGGGAGAGTTAATTGAGATTTTTGTTGACTTCGAGTTGACATCCAACAATGTAGAAGTACTGACTAGTACTCCTCGAGGGTGAGTGTTAATCTTTGGTTAACTAAGTAGGCCAAAGAAAAAAGAGTATTCATCCTTTAGTCTAATAAGGAATCCCTTTTAAGCTGGGCTGCTCGCCCTGCCATCCTTAGATGTAAAGTAGGAGGATCTTACCTGTTAAGGGTGAAATATAGTATACCGAGCATAGTTACACTAAGAGTACCTCATGAGGATGAGTATGCTAAAACATCGCCGGCTGAAGAGATGACTTTTAACTTTGTTTATTTTAAATTAGAGTTAAGACTTCCACTTTAGCCTTATTTTGTACATATGTTCCCCCATTTGAATTTAGCACTATGCCAATTGAATCCAAACTTTATGGAGGATATTGATTAGCTTATATGTGATGTGGTTGAAGGTTGGTTATAGTGAGCCTACCTTCTCTAAACTTAAGTACTCATAGCTCTTCAGTGGTTGGGAATTAGGTTGAGAATATATTGGGTTACTTGGGCACCTACCATGTCTTCGTGTTTCTTTCGAGATCAAATCCATGCCTATTGTTCTTTTGTGTTCCTACTCATAAATTTTTTTTATGGTTTATACCATGTTCGTCTTTGTTATTTTAGCAATATTTTGGATTACCAAACCTAAGCAAACTTAGAAAGAGAAGGATAAAGTTACTCAAACTCAAAGGCAAGCAGGCTCTATCAAAGAGTTTCTCATTCAGCAGAACTTAGAAAGTATAGACTTAGTTAACTAGCTTATTAAATTTCTAAAGAAGAGAAAGGTAGAAAGAAAATAAGGCAATCCTAAAATCTCTTTCTTAGTAGTGCTTAATCATCATATATAATTTGTCTGACTTTTACTATAATTCTCCTTTGGCCATTTTTTTTTGTAGTAATGGAGTAAAGTGACAGCAGCAGAAATTGTCCTCACTTGTCTTTGACGTTTGGTTCAAGGGTATCAAGTAGGGATCCTCTAAGTGTACTAGCACTGCTTGATCGTAATAGAACCGGTGCAAACGAATATACTAGTCGGGAGCTAGCTGTAAGAGATTATTGGCTGATAGGTGGAAGAAACTAGTCGAGGCTCTTGTTGACCCTATGAGTTTGTCGCTCCCTTTACAATAACCAGGTACAGAGAGGAGTTTGATGAGGGGGATAATATTATTGGGCTCTTCAATGACTCCCTTAAGTCAGATTACTCTTAGCCAAACAGGCTATAGATGTGGTCAAGGCCTTCTTTCTTTATGTTGTCAAACATCCCATGTGAAAAACATGACTAATATAGACACATAGTGCCTTTGATAAGGGAGACTTAACATGTAGTTAAGGCTGCTTATGTTGACACCACTTCTAAGTATAATTGCATTAAAGTCCTTCGTGTATAGTATAGGAAGTGTGCTCGAGGTATTTTCTTTATGATGAATTTTATATTTATTCGGTAGATTGTTCAGTCACCAACAACCCATATGTTTGTTTAGATGTCCTTGGTTTTGACTCAGCACCAATACAGGATCTGGGATATTTTAATAGATGCGCATAAGTTGAAAGAGGTTGAGGCCGAGGTTGCTTAACTAAGGGGAGACCTTGTTGGAGGCCAATAAAAATAAGAAAGAGAGCAAAGAGCTTATGAGTTAAGCGACCAAGGTGGATGAGGCAGAGGCCAAGGTCAAGGCAGCTATTGTAGGGAGTAAAGTTTTTACTCTTCAACCATAGATCCATCTGCTTAACGTCATAGCTGGTGAATCTTAGACATTGGTGAGGGCTCTTCAAGAGGATAATGCAACGCTTGCAAAAAATAATGAAGAGCTAGTCAAAGAGTTAAATATTATTCAGGATAATACTACAGGCAGCTCTAAAAACCAGTTTATGAATATGGTTAATTTAGGTTTTAGGAAGTGTTTTGATGCGTTTAAGACACACTATCCTGATTTGGACCTCACTTGGTTAGAGGAGACGATTGCTGACCAAACAGAGGCTTGAGAGGGGAAAATTAAGAGCCTCTTGTAAATAGACGAAGTGGTCATTCTTAAGTCAGAATAAAGCGCTTCTCCTTTTCCTTTGATTGATGAAAGCTCTCTAGCCGATGACCTTTCTGTGGGGATCTAATATACTAGGGTATATGCATGTGCAATAGTTTATTGTACAAAATACATATTATATACATATTTAATCGCAACAGAATAATAAAAACATACAATAAATGACATATTAATCAAATTAATATATTAAGTGAGTTTGAGAATTCACCAAACCGTATAACCTTTTACATGTGTAAACTAAGAGTTCGCCTAAAGACCAACCCATTGGCAGTTTTAATTACCAACTCGGTGGGCTTGATAAGTTAGAACAACTGCTTCAAATACCAGCGCTAGATTTAATAATTAAACCCTTTAAATTTATTTTTCTCTAGATTAACTCTTTGATAAATAAAATAAATTCTGATATTATTTCAATTGGTAGCCAATAAAAATAAACAAAAGAATTAATTTCAACATTTTAAAGAGTGTTGATTAAATTTTCGAGTAACTCGAAAATTTAATCAACACTCTTTGAAATTTGCTCTAATATGATCAAAAATTTAATCAAAACTCTTTGAAATTTGCTCTTATATGATCAGTTGAAATTAACTCAAAAGTTTAATCAAAACGCTTTGAATTTTGCTCTTATATGATAAGAAATTTAATCAAAACTCTTTGAAATTTGCTCTTATATGATCGGCCACCAAAATTAGAAACAAGATGAAAAATTCAAAAAAATTCATGCTTAGCACGTTTTTCTCTTTAATTCCAATACAACAAAATAAAAGTAAAAGCAATTTAATTGCTTCCACCACCTTCCACACGTTTCATCTCATCTATTTATATGTAACAAATAATAAAATAATAATATATATGTCTAAACTTAGTTACCAAATTTAGATAAATTATTATAATACTAAATAATAATATTAAAGCATATATGCTTGACAACTAAGCATAATATAATATTATTAACTTAAATAATATAATAATATATTATAATATATAATAATAAGATATTATAATTATTTAATAATTAAATAATTCATGTGTGAAATTACTATTTTATTTCTCATTAATATCATCAAGTATACCCTCTAGTGGGTTTTATCATACTCCACACTTAAGTAAACTCAATTGAGGGTTTACATTGCACAATATGTTATGATATAGTTAACAAACAATAACTGTTAACTAATTATTGTCTCTAACACTTAAATACGGACATGTGCGCAATTCTGTGGTAGCGCTAGATATTATTGGATTAAATAATTCAATCTAGTATGTTGTCCCAGTGCACAACGAGTACATTTTATATCACGGAACTCTATAGGTCTATGCCCGATTCGTCAAATAGAACTATTTTATGAGTCCGTGAACACTGCCCCATGCATACGTAACAAAAATACAAACCAGCGTGTCAACCATCTAAGCTGAGGTCACAACGCATACATATAGTCATTCCGTCATGATATTCTGGATGTTCGAGGATATAGATTATCATTGTCAAATCCTCATCTACTCATCCATAACCTATCTCCAGACTTGTATTTCACTAAATAATATGTGCAAACTCCTTTGCCATATTATTTAACCCTGGCGGAAACTCTTTCTGGGATGATTGCTTATGGCCATAAGACTATTTTATGAGTCCGTGAACATTTTTTATCACGGAACGCTATAGGTCTACGCCCGATTCGTCAAATAAAACTATTTTATGAGTCCGTGAACACTGCCCCATGTATACGTAACAAAAATACAAACCAGTATGTCAACCATCTAAGCTGAGGTCACAATGCATACATATAGTCTTCGTCATGATATCCTGGATGTTCGAGGATATAGATTATCATCGTCAAATCCCCATCTACTCATCCATAACCTATCTCCAGACTTATATTTCACTAAACAACATGTGCAAACTCCTTTGCCATATTGTTTAACCCTGGCAAAAACTCTTTCTGGGATGATTGCTTATGGCCACAAGACTTTCTGATATATAGTTTCGAAGCATCTGGATATCCAAATCCCTATGCGAGCTGACGGATACCATATATGTACACATCAGACTCCATAAGCATCAGACCATACCCAGCGACACCCATCAGTTATACTATGAAAAGTCTGTGACATGCATGTAATTAAAGTATAGTGGATCACTTACAAGCCTACTGTGGTACTCAGGTCAAAAGACCACATATACTACTTAACTCGATAAGACCATTCGTTGACAACTTACATAGGGTATCTATCGAAGGTCCTCGTGAGTTCATTCCATATCCAATCTTAACTAGATACCTATATGTCAATATGAGCACCAAACGTATGGTCGGTTAAAAACAACCATCTATACCCTATAGGTACGACATATGCTGATCTTTATAAAGGTATCGACCGACAAACCTGCATCGGCAAAAATAGATTTGGAATAATATTCGAGAACATACTTACGCGATTGACATTTTCTAGTACCTTATTACAACTCTTACAACTATGCAATTACTAATATATTCCTAGGTCTATGTCCTATTACAGACAGGGCTTTAACTCTTGAAATTTTGTTGAGTATTATAATAAGCTAATACTTAACTGTGCTGACTCTTAGTATTTATATCTCTCAGCATGGTCAACTCTTAAGCCTGATCTAAACTCTTGTAGATAAGATTTGAACTCTTTCAAATGATACAATATCTATAATGTTACATTACATGGTACCATATAAATAAGGATTAACGATTTAATGGTAATGTACACTTATATAAATAACAAGTATTTGTAAATTTAGGGATTGCATATAAGTACTAACTCTAACACTTTCTACCCTCACTACTAGAGCATAACCTCTTGCTCTTCATGCTTAAAATAGTTTTCTTTTTCTTTTATTTTGTAACCTGAGCTGAGCTGAGCTTCTCAATTTTTCAAAAATCTTTCATTACAAATGAAAACTTCTTCTTTCTCATGCTTAGCATATTTGTTGATGAGAATGATATCTACTCTGTTGATCACATTTAGTTTTCTGATCATGAGTAATCATTAGAATGTTTAGTGAAGTTCTTATATCATGGTTTCGAACTGTTCAATGTTTTTGATATGCTTTAATGAGCATTTATATCTATGATCACTCACGAGCATATCAAAATCTATTAATATGCTCAATTTTGATTTACTTTACTTCTTCAACCATTCCAGGCATGCTTTAACAATATCCCATGTTTTAAACTTTTCATTTTTCTTTCGAGAACTACTTAGAAATCTCAACTGCGAGGGTCACTAGGTAGTTACCGTCTTTACCCTTTTATCTTTCGTATTCCTCCAAGGCTTGGTTCAAGAACTTGGCCAAGAGTGTCCATAGTGGCTATCACCTTTACCCTTTAGGTTCTTCATCGTGCTCTGAGGCTTAGCTTGAGGAATTAGTTGAAATGGTTACTTGGTGGCCATCACTTTTACTTTTCTAGTTGTTAATTCTTAAGCAACCCTTGTGGGATCTCAAATCATCTTGGAGTTTCTCAATCCTGAACAAACCTCATAAGGATCTTAATTTTTATAGGGATCTTAAATAATCTTGTCATGCACTGGCTTTGGGATCTTTAAACAATCCTTCTGGGGATCTTGGATCATCAGGGCAAGGTTTAGGTGGCTATCACTTTGACCTGCTTGTCTTTGGTATTTTTTCAATACCTGCTTAGGATTTTGGCTAAAAGGGTGGCTAATGTCTCTATCCTCTCAAATATTCGATCGACTTTTTTTCAGTGAACATTGAGCTTATTATGTAAAAGCTTCTAAACGAGATTAATAATCATTAGGTACGTTAAATAAGAAAGCTCGAGCACCATAATTAATTTTTATTACAATAAATGTAAATGAATGAAATTGAAAGAATAGAAGTAATAGATTTTAAATTTGAGGATTGAATTTTTCATGAGCTCATCCTCTTATGATTCTCTGACTGTCCATGATGTGTTTATTTTTATTACATAGATAACCCTTAAATCTATAATTGTTACTTGTTTATTTTATTTTTATTATGGTGTTTTTCTTAAATAGAGAAATAAATAATGATACAAAGGAAGAAACTTAAATTCAAGCCAATTAGGAAAGCTGAATAAAGACTTACAATTTATTTGAAAGTGGCTACAATTAAAGAAGCCTCATAATGTTAGGAATGTAATTTTTCTATTTAAATTAGAAGTTTAAAGAAAAAAAGAAAGAAAAAGAGTTCAATTTGTCTTAATTAGGAAATAAAATATTCTTGCATGGGTTATTTTCCTCTCTAAATTGGAACAGCAATTTAGTGGATCTATTCTCCTATAACTAATAACCAATTGAGCAGCAAAAGAGAAGAAGAAGAAAGACAATAAGCAAGAGAGCAAAACGAGAAGAAATAAAAAGAAAAGGGCATGGGAAAAGAAGAAAAAAAAAGTCGGAGTCCCTTGGATCTTCAAAGTTTTAATCTTGTCCATGTTTGATTCTTTTGTTAGACATGCAATGTTATTTTATGCCTTTAAAGTATGTGAAATAATATTTTATTTTATTAATAAAATTTTATTCATACGTATAATTAAACATACATTGATGAGCCTATATTTATAAAGTATCTGATCTATGTATTATGCATATGATTCTAATACAAAAGGTATTAATCACAAGTTTTTAATAAATTAAATCATGTTCACAATCATTAATGAAAAATGGCATTTCATTATGTAAGGTTGTAGTTTTCTGCTTCTTATAGTGAATGATTTACCTTGATCATCGAAGTAGGGACTTCAAGTAGAAAAACTAGTGTATATATTACATTGAATGAGACTATTGTGAATTTTGATCTGGTTAACTAAATATCGTAAATCTTAATTCACAAAAGTTTTGATAAGATTGATTTATCTTAATCCTGAGAAAATAATGAACTAATATTCCTGTGTTATATCTTTTGAGTTATCACAGAGGGAGATTCATATAAACGGTCAAAACCTTAATACCTTGGAGATATAATTTCATTGGTCATAGGAATATATATTTACAAAATTGAATTTAATAAATAATGTCCATCTAAGCCATTTGTAGTACTTGATCATTTAAATTTATAGCTGCAGTTTATTCAATAAATTATTTATTAAATAATAATATTTATTTATAAATTTATTTACAAATATCGACATTTTAAAGTGATAATTAGAGCATTCAGTGACTTGGGGGCAAATAAGTAATTAAAGAAGCAATACATTTTTTCTATGGCCCAATTTTAATTATAGACATCAATCAGATGGTCAATTAAGTGACTATTATTTGTCTAAGGACCAAACCCAATTTAATTAAAAAAAATTAATTAAAAGGGCTTTTACTTAATAACACGGGTTACTAGAGTACAATATTTGACTTTTAATGGAATAGTCTGTAATTAACTTAAAAGAACTAGTGAGTCGTGAGATGACTAGGATTGGGTCTTTTAAGTTGGAGCTAGGAAGTCCATGGGTCTTGTAATTTCAAATCTTAATCAAACTCTAATTTTTTAATCTTAATCTAATTCTAATTACCCAATGGAGATTTCTCTCTCTCTCTCTCTCTCTCTCTTTCTATATATATATATATATATATAAATGGGAGATAGAGAGTAGTAAATAATAATCTTAACCATAACTAATTTTTTTTTTACATATTCTTATGTGAAAAAAATATTTGGTTACTACTCTTCTCTCAGATTTGGGTATTTAGTGATTTTAAAGATTAAAAAAAAATCTACCTGCCCATATGTGTTAAGTTTGAAGGTTGAGTATAATAAAAAAGATTGCAACCATCAATTCAATATTTAACAATACAAGGAATTGTGGTAATCTTCTATTCCTATACATGTAATTATGAACTAGACAATCTGGCATCAGGCCCCTTTATTTTATGAAACTAAAAATTTATTTTATTTTATACCAACAACTAGTATCAGAGTCGCCTTATTTCATATTACATGTGTAATTTATTTTTATATGTGGCAGTTATTATTTATTGTGGCATCAATTGTATATTTAATCTATATTTTTTATTTTTATTAATTATGTGATGAATGATTATGTCTAATAATTCATGGTTAGATATTTTCTTTTCTTAAAAATTATAACAAGATAAGGCGATAGAATAATATCATAATTTCTCCTCTTTAGTAATTCATGCTGATACTTTAGATTTTTTGTAAGCCAATTAATTGGTATAGGTTTTATTTGTAAATTTAAGAATCAAATAGGTTTCTTTTTTTTTTTACAATAAAAAAGAGAGAAAAGAAAAAGAAAAGAATTAAAAAAAAGAAAGAAAGGAAGAAACGAAAGCAGAACAACTGCAGTGGGATCACGTAGCCACCGTTTATGGTTTTGACATATGTGGCCACTTGCAGCGACGAATGTCTGAGGAAACGAGTTATGGCTCATGGTGATGCTGGATCTACGTAGATCTTTATTGCGGTTGAGAGACGATTGATGTTTTCTGAAGCCGGCGGCAAACTCTAGCGATCTCCTCTCATAACTATTGACGGCTAAAAGCGTGGCTGAAATCATGGGCAGCCTTAGGCAAGGAAAGAGGCAGGGGTGTGGGGAGAAAGGGAAAAGATGAATTAGGGTTTTTAATTCAAAAAATATCATTTAGACCCCTTCAACTTTAACTAATTCATATATAGCTAAGATATTTTGCATATATTACAAATTAATCCTTCAAAGTTTGTAGATCATGGCACTAGCAGAGTTGTTTATTCTCATTTAACCCCCTCTGATTTTGGGTAATTAAAGTTTGGCTAAAGTTTTTTGAGATATTTGTAAATGGGTCACAAATTTGATCCAAATTTGTTTTGCACTATCTTTTGGGTATTTGAAAATTTAAACTTGGTCCAAACACCTTTTAATTTTGGTCCAATTTTATAAACTTTTATTTGGGCTATTTTAATAAAATTATTAGGTCTAAAAATATTTTTTATTTAAAATTTATTTTAAGAAGGCCTAATAGAAATTTTAAACCTAAAATATGCCTAATTTATTTTTAAAAAATAAATGGACTAAAGAAAATCAAAAGGTTCAAAATTTTAGCCCATAAAAAGAAACAAGTAAGAGGATGTAGACATTATGCAAGAGCCTAAGTTGACTTCAAAGAAAACTTTGAAGAATTTAGGCTTAGTTTTAATGTTTTTCTTCTTACGAAAAGCCATAAATTTTGGGTATATATTTAACTAGTTAATTAATTTGATGAATAACATGTCATATAGATTATAAGTACCATATTCATATGTTCATGCATAAAATATATCATTATATGTGACATTAATGTTCTATTGAGATTAGAATAAAATTGTTGTCATAGTTTTAATATTATATTAATTTAACATGGTCTCATTAATTATTTTATAAGATAAAATTAGATATTAATGAGTATAGCGTCATTTTATAAATTAATTGGCATGTTAAACTTAAAAACTCTAAGAATTCAAATATTAAGTAAGAGAGAGCTTTAGGCATAAAGCCCATAGTCTCCATTATTGGTCTTATAGTAAAGTAGATTAATGTCTTGCCTCAAACCTTGTGAGCCTTCTATAGAGAGTATTAATCGGAATTGGTTATTAGATCAGACTTCCCTAAAGGATAAGATCCAATATAGGATTGAAACTGACTACCCTATGGTGCCTTTTTTAATTTGGAAATATAAAGGATTGAAATAATTGTTATACATTCAACTTAGGTTTATTGATATCCTCCCTACGGAGTTCCTTTCAATTACATCTAAGGGCTAACGAATCGGTAGTTCATTATTATTTGATACGAGATGTCTAGATAATAATAATAAATTAGTATAGTACTAATCTAATTCATGACGGATACAACACCCTACAGAGGCGTATTTTGAATAGAAAATGAATTACCAATGCATAATGTAATTAAAGAGTTCTACATAAATGTATTTCATACATTCATGCAAAAGTTTAACATGCTATCAAATAATGTATGCTCATGTATGAATTTATTTTTTAAAATTATGTCTTCGTTCTTCCCACTAACATCAATCTTAAACCAAAATAAGTTAACCGAGAATAATATATGGATTGGGAAAGAAGCTCAGTTGAAAAGCATAGATATATGTTAACTGATAAATGCCCTCTAAAACCTAATAAATTGTACACCAATATGAAATAGATGCTTACAATAGTCACTTGAGTAAGGACCTATCTTTCTCTTTTGGTCTCAAACCTTAGGAAAAAAGTAGTAAAAAGAAAAATAACAAGCCCAAGAAAGCATCCAATTCAAGATCTGTGCAAATTCATAAAAAAAGAAGAAGTAAGGCCTAAATAAAAGTGTTTCCAATGTGGCATTAAAGGGCATTGGAAGAGAAACTTTTCTTTAATTAAGTTTTCAATAGCTAAAATGATAGCTTCACCTTCTGATAATATTCTTTTCATTGAGACATTTTTAGTGGTTGAATCTTCACATTCCTGGATAATAAATTCTAGAGCCACTAATTATATTTTTAATTCGTTGTAAGGGTTCTAAAAAACCAAATCACTTAACAAACGAGAGATCAGTCTTAGGCTACGAAATAGTGCAATTATTACAGCCAAGGCAGTGAGAGTTGTTCAACTTTATTTTGATGATTTTAGGACTTTAGTATTAGAGAATTGTTTGTTAGTACTGGAACTTAAACGCAATTTAATTTCAATCAATTATTTGAATAAATTTGCTTATTCTATTATTTTTTACTCAAATATGGTGATCAAATGAAATAAGTCGTTTATATATTCTAGTACACTAATTAATAACCTATATTGTATATATCCTAAAATCAACTCACTGCATGACACAATTGAATAACAAATCTAATCACCGTAAGAGGATTAGAATTTCTTCCACTAATCAAACGTATCTATGGCATCTACGTCTTGGTCATATTAGTTTAGATAGGATCCAAAGACTGATCAAAGATGGACCTTTGAGTTCACTGGAGTTTGAACCATTACCAGTCTACAAATCCTGTGTAGAAAGTAAAATGACCAGAAACCCTTTAATGCTAAAGGTAATAGAGCTATTGAAATGTTAGAATTAGTGCACTTTGATGTGTGTGAGCCCATTAGCACACAAACTAGAGGAGGTTAAGAATATTTCATCACTTTTATTGATGATTATTCTAGATTCAGTTATATGTACCTAATGTACCACAAGTCTAAGGCATTTGATAAATTCAAAGAGTTTCAGGTAGAAGTAGAAAGGCAATTAGGAAAACACATAAAGGCACTTTAATCTGATCGAGATGACGAATACCTCTATAGTGAGTTCAGGACCTATTTGTTAAACAATGAGATATTATCCCAGTTGACTATACCAGGGTCGCCTCAGTAAAGTGGTGTAGCATAAATGAGAAATAGAACTCTTCTTGAAATGGTAAGATCAATAATGAGTTATTCAACTTTACCTATCTCCTTCGAGGTTTATGCCATGTATCTTCTTAACTTAATTTCATCTAAGTTAGTCCCTAGAATACCTCTGGAAATGTTGATATAATGTAAACCAAGTTTATGTCACATATATATGTTGATATAATGTAAACCAAGTTTATGTCACATATATATATGGGGTTATCTAGCTCATATCCTAAAACAGAAGACAGATAAGTTAAAATCTAAGTCAAAAGTTTATCTGTTTGTTGGTTATCCTAAAAGAATAAGAGAAAAGCTTTTCTATAGTTCTCAAGATAAGAAAGTATTAGTTAGCACCATTGTAATTTTCTTGAAGAAGACTATATGAAAGACTTCAAGCTTAGGAGTACGATAGTTCTTGATAAATTATCTTGGAACTCTAGTAGTGTGTTTAAGAGAGTCAATAAGTTAATTCTTAATCTAAATCATAATAACCAATTAGAGTCAGTTGTAGAACAACAACCACTGGTACTTTATCATAGTGGGAGAATTATTAGACGTCTAACTAGATGCAATAAACATGAACTAGATCCCATTTGTTATGATAAAGCAATGGTTTATATAGGTAACTGCAAAAGCAATAACCATCGGTACTTTTTGTAGTGGGAGGATTATTGCATCTAACAAAGTACATATTAATTAGATAGTCTTTATAGATAATCTCTAATGAACATGAATTAGATCCTACTAGTTATAATGAAGCAATGGTTGATAAATATGCAGACCATTGGAATAAAGCTATAAAATTATATATGGATTCCTTGTATTCCAATAAAGTTCATAAACTTGTAGAAAACCTGGAGGGATAAAACTCATAGAGTGTAAATGGGTCTACAAGAGAAAGAGAATGGTAGATGGAAAGGTGAAAACTTTCAAAGTAAAGCTTGTTGCAAAATGTTACACTCAAAAGAGTATATCGATTATAAGAAAACCTTTTTACCAATGACCATGCTTAAGTCTATCAAAATTCTCTTATCTATAGTAGTAAATATTTATTATAAGATTTGACAAATGGATGTCAAGATTGCCTTTTTTAATGGCAATCTTGAAAAAAGTATCCATATGATAATACCAGATGATTTTATAGCTACAGGCCAAAAGCATATGGTTTGTAAACTGCAAAGATCTATCTATAGGCTTAAATAAGTATCTAGTTCTTGAAACATCAGATTTGATAAAGCAATCAAATCATCTGGTTTTGATCAAAATCTCGATGAACCTTGTATATACAAGAAGATAAATAGGCAGTTGGTAGTTTTTCTAGGCTTATATTTAGATGATATACTACTTATTAAAAATGATGTAGGAGCATTACTATTAGATAAAATATGGTTACCTAACCATTTTGATATGAATGATTTAGGAGAAGCCAGTAACATTCTTGAAATCAAAGTATTAAAGGATGTCAAGTGAAAAATGTTAGGCTTATCCCAAATTGAGTATATTAACAAAATTCTGATCAAGTTTTCCATGCATAATTTCAAAAAGAATTGTTTCCTTTTAGATATAGAATTGATCTATCTAAATATCAATTTCCTAAAACAGTTGAAGAGATAGATCACATTAAATGAATTCCTTATGCATCAGTAACAAGAAGTCTTATATATACAATGCTATGTACTAAACTAGATATTTGTCATGTAGTTGGAATTGTTAGCAAATATCAGTTTAATATAGGAACAGAACACTGAATTATAGTAAAGCATATATTTAACTATCTATGGAGATCAAAAGATTATATGCTTGTATATTTTAGTAAGGATCTTCTATCTATCAGATATATAGATTCAGGATTTCAAGAACACAAGGATACTTGGATCTTCTTTAAGATATGTGTTTACTTTAAGTAGTGGAGCTATAAGTTAGAGGAGTGCAAAATAATTATGTTTTACAGACTCCATCATGGAAGCTGAATTTGTAACTACATCTAAAGCTGCAAAATAGGCTATATAACTCTAGAAGTTTGTTTACGCTCAAAATATAACGCGGCTATCGCAGTATAGATTGAGGTGTCGATCCCACAAAGAAGCTCTTGGCAAAATAGGTTGGTAAAGTAAAATATTAAAGCAGTAGCAAATGATAAAATTAATTGATTTAAGTGGATGAGATAGAATTGTCTATGATTTGAAGGAAATGTCTTATGATAATTCAAACAAGGCTTCGAGAATCACAATTATGCTTTATAAATCTACTCTGCACTTTGATTCAGTGTTTATAAGTCAATTGACAGTTTTACATCTAAACAATCAATCGAAAAATACATAAAATATAGCACATTTGATAACACATTGTTGTGTGTTTTCTATAACACAAATTAGCGCAAGTGCACGTTGTCGCAACAAGTAATATATGATAAGTAGAGTGTCGATCCCACAGAGAATGATTTATCTTTTCTAGTTTAAGTACCGAAATGGTGTCTTTCTACTATTATCCAGAAAATGATTTAATGTATGATGATTAAACTACTCAAGTAAAAGAACAACTTAATTATGCTAAGTGATAAACTAAATTACCAACAAATTATATTCAATATGAGAAATCCTAGGATTACAAACTATCCCCCATTATGCAAATAAATTCAGCAGAATCTCTTTGATGTTTATTGGTTCTCAACTTGATATATTGACCAAAACACTCAACACATCACAAGCCTCTTTTGCAGGTCAAGTGAATCTATTCCATCCAATCAAATATCTATATGTCTATGATAAATAAATTGAACAAAATTCATTAAGCACAAGTTTTATGAGCCATACATGCCTTATGAGTATATGTCTATCTCATATGAAACTCAAGTGTACTACACTATGATCATGCATCAATATGCTTAAGACTAAATACCTAAATGCCTTTGTCAAGTTTATTTAAGCATTTCTAGATCAATTTAACTACTAGCCAAGTAATCAAATAGCATTACACACAAGCACAATGAATATATCAAAAGCTGAATTAATACCATAAAAGAGAGAACTAAAATCAATCACATAATGAGTTCAAGGATGTAATCCTAGATGAACGAAATTAGCTCATCATTAAACTACACAATCTTGAAGCTAATTCCATCAATACATGTAAACTAAACATCTTACAACAAGTAAAGAATCAAAGCAAAGAAGACATCCCTGTCAAATGCCTTTGTTGTTGAAGCTTGCTTCCCTCCTCTTTGATTTCTTCAAACTTAGAAGTTAGGTGTTTCTTTGTGTTTCCAGCTGCTGTCCCAGCTGGAGTCCTCCCCAAAATGTAAGTTTTGAGCCATTAAATAGGTAAGAGCACGGAATTAGGGCGCATTTTGAGTTACTTTTGGGTTTCCTGATTTTCAGGAACCTGTCAAAACTTGTTGCCCAGGTCCCGGCGCCGCGGCGCTGCGTTTTGGCGCTGCAGCGCCCAGTTTCTGCAATCGGCGCCGCGGCGCTGAAATCCAGCGCTGCGGCGCTGCACTGTTGCTACAGTTCCACTGTAGCAGTACTGTAGCTACAGTGTTACTGTAGCAAACAGTGCCCCCATTCGTATTTTTATCTCTAATGCTCCGATTTGCGTCCGTTTTCCGGTATTTGTGCTCCGATAATGCTTCAACCTATAAAACAACATTAATATGCATAAATAGCCCAATTATTGAGATAAATTGAACAAATATCAAGTTAGGAAGATAAAATAGTTTATACAATTACGCCTTATCAATACCCCCAAACTTAAATACTTGCTCGTCCTCGAGTAAGAGAGCACACGGTCAACACAAAAAAAATGACAACAAACAATAAAAAGATATAAAACATTGGGTTGGCAAACGATTAGTAATTTATCTCAAAAATTTCTCATGACTACTATTCTTAAGGAAATTCTAAACATCTTAACCGTTCAACATGTTAATCCAACACTTATTCAAACCCACAAGTGACCTACTTGGTGTGTGTGTGAATAGCTAAAATCATTAGTAGCATGCGCTCGGATTAGTTTATGCACATAAGATAATGAAATGGTCTCTATGAGAATTTTGCTTTTATTTAACACTCCATATGCTTGTTTTTCGCATCACTCTCCACTAATGTAGGCACACACATAATCAAGGATCAAATAGGACTTTAGTTAGCTTGTAATGCATGGCTAGGGTGAGGGTATGATAAAATGGATCGATTTTGGCTCAACTTACACCATAAACACACATTCCTCTTGAGGTTACTCAAACCCAACCATTGTTTTCCACCCAATTTCCCCCAAACTTATTTCTTTTGATTCCCTAGCTATTTTGTTGCTCTTCTTTTCTTTTCATTTAAGCTAGGGGCATAGCAAACTCAATTTTTTTCTTTTTGTTTCTTTTTTTTTTTTTTTTTTCTTTAAAATTTTTTTTTTTTTTTTTATTACATATAAGTCACTATACCCCCAAACTTAGGCTTTTCATATTTGAACAACCAACATTTATAACCAAACCCAAAGCTCTTCTTTAATTCACCCCTTCATTTGTAAAAATTCACACAACTCTTTAAAAGAAGTGCTATACTTATGGCGTGATGGGTACTATGAAGGATAATAAAAGTAAAGGCTAAGGTAATGATATAGTTAGCAAGGAAAAATGATAATTAGGCTCAACGGGGGTGACTACGGTCAAAATTATACATAGGTTGGCTTGAAAGGCTCAAACGGTCCAAAGATGGCCTAAAATCATATCCTTAATTATGTATGCCCTAGGATTTCGCCTTGAGTGATACTCAAACAAGTTCTAGTGTGTTCTTGAGACCATATTTATTCTTGTAGTGCATAAAAGTCTTCTAAGTAAGCATAAAACTAAATAATTCTAACTATGTGCTCGAAATATCAAGTGGTCACAAAGTGAAGCTGAACTTGTCCTAGATTACCAAGTAAACAATCACAACATTCATTGTTTCCCAAAGAACATAGCATTTGAAATCATGTTTCTATTTCATATCATTGACTACTAATCATTCAACCAACCCACAACTGAACACTAAAATGAAAGAAAACAAACAAAACAAAAAAAAAATTATGCAAAACAAACAACTAAAAAAGACAATTAAAAACAAAACAAATAAATAAACACAACTAAAAGCATAACAAAAGGGAAAGTGTTTCCCTATCCCCCAAACTTAATATCCGACATGTCCTCATGGCAAAACAAAAAGAACATAAGACAAAAAGCATAGAAATACTTCCCTGAAATAGAGTCCGGGCTTTAGTCATCATTTGTTGCTGTTGCATCTTCATCTTCGCTGACAAAGTCATGTTGCTCATAACACTAATTTGCCAACTAAAGCCCCTCCACCAATCTCCTTAATTGTCACAAGTCCACACTCCAATCAAATTGGCTAAAACTTTCTACACTCATGGAATAACGAATTAAGTTTTCACAATTCCAACACAATTCCAATATAATGCCAACATAATTCCAATTCAATGCCAACACAATTCCAACACAATTCAATATAATTCCAACACAAATCCAACACAATCTCAATATAATTCTGGCATAATCTCAATATAATTCCAACACAAATCTCAACATAATTCCATCATAATCTCAATGCAAGAATTCAAGGTTAAACCCAAAGCTTTCATTTTACTACTCACAAATTAATCCAACAATTGCATAATGGAAGTAGAATAAAGAAAGAATCAATGTAAAATAAGAGATTAAAGACAAGATTGTTTACCTTGTGAGTTTAATCCACCGAAATTTGAGATTGGGGGAACTTTGTTAATTTGTTGTGGAAAATGCAATTTGATGGAATTTGTGATGATGAAGTGTGTGAAATGATGTTTGGAGTGTGTTTTGATGTTGTTTTTAAGCTGAAAATTTAATGGGTAAGGTGGGATTTGAGAGTGTGAATTGGGGTAGGTTGAGAGGGTTGAGAGAGTCTAGGGTTAGCAAGAGAGAGAGCATGAGAAAAGGGGGAAAAATTTGGGCAAATGCCCCTTTTGTTGCTATCCCCGCTGCAGCGCCGCGGCGCTAGGAATCAGCGCTGCGGCGCTGCATCTCTGGAAGTGGCGCTGCGGCGCTCAGTTTGAGCGCCGCGGCGCTCGTTCCTTGCCAAAAAAAAAAATTTTTTTTTTTTTTTTTTTTTTTTTTTTTTTTTTTTTAGAAACTGAAAATAATAAATGCCAATACTAATGCAACACATATTTACCTTGGGTTGCCTCCCAAACAGCGCCTGGTTTTTCGTCTCTGGCTAGACGTTATCCTTTTTGATTCAATGAGGATCAAACTGCATATCTGAGGCATCTCCCTTATAGAACTTAAGTCGATGTCTTCGGGTGTTAACATTCTTTTTCTTCGACTTCCACAACTCCATAAGAAAATCTTGAAGTGGCATCTCTGACCTTTTTGCTTTGAGCCTTCCCAGAAAGACTTTAATCTTAGACTGGAAGATTGAACTCCAATAGCCTATTTTCGCTGTTTTCTTTGTGAAAGTACTTTGCCTCTTCTTGGTTATCAATCTGTACCATGATGCCTTTTTATGACCTTGATGTTGAATGGCTTCTATCACTTTTAGCCTCTGAGGTAATTGTATTTCATCCGGAATTACCATGTCCATTTGGAAACAATGGGAATAATCCTTGGAAATCTGTAGATTAAGGTAACCCTTGACTGCATTTTCTAGAGAGTCTTGGCTATAATGGCTGTTGAATATCCTTTGAATTTCTCTATCAATAATGCTGATGCAGTAACATTCATCTGCTTCCTTGGGAAATTCCATGGCTTTGAACACATTAAACGTCACCTCTTCATCTTGCACTCTCATAGTAAGTTCTCCTTTTTGGACATCAATCAAGGTTCTACCGGTAGCTAAGAAAGGTCTTCCCAAAATGATTGGAATTTCAAGATCCTCTTCCATATCCAACACAATGAAGTCAGCTGGGAATATAAATTTATCTACCTTAACTAGCACATCTTCAATCACACCTTTAGGATATGTGAGTGAACGATCTGCAAGTTGTAAAGTGACATTCGTAGGCTTGGCTTCCCCCAATCCTAGCTGGTTGTAGATAGATAAAGGCATCAAATTTATGCTGGCCCCTAGATCACATAAAGCTTTACCAAAATACCGGTTTCCAATTGTGCAAGGAATGGTAAAACTTCCTGGATCCTTGAGCTTTGGAGGCAATTTTTTCTGCAATATTGCACTGCATTCTTCTGTCAACGCTACAGTTTCATACTCGTCCAGCTTCTTTTTCCTTGAAAGAATGTCCTTCATGAATTTAACATAGCTAGGCATTTGCTCTAATGCATCTGCAAATGGTATGTTAATGTGCAGTTTCTTAAAAATTTCCAGAAACTTTGTAAACTGCTTATCTTTCTTTTGCTTCTGTAGTCGCTGAGGAAATGGTGGTGGTCTATAAGGCTGCACCTTCTCTTTCTGTATAACCTTTTCTTTTGCTGCACCATCTTCTTGTTTTTCATTCCCCTTTGCAGAATTTTCTGCACTTTCTGCATCTGCAGAATTTTCTGCATTTTCTGCACTTTCTGCATCTGTAGAATTTTCTGCATTTTCTGCATTTGCTGCATCTGCAGAATTTTCTGTATCTGCAGAATTTTCTGCATCTGCAGAATTTTCTGTATCTGCAGAACTTTCTGCATTTGCTGATGATTTAGGTCTTCCCACAATATTTTGCAATTCTTTACCGCTTCTCAACGTTATTGATTTGCATTGCTCTTTGTCACCTTTTGGATTAACTTCCGTGTTACTCGGTAACGACCCTTGAGGACGGTTGTTCATTGCAGAAGCTAATTGACCAACTTGGTTTTCTAAGGTGCGAAGAGATGCTGATTGGCTTTGCAAAAGTTGGTCAGTTTGCCTTATGTATTGAATTAACAATTCCTCAACACCAGGTTTCTTTTCTTGCTGAAATTGTTGCTGCTGCTGCTGCATTTGAAATCTGGGTGGACTCATGGATTTTGAGGATTGCCCTTGGTTATTATCATTCCAAGAAAAATTTGGATGATTCCTCCACCCTGGATTGTAAAAATTCGAGTTGGGATTATGCTGCTGCTGATTGTAACTCCCTACATATTGTGTTGTCTCCATGCATAGACCATTTTGGTGATTATCTCCACAAAAATCACAAGTTGGTGGTTGGCTTTTTACTGCATTGACTCCAAATGTATCCATCTTCTTAGCCAACAAACTAACTTGTGCTGTCAAGGAAGTGAGTGCATCAATTTCATGCACACCAGCAACTTTTCTTGGATTCACTCTTTCTGATGGCCATTGGTAGCTGTTGAAGGCAATTTCTTCCAACAAGTCATATGCCACATCTGTGGACTTGCTCATTAACGCCCCTCCAGCTGCTGCATCTACAATCATTCTTAAATGTCCCACCAATCCATTATAAAATGTTTGCACCAACAACCATTTGGGAACTCCATGATGTGGACACTTTCTCAGCATATCCTTAAATCTCTCCCATGATTCATACAATGATTCTGACTCATGTTGTACAAAAGAGGTAATATCATTACGCATCTTTGCAGTTTTGGACGGTGGGAAGAACTTGGCTAAGAACTTTTGTGCCAAATCATCCCATGTTGTTATTGAACCGGATGGTGATGATATTAACCAACTTTTTGCTTTGTCCCTCAAGGAGAATGGAAACAACCTGAGTCTTATGGCATCATCTGACACGCCATTGTATTTGAATGTGTCACAAATTTCCAAGAAATTTGTGATATGCTCGTTGGGATCATCATTCGGGAAGCCGCTGAACTGCACTGATTCTTTAAGCATTCGAATAGTCCCCGGCTTGATTTCAAAATTATTAGCATTGATATTTGGCCTGCGAATGCTTGAGTGTATGCCATTCACCCAAGGAACTGCATAGTCTCTTAAGGCTCTTGGCTCTGCACAAACATTCTGGTTTTGCTCTTCCATGCTAGTCACTTGGTTCTGGTCTCGTCGTAATCTTCTTAGTGTCCTCTCAATTTCAGGATCAAAGTAGGCTAGATCAACGTTCTTGGAACGTCTCATACACACCTGAAATTTCTACAAACAAAAACAGAAATCTGAATTAACAGGAGAAAAGATTTGTATCAGTATTAAAATAAAAAAAATTTTCATTCCCCGGCAACGGCGCCAAAAACTTGTTGTGTGTTTTCTATAACACAAATTAGCGCAAGTGCACGTTGTCGCAACAAGTAATATATGATAAGTAGAGTGTCGATCCCACAGAGAATGATTTATCTTTTCTAGTTTAAGTACCGAAATGGTGTCTTTCTACTATTATCCAGAAAATGATTTAATGTATGATGATTAAACTACTCAAGTAAAAGAACAACTTAATTATGCTAAGTGATAAACTAAATTACCAACAAATTATATTCAATATGAGAAATCCTAGGATTACAAACTATCCCCCATTATGCAAATAAATTCAGCAGAATCTCTTTGATGTTTATTGGTTCTCAACTTGATATATTGACCAAAACACTCAACACATCACAAGCCTCTTTTGCAGGTCAAGTGAATCTATTCCATCCAATCAAATATCTATATGTCTATGATAAATAAATTGAACAAAATTCATTAAGCACAAGTTTTATGAGCCATACATGCCTTATGAGTATATGTCTATCTCATATGAAACTCAAGTGTACTACACTATGATCATGCATCAATATGCTTAAGACTAAATACCTAAATGCCTTTGTCAAGTTTATTTAAGCATTTCTAGATCAATTTAACTACTAGCCAAGTAATCAAATAGCATTACACACAAGCACAATGAATATATCAAAAGCTGAATTAATACCATAAAAGAGAGAACTAAAATCAATCACATAATGAGTTCAAGGATGTAATCCTAGATGAACGAAATTAGCTCATCATTAAACTACACAATCTTGAAGCTAATTCCATCAATACATGTAAACTAAACATCTTACAACAAGTAAAGAATCAAAGCAAAGAAGACATCCCTGTCAAATGCCTTTGTTGTTGAAGCTTGCTTCCCTCCTCTTTGATTTCTTCAAACTTAGAAGTTAGGTGTTTCTTTGTGTTTCCAGCTGCTGTCCCAGCTGGAGTCCTCCCCAAAATGTAAGTTTTGAGCCATTAAATAGGTAAGAGCACGGAATTAGGGCGCATTTTGAGTTACTTTTGGGTTTCCTGATTTTCAGGAACCTGTCAAAACTTGTTGCCCAGGTCCCGGCGCCGCGGCGCTGCGTTTTGGCGCTGCAGCGCCCAGTTTCTGCAATCGGCGCCGCGGCGCTGAAATCCAGCGCTGCGGCGCTGCACTGTTGCTACAGTTCCACTGTAGCAGTACTGTAGCTACAGTGTTACTGTAGCAAACAGTGCCCCCATTCGTATTTTTATCTCTAATGCTCCGATTTGCGTCCGTTTTCCGGTATTTGTGCTCCGATAATGCTTCAACCTATAAAACAACATTAATATGCATAAATAGCCCAATTATTGAGATAAATTGAACAAATATCAAGTTAGGAAGATAAAATAGTTTATACAATTACGCCTTATCACACATGCATTTGATATGATTAAACTCTTTTGCAAATATTAACACAAATCATGTTTATTTATACAAGTTATCTAAGATCGACAATATATCATTTTGAAAATATTACAGTAAAAGATCAACTTGAATATTAAACATATATCGCCTTTACATGTTATCCAAGATCGACAATATATCAATTTGACAATATTACAGTAAAATATTAACATATAAAATAATGTAACCAATAACAATTATAATTCAACAAGAATCACATAAGAAAAGAATGACTGAATATATATGAGATATAAGAATTATAACCTCTGGATTATAGAAAATAAACTAGATAAGAGTTTAATCAAAACCAAACTTACAACATTTGTAGCTTTTGACAACGAATCAAAGTATAGAAGTGGATTTATTACACATAAAAGTTCATCTCTTAGCCTTGCCAAAACCTCTAGCCTAAATTACAATACATGTTAATGAGAAGCAAAGAAGAGAGAATTATCTCATGTCAAAAATGTCCTAAGAGTCTCCTTATATAGGCAATGAATGGAAATATGTCATGGATGACATCAATCTTCAATAATTTTAGGCCAATAACTCGTTCATTCACTTGCAGCACATTGTTGATAATATACATGACCGATGTAGCCTCTGTGGCTAACATGAAAGTTGTAGCATTTTGTCTCTTCTTTCAATAGGCACTGAGTTCATGCATATTGGATGAGTATCTAATGAGATATAAGCAAACTTTCAAAGATACATCAGATTTTGGCCAACAACCATTTTACTCACTTGTAATGTAATTTGGTCCATGATAACGGCTGATTTACACTTTACCATCAACATAGAGTTGTTGATAATTAAGTTAGTATTTCACAGCTTTAAGAATTATACCAATTGAGAACGTATTTTGTGAGATACGGTCCAAATACGTGAGTTTGGTCAAGCTGGGCAGAAGTTGTAGCCCGATTCTATTGTATCTCAATATTTGGCCCATAACATGTTGGATTTGGCTTTTTCATTATTCTCCAAATTTGTGTAAGATTGAGTCATGTTGCACCAGGTTCAAGAATTTCTTCATTTCGATTTCTACATTGAGAGTTATGTTTATTTTACCTAAACCTGTCCAAATAACATTCATTAATCACAATTTAAGGAGAACACTTTATTTCAAGCTAAAAAGACAGAAAATGATAAAATTAGTGACATTAAATGGTGACTGAATCTCTTAAGAAATATGCATTTTCATGTGTTCATCAAAGTTCCTTATGGAGCTTGAGGTGGTACCTAGTGCTTAGATGCCTATTGTACTTTATTGAGACAATAGTAGAGTAATAGCACAGTTTAAGGAATTGAGATACCACAAGAGAAGAAAACATATGAGAGGAAATAACATTTAATAGGTGCGTTTTATGTAAAATAGTGAGGTCATGGTATCCAAAATTGCGTAAGCAGATAATCTATTGGATCCATTGATGTGTGCTAAAATAGCTTAACACAAACACATGTTACGTATCAAGTAATATAGGGGTTAAGTCTAAATTATCATTCCCACAGAGATTATTGTATCTATTTCTTTTAATCAATTACTAAAATTATTCTATTTTACCTTTATCCAAAAAATTCTAAAGATAGATTTTAATTAATTAAACTACTGTTATCAAATTAAACCTAATTAACTACCGAAGGCAATCAAAAGTTGAATTCACTAATTGAGAAGTAATCTAGGGTTTCAACGTATCCCCTAGTATGTCATTAAATTCATTAAGCCTATAGTTACTCCCTTAATACTAATTGATTGGCTCAACACTAATTTCATCATAAGCTCCTATCAATGGTCGAATAATTATACCATACCCTAACAATTATCTATATGTCTATGGTAATCCAAATAAGATGTAACTCATTAAGAACATGTCTAAATCAAACCATACATGCCACCTAGGTATATGTCTATCCTAGATGAAACTGATAGTTGTTACCCTATAATCATAGATCAAACTATCTTAAGCTAAACACTTGAATTTCTCTGTCGAGTTCATCATGGTTCCTCAATCATTCAATATAGTGATTAGGTATAATGAAAGCATTAAGTTTAAGATAGAATGATTCAATTGTGTTGTATTAAATTCACAACTAAGACTTTATAAAATTCAACTACATACTAGGTTCAAAACATCTAGCCCTAGATTAAAAAGGTTTAGCTCATAATTAACACAAGAGTATCAAAGAAAGAATTAAAAAATTGCATGAACAAGTTTATTTAATAAAACAAAGACAACGAATAACACAAGTGACACCCTAGTTTGTTCTTCTTTCTTCTTGAATAGAATGCACAAGAACTTGTTGTTCAATCTTTAATAATTTGCCTTGATCTCTTGATTTACTTTTGAATTTACTATGCTCTGTGTTTACCTCTCAAAATCTCCCTCTATTTGCTCTAAAAAGCATGTTTTTTATAGTGCTTTGAAACCCTAAGGATGAGGGCTTTCAAATCCCCCTCAAATTAGGATAAGAAAAAAAATAGGGTTTTATCAACTTATCGTGTGAGAGCCGCAGCGCTGAGATCTGGGGGGGCATTTTTTTTACTTTTCTTGATTAAGTGCTGTGGCGTTGGCCTGCTAGCACCACAATGCTCCATGTACTGCCAACGGGCGCTACAATACCTACCCTTAGCACTGCAGTGCCCAAGCCTGAATTTCGACAATTACTTATTTTGAGTGCATCTTGCTCAATTCTCGTTCGATTCGCCTCTTGTTTATTTTTATTAGCCACATTTTCCCTCGTGTACTTATTTAAGATAAAAAAAACATGAATGAAAAGTTGAATATTCATAATTTAGAGTAAAATACTCAAGTTGGGGTACTAAATATACTATATCATGCGCCCATATCATCCATTCACCAAAATCATTGCTTTTTTGTCCATTATCTTGTCACTTTCAATTCTTGTATTCATTATTATTAGCATATTTTTTAATTTTATGTTTTTTTTCATAAGTGCTAACATATAAATTATATTATACTTTTGTTCATTTATTTCTTTTTATTATCTGATTTGATTTGATTTGTTTTTTTTTCACGATTAGCTAGTTTATAGTGTTTGGAAACGTGATTTAAAAAATCGTCTTGTTCGAATAAATGTAATAATAGATAGTGCTCAAAATAGATGTTCATTAGATATGGCAAACAATGATTTAGTCCCTACAGAGATAACTCTCAAAGAATATTTATCACCAATCACAATAAATCACCTATCATGTATTGTGTTACTGTAAACTATTACGGTACACTTTGAAATTAAGCCAGCTATAATTCATCTTTTACCAATCTTTTATAGGTTCGAAAGAGAGGATCCATACATGCATATCAAAGTGGTTCTTGATATTTATTCCACATTTTGTTCTAAATTTTTTCTAATAAGTCAGTTGAGCTTTCACTATTCCCATTCTCATTAAAAGATAAAGCCAAGGCTTGGTTAAATTCTTTTGTATTAAAATCTATTACTAGTTGGGCTCAACTAAGTAATAAGTTTCTTACTAAATTTTTTTCCATGTCTAAAACAAATGCCTTTAGGAGAGAAATAACAGATTTTTACCAAAAAGAGGGAGCAATTTTACTAGAGTTAGGAAAGGTTTAAAGATTTACTTATTAATTGTCTTTCCATGGTTTTGAGACATAGAGACTAGTGCAATACTTTTATAATGATTTGACCTTATCAACTCGTCATATGATTGAGTCTATGAAATGCAAAAAATTCTTAAACCTAAACGAACAGTATGCATGAGAATTCTTTGAGTCACTATTTGAAAATTCTCATCAATAATATTTTTCAAACCAAAGGGATAGGTCTATCCAGGGTCTTTAGAGAGGTTTATATGAAGTTAGGGATGATGTTGATATAAGAATCACTTTAACTACCCTTTTTAGGAAAAGTAGAAGCATTAGCATTGAATTAAACATTAAATTCCCCTTTTAATGTAACAAGTGAGGTGTGTGCCTTTTGTGCCAACCCATCCCATATAAATCAAAGATTTCTTTCATTGCTAGCTTATTAAGAGGCATATTCTGAACAAGCATATGCATTAAACACTTATGATAAATCTTTAGATAGTCTATTCTGACAACTTATACTCCTAATTGAAGGAATCATTCTAACTTTTCATGGAAACAAAATCATTCCCTAATAAATCAAGGAGGGCAACAATATGGTATGCCAAATCAATCATTTGTTTCTCCTAGCACCACATATCCTCCAATTTCACATTATATGTCTTAATTTGCTACAAAACAACAAAGAAAGCCTTTTTTAAAAGATACTCTTTTGTAGTTTATGCAATCCACCTAACAAGTCTTACAGTTAAATTTTCAAGCTCTCTTGAAGCTTGAGACATAATTGGATCAATTAGCAACTGAAGTAGCAAGTAGGAAGAAAGGAAAGTTTCTTAGTCAACTAGTTCCAAACCCAAAGAGTTAACTAGAAATAGGATCATCATCTAATTTTAGTGAACATCAGGCAGAAGCCAAATCTATAACCACTTTTAGGTCAGGAAAAATAATTGATAACCATGTGCAAGTTCTTGAACATAGAAAAGCAAGTCACTCAAATTAGGTTAAGAAGTCATCACCTAGTGAATCTAAAGATAGAGACGCTCTAACAATACCTTATATCCTCAAATCTCCTTACCTATAAAGACTTTCCCCAATTAAGAAAGGTACTCAATATAATCTTTAGAGGTGTTTAATCAAGTTCACATAAACATCCCATTCCTAAAGATGTCGTAGAAGATATTCTCATTAAGATTGATAAGTTCTATTTTCCTATAAATTTCATAGTTCTCGACACTCAGCTTGTGGTAAACCTTGGTGCTCAAATTCCAATCATTTTAGGTTGACACTTCTTAGCCACATCTAATGCACTTATTAATTGTCATAATGGTGTCATGAAACTTTCATTTGAAAGCATGAATGTAGAACTTAATGTGTTTAATGTAAGTTAACAACCTCCAAAAATAGACGATTTAAGTGAGGTACATGCTATAGCGAGTGCAGTCAATGATTCTTGTATACATCTTTAGTTTGATTAGATATAAAGAAACAAATCTTGTGCTAAATTGAAAAAAATGTCATTTTATGCCTAAAAAAAGGATAGTTCTGTTGGGTATTGTATTATCGAGTGTGTGATAATCCGAGTGTATACATAAGTTTAAAAAATTATAATATGCACAGCGGAAACATGTTACATAATACACATTTTTTAACAAATTCAACATATATCACATATATGCATAAGTATAACAATTATACAATTATAAAAACATGATGAACAACATATATCACATATATAAACAAGTATAACAATTATACAAAATATATATATGATGAATAATATTATACTAAAAACATAATGTAAAGTACTCACCTAATGAAGGTAACTTTACAAATTCCTCAAGTCCTTCAATAATCCATGTGAAGAGCTCACCTTGAAGTATATGTTGAACAATTCTAGTCCATAGCTTTTGGTGAGATTAAGGTGTTCATGACATTATGTTTGAGAACATACTTGCATAATGACATTTCTTAGCACCATCTGCAACTCCTTGCAGCTATGTCATTACTAATATATATTCTCTGGTCATTGTCCTATTTCAGACAAGGCTCTAACTCCTTAGATTTCGCTAACTCTTATAAACTTACTAACTCTTAGTACCACTGACTCTTAGTGTTTATAATTATTGGCGTTGCTAACTCTTAGCCCTGGTCTAAACTCTTTTAGACCAAATCTGAACTCCTTCAGATCATACAATGTCTGAAACGTTACAAGTATCTTACCATTTAATAATAAATATTATTAACGATTTTATTAAAAATAATAATTGTATAAACACTATCAGTATGTATTTATACAAAATGGGATGGCACGTAAGCACAAATCCCAACAAGTTCTTAGACATGTAGTATCACATAGGGGCATTGAAGTAGATAAGGAAAATTTTGATTTGATATCTAGCCTTCCATCCCCACAGACAGTAAAGAAAATTCGATCATTTTTAAGACATACAAAATTTTATCGTAGGTTCAATAAGGACTTTAGCAAAATTTCTAGGCCTTTGTGAAATTTACTTTCCAAAAAGACACCTATTAACTTTGATGATGATTGTCTTAGAGATTCTGAAAAGCACAAAGCCTAACTAGCTTCTACACCCATTATTCGACTACCTTAATAGAGCATTCTATTTAAGATTATGTAACTGTGGCAGTTTTAAGTGAACATTTAAATGGACTACCCTATGTGATATATTAAGCTAGTAAGACTCTTAGTAATGCATAATTCAATTATTCCACTACAGAAAAAAGAGTTACTTGTTTCTTTTCTTTAAACAAGTTTAAAGCTTATTTGATAGATTCTAAGGCTTTAATCTATTCAGACTATGTTTCACTTAAATATCTTCTTTCTAAGAAAGATGTTAAACCTCTTTTGATCCGATGGATATTATCGCTACAAGAGTTTCATCTTGAAATTCAAGATAAATAAGGTTCTGAAAATGTTGTAGCTAAACACTTGTCTAGGATGATAGTTAAGTCTATTATGATTTAGTACCAATTAGAGATTCCTTTCTAAATGAATAGCTTTTCATTGTTTTCTAATTATCCTGGTTTGCTGATATGGTTAATTATCTAGCTATTGGTCAAATGCCTACGGATTGGATCAAGTGAGATCGTGATAAATTTTTAGCTAAGGTTAAGAGATTCTTTTAAGATGACATATACTTGTTCAAGTATTCTCCTTAACAAATCATCAAGAAATATGTACCTGAAAGTGAATAGCATGGTATTATCTCCTTTTGTCATGACCATCATGTGGTGGTCATTTTAGTGCCAAGAAGACCATTGTAAAAACTTTGCAATCTGGCTTCTATCCATCTTTGTTTAAAGACACATGTATATTGTAATTCTTGTGATAGATGCCAAAAGTTAGAAAGTATTTCTTATAGGAATATAATGCCTTTTAACCCTATTCTTATTATTAAAATATTTGATGTTTGGGGCATTGATTTTATAGGACCATTTCTTAACTCTTTTGGTAATCTTTACATTTTTGTTGTTGTTGTTTATTATGTATCTAAGTGGATAAAGGCATGCACTTGTAGAACAAATGACTATAAAGTCGTGGTAAAATTCTTGAAAGAGAATATATTTTCTCATTTTAGCACACCTCATGCTATCATTAATGATGAAGGGTAGCACTTCTATAATAAGTCATCTGTATAATTAATGAAAAAAATATGGCATAACTCATAAAGTTTCTACTCTTTATCACTTATAGACTAGTGGTTAAGTTGAAATTTCAAATAGGAAAATTAAGTGTATTCTTGAAAAAATGATAAATCTAATTAAAAAAAAATTGCCTTTAAAATTTTCAGATGCATTATGTGCATATCATACAACTCTTAAAACTCCTATTGGAATGTTCTCCTTACCGACTTATCTATGGCAAGGCATTTCGCCTACCTGTTGAATTAGAACATAAAGTATATTAGGGGATTAAACAGTTGAATTTTGATATAAATCAAGTAGGTAATCATAGAAAACGTCAAATTAATGAATTAGATGAAATTAAGAATGATGCATATGAGATTGCAAAGCAATACAAGGAGAAGATGAAAGCCTTCCATGACAAAAATATTTTAGAAATTGTTTTTCTCCCAATCAAAAAGTCCTTTTATACAATTCTAGGTTGCATTTATTCCTAGAAAAATTTTGTTCTAGATGGTCAGGACCTTTCCTTGTGTGTCATGTTTATTTTTATAGACCTGTTGAAATTGAGAATCCTAAGAATGGTAACATATTTAAAGTTAATGGTCAAAGATTAAAGCTAAACTTGGAGTTTTAACCATAGGAAGAAGGGAAAGAGATAGTTTTAAGTGATCTCATCTATCTAGTTTAAGTCATTTTAATGTCATTTTTTTTCTTATTTTTCACTTTATTTTTTTATAGTGTTATTTTTTTTTCTCTATTCTTTCTAACATTTTTATTTTGTTTTTTTTATTTTTTTTTATTTTTTAGGTTAATTATATTTTTCAAGCATTCTAGGTGTACTCCTTACTTATTCTTTTTTTTTTTGTCTCTCTTTATTTCTATTTATTTTTTTTACCTTTGCATGAGCATAAGGTGAACTTAATTAAGACTAGAAAACATTAAAGACAATGTTTAGAATAGAATTAGGGGTGAGCTTGGTTGAGTTGTCAAAAAAGGAAAACAAATTTAAGGTATTATGCATGAACTTTTGAAATTGGATAAAGTGATAACGTTCTTATTTTAGTATTTGTATTATCTTTGGCTTAGAATTAAATAACACCATGTTGCCTAATTTTTAAGCTAATGTTAATGGCAAGGGTAAATTAAGAAATTTGATGAGTGAAACTAATTTATCCATTAGAGAGATTAACATATCGTTAATATGTGAACAAATCCAAGTGAGTTTCGAGCTCTACATTTCTCTTAAAAGGTACACCTCATGCCAAAAAAAATTGACAGCTTAGTGATTATTTGTTTTTATTCTTTTTAAGTATTATTGCATTTGAAAGCCTGTATTATTGGTATCTTTATATGATTATTGTGTTCTTTAAAAGATGATAGTGAGGCCATCTTTTGTTTGTTTAAACCTTTCTAACTTACCCATTGAACTTCTTTCCCTAGTAAACCCTTTTGAGTCTTTTGTTATTATTTTTGGCTTAGAATTAAATGATATCATGTTAGTTAATTTTCATGTTAATGTTAATGACAAGTGTAAATTGAAAATTTTCGTGAGTGAAACTAATTTAACCATTAGACAAATTCACATATTATTATTATATGAACAAATTCAAGTGAGTTTTGAGTATAATATTTCTCTTTAAGAGTACATCCCATGCCCAAATATTTTTACAACTTGGTGATTATTTGTTTTTATTCTTTTTAAGTATTATTGTATTTGAACGCCTTTATTATTTGTATTTTTAGATGACTATTGTGTTCTTTAAAAGAAAATAGTAAGGCCATCTTTGATTTGTTTGAGCCTTTCTAGCCTACCCATTGAACATCATGCCCTATACCTTATTTTTCTTATTCCATTTCCTTTTATATTTGAGAAATTAGAGAAAACTTTCAAAGGGTAGTTCTTTAAAATAAAAGTTTATTCAAATATATATTTATTTATATATATATATATATATATAGAGAGAGAGAGAATGTAACACTATAAGCAAATCCCATATCGCCAAGGTACGGGAGAGATGTTGAGTTTATAAAGGGTGACTCACACCTTAATTGGTAAGACGCATTTTGGGTGAAGGACGCTTGCGTGAAGCCCAAGAACAAAATCGTACGGGCTTGGGCCCAAAGCGGTCAATATCTTACTAGGTTTGGGTTAGGTTATGACAGATGGTATTAGAGCCACTCCCGGTGTGCAGTGGAATGGTGGTGGGGCAAACCTCAGTGAGGACACTGAGTCCTTAAGGGAGATGTATGTAACACCCTAGGCAAATCCCATATCGCCAAGGCACGAGAGAGATGCTGGATTTATAAGAGGTGACCCACACCTTAATTGGTAAAACGCATTTTGGGTAAAGAACGCTTGCGTGAAGCCCAAAAACAAAACTGTCTAGGCTTGGGCCTAAAGCAGACAATATCTTGTTAGGTTTAGGTTGGGTCATGAGAGAGAGAGAGAGAGGTGAATGAAAATTTTGAATGAATTACATCTTATCAACTTAATGAGAAAAAAAATGAGCAAATTATCTCTCTAAGAAAAAGGAGAAAAGAAAAAAGAACACCCTCAATTTTTGAAATCTCTATTTTTTTATTCATATTTTTAGTTTATCCATTTGTCCCTTTTTTTTATTAACCTTATCCCAAGCCTACATTATGTCCTAATAAAAAGTCCCTCTTGATTTCGGAGAGCTATTGTTTGATGAAGATATTACTAATATGGGCTGAAAAGTGTAAAAATAATTGAAAGAAATTAATTTGATTTATTCCAAAGTTGTGAGATACCATCTTATGTAAGTGACAATATTGAGCTTTTGTTTTTTCTAGAGTGTCATTTTTACCAACATGCATGTGAGTTTTGGGGTTTAAAAATGATTTGATTAGTGTAACTTTAAAAATTAATCTTTTTGCATGAGTTCACTTGATTGATATTTGCAAATTGGTTAATGTGGGATTAATATTTTTCTAAGCTATGGATAATGCTCATACTCTAATTTGGTTGTTGTCATTAATTTGATGAAAAAAGTAAATACATATTGCCTTGGAAAAAAAATCATATTTTCCTTTTTATTTTTATTTTTTTTATAAATTGACTTTTAAGTTAATCTTTATGGTGTTTGTTGGTATCATCACTAAAAACCCCTGTGAGACTATAACTTGTCCACTAGGCCACCCAAGGGTTTAAAAGCTTGTTGCATATGCTAAATGCAATCGTGATCACCTATGAAAGTGGTTTAGTTAGGGTTTTTATTTTTATTTTCTTTTGCTCGAGAACTAGCAAAATCTAAGTTTTAGAATATTTGATATGTCTATTTTTATTACTTATATAACCCTTTAATCTATAATTGTTAATTGTTAATTTTATTTTTATTAGGTATTTTTCTTAAATGGAAAAATAAATAAAGATGCAAAGAAAGAAATTTAAAGACAAGCCAATTAGGGAAATTGAATGAAGATTTACAGTTTATTTTGAAAAGTGTCCACAATTAAAGAAAGCCTCATAAAGTTAGGAATGCCATTTTCCTATTTCAATTGAAAGTTTAAAGAAAAAGAGTTTAATTTGTCTTAATTAGGAAATAGAATATCATTGCATGAGTTGTTTTCCTCTCTAAATTGGAATAGCAATTCAGTGGGTCTATTCTCCTATAAATAATAAGCAATTAAGTAGCAAAATAGAAGAAGAATTGGAGAGATGTGAAGCAAGAGAGAAAACAAGAAGAAAAAAAGAAAAAGAAAAGGGCACGAGAAAAGAAGAAAGAAAAAGATAAAAAATGGTTAAAGGCGTTTGGATCCTGCAAGTTTTTAAGTTTTCCATCCTTTCCATGACTGGTTCTAGTTCTTTTGTTGCTCTCAATTCAATCATGTCTTTCTAATTTCCTTATACTGAGGTTGAGGATAATATATCTTATTTGATGAAGTAGTTCTCTTTTTGTTAAATTAATTCCCTTTGTTTATATTTTAATGCCTATGGTTCTAGTTTCTTAACAATAATTAAATTAAAATTCTTTTCATCATTAATATCAAGTATTTTTTTATAATTAAGAACTTTTTTAATTATTCTATGCTTGAAACTTTAAGAATTAATATGATTGTCTTTAATTTTTTGTTTTCTTTTAATTGACTTGATATATAAAATATTTAGGTACACAATTAAGTGAAGCGAAGAAGAACCTGTCTAAGATTAATTAATTTATACTCAATGTTATATTTATAAGATATCAATAGATTGATTTTGATGTGTCACTCTAATTTAGAGAATTAAATTATAAATAAGAGAATTACTAAGTTAAATAGTAGTGGATTCCACACCTTGATAATTTTAATCTTTTGAATGTTAAAACTTTTAATTGTTCTCTTTAATTTCTTTATTTTTAGTTTAGTTTTCACCTAAATAAATTTATTTTCTTCAAATTAGGTTAGAATTATATTTACTTAGATTAGATTACTCAATTTTAAATAATTTCTATGGCTTCGACATCGTTGCTCATTTTTTTTATATTTTTAAAGACTCGTGCACTTGCTCATTTTTCTATTAGACCCACGAATTGAATTTGTTTGTTCTTGAGATGAACGATTGGAACTCTTAAAGGATTGTATTGAGATATGTTTTTTAAGAAGCAAAATTACAGTAGTTCAATTTAATATGAATCTACATTTATTTCACTAAACATAATCACTTCACTCAAATACTGTATTGTAGAATCGTTTTTACAACAAGAGTACCAAGAATAGTACCCATTACAGAATCAAAGGAGGTTTGATATTTTTCTCCTTCTTGGTGCTTAGATGCGACTTCTAGGGTTGTAATTTGTTTGGATAGTTAATTTGACATCAACTGTTGCTTCATTACTTAACCTCATTTTTTAGGCTAGATTGTAGAGATCTATTAAAATTGGGTCTCATAGAGTCATTTTCAAAATTGTGTTTTGTAGAGTTCTTTTAAAATTGGGACATCTCTGACTTTATAATCCTTGTAAATAAGAGTAATATGAGTCCTCAATCAATAATAGGTAGGCACTTTCTTACTTGCCTCTAGAGGTTTTGATATTTGACCTCTTAGAAAATTTATGTGATCGGCTTCTTAAAAAGTTTACATAATTGGCCTTTTAAAGAGTTTTTCAAATTAAAAACTTTTAAATAAAGATATTTGTAGGTGCCCCTGCAATAAATTTTTCTTTATGGATCAAAGTTGACCGTTTGGGGGATGAAGCTTAGATCAGAATCATAGGAGAACACAGTTTCTAAAATATTTATGTTAATAGAAAACTGGTTGATATATATATATATATATATTTCGATACTCAAGTGGGAAATGCTCACCAAACTTTCCTAACTTCAACAAGCCACAATGGGACTTTTTCTTTTTCTTTTTTTTTTCTCATAAAAAAGAAAAGAAAATCAAACAAACTTCAATAAGAGATTTATAGGGTCCACCAAGTTCTTGCCATGACCAATTAACGAGTTATGTCGTGTCATAATACAAATATAAAAAGTAGAATGAAAGAATACTTTAAGAATTTACTTATTTCACATTTTTATATACAAAAGAAATTGCAAATTAAAAAGGATGAATACTTTAATAATTTACTTCTTTCACATTTTTTATAATGTGAAAGCAAGCAATGTAAATGGTGATTGGACATCCGATCGAAATGGAAACCTATAAACCCACATTTGTGTCATCCATTAATTAGTCTGTAGAAACTTGAAAACGTAACTTAAGAGCCTTGTGATGAGATTGTATTTTGATTATATCAAGAACCCTATTCTAATTCTTATAATTTGTTTCTTGGATCATGAATTAATTTCCCCAAAATTAAATGTCATATTGCATGAATGTCATATATATGCATAAACTGAAGTTAGCATTGACGAAGAAGAGGTGGGCTTATATTATACATTCTAACAGTATAAATCTGAAAAGAAGCAGAGACATTGAATAATCTAAAAAAATTGGTATGGCCATGTCTTGATATTCCCCCTTGCACTACACAATTCTTCCTGCAACTTCTTTATGGGACCAAATCTCTGCACATTGAGAAAACCCTAAAATTGCTAAATAATAAGCTCGCTCTCCCTCCTTTAAAAGAATCGAAAATCCTCCGTAAAGTGAAAGAAAGAACTACTGAATATCAACTTTTTAGGTTGAACAAGACATGTCGTTCCTTTTTATTTTATTGCATGTGGAAAGTGACACTTCCCTTCCCTTCCCAAGCTCTGTTTATATCCTCTCACCATCTCCTTACAGGATCTTTCTCTTCTTTTTTTTTTCTTTTTTCATTTTTTTGTGGTTTATTTTATCAAAATACATTATTTGAAGCATCTGTAAACCTACAGCGTTTATATTCTCTAAAACACCTTCAAATATGAAACTCAAATCCCTTTAACTACTTTTTCTCTGGTTGTTTAATTAATATAATATCAATGGAGGAGTATCCCTGTTATAAATGAAACCAACACACAATCTCCTTAAACGATAAAAGGGAATTTAATTCTATGAATGTTCCATCATACAAACTAAATTAATTATTCACTGGTATATATGATTGATAGTTCTTTTATGATACTACGGCTCAATGGTATGAGTTTCTGGGAATAACATAAATACTATATATATACACTACATATTTATAACTAAGGTAAAAGGATGTAAGGATATCAGGTTAGTATAAAATGACAAAGGGATAAAATAATTTCTGATAAGTCATCAGAGTCATATCCGAACTTAAAGGTTATTCTTGTCTGCTCATTCCTGGTTCCATATGTATCTTTATTCCCTTTTGAGAAACTACAATGAAGCTGCCTCACTTAACATCTTGCAAGTTATCTTTTATTTCATGCATGTCTCATTAATGGAAAAAAAAAAAAGATAACATGCGCGTTACTATCTCTCTCTCTCTCTTGAGGGATAATCACATATCTCTTAGCTATACTCTATATTAATACTGCGACTGCAGTCTGCAGAAAAAAAGAGGCTCGAATCTGGAATAGAATAAAGCTGTAAAGAAGTTTCCCAAGGAACAGAAACCAACTTTAACTCGTTTTACTACTACAGAAAAGATTCCATTCTCTCCAATAGAAATTTAATTTAACTCAAATCTCATGATGAACATCGTTCGTCTCATTCATCCTCTTGACATACTGCTGACTGTATCACAAAAACACACAATTTGAGGATCCTTCATATTAACCGTACGACGACGTCAATCATTTTGAGTCTTTAATCAATAATCAAGCATGATAATGATATAAAGTTTATAAAAAAACCAGTGCATTGTGACAATGTCTCATTTGTCGTTATTGAAACCACAAGACAAGAGCCTTCCTGGAAATCACTTGGTGATTAGTCGACAGACCATCAAACTGTACAATTTCTATCAATCTTATCTAAAGTATATTTGCTTTTCGTTAAGGTAAACACCAACACCAATACAAGCTCCAAAAGGAGTTCCCATTGCGGCTGAATAACAGCCTATTTCTCAACTTAAAGGTAAGTGCAGTACGTATAACCAAGCTTGTGGCCAAAAGAGAGACGTATATCAACCATAATTTCTTGATTAATATTAAAAAGGAGACGCGACTCGATAAATCTAAAAATATTAACTAGTGTAGATGGTAATGACAAACACATACGGTATTTCTATGTGTGTGTATATCTATATATGACTGCACAGCATGAAGTACACGTCTAGACTTTCTAGAATCATATGAGTATTTCATTACTTATGCAAAAATAGAAAAATCGGACGTCGCTAAAATTTAGCTCAAAAGGAAGAATTTTATTACAAGGGTCAAGAGGCAACTCAACTCTATGGGTGCATAAATTAAAAGCTAGAACAATCAGCTTGTACAACAAACAAGCATATGTGAATAAAAGTAATTATTTATCCCAAAACTTATATGTGAATACAAAAGTACTCGTAGTAAAAAAATCTCTAACCACTGAAGGACCACTCTTCTGATTTTCTTCAGACAAAAAGGAAAAAAAAATGTTATATCATATACTTTATTCGCAATACAGATTCCTCATTGATCTAATCTTGAGATCTGGATTCTGTAAAAGCTTGTTGATCAAAAACAAATTGGCAAGAGCCATATATTTTGCAGAGGTCGTAAACTTACCCGTTAATAATAAAATGACAGGAACTGCTTTAAAATGTAACTGAATATGAAGGGGAGAAAGTAAGGGACCAATAAGATAGATAAACAACTGGGTAAACAAAATTTTAAGGGAAATCATATATTTATATTTTACTAAAAAGTGTCTACAAGCAACACAATTAACAATGTTCTTGTTGCAATTTGCACAAACTCTTTGGTATTCTCTGTAAAGAACCAAAAAAAAAAAAAAAAGGAAAAAGGAAAAATGAAATATACAAACCTCTTGAAAATAATAAAATAATAAGAAAATAGCCATAAAGATGATATTGTAATATTAATGGTGATGATTTTCATGCACGATGGATTTACTTTGGGTCTTTGGTTCTCCTTCTATGAGTCAGTAGAGAGCAGCCTTTTTGGCTTTTTTTCTCTTCTTTTCTTTCTTCTTTTTTTCCCTTTTGTTCTTTTTCTTCTCTTCTCTTCTCCTTCAACATGGACATGGACTGTCGTATAGTTAGTTCAATTAAGAGCCATGAGACCTTAGCCACCAGTCCTCCACAAAGAAAAAGAAAGAGAAAGAACAAACTATAGATGGGTTCCTTGCCTCTTCTTGGAAAGAAACTTGAGGGACTGAGGCTTCAAGTACTAATGATGATCATAATAATGTTGCCTGTAAGTTTTTTTTTTCTTTTTCTTTTTCTTTATTCTCTATATGTATTTTGCGCCTACCCATGATGATCCTGGTTGTCAGGATCAGGCCAGAAGGAGGAGTACTTCAACCATTCTGCTTCTTGCGGGTTTGTGATAGATGATTCCTGCAAAAATAGTACAAGCATGTCAAAATTAGGGTTAGGGTCTTAACCATATATGGAAGAAGAGTCTTCTGTCCTTTTATTCCCCCACAATCAAATTGTCTGATAATGTTTTTCCCTCTCACGCTACGCATGAAAAAAGATAAAATGTGCTATCATCCACTTTCTCTTGGAAAAACTCCATGATTAAACAAAAATGAAATCATATGTTTGTATTTTTTTTTTTTTTGGTGATATTATTGTCAGAAAACACGATAATGAGTCATGGCAAAAAAGGGTTTTGGTCCTCCAAGTGGCCTGTTTTCTCCTAACTTTGTTGTTCAGAAGAGGAAGGAAAGAATAGCAAGAGAAGTTATGTTTTACTTGTGGTTTCACATTTCATACGTGTTTGCTAAACTCTTCAGATTTATATATTTTCCGATCCAATGAAAATTGTATCAGCCTTGAAATTAGAAAATGCTCGCCATCTTCCCATTGGCCTCCACCGAAAAAAAGAGGAAAGAAAAGTGCATTGAGAAAAGCAAATTATGCTCGTCTTTTTATTTGATCTTATTTGTGAGCTAACAAAAGGACACAATGTATTGTAGGCATGATAGGTACCCACATTTGCTTTACAGGATACTGTGTAGCATGATATACTAAATCACCGAAACATGAAAATGGAAAAGAGATAAAGAAGAAGAGAGGGAAGAAAAAAAAAAAGCAAGGTTTCTGGTTTCTCTCTTTAATTTGAAATAATAGTAATAAGAAATTTAATTAGCTACAATATTTTATTTTGTCCTTTTCAATCCCTAGCTTTTCTTTTAGCCCTCCTTATTTGGTATAATGACACACAAGGTTCATGGATTTCAGGGTCAAAAAGTTCATACTCACTTCTTTGATATCTGTGGAAGTGCAACCCATTATGAGTTCCTCCAAACCAGATGCAGACCTTCCTCCCAGTTTATGATGTTGCTGCTGCTGATGCTGTTGCTGTTGCTGCTGCTCATTCAAAAAGACAACAAAATATTACCGTCCTAATCATCATGTCTTCAGCTAGCATTGTAAACAGAAAAGACAAATAATTGTTCTCAACTTAGCTGACACTAATCAACAGTGCCACTTGGCATCTTAACTCACTTGTTTCCTATTCTTTTCTGCGTTCCTTTACTATAATTATAAACCTAAAGAAATTAAATAAATTATAACTATGTCTAATTTACTGTGCTCTTTCTCTTTTCTTGTTGGTTTGGGGGGTGGTGTCAAGCTGAGTGTTACTGATCGGATCAGTAGTCAGTTTGCATAGTCACCTGGAAACTTTCATTTTGAAGCATTATTCTGGAAACATGGTAAGAGTCTTCATCATGAATGATAGAAGTGTGATGTAAAGGAGGTGGAGAGATGATTGTAGAGATGGGATGTGAAGGCCTGCTGATGTGGAAGGCTGTAGTAGCAATCTGTTGATGATGATGCGTATGGTGTTGTTGTTGCTGTTGACGATGATCATGGGCCACATGATGTGGCCGCTGATGCTCTCGTATATCTTCGCACGTGCCTGGAGCTGGGGCTTCCCTTGCTGTTGAAGCCTCTCCTATCCCCACCTGCAATGTAAAAATCAACCCAAATCAAGCAGTTTGCTAGCTAGTCCATTTTCAATATTCTTTGTTTCGCTTTAACATCCTTTTCTCTCTTTATTTCGCTTTGTTTGCCCCTTTGAGTTTGAATACCGGTTATTCATTGTTATCTTTCTGGCGGGTAAACAAAGTTTAGTTAGCTGACAAAGATAATCAAGTGAGGTCCATAGGGTTTGCATGCTGTATATGCAAGCAACGAGTAGGATAAAAGCAACCCTAGAACTTTCTTGAGTCCTTCCTTTTACTTTTATCTTATGCAAGATGCGTGACAAATTTGATGTAAAAACTTATTACTTATTTATTTAAGATAGTAACGTATGCTATAAGAAATTGTATCTTTGAATTCTCATATCTTTGAAACAGCAACAATCCATATCTAAAAGATGATAAAAAAGAAAACATCATTGTATTTAAAATGTTTCAAATATTATCAAATAAATGGAGTTGCATAAAATTTCTAGCATTTAACAATCGACAATATCTATAATTATATTAATCTTTTTGTTCCATGGGTATTAATTGATATTCAAATGAACAGAGAGTCATTTAGAAGCTATAGATGTAGAAGATAATGCATTAATAAACAAAATGTACCTCATCAAAGCTTTTCCTGAACGGGACAAAGCTGAAATGGTCAGATTTCAATTGTTGTATATCCATGGCGCCATAACTTGATATCGCAGCAGCAACCTGAGCTCCAGACACTTCATGATCTCTGTGTGGAATTATTTCCTTAGATGAACAACTTCCACTGCCACTATCTCTTCTACTGTTGGGGTCACTGCTTCCTTCACCAGTTGTTGCACTCCTATCTGACCAATTGCATTGCCTCGGCTGAGTCTGATAGAAAATCTTTGAAACCACAAGCTCTCCTTCTTTCTCTTCCTCATTCTGTCCAAGATGATATTGGTGCATTACCCAGTTGGTCTTTTCAGGTTTCCGATTCTTCCCAAAATTTGTATAGAGAACAAGAATTTTCTTGCACCCTTTTTGCTTGCCATTAATCATTACCGGCCTTGTCTTGCCTGTTTTATGCCATCTTGTTTCTCCACCTTGCAAGTCGCATTCGGTTTGAATTTTCCTTCTCTTTCTTGTCCCAGTAGTGTAAGCCTTGGAAGGTCTGTGGAAGAAGTGCCTGCTCAAGCCATCTCTAGTAACTCCTGCAAGAAATGTGAACAAATATTGCCAAAATCAAAGTTAGGTTTACTTAGGTGCAACAACTTAACTGTACGAAAATAAGACACTCTTAAAAAGTCATAACAAACAAGAGCAGCTCGATCGGTAAGACAAAACCATGTATGCAACTCTCATAAGTTTCAGCTTTTATTTTTTAGGCTTTGAAGGGAAGATAGTAAACAACAAACAAATTGAATAATCTTATAAGTTATATATATATTAATATACATGATATTGTGTGTATCTATAAAACTGACCTGGAAGTTTTTCAGGATGGGTATAACAAATCCCATCTTCTCCTTCAATAGTAGGAATGAACTCATCTATCAAAGGGTGAGATTTCATGTCTTTGGCTTCAACTTTTGCTTCAAGGTGTTCAATCAGTTCCTGGTCTGTTGGATCAAATTTCACTCCAGCTGGTAGACCTAACCAGTCCTGCAAAAATTCAGTCAAAAAATTCAAAAGTTAAAATCTCCCCCTCCTCCCACCCAAAAAAATAATAATAATAAAGAAGAAAGTCCCACAAAAACTAAAAGAAAAGAAGAAAACCACTTTAAATTAAAATTTCATCTTGGTTTTGTACTTAAAAAGCATAAATATCAAATAATATAAAGCCCCCAAGAATAAAACAGCAAGCATAATTCTTGTTTCTGTTGATTCTTTTTCTTTTGACAAATCTTTAGATTGAAGCCAAGAATATTAGGATACTAGTAGAGGCGTACCGGCTTTGCTTCGAGCTTATGTCCGCAACCAGGACACTGCTTGGATCCACACAGCTGATGTTCTTCAAGCTTGGCATCAATGAGATCAGAGCTGCTGATATTACTCTTACTCATGGCTAGCTTATTGGATGGCCAAAGCAGATGCTATCTTCTTTCTCTCAAACTCTTGAAATATTCTAGGATATTATCAACTCTATGTAATAGCCAGCTACTCATATCCCAGTTACCTCTCTACACAAACAGAAACCATTAATATGAGTCTATTGAGATCCAATGTTCTTCATAAAATAACTGAATACATACATATATATATATATATATATATGTACACACACACAAACGAAAGCTATAGAGATAAGAAATTAATTTAACGTAACTTCCAGGATTTGAAAATCAAAAGATCCATACGATTATGTATCATGAAATAACAAACTCAACCTCTAGTTCATCTCACAATATTTTAAAGGAAAAAGAAAAACAAGTTTTCAATCAGAAAACAAGATGAATCGCAAACGAACACATAAAAACAAAAGCAAGGTCTTGCAATAGAAAATGACCTTTGAATCCAAATCAAATCTAAAACAAGAAAATTCAGCAAATTAAAGTGGGTGGAAGTTTTTATGAAGAGAAAAGAGAAGAGAGAAGGAGAGGAACAAGGGAGGGAGGGGGGGAGGAGGAAAAGAGGAAACTGTCACAGCAGGAGTTAACTATAAACCTGCCTTTAACCAATAGAAAACACCAGATTTTGCTCTCTCTCTTACCTGACTTTAACCAAAGCCCTCAGACCCATGCTTCTTGCCCATAGCCCCCTCAAGCCTACACCCGCCCCCCACTTTTAAGGCTTTGCTAATTTAGGCGGCAGGCGGTTTTGTAATTGTATGTGTGACTGACTGTGTGAGAAATAACAAAGATAGATAACGAATTAAAAGGAAAAGAAACAAAACAGGATAGAAAGGGCAAAACCCAAAAAAACAAAAAAAAATCTCATTTGGGATTTTTCTTTCTTTCTCTTTGTTTCTAAAGCTCCATCAAGACTCACTCTTAACTCTTTCTTGACTACTAAAGCGAAAGGCATGAAATGGCCTTCACAGCTGTTACCTAAAGGCCACACTTTCAAAACAAAAGCTATAGCATCCGCAAACCCATCTCTCTTATTAATTAAAAAAGTTCTACACAAACCATGTATATAATTAAATAATACTAATGGTTAGGTTTTTGGATTTTGGATTTTGACGGTAAAATCTTTATATTTGTGAGATGAAAATTTTTTAAGTAGTTGACCTTCAATTAAGCGGTAATACAGAGGCTAAGCAAGAAAATTACAGTTTGATTATTTATGCAAAACAGAGATTATGCTGAGAATTTTAGTTTGTGCTTGGGGGGTGAAAAAAAAAAGGATGATAGGAACTCACATGAGCATTGTGCTGGAGTGGTGATCATGATTCTTTTGCCATGAATGTTGCAGAGAGAGAAAAAGGAATTACGGGGTTGCTTGATAAGCAAGGCAATTGAGCAGTGTACTTGATGGACCACCACCACCCTTGTCCTTGCTAATTACATCTATATACAAAATCATTTTTTTTTTAAAAAAAAAAAGAAAAATCTACCAAACTCCAAGCACAAGCAGCACCAAGTAAACAAGCTTCCTGGCAATATTTTAAATTTTTTTTTTCTTTTTTTTTTTTGTCTTTCTAAATAGGCCTGTGTTATATCTATTATGAGAATTGAGAAATCTAAAGTGTATCACACTCATACATTCATATTATGTAGTACAAGGGAAAAGGTTGGACCCACTACAATGTGGGCTACAATTTGGACGATTTTGCCCTTGATGTATATTTGAATTTATATATTACATATATATGTGCGTGTCTGTTGAACAGATGATGGTTCGCATTCACGTTTTTAACATTCTTTTGAGCAGTCAAGATTAAATGATGAATGGACCAGACATTTTGGTCGCACAACAGATAGATGGCCATGATTGCTCCTTTGTCTGCTCTCTTTCATTTTCTCTTAATATTTATTATATATTATTAAAAGTTGGATATAAATAATAATTTAGAAGAAAAAATAAATAAGAAAATGTAAAGTATCATTACTCATTAGCACTTAATGTGAAAGAGAGATGAGGGCCACAAATTACATATTCAACTTGTGAACAGTCTTTGATTAGGGATCTCTTTTTGTTCACGGGAATGAATGAAAGAATATATCAGATTGCTGAAATTATCCATTTAAGTTGACTTTTGACTGGTAATCAAAGAAATGGAAGCACAACCACCATATCTACTTAGCCACTGTTTTTATGCTCTTGATTCTTAGCATGTGACACAAATTTCTTTGCCATTATATATATTTATGTATCATCTTAACCTCTGTATATGAATATAAATGTTTTTTATAAAGAAAAGGAAAAAGGTTATTCTACAAGAAGTGAAATTATATATATATATATATATATATACTGAAAATTAAATATTCCTATAAAACTTGCATAGGTGCATTGGGGAGCATCTTCTTCGGAGGAGAAAGAATAGTATAATTCATGAATGAGAATATCTCTCTAAAACTAGGAGAATTATAGCACCATATCTATAAGTTGGTAGAATTCAAATAAATTACATGAGATACTGGGAATCAACAATATATTTTTTTTAAATTCTTTTAATTATTACTGATTTATTATGTCAATATTAGAATGTTCTAATTCTACCTTTTATTTTCTGTGTGAGCAGAACTGTAAGTGTTGTTTGAATGCTCTTTGTAGATTTATGCATGCGTGTTTTTTTTTTTCTTGTGTTAAGTGTTATTGTAGACATAGCCATGAAGGTTGGTTTGTAAACAATTAAAGAGGATTTAAGTAATTAACAACATGAAATAATTCATTTGAAGTAATTTAAAGATACGTTAATCAAACACACATGCATGCGCACACACACACACACACACATATATATATATATATATATATGAGAAATGATCTAATAACCTACGTAGCTCATCATATGGTGAGCTCTTGAGCATGTGGCAGGATTCTGTTGCATATTGTAAACTATGCAAAAAATTATAAAAAGTTGTAAATTTATTAAACAGTGACATGTGGCAGTGTTGTTCATCATATGATGAGCTGTCGTAATCCACTAAACTATTTCTATATATAAATATATTCTTAAAATTTTTGCATTCCCATTTGAAGGAAAATAAAGAAAATATTTTCTCTGTCCCTTCTTTTTAAATATAAACAAAGATAAAAAATATTTATACCCAAATTACAAATCAAATAACGATAAAATTTTATAAGAATATATCTTGCGATCTATGTGAAGAAGAGATGAGAAATTAAAAAATGCCTCTAGGATAATTAAACTTCTTGTGGTTCAACATTATCAATTGTTGTGAGATAATTTTGGATTATTTACATAGATCAATAATAGACTAATATGTACCTTGTTGAAAGTAAGATTAAGCTCTACATCAAATTGGCAATTTAGCTCTACAAGGGGAGAAAGTATACTGGGTTTAGCAAATACCCAAATCAATTAGGTTTTTTCATTTAAACTGTAGGATCTATTAGGTGGGATCATACATCAGTCCACGTTGCTACTTAGTCTCACGGCTAAAGGACAATTCATCGTAGTTAAGTCACCTTCTATATTATCATTGAACCCCACATTTGCCATGTTGGTTTATAAATGACAGTCAAACAGTCAAAATGAGATATCAATAAAATAACTCAATAGTCCATATCACGACTAAGCCTCACACTTCCAATGTCAACTCATAAAGACCATATAAAATAATAATTAATGAGAGACGAGATAAGAATACACACAAAAATAGGTGTAGTCTGTTGGGATTTGTGCTTACGTGCCATCCCATTATGTATGAATATTTGTTTAATATTTATACTAGTGTTATTATTTTAATAAATCGCTAATTATATTAATATATGGTAAGATGCTTGTAACGTTTCAGACATTGTACGATCTGAAAGAGTTCAGATCTAGTCTAAATGAGTTTAGATCAGTGCTAAGAATTAGCAACGGTGAGAGTTATAAATGCTAAGAGTTGGCACTGATAAGAGTTACCAGGTTATAAGAGTCAGCAATATCTAAAGAGTTAGAGTCTTGTCTGAAATGGGACAAAGACCTAAGAATGTATTAGTAATGACATAATTGCAAAGAGTTGCAAATAGTGCTAGGAAATGTCATTATGCAAATATGTTCTCAAATATTATGTTCTTGATCTATCTTCACTGATGCATGTCTGTCAGTGAATACCTTAACAAATATATAGATTGGTATATGTCTATATCTGGATGGTTCAGATGGTTAGTTTTAGCAAACCATGAGTTTAGTGGAAGCTCGTATAGAGATATAGGTATTCAGTAAGGACTGAATACTGAACAGACTCACAAAGATCTCCAATAGACATCCCATAAAGCCGTCAATGGAGGATCTTTCGAGTTGAGTAGTATTCATGGTCCTTTGACCTGAGTGCCACGGTGGGCTTGTGAGTGATCCACTATACTTTGGTTTCACACATGTCAGAAACCTTTTATGGTCTGACCGCTGGGTGTCGCTGGGTATGGTCTGATGCTCATGGAGTCTGGTGTGCATAGATATGGGATCCATCAGCTCATTTGGGTGAGTATTATATCCTAATACTCTATAGATTGTATTTCAGAAAGTCTTATGGCCATAAGCAATAATTTTCGGGAAAAGAGTTTAACCCTAGGGATAAATAATATTACAAAAGTGTTTGAGAATATTATTTATTGAAATACAATTCAAGAGATAAGCTTTTAGTCGGGCATATGGAGATTTGACGGTGTTGATCTATATCTCTGCTCTACTTGGATATAAATGATGGAGGGATTATATGAATATGTTATAACCTCAACTTATATGGTCTAACGCGCCGCTTTGTAATATCCGTAACGTGTGTGTGGGGCATCGTTCACGGACGTATGGAGGAGTTCTATATGACAATTCGAGCGTGGACCTAGAGAGTCTCACAATATGAAGTGTACTCGTTGTGCACTAAGGCAGCATAATGGATTGAACAGTTTCATCCTAGAAATTCTAACAAATCGAAAATATGTTTTGGGGTTCCTCGGGTTGTGCACTTGTTTAAACTTAAATGTTAAGTATATTATTTAATTAGTTGACAAGAGTTGTTAACTAATTAGAGATTAACAAGTGGCACAATTTTATTGTATGAATTATTTTACCATGAATTCAACCATTTACCATGTTAGTAAAATCAAATAAGGTAAATATTAATTATTCAAATAGTTTTTGAATAATTAAATAAATGTTATTTAAATAAATAAAATATAATTTTAATTATTTATTATTTTATTCCTAAATAGAAGACATACCTAATTTGAGAAACATAAACTAAATTTAGTGGAGCACCATTTTGTAATTAATGGTTAATTTTATTAGACCATTAAAATGGCCACCAAAAATGATTTTGGTAGTTGGCCACTTAATCTAATTTTGGTGGAGCACTTGTGAAGTTGTTGTAACCACTAAAATAGTTGAGTTTCAATTGTGTTAACATGAGAGTAAATGAAAATTCGTGCAAGGGTTAAGAAAAAAAAAAGAGTTGGTTTTGAGAGAGTTTTTCAAAGTACAAAGACTTGTGAGAAAAACCAAAGGAGAAAGAAAATAAATCCTTTATATTTTTCTTTCCAGAATCAAAACCTTGTTGCTGGAGATCATACTGCTACTATTCTAGCTTCACAATCCCACCGAATTGTTGTAAACTAGAATTGGACAAGAGTGCACTTCAAGGTGAGCTCAAACTTGGAGTAAGGATATTCAAAATTGGAAATCTTCATCAGAAGTCTTCAAAGGTATGTTTCTGTATTCTTAAATTGTTAAGAATTGAACTACATGTGTATATATTGATTACTTGATAAATTTCGCTGTCAAATTCATGTATATGATGCATAATTGTATTTTTTTCAATATGTACACAATCACATGCATACACCCTAAAATACATCAACATAGTCTTATAGAGCACTCAATAGATGCCCACAAATAGTTATCCTTTACTGTAGATGGTACTACAAAAGTTTTCATCTACCTCAATAAAGATAAGATCACATAGGCAATCAAGAATGAACCAATCATGAAGTGCTACATCATGTTGCCCTATACACAGAAGGGACAGATCAATATAGAATTGCGAAGTGGCATTAAGTGAGGACCATGTTGTCATCAATATCCATTCCTTATGTGATACATATTAAAATCACTTTTAAAATAATGACACTTTCTGAGTAGGATTTTATTAGAAGAAATATTCTCACACTCTAAGCATGACACCTAACCCTAAAGATATTTCACTTTTCTCTCTACTAAAAAGTCTTCAAGTAACCCAATGATCTCACACTAACCTAAATTATATAAAACTCACTTTCTGTAAGAAATGGAAGAAGTCATTCATTCATTACTCCACTTTTTTATATTCATCTTATTCTCATTTCTTTTAAAACTCTCTTCCTCTTTATTTTCATATTATGGTTTGTACTACAACATACTTGATACTCTTTTATCATTTAATAAATCATTAAGAGTTACCCTTTATATTTATTAAGAAAACATCTATCAAGCAACATGAAAATAGCCTATACAAGTCTACAGAAATGAAGAATATATGAGTGATGAAAATTGAGTATGTGACATATAAGTGTATATGTAATTTCAAAAATTACTAGGCGTAGCGAAAGCATGTCAATAAATACACCTAATTTAACAAATTTAACCACATATATCACATATATGCTCAAGTATAACTATTATACAACAACTTATATGTGATGAACAATTGTGTGCATAAAATTAAAATGTCAAAAACACTTACCTTATGAAGGTAGCTTTACAAATTCTTCAAGTCCTCCAACAATCCAATTGAAGAGTTGACTTTGAAGTGAATTGTTAAACAATTCTAATCCATAACGATTTAGTGGGATTATGAAGCTAGAATGGTAGCTTAGTTTTACAATTTTCAGCACATGTGTTCAAACTCTTTGAACACAAATTATTTGATTCTTAAATAGAGATGGCAAACATTTATATACAACTCTTGTTTAAATGATGGAAATAATTTTCATAGATTAATTAATTTTAGCACAACTTTTGTCTACAACTAATCTCTTTCTCCATTTTAATTTATTCATTTTGATCCATTCATGAGAGAAGAAGATGAAGAAAGGTTTTTCATTTTTTCCAACACTTGAAATAACAAAAACTAATTTTTCTCTTACCTCTCCATGCCTAAACCGATTATTTCACTTTCAAATTAAAAAATGTTAGGGTCAGTACTTACGTGCCATCCTTGAATGTACATATACTTGTGTATTTATACAAGTGTACATTCCTATTAAATCGCTAATACCCATTAATATAGTACTATGCAATGAAACGTTACAAACATTATAGATCTGAAGCAGTTCAAATCAAATTTAAAGGAGTTTAGATAAATGCTTATAGTTAGCCACGATGAGAGATATAAATGCTAAATGTTAGCACAGCTAAGTGTTAGCTGGTTATAATACTCAGTACATCCAAAAGTTGGAGCCTTCTCTGTAATGGGACATAGACCTAGGAATATACTAGTAACTGCATAGTTACAAGAGTTACAATTGGGTGCTAGAAAATGCTAGTTACGTAAGTATGTTCTCGAATAATTATCCCTGGTCTATTTTTGCCGATGCGGGTTTGTCGGTGGATACTTTTAATATAGTCAGCATATGTCGTACCTATAGGGTATAGATGGTCGTTCATAGCCGACTGTGAGCTTGGAGCTCATATTGACATATAAGTATCCAGTTAGGACTGGATATAGGACAGACTCACGATGGCCTCCGATAGACACCCTATATAAGCCGTCAACAGAAGGTCCTCTCGAGTTGAGTAGTATATGTGGTCCTTTGACCTGAGTGCCACGGTGGGCTTGTAAATGATCCACCATACTTTGGTTTCACGCATGTCACAGACCTTTTATAGTGTGACCGGTGGATATGGTCAGATACTTATGGAGTCCGGTGGGTACAGATATGGGATCCGTCAACTCGCATAGGGAGTTAGATATCCAGATGTTTCGAGACTGTATCTCAAAAAATCTTGTGGCCACAATTATCAATCCCGAGAAAGAGTTTTGCTAGGGTAGAATAATATGGCAAAAGAGTTTGCACATATTGTTCAGTGAGATACAAATCTGGAGATAAGATATAGATGAGCACTAGGGGATTTGACGGTGATAATCTATATCCCCGCACATCCAGTATATCATGACGGAAGGACTATACGTATACGTTGTAACCTTAACTTGTATGGTTTAGCGCGCTGATTTGTATATCCATGACGTGTACATGGGGCATTGCTCATGAACTCATGGAATAGTTTCATTTGACGAATCGGGCATGGGACCTAAGAAGTCCCGTGATATGGAGTGTACTCGTTATGCACTGGGGCAGCGTGCCAAATTAAATTGTTTAATCCAACAATATTCAGCACTACCACGGGAATGCGTGCGTATACGTATTTACGTGTTAAATACAACAATTAGTTAATAATTATTATTTACTAATTGTATAATGACATGTGCCACATTGTGAACCCTCGGTTGAGTTTACCTAAGTGTGAGATTTTGTGGGACCCATTATAGAGTAAACTTGATAACTATTCATAATGGGCAAAATGGTCATTTTTTACTTTAATTATTTAATGGTTAAATAATCAAAATATCTCTCTTATTATATTATATAATATATTATTACATAATATATTCTTATATTATTATTATTATATAATATATTATATTATATATATATATATATATAAAGAGAAAGAGAGAAAGATTGAGAGAGAAGGTGTGTAAGGCCAATTTGGCTGAGAGAAAAGACGGAAGAAATGAAGAAGAAAATAAGAAGAAGAAGAAAAAGAAAAAAAAACAAAACAAAAGGGGGAAAATGAAATTGTTTCATTTTCTCTATATTTCTAATTGGAGCAATTGTGAATTGCTTCAGCCTCCATTTCTTATCCTTTTGGAGAAAATGATAAAAATACATACTGACCATTTTGGGGTTTAAGAGTTAAACCCGGTGTTACGCATAGGGTTGCTGTTCTAGCTCACTAAGCCCACCGTATTGGTGACTAGAACTGCCCGCGAGTTGATCTCCATGCGGACTCTGAGGAAATACGTGTATAACATTACACGTTGAGGTGAGTTCTTTATCCTATAAATATATTAATGTGATTAATATATTTTATTTATTGTGTTTATTGCAAGTTTCACGCTTCCTTCAGACTTAAATATGTATTTAGGTAATAAACACAATAGTACATGCATACACTCACATGTACTAGATCCCAGACAACAAAAAATTCATTCTTTCTTTTGTATCAATTTGTTACAATAATATATTCAATAGTTAGCCAAATTTTATTTTTGTTATTCAACACTTTTTGATAAAATAAAAATAAGTGCTCCACCAATTTAATTGTTGGTCTCCCACTTAATATTAATTTATTAAGCACTAGAATAATGGTCACCTCAATAAATCATTACCTAACAAATATAATTATTTTAATCATATTAGGTAAATTAATGGCCAACATCTAGGTCCCTCATTATATTAAAATACAATGGCCATGATTAAAATATTATTATATTATCTAATAATATAATAATATCTAATTTAATTATTCAAAATAATTTTGAATAATTACTTTGAACCTTACTATTTTTTACTACCGAGGTTAAATGGTAAAATTAAGGTAAAATTAAATCATGGACTAAATTATGCCACTTGTCAATATTCTATTAATTAACAACTCTTGTTAATGAATTCAATGATGTACTTAACAATTTAGTCTTGACAAATGCACATCTCGAGAGATTTCGAAATAATTATTCTATTTTGCTGGAATTTATTGGATCGAATTATTCTATCCAATCCGTTATCCCAGTGTTCAACGAGTACACTTCATATTATGAGACTCTCTATGTCACGCCCCAGACCTAAAAGATCCAACACACGACATCACTTACATTCATTCACTGCATGTGCACTCATAAATAATATTACACAAAATTTTCAACTTTCATTTCAATTTCTTTCAGAATTATAGCAATTGAATTATGACTGGGACAATTATTAAACCGGAGATACGCAGAGTTTTCTCAGAGATTAATACTCTACTACGTCACCAGTAGCAACTTTGTTACCGGGAGCCCAGAATATATCCATTTCAAATTCTTACTTAAAATCATCCAATAACCACACTTTATAAAACTTAAACCAAATCCAATCCACACACAATGAAATAATACATAAGTATTTATTCAATAGGGACAAACCAAATATCCTATCCCACGTGTCCCCAAATGAAACACACAACAACCTAGCAACTTAGGGAACCCAAGGAACAGCAGAAGCCTTGCCAAATCCGCTAAGCACACATGTACCTTATTTACCTGAAATCACCATAAACTATAATAAGTATAAAACTCAGTAAGCATACTAATTTTTCATATATCAAATACAAATACATATATGTACACAATGCATATGTATGATATGCTGTGATCAATCAAAATCATAATCTTATCAAATCACATATCATGTAAGCGCTTACACATTCTTTCAAAACACATAATAGGAATACCATCACTCAACTACTACTTAGTAGGACTTACATATCACATATCACATAATGAGCCAAATGTCACTCGTAGGTGACATACCGTATGAGAGGAATAGTACAAGTGAGGTCTTTAAATCACACATATATAACGCTTATGCCCGAAGGTAAAAGCCAAACCCTCACCCTGATCATCGGTAAGTCCTCTCACATGTACCAATACGCCACCACACGAATGTGATGACTCACACTTCCTTTAGGTACCAATAGGATCCTCCCTACATACGGAACACATAACATATACCAATCCCGAAGGAAAGGCCACACATAAAGGCTCCACAAATCACATAAAATGCCTACTAAGTTAACAGTGAGTTCAAGTACCCTCAAATCACAAAATATTTCTCATGGACATATTACACTTCAAAAGCTTTCTTTGTTAAACGCATCTTATTTTGGAAAGCTCACTTTCAAAAACACATGTATGTCCATGCTCAATGTCAATGCTCACATTCATAAACATATATTCACATTTCATATCAAAATATACTTTGATATATCATAAACATATTCTTAACCCCATTTACAAAATCATACAAAACAATTATTATGTTTATTGTGATTCCAGTAGTAAGTCTAGTATACTTACCTCTTAACACTTTCAGCTACAAGGCTTAAATCTCCTTAACCTATCAATGGAGATTAATCCTTTCATAAGCCTCACAATTCACACAAAATACTTTAAATAGCTTACAAAATTATACACAATGCATTTATCACATCAAATTGGTCTAAATATTTGATTTCTCAAAACCTGTCATTCTGACCACTTACACTTAACAAAAATTTCTAATACATCAAATGATGTCCAATTACTCCGAAATCAGAATATATCATTCTTGACTCATATATACTTCTTATATATGAATATTATATCAAAATTCCTACACAATCCATTCCATACACACCATCGAATCCAAACTACAAACCTGAGAGGATCAAGATACTTACTGAACAGTATTCAATCTCCCAATTTTATAAAATCATATACTAACTCAAAAATTATAAAACTACCACATAATTACTCTTGACACATATCTCAGTCCATGATAAATATTTGGCTTCCAAATAACTGCCAAAAGTATTTTAAAACTATTTTATTTCATAACTTTAAAAATCTGTTAATCAAATACTACAATGAGCTGATACATTTTAGAAATTCATAACACTTCAACCACATTGATCCAAATTCTCAATTCCGAGTATATCATATTAGACATATAAAATTATCATATTCCACAAATTCATAATTTGTAAAGATCATTCAGTAGCTCAAAAATTATTTTCCACTGTATCATACTGTTTACACAGGAAATTTCCAGAATTCCAGGGTCATTTTGGTAAATTCACTACAAATTCAATTTCCGAGATTTTCAGTCGATTCAAAGTCTCAGATGATCCTAAACATGTCTAATTTCATATACTCAAAATTCAAAACCAGAATCGAATCACAACAATTTATAAAATTCCTAGATCAAGAGGTTATCCAGCAGAAATTCCATAATTCATCATGATTTATCAAACTATCTTATAGATCATCATCAATTCTCACAACATCAAACGAAATACACATCAAATCCTTAATTATACATATTTCCAGAAATCAAAACTTAAAGAAATTAACTTAATTAACACCAATAAATTAAGAAATAATTGTGATATACCTCTTAAGATCCAAAAATTCCAATTTCTTCTTCTTCTTCTTCTTCTTCTTCTCTTTCTCTCTCCTCTATTTCTCTCTTCTCTCTCTTAAAAGGGGTAGCTGGACCTAAATGAGAGAATTAGGGTTTTAAAAGTGTATTTTTATACTAAGTGGCTAATTTTTGGTATTTACGAATTCACCCCTAAAACTTTCAAAGTATAACAATTTGGTCCCTAAAATAATTCCAAAGTCTTGCAAATAAACCCAATACTAATAGTATATCCTTAACCTATAAAAACACTACTAATAACAATATATAAATCAAAGATCACCCACATACAAATAAAATACGTATATTTATATATATAAATATACATATTCTTACCGGTTATGGATACTGGTTACTACAATTCTCCCCTCCTTATAAGAATTTCGTCCTCGAAATTCATAACTTAAGCACATAGATGAGGATACTTAGATCTCATTTCTTCTTCTCATTCTCAATTTTCCTTTTCAACTGTATGGTTTATTCATAAAACATTTACAAAGCAATCTTCCTTGTATATAGGATTTGCTCATTGTGGTCCAAAATCCTAATAAATACTCATTCATATGTTAGATTATCTCTAAGTTGGCTCATAGCTGAGTATACGAGAGGAGTACGAAACATATACCCATAAAATAAACATATGACACACATTATGGACTTATAAAATTATACACACATATTTTTATTCTTCTTTTTTTTCCATTCGTTCAATATTTAATGGGTATCTATACACTTCACCTTTCATTCATTAAAGAATAACATAGATGTAGAATATCCATACTAATCTCTTACATAAAATTCTTAACTCCTTTAAAAATTTTAATCCCTTCAACATATACTCATACGTCATAATATCATTCACTACCTTGATATCATTCAAAAAAAAAATGTAGTATTTCTACGCAACTAAGTTGTCATTCAAATCAGAATATTGAAAGCATTATCTTAAACGATCAAAAATCAACTTCAATAAAAAGACCTTTAGTTCAACTGATTCTTAAACTATAGATCTTAACATTATATCTCTTACTTTAACTCTTAAAAAAAATAGTCCACCTTATTGGACATCATTTTCTCATTGAGATTGACATGTCTGCTTTTTCTAATATGCTCGATTTCAAATAGAAAAGATTCTACTAGCACAATTACTGCGATGGCAAATATGATTCTTTTAACTATTCCTTTAACGTCATCCACGTAAAAGGAAAGGACAAAACGATTATTGATTTTCTTTCATAAAACTCTATAAATAGCTTAAACCTCATAATCACTTTTCTAGCAATAAATAAAACCAACCTTCTTACCATCTTCATAATGAATCCCATTATCATAACTCCTCCTGTTCCTTTTTCTCCACCACAATTTCCAGACCTAATCAAAACCAAAACACTCCATTCCCGTGCCAAAGAATTCATCAGACACTACGCCATCTTAGCAGTCCAAGAACACGGCCTCACAGTTCTTTGTGGCCCTTTGTTCAACTTAGAATACCCTTTCTTTCACCTGCACTCTTTTTTCCCATTTTCCCAATGGTCCAAACCTGTCCTTTACTTGTTATGGTACCTGTTGGATCTGTATACAATCGCCATGGAATTCCCATTACTTAGAATCCTCCAAAAATTAGAAAAATGTGATGAAGATCATCCAGCCCTGATTTTTCTCCAATGGTTTTACCCAAAGACATGGTGGATAACTAAATTTCAATACATGATTGCAAACAACACAAATGCTGCAGTCCCCAGACAACATCTTTGGTCAGTCTTACTTCTCCAACGGAAGGGTATGATTATTTCAGATCACGAGATTCATTATTACCCCACTGTTAAGGATTACTTCACATTTACCCTTTCACTAAAGGGATCAATTAAGCTCTGGCCTGAAGAAGTAATTCAGCAAAAGAGAGAACTTGAAAGAATTCTTGCTCAGGAAAATCAAATAATTCCTCCGTCTGTTTGGATCTCCCCAGAAGATGCTGCACCTTGGGAACAAGTTGAAGCTGACTTTACAGAAGACCTGAATTTTGCCAATATACTCAAATTTCAACAAAGACAAAAATATCATCTTTCACATCTCAGAAATACAGATTACTCTACTCATCATCACCATATCCCAAACATGACTTATTATGCCAGATACAGACAAGCAATGGATAACCTTCACCAATGGCCTCAGCTAACTGTCCCGACAGAACCTACTCAATCTCAGCCAGTTGTCCCGACAGAACCTACTCAATCTCAGCCAGTTGTCCCGACAGAACTTGACCAACACCAACCCAATCTTGACCTATCCCTCTTTCAAGACTCCCAACCTTATCCAACCGACACCCAAATCCAAGAGGAAGCCAGCACATCCCTCATCCAGACCAGCTCACCTGGAGAAGATCAAGATATGGTAGACCCACATTCCACTCCGCCAGAGCCCTCATTCAATGTATGGGAACAACAACTCCATAAGTTCCTCTCTCACGGATACGACACAGATGAAAACAACCAAGGAGACTCATTTTGACCTACATTGCTGTTTCTATTTTCACAGAAACTAGATCCGTGTTGCTCTATCACATCAAAGAGAGACTGATTACTGCTTTATCTTTATGTCAAGTATGCTTTATCTTTCTTCATATCTGCTTTTAATCTATCGGCCAAAAATTAATGTTAAGACCACAAAATCTTTGTAATTAATAAAGTTAATTTGGCCTCATGTCCAAAGTCTAATTGTTAGCTCAAAAAGTCTTCAAGTCATTGATGTATTGTCGACCATTAGTGCCAAAATGGCTAAGTCCCTAAATCCATGAAATAGGCTTTTATTGACTTTTCTTAATTATCTTACCTAACTTATCACACTTCCGACACAATTTTTATCAAACTTACATATCAACATATATTTATTCAAGATTTTGCGACCTATTGTCCCTTATAAAATGATAAAGTAAAACTCATTCTTTTTTTTTTTTTTTGTTTTACCTCACAAGAATCGAGAAAAATATATACTTGAACATACTTACACATATGCTCCACAGCTATTATCAATTTGTTTCTCTATAAATACATTATTATTGCATCCTTATACAAACTCAAAAATATTCAAAGATTAGGGTGAGCATAACAATGGAGGAAACCTCAGCTCGTCGATTCACAAAAATTTGTGTCTTTTGTGGATCCAACCCTGGGAATACTGAAGAGTTTACAAAAGTTGCAGAAAATCTTGGTAAGGTATTAGCTGAGCGAAATATACATTTAGTATATGGAGGAGGTAACCGAGGGTTAATGGGGTCTGTGGCAAAAGCTGCACACAATAGAGGTAGTCGAGTTTTGGGTATCATTCCAAAACCTCTAGCTATTGAAAATGTTGTAGGAAAAACAATTGGGGATGAGTTACAAGTCTCATCTATGCACGAGCGAATGGCTCAAATGCTTAGGCATGCGGATGCTTTCATAGCTCTACCAGGAGGTTTCGGGACCTTGGAGGAAATTTTTCAAATTGTCTCATGGGCACAATTACAAATCCACCAAAAACCCATTGGTTTGTTAAATGTTAATGGTTTTTACGACGGGTTGATATCTTTTCTTGACTATGCAGCGGGAACACAATTCATCCCACTTCTAGCACGACGGATTCTTATTTCAGCTCTAACTGTTGATCAACTGATTGATCAATTGCAGTCTTTTATTCCTCTGTCTAATCCAACATTGCATCAGTTAGATTGGTCTACTCATGACAGTCAGAAGAAGCGCAAAATAGACTTAAATCTCACTCCGTAGCCTCTATTGTATTTTTGTTGCTGCTATTGTTGTTGTGTTGTTGTTTTCCTTTTCAATAAAAGTTGTTTCAATTGATGTCTTCAATACTCTACTTCTCTATATTTTGTCATTGAGAAAATTATCTCAATTTGCTCTATCACATGCAAATTATCATTATAAGATATTCAACATCACTCTTACTAAGCATATTAGTCATAACTTAAAAGAAAATCTAAATGGTAACATTAAGATCCACAAGGTACCATTATCCACAACAACAACAATCTTAGCAGCTCTTGGATACTGTGTCATCTTCACAAAATCATACAAAATTTAAGGAATATGTCAAACTTTTACACAACAAAGCTACAAATACAATCCTAAGGATTTGGCATCTGCTCGGTTCCCTTGACTCGACACTTAAAAGTCTACAGAATCATATCTTAGCTCTGATACCAATAAAAGCTGTCACGCCCCAGACCTAAAAGATCCGACACACGACATCACTTACATTCATTCACTGCATGTGCACTCATAAATAATATTACACAAAATTTCAACTTTCATTTCAATTTCTTTCAGAATTATAGCAATTGAATTATGACTGGGACAATTATTAAACCGGAGATACGCAGAGTTTTCTCAGAGATTAACACTCTACTACGTCACCAGTAGCAACTTTGTTACCGGGAGCCCATAATATATCCATTTCAAATTCTTACTTAAAATCATCCAATAACCACACTTTATAAAACTTAAACCAAATCCAATCCACACACAATGAAATAATACATAAGTATTTATTCAATAGGGACAAACCAAATATCCTATCCCACGTGTCCCCAAATGAAACACACAACAACCTAGCAACTTAGGGAACCCAAGGAACAGCAGAAGCCTTGCCAAATCCGCTAAGCACACATGTACCTTATTTACCTGAAATCACCATAAACTATAATGACATACCGTATGAGAGGAATAGTACAAGTGAGGTCTTTAAATCACACATATATAACGCTTATGCCCGAAGGTAAAAGCCAAACCCTCACCCTGATCATCGGTGAGTCCTCTCACATGTACCAATACGCCACCACACGAATGTGATGACTCACACTTCCTTTAGGTACCAATAGGATCCTCCCTACATACGGAACACATAACATATACCAATCCCGAAGGAAAGGCCACACATAAAGGCTCCACAAATCACATAAAATGCCTACTAAGTTAACAGTGAGTTCAAGTACCCTCAAATCACAAAATATTTCTCATGGACATATTACACTTCAAAAGCTTTCTTTGTTAAACGCATCTTATTTTGGAAAGCTCACTTTCAAAAACACATGTATGTCCATGCTCAATGTCAATGCTCACATTCATAAACATATATTCACATTTCATATCAAAATATACTTTGATATATCATAAACATATTCTTAACCCCATTTACAAAATCATACAAAACAATTATTATGTTTATTGTGATTCCAGTAGTAAGTCTAGTATACTTACCTCTTAACACTTTCAGCTACAAGGCTTAAATCTCCTTAACCTATCAATGGAGATTAATCCTTTCATAAGCCTCACAATTCACACAAAATACTTTAAATAGCTTACAAAATTATACACAATGCATTTATCACATCAAATTGGTCTAAATATTTGGTTTCTCAAAACCTGTCATTCTGACCACTTACACTTAACAAAAATTTATAATACATCAAATGATGTCCAATTACTCCGAAATCAGAATATATCATTCTTGACTCATATATACTTCTTATATATGAATATTATATCAAAATTCCTACACAATCCATTCCATACACACCATCGAATCCAAACTACAAACCTGAGAGGATCAAGATACTTACTGAACAGTATTCAATCTCCCAATTTTATAAAATCATATACTAACTCAAAAATTATACAACATAATTACTCTTGACACATATCTCAGTCCATGATAAATATTTGGCTTCCAAATAACTGCCAAAAGTATTTTAAAACTATTTTATTTCATAACTTTAAAAATCTGTTAATCAAATACTACAATGAGCTGATACACTTTAGAAATTCATAACACTTCAACCACATTGATCCAAATTCTCAATTCCGAGTATATCATATTAGACATATAAAATTATCATATTCCACAAATTCATAATTGTAAAGATCATTCAGTAGCTCAAAAATTATTTTCCACTGTATCATACTGTTTACACAGGAAATTTCCAGAATTCCAGGGTCATTTTGGTAAATTCACTACAAATTCAATTTCCGAGATTTTCAGTCGATTCAAAGTCTCAGATGATCCTAAACATGTCTAATTTCATATACTCAAAATTCAAAACCAGAATCGAATCACAACACTTTATAAAATTCCTAGATCAAGAGGTTATCCAGCAGAAATTCCATAATTCATCATGATTTATCAAACTATCTTATAGATCATCATCAATTCTCACAACATCAAACGAAATACACATCAAATCCTTAATTATACATATTTCCAGAAATCAAAACTTAAATAAATTAACTTAATTAACACCAATAAATTAAGAAATAATTGTGATATACCTCTTAAGATCCAAAAATTCCAATTTCTTCTTCTTCTTCTTCTTCTTCTTCTCTTTCTCTCTCCTCTATTTCTCTCTTCTCTCTCTTAAAAGGGGTAGCTGGACCTAAATGAGAGAATTAGGGTTTTAAAAGTGTATTTTTATACTAAGTGGCTAATTTTTGGTATTTACGAATTCACCCCCAAAACTTTCAAAGTATAACAATTTGGTCCCTAAAATAATTCCAAAGTCTTGCAAATAAACCCAATACTAATAGTATATCCTTAACCTATAAAAACACTACTAATAACAATATATAAATCAAGGATCACCCACATACAAATAAAATACGTATATTTATATATATAAATATACATATTCTTACCGGTTATGGATACTGGTTACTACACTCTGGTCCACACCTAATTTATCATATGAACCTCCTCTATACGTCCGTGACCGATGTCCCACACACACGTTACAGATATTACAAATCAGTGCATTAGACCATGCAAGTTGAGGTTATTGCATATTTGTATAATCCCTCCATCATATATATCTTGGAAAAGCAGAGATATAGATCATCACCGTCAAATCTCTACTTGCTCAACCATTAACTTATCTCCAGATTTATATTTTCTTAAATAATATCCACAAATATTTTTGTGATATTGTTTATCCCTTCAGAATATATTTTTCAAGGTTTATGCTTATGGCCACAAGACTTTCTAAAATACAATCTCAGAGCATTAAGATATACAACCCACTTATATGAGTTGATGGATCCTGTAGTAACCAGTATCCACGACTGGTAAGAATAAGTATTTATATATGTATAAATATACGTATTTTATTTGTATGTTGGTGATACTTGATTTATATATTGTTATTAGTAGTGTTTGTATAGGTTAAGGTCATACTATTAGCATTGGGTTTAATTGCAAGACTTTAGATTTATTTTAGGGACCAAATTGTAATACTTTAAAAGTTTTGGGGGTAAATTTGTAAATACCAAAAATTAGCCACTTAGTATAAAAATACACTTTTAAAACCCTAATTCTCTCATTTTGGTTGAGCGACCTCTTTTAGAGAGAGAGAAGAGAGAAATAGAGAGGAGAGAAAGAGGAGAAGAAGAAGAAAAAGAAGAAGAAATTGAAATTTTGAATTTAAGAGGTATATCATACCTATTTCTCAATTTATTGGTATTAATTAAGTTAATTCCTTTAAGTTTTGATTTCTGGAAATATGTATAATTGAGGATTTGTTGTGTATTTCGTAAGATCTTATGAGAATTGATGATGATCTATAAGATAGTTTGATAAATCATGATGAATTGTGAAATTTCTGCTGGATAGCCTCTTGATCTAGGAATTTTATAAATTATTGTGATTCGATTCTGATTTGTAATTTTGAGTATATGAAATTAGACATGTTTAGGATCATCTGAACTTTGAATCGATTGAAAATTCTGAAAATTGAATTTTTAGTGAATTTACCAAAATGACCCTGAAATTCTGACAATATCCTGTGTAAATAGTATGTTACAGTGGAAAATAAATTTTGACCTATTGAATGATCTTCAAAAATTACAAATTTATGGAATATGATAATTTTATATGTCTATTGTGATATAATCGGAATTGAGAATTTAGATCAATGTGGTTGAAGTGTTATGATTTTCTAGAACGTATCAGCTCATTGCAGTATTTAATTAACAGATTTTTAAAGCTATGGAATAAAATAGTTTTAAAATACTTTTGGCAGTGATTTAGAAGTGAAATATTTATCATGGACTGAGATATGTGTTAATAGTAATTATGTGGTAGTTTTATAATTTTTGAGTTAGTATATGATTTTATAAAATTAGGAGATTAAATACTGTTCAGTAAGTATCTTGATCCTATCAGGTTTGTAGTTTGGATTTGATGGTGTGTATGGAATGGATTGTGTAGGAACTTTGATATAATATTCATATATAAGAAGGATATATGAGTCAAGAATGGTATATTCTGATTTTGGAGTAATTGGACATCATTTGATGTATTATAAATTTTTGTTAAGTGTAAGTGGTCAGAATGACAGGTTTTGAGAAACCAAATATGTAGACCAATTTGATGTGATAAATGCATTGTGTATAATTTTGTAAGCTATTTAAAGTATTTTGTGTGAATTGTGAGGCTTATGAAAGGATTAATCTCCATTGATAGGTTAAGGAGATTTAAGCCTTGTAGCTGAAAGTGTTAAGAGGTAAGTATACTAGACCTTTTACTGAAATCACAATAAACGTAGTAACTGTTTTGTATGATTTTGTTAATGTGGTTAGGAATATGTTTATGTTATGTCAAAGTATATTTTGATATGAAATATGAAGATATGTATTTATGAATGTGAGCATGGACATACATTGCATACATGTGTTTTTGAAAGTAAGCTTTCAAAATAAGATATGTTTAACAAAGAAAGCTTTTGAAGTGTAATATGTTCATGAGAAATATTTTTTGTTTTGAGCGTACTTGAACTCACTGTTAACTTAGTAGGCATTTTATGTGATTTGTAGAGCCTTTATGTGTGGCCTTTCCTTCGGGATTGGTATATGTTATGTGTTCCATATATAGGGAGGATCCTATTGGTACCTAAAGAAAGAGTGAGTAATCACATTCGTGTGGTGGCATATTGGTGCATGTGAGATGACTCACCAATGATCAGGGTGAGGGTTTGGCTTTTACCTTCGGGCATGAGCATTATATATGTGTAATTTAAAGGCCTCACTTGTACTATTCCTCTCATACAGTATGTCACCTACGAGTGACATTTGGCTCATTATGTGATATGTGATATGTAAGTCCTACTAAGTAGTAGTTGAGCGATAGTATTCCTATTATGTGTTTTGAAAGAATGTGTAAGCGCTTACATGATATGTGATTTGATAAGATTATGATTTTGATTGATCACAGCATATCATACATATGCATTGTGTACATATATGCATTTGTATTTGATATATGAAAAACTAGTATGCTTACTGAGTTTTATACTCATTATAGTTTATAGTGATTTCAGGTAAATAAGGTGCATGTGTGCTTAACGGATTTGGCAAGGCTTCTGCTGTTTCTTGGGTTCCCTAAGTTGCTAGGTTACTGAGTGTTTTATTTGGGGACACGTGGGATATGATATTTGGTTTGTCCCTATTGAATAAATACTTATGTATTATTTCATTGTGTGTGGATTGGATTTGGTTTAAGTTTTATAAAGTGTGGTTATTGGATGATTTTAAGTAAGAATTTACAATGGATATATTCTGGGCTCCCGGTAACAAAGTTGCTACTGGTGACGTAGTAGAGTGTTAATCTCTGAGAAAACTCTGCGTATCTCCGGTTTAATAATTGTCCCAGTCATAATTCAATTGCTATAATTCTGAAAGAAATTGAAATGAATGTTTAAATATTGTTAAGAGAAGTTTATATTTATATGTTAGGTTATGGGTTGATTTTAGTGTTGAACTTACTAACAACTTGCTAAGGATTCCTGTGTTGAATGAAAGTTGAAAATTTTGTGTAATATTATTTATGAGTGCACATGCAGTGAATGAATGTAAGTGATATTGTGTGTCGGATCTTTTGGGTCTGGGGCATGACAGATCCCATATCTATGCACACTAGACTCCATGAACATCGGACCATATCCAGCGACACACAACGGTCAGACCATAAAAGGTCTTTAACATGTGTAGAACCAAAGTATGGTGGATCACTCACAAGCCCACCGTGGCGCTCAGGTCAAAGAACTACAAATACTACTCAACTCAGAAGACCTTCCATTGACAGTTTTATGAGTTGTCTAGTGGAGGTTTTTGTGAGTCTGTTCATTATCTAGTCCTCACTGAATACTTGTATATCTATATGAGCTTTCACTAAACTCATAATTTTCTAAGACTAACCATTTAAACTATTCATATATAGACATACACTAATCTATATAAATAGGTTCCACCGATAGACCCGAAGCGATGAAATTATATCAGAAACATCATGTTTGAGAACATATTTGCATAATGACATTTCTTAGCACCATCTGTAACTATTTGCAGCTGTGTCATTATAAATATATTCTCAAGTCATTGTCCCATTTCAAATAAGGCTCTAATTATTTAGATTTCGTTAACTCTATTAATATGCTAACTCTTAGCATTGATCTAAACTCCTTTAGACTATATCTGAACTCTTTTAGATCATACAATGTCTAAAACGTTACAAGCATCTTACCATTTATTATAAATAATATTAACGATTTTATTAGAAATGATAATTGTATAAATACTATCATTAAATATTTATATATAATGGGATGACACGTAAGTACAAATCCCAACAATGAGACCCTAACTTATAAGTGTTATTCTTTTTGTTATAATTTATGTTTTGTAACATCTCCTTTATATAATGGACTTTGATGATGAGCTCTACCAATGGATATACGCCTTTAAGATGAACTACGTAAATTTATATGATAGTTCTCTTTCTGTTGCATTTTCTTATTTGTTGTTTTCTAGATATGTTAATGTAAAAATCACAAGATTGATACAAACTTACACCTAATTTGGACCTTAACTTTATTTCTACTAAGTTAATGATTTTAAAAACCCTTTTTGTACCAATATTAAGTTGTAAGCTCAATCTAGATGAGATTTGTTCAATCCTGCTTTGTATAATTACCTATGGATAACTCCCTGGTCTTAGTTCTAATTTGGGTCATCTCTTTACCATCCTATGATATTTAAGTCTCTTTAGCCTCCAAAATATATTTTAAGCTCTTCTCTGCTCAACTTAGCACTCCCTGAGCATCTTCGCTAGCCTTAAACACGACTTCAACAATATTCTTCAATCTAACTGGGCTAAGTTATTTTCTCTAAGTAGTTCTCCACTCACTATCTCTGAACTCTAGTAATCTCTACTGAGTTGTTGCTTTCTCTCAAGAAATAAATTCTCACTTATTTGGGTTCAAGAGACGATTGGGCCCATAGGCTCGTGAGCTTACCAAATTTGGGCACAAACATAAACAAAGCATACAAATTTAATCTTATTGTATCATCTACTTCTTTGTATCCTTAAAAATAATTCTCTTCTTATGTTCAAATATATATTAATGATATTACACTAAAGTTTGGATACAAATTTGATGTGTCCAATGTTGAATATTATTGTATAATTACCACATTAATAAAATATTAAAAAAAACAATTACCTTATTTGTGCTAATAATTGATGACATATTAGTTTAGATACAATTGTATCTAACTTTTATGTATATATTTTTTAACCTTTATTATTGTTTTAAATAGCAAAGATTAAATAAGGATGATGAAATATATTTTTAATAATATTTATTTAATTAATGAATTTATCTATAAGCAATAAGCATGGGCAAGATAATTCAAAATTTGGATAAATTAGACCTGTACAAACTGAACTAGCTGATTCAGTTTAGTTTTTGTAATTTAAAAAAATGGTTCGGTTCTTATTATTAAGATAATAAACAATCCGGCCTAGGGAGGACAAAATCCAAATTCAGAGCTAAGTTTTGCTAAACTCAAATTTGGATTTTGATTTTTTTTGAATTCGAAACTTTGATTTAACCCTAGTTTTTTTAGGCCACGCCGGATCCGGGTTGAATCCAATTTTTTTTTTCTAATTTTTTGAAAAACAAAATTAAACTTTTGGGGTATTTATTTTATAAAACAGTTGTTAGATTATAAAACTTGTATTTTATAATTTTTATTCATAATTTAATATATTTTTTTATCCTTGTTTCAATTTTTTTCAACTTTTAGGTTAAATTTAAACTTTGGGGGTATTTGTTTTGTAAAATAATTATTATATTTATATATATCAAAGAGTAAAAATTAATTTAATATTTTTTTATAAAATTAAAAAATAAAAAATCTGGATTTGGGTTGGATTTTCAATAATCCGGATCCGGCCCAAATCTAAATTTCTAAGAAAAAATCGAACTTGGATCCAGAACTCAGACAAAAAAATTTCAAATTTTTATCCAGATCCGGATAAAAACTTGAAATTGTTTTATTCGAGTTCCAAATTCGAGCCAAATCAGGCTTTTAGTTTTTTTTGAATGCGGATTCGGATCAAATTATCAACCCTAGTTCGGCTCGGTTCCAGTTCAATTATATATATAATTAGAACTAGGCCAAAAAGTTCATTTTAATTATGAATTAAAATATGAATATGAAAAATTGAATGCATTTTTCCTTGAAAACTAACTTTAACTCAGTTGGTAGAGCAATGTAATAACCACACTTAGGTCTTATGTTTGAATCCATTGGTCTTTTTTTAGTTATTAATATTTCATAATCGAATATAATAAAGTAAAATTTGATTTGATTTAAAATTACTTTTGCTCAATTGGTAAAATTGAGGTAGTAGCCTCCTCAATTCATGGGTTCAAATTTTGTAAGTTTATTTTTTTTTTAATTACTAATATCTTAAAGTTTAAATATAATAAAATAGAATGGATTTTGAATGAAATGGTAGTTTTAGCTCAATTAGTAAAGTAATAGCCCTCTTAAGATTGTGGGTTTGAATCTAGCATATTGTATTTTTTTTAATTATCAATATCTTAAAATTTAAATATAAATTGCTTTTACTCAGTTGGTAAAGTAGAGGTAATAACCTTCTCAAGTCATAGGTTCATGTCAGCTTGTAGTGCTTTGTAATTTTTTATTATTTTGTTTTTAAATTAAACCAAAATTCAAAAACTAAACTAGACTGAATCAAAAAATCACAGGCTAGTTTAATTCTAGCCGAACCAGCCCATGCCCACCCCTAATAAGCAGTATTATATTTATATATATATATATATATGTGTGTGTGTGTCTGTATGTGTATGGATATTATCATGAATACACTTGAGCTTTGGTCTATCGATATCCCCAACTTTAAAAAATAGGTAGTAATACCCGACTATTAAAGAATATTTCGTTAATATTAACGGAATTGCTTGAAATGACCAAATTGCCTTTATAAATTCAAAAGTAATGAAATGATATTGCACAGCAAACAAGAAACACAATTTCCCATAAAAAATTTAAAATTTCAATAATAAATTAATAATAACTTTTTTATTTCTTAGTTTTTATAATAATATAATTATTATATTAAAATATAAAATTAAATTTAAGGGAAAAAAAAGGCTGCTATTGCAGTGGCCATTTGTGGCTACTGTTTTGACTGATTTAAGGGAAAAACAAAAGGTTGTTATTACAGCGGCCATTTGTGGCCGCTGCAATAGCAGCCACTTTTGGCCACATGTAGCAGCCATTTATGGCTTGGCCGCTGTTGCAGCGGCTACTTTTGGATGCCTATAACGACAACCATTTGTGGCCGTTAACAACCATTTGTGACCGTTGTAATGGTGGTCATTTATGGCCACTACAACAGCGGCCACTTTTGGCCACTGTAGCAGCAGTTACTTTTGGCTGCTGCAATGGCGACGACGATCATTTGCTGACGTTGTAACTACAACAACTTTTGGCCATTGGCCATTTTTTTTTTTAAAAATAATTATTTATTATTTGGTTATAATGATAAAAAAAATGTTGGCAATGGATAAAGATTGTTTGGATAAAATAATGATGAAATTACGATTTTATCTTATTTTCAGTTAATTTTAGCAAAAGATTTTTTAACAGTTGGATATTATTGTTTATTTTCTAAAATTGGGGGTATCGATATTATTAGGTCAAAGTTTAAGGGTATTCATGATAATATTCCTATATATACTCAAATTGAGCGAAAATTAGAAACCAAAAAAAAAAAATCAATTTGTTTTTTTATATTGTATTCGATTCTCCTCTAAGGGAGAACCAAAAACCCGCAAGCAAAATCGAACCAACCCATGCTCACCCCTAATAAGCAGCATTATATATATATATATGTTCAAAAATGGTGATGCTAAAAATATCAATAATACTATATATCCTAAATTTTGATCCCAAAATTTGAATCTCAAATAATGTGTCAACTACCTATTGAATGGATAATTTTTTTAATTTTTAAAATTAGTCATTATACTATTAAATTTAGAATATGATTTACGAAGTGTAGCATTACTCTAAAAATATATAATAAAAGCATGAATCAAGATTATAATTATATTCAATATGTAGACAAAAATCATGACGCGCAAGCAAGTAATCATATGGTTGATCGGCAATAAAATCTCATGACAACTAATGGATATAATTGTAGAATGAATTTTTATATGGCCATAGATCGTAGATAAATAAAAATTTTATTGGTAGTTAGATCTTTTTTAATATTATATTTAATATCTTATTATAAATAATTTCCATCACACTCGCCCTTAAATAAATGTTGAATTTTTTTTTTTTATGTGGGTTAACATATTAATAATAAATATACATTATGGTTATTTTAAAATTATGGTCAATTTAAATAATTTATTTAAACTATTTTATTGAGCTCTAAAAATATCTATTGGGTAATAAGTATGTACTTATTATATATATAGACATAATACTAATTGAATTATAATTAATAGGATAATAATTTAATCAAATTAAACTATAATTGATGGAATAAGGGATAAAACTCTTTGTGCCTCCGCACCCCTTTTATCTTTTAAAAATAAAAATAAAATAAAATAATATATATATATATATATATATATATATATATATATATATATATAAGAAGAGTCTATTTCATAAAAAAGGAAACAAAAATTCCACACACCAAAAAAAATACAAACCTATCCTATAATAAAGGAAGAAGAGATCTTAAACTCAATAATAAAAGAAGAAGAGACTCTAACCCTACATACCAAAGAAGAAAAGACCCTCTCAAAAGAGGAAACAAAGACCCTACATATACAACCCTATAATAAAAACAAAAAAAAAAAAGACTTTCATAGAAGAGGAAACAAAGACTCCACATATACGAACCTCAAAGTAAAGGAAGAATATACCCTTTTATAAAAGAGAAAACAAAGACCATTATCTTTTAAAAATAAAATAAAATAACATATATACATATATATATATATATATGAAAATGATCTAAAAACAGTGTCATATAATGAAAAATAGTACCGCACAATAACTTGTTGCCCACTAAATCAGTCGTGTATGGATATATCTAATTCTCCGATGCGATAAATTGATGATATTGTATAGATTTGCGCGCGGTACCAAGTAATGACATAATAATCAATACTAGACAGTAAATGGTGGGAAAAAAAACATGTTAAGTGAAATGGTTTATTTTGATTTTTAAATGAATGGTGTAGATTTTGGAAGATCTCATGGTTCGTAATTGTGAATGAAAAATGAAATGTTTGGACCCATCAATTAAAATGATTGCCAATTTGCAACGACATTGACTTAATGTGTGCATTTAGCCAACTAGATTATTGTAGCTTTAGCTTTATCTAATTGAGTAGCTGCATGGGCATGACTGGCACCTTGAAACAGAAAAAATGCTAACCAAAATATTACCTCCTATTATTGCAATTTGCATATGCAGACAATGAACGTAGAAAGTGAGAAAAGAAAAAATAAATAAATAAATAATTAAGAGGAGAAACAAGTTGTGGAAGAAAGAAAAAGAAAAGAGAGATATTTAACAAATAAATAAACAAAAAGGCCGAACGCACGAAAGTAGAAGCTTTCGAGTCGCTAACCAACTTAAATTTTGCGTTTGGAAGAGAAAGAGTTAGTTATGACTCTTCCAAATCTTAGTTTATCTAAATTCTAATATTCGCGATTGCTTCTCATCTGCTGCTTCGTCATTTCTAAAAATAATGATGTAATCTACGAGGCAGATTTTAAAAAAAAAATTAATGCACAATGGATATCACCTTGTTTAAAATTTAAAAAACAAAAAAAACCAGAAATTAGAAGCTATTGTTTCACAACTTTCAAAAATAGTTCTATGATTAGAGACAATAAATCTAAAAATTGATATGAGATACATTGGACACTGTATTTTCAAGGATGACCTTAACTGCTGCCACTAACTAGATTTCACCTTTCTTTTTGATACAGAATCAGATGCTAATACATTCAACAGCAGTTAGCAGTCGTCCCACTTGGACTATTCCCTTCCTTTTTAACTTGCAATCAACGCCCTTGGTTCCTGACCTTCATCAGATTCGATTTCTGCCACTTCAGGATTACAACTCCAAATTTTGGTACCCTAGTTAACCAAATCTGATGGCCATCAATCAAAGCACATCTGCAGAAAGATCCACGCATGAAATTTTAATTCCCTCCATCTAACGCCATCTTCTTCCTATAGCCTTTAAGGCGTCATCATAGAAACAATAATAAAAAGTTAATAGCAAGTCAAAGTCAAAACTTAGCATGATCCTGACATGTTCATTTCCACCATTACTGAAAGGAAATTACCAGAAACAAACATTAATAACAAGTCCATCAACATTTAAAAATTCTACTTTCTACCAACACTATTTCAATTAAATTCCCTTTGGGCAAATTGTGGAACAAACTACGAAAAGAATATGGCAAGTATTTTCCAACCCATGACAAACATGGTCAATACAGCAGCAACATATGTAAAAATGCTGCTTGCTTGCAACCAAATTATTCATAAACATTGTGTCCCCAAAAAAATCTCTTATTTTGAAGCATTTTTTTCTTTAAGAGAGCTCCAAGTATGCAGATGCACAGCAAGATAGACAACAGGTAATGTGCTGTTTTACTTTGATTATTTTGACTTGAACTTGCTGCTGACTGAATCATAGCTTGGGACATTAATGACTGCAAGGAAAGAGGGGAAGAAGTTAAAGATGAATCACAAAAAAGAAAAAAGAGAAAAAGAAAAAAAGAAAAAACATATAACAGAATATTCTCCCTGAATCAATAAAATACCATCTCCATATGCAGCCATTGTGAGGGGGGATGAAATAAGCCTCTGTGCTACTGAAGCAATATCCTTTGCTGTAACTTCATCCACATGTTTCAAGAAATGCTCCAAGGGTTTCCTATGAATTAACAGACACATTTTTACAAGGAAAAGTCATGCTTGAGTCAGGTAAACAGGAAATGCGAATATTTACGGATGAATGGGTACTCAGGTCAACAGCAAGTAATTAACTCAGCAAGGAACACAATGCTGACCAATCTGTGCATTCTGTCATCAACAGAGAACAAAATATATGTTTAGGTGTTGACACCAAGCAGATGGAAGACCTTCCTACATCCCAGTCGCAGACCAAGGCATGGACAGATAATGAAAATATAAAATAGAGTTTTAAGATAAAAAAATGATATTCCAATACAGGAACCTAGGCAATGTTGTATTTGTACAGCTAACCTACAGTATTAAAAACCCAGCTTTCAATCCAGTGTGCCTTGATGTGCGGTTCTACTTATAGATCATGCGAACATATATTTACTAGTTAAAACACCATCGGCGAGCTGAACTTCAGAAAGGTAGCTGAATATAGAAAAATGAGACCATCAGAATGGAGAAATGGGAAGAAGGGCATATTGAAGGTAGACCTTTTCCATTTGGACTAATTCTAAAGCTTTCTTATACTTTGAAGGTTGTCATAACTAGCAACACAACATTCTAACTAGTTCCAGAGAGCCAGTTATTGATACTGACATGAATGCACATAATTATAAACAAGTGACAATAGATATTACTGAATTTGTCTAGACCTGCTGAATATTAATACTGATATACACAAAATGAGATACTAGATAAACACAGGAAAAAAGGAAAAAAGAAAAGATATGCAAGAAACAATTAAATGAACCAAAAAAGATAGATTCCAAGATTCTAGCCATACCTCTCACCATATGTCAAAACTTGTCTACCTATATCTTCAGAAACAACCATCTGCAAATAAAAAGAAAGAAAAAGCAAAAAGAATGTTAAACTTAGAAGCAGGACAAAAACCATTATCTGAGACCAAGCAATCAATGAACAAATAACATACTCTTGATTCCAAATTCATCAGAATAGCAGATTTTGTTGACTGTTTAGCACGATCTAGCTGTACTTGATCAACTGCATAGAGCAGATAGTGTCAATATTAGGCTAAGAAATCACTGTCAACATAGATACTAGACAAGATAAAGGTGTAGCTGCAAACCTTCTCCAAGTGTTGCCACAGCTATAAGCTCCTTCACTGCTACATCAATGGCATTTCCTACAAAATCAGAACCCTGAATCCAGACACATAAGCATAAAAAGACAGCTCCAATACCACTAAAGTGTGTCATAATGGAAAATGACACATCATATAGCATGAAAAGGCAATTGGGTACTAATCAGGGCAGACAATAGAAATAAAAGTGTTTTAAGCAACACCTAACCTACCACCCAACCATGCCATACACTAGCTTTTTCTTCTCACATGGAAAGCTGTTAGTCGTCCAATTCAGATTGAGCATTACTAAAAGGACATTGGTTGCATCCTCGGCAACATAGATACCCCCCAATGCCCTGATACAATCAAAAGCAATCCCCAAAGAAGATCTCACATGGTCACCATGCAGTTTAACAAACCTTTAATTACCTTTAGTTCAAGAGATTAGTGAGTTTTCAGTCGTCTAATCTTTCTCTGACAAGGAATCCAAATAAATATTGTGCTAATAAATTTTGTTTTAATAATGTAAAAATCTGCTAAAGAGAAACTCTAGTGATGTACAACAATGAAAATTTTGAAGTTTGACAACACTCGTTAAAGGGATGATGTGCTGTAACTTGTTAAAGGGATGATGTGCTGTCAGAGATCACATCCACTGAACATCACATGCAAGCATACTACCCAGAATGAGGAAAAAAGACAGCTAATATTACCATAGAATAGTTGGTTAAATTTTTTACCCCACGTTCAGAATACCCAATTTCTCTAACTAACCAAAAAAATTGAAGTTCAGAGGGCAACTTACAGTGGTACCCTGGATACCGAATATGCCCGAATGATTGTAGATGTTGTTGAATGCTGAAAAGGACTGAACTTGTGGGTACTGATTCAAAACGCGAAGATCTGTTCATCATGTTAGGCAAAGTTTTATAAGTCAATTTTTTTCGATAAAGGGAAAAAGTAGAATTCCAAGATGTACCTGTAGATAAATGACTCAAGTACTGTAAAATGGACAGTACCACTTAATGTGAATGAGAAAACAGTGACAAATGCATCTTCATGTATCTATGCATTACAAGAATAACTCCAATTTTATGCAGCCAAAGAGAAGAATGTGAAACCCAACAGTAGACCCATAAGGGATAAAAATATGATAGGATCAACTTACACAGCCTAGAGCACATTCCTTTTCCAGGGCCCCCAGCTGAGAATGATCCACCTCCTCCCATCAGCATCTACAATATAACTAAATTATCACTGATTGCCAACTTTAAAATTCAACAAGAAGTATGGAAAGCAAAATAAAGATGCAAGGACCAATATAGCAAAATCCGAATTACATGACTGTTAACGTACTAAAAGGTAAATGGCAACTTTGAACTAATTGAGTTGATATGGAAATCCAATATCAAAACCTGAAGAACAGTCAAAGTCATGGCATCCTTATCCTTATCCTTATCCCATCCACCAGGAAGTTCAAATGCAAGAGCAAAATGGGTGCTCCGGTCCTGCAGGAAAAGTGGTGTTAAAAAAAAACTAGATGGATAAGAAAGACAGAACATTAAATTTGATATAACATACCCCTAAATCAGCTTGACAACGAAAATCACCTCCTGTGTACACAGAATTTGGCTCTTCAGGATGAGGGATACTGGGTAGGTCAGATAAAAGTGGTTCTGCTACAGATAATAGCTGCTCATGTTCAACACCAGAAGCTGCAAGTGCCATCCGAGGAGCTGTATAATTTTCCTGAAATTTTCAGACCTCGGTTTAGGGATGCTAAAAAGTTCTAATTTTGAAAATAATAGTAAATCTTACTGCTTGATTTGCATAAGAAATAAGTATCTTTCATAAGCATTAGACTTACAGCAACAAAATCTTCCAAAATTGTACTGTTTAATCTATTTATGGCAGATTCTGGGGCTAGAAGAGGATTAGCCAATCCACCAGAATAACCAGCTGAGTGAATTGCTTCCAAGAGCAAGGCTTGAGGATTGTTGGAAGCCTCTGTGATCTCAGATTTCACCTTCTGGAGCTGCAGAAGGTAAATATGTCAAATTTGTGAGGGCAATAAATCTAAATTTCATCAGAAATGCATGCAAACAAAATGACAAAAGTACCTGTGCATTCACCTCCCAATCCAGGAAAAGAGGATTCCTCACACAGTCAACAAGAAGCTCTACCATTTCAGGAATGTAAGTTTTCAGAGCATCAAAGGTGTAACACATCTGCTCCCTAGAAGCTGAGGCTTGGACATTGCCACCAATTGCCTCCACTTCCCGAACAATACGCAAGTGGCTCCTGTTTCTTGTGCTTCTGAACGCCATGCGTTCAAGCAAGTGTGTGGCCCCAAATGAGATTGGTGACTCATAGATTGAGCCACAATCAACATATAACCCTATCGAGGCTGCGGGGATCTGGTTGGTAACAGGATGAAACAGAAACTTTCTTAATAAACAACAAAAACGACTTCCTTCCAGACATGAAACCTTAAATAAGAAAATTTTGTTCTTCACAAAAAAGAATGTGCTTACATACCGCTGATGTTTCAGAGGCAATTTTGACACCGTTTGGGAGAGTGGTAACCTTGGTTTTTCCTGGTTCAACATAATCAGACAATGTAGGTGGGAGAGAGACACCAGGAAGTGGAAATTCAAGAGGAGGTAAAGACTTGGACCGTTCCCCAGTCAGCCAGCTAAAGAAACCACCCAAAGAGGATGAATTTGCGGCAACAGCACTAGAACTTGCAAATCTTACAGTTACAGGTGTCCTAACGTGCACGTGGCCCTGTTCTCACAGTTCAATAGATAACAATTTCCACCATATAAGACTAACCATTATGTAATAGCATAAATTAAACATGCACAACTGACCAGATTACAACTGAAAGAGAAAATACATAAAACAGATACCACCAGAACAATATAAAGGCAGTATCAAGTTGAAATTATACTTCTCTTTATTAAGCCTTTCATTAAGTTGCAAAAGGTCAAAGTTTATCTTCGCAATTCTTTATATTTTTTCCCAACATGAAGCAAAGAAAAAAATTGTGAAGTTCTATTATTATTACAAATAAGTCTAAGTTCCTACATCAATACAACAATGCATCTTCTATGGATGAAACATACTCTATTCCCCGGACCCAACCAATAAGACCTGCAGAACACTCATCTGAAAAGAAACATTAGTTCACTCTTGATGACGTTCCCCCTATCAAATGGGTTGAACGAATTTTTGAATTTCAAGCTTGGTGTATAACTGAAACCCAAAAGTCAAATGAAACCATTGCTAATGTCATACACAAAGCAATTGCAAGATTCCAGGGAATCCTCAAGTATTGGTATTTACATCTTGGAGATTATCGCCAAATAATGCTACAACAGGCACCCACAATTGAACAGTTCATCAGCTTTATCTTTACAGAATTTGTAGGTGAAAAAGCACACTTAGTGGATAAAGCCAGAGAAGAATTTTTCAAATTAAAGTGTTGCTCATTCAAACGAAAGGATCTTGAACTTCATTTCAAAAAGGCGGTATCTAGATACTATATGCTTGGAATAGATGATCCCAATTTAAAACAAGCATATCTGAATTCTGTTCCAGAACCCTTGGGACAAGAAGCACTCAGAATCATTGAAGCTAAAGGACAAACTCTTGCAAACGCCTCAATCGGCATCATTCTACAGTCCATCATGCTCGCACTTGACAAATTATGTGCACGTCATAAATTTTTCAAAGATTTTGATCATAAAGGAAAAAAGATTCAAAGAGCATGTGAAAGACCAGACTTGTGGATCAAATGTCCAAAACCAGGAAGCTGTAGCTGCAGTGTGAAAAAGAAATAACACTACAGGAAATACAAGTTCCAGTCTCCATACAAGCTAAGGAAGAAACGTTTTTTCAAACGACGGTCAGCTTTATCCAAAAAGTCCAACAGATGTTTCATCTGCAAACAAAAAGGTCATTTTGCTAAACAGTGCCCACAAAAAGCCAAAAAGAAAAAAGTCTTTGCTGCCATCACTACTGTTTCCCAATGTAATCCAGAACAGGTTGATCTTGAGTCAATCTATTCAGAACAGTCAGAACCAGATAGTGATACAATCTTGGTTCTTTCATCCTCAGACTCAGAAACAGACTCCATAACAGATTCCCTAAAAATTCAACCCGAACCACACCACCTAACCAATCCATCAATGTCCTCAATCTCAATCCCTATGATAGAAATCCAAATACTTCCCACCAAATATGAAAACCCAATCAAAGTCTCAGGACTTCTTGATACAGGAGTTGCTGCGTCCATCCTGAACCCAGCCATTTTACCAAACTAGTATTGGAAACCGTACCAACAGACCTTCAGAGCTGCTAATGATGAATTGTTTATTGTTAATCTTATTAGTAAGATAATTTATCTCAAGTTCTTTCTAGGACTAATGATTAAACATAAACTTTTAGGATCTGATTTACCCGGTAAAGATATTGTTATTGGGTTTGATCTTATCCAAAAGTTATTACAAAAAAGAGTCCAACCCAAGCCCAACGAATTACAATTCAAAGCCCATTTCCTTCCTTGGACCACCATTCCAAATTATTTCACCCTTAACAACATAACAGTCACCTTTGACCAAATCAAAGCCCAATCAGCCGCCAATAGCCATTCAGAGTTTATTCTCAAATGTCCAAATCCTTTGTGGAAAAACCAAACCTTTTTCATCAAACTCCCGTTCAAGAAAAACGAAGCCATCAACCTAACAAAAACAAGCCATCCAGACATGTCACCAGAACACCTCCAACTTGCCAAATATGAACTCACTCAACTCTTGAACGAAGGATTAATCGAGCCAACAAGCTCTCAATGGGCATGTCAAGCCTTTTATGTCAACAAGAGAAGTGAACAAGTCAGGGGCAAACTGCATCTTGTAATTAATTATCAACCTCTTAATGATTTTTTACAAGATGACAGGTTTCCACTACCCAACAGACAGCAACTCTTTTCCAGAATATCCACAGCAAAATTGTTTTCAAAGTTTGATCTCAAATCAGGATTCTGGCAACTTGGAATAGATCCAGAAGATCGCCACAAGACAGCATTCTGTACACCACAGCATCATTTTTAGTGGACGGTCCTTCCTTTTAGACTTAAGACAGCCCCTTCACTATTCCAAAAAGCAATAATGCAGATATTCGAGCCAATCTCGAAAACAGCACTCATCTATATTGATGACATCTTGCTATTCTCGGATAATGCAGATAATCATCACCAGTTGCTTTTGCATTTCGGGACCATTTTGCAGAAATTTGGCATTATGATTTCCCTAACAAAATGCCAAGTGGGCCACAACCAGATTGACTTCCTCGGAATGACAATCAACAACGGACAATTCACACTTCAACCTCATATTGCCAGCCAACTCACCAAGTTTCCAGAAGAAAACTTATCCAGCACACAACTCCAACAATTCTTAGGAATTATCAACTACATGTCTGACTTTATTCAGAACCTGGCCCAGTTGACAAAACCGCTCTACCAAATGCTTAGAAAAAACCAAGCAAACTACTTCAGTCAAAAAGTTGAAAGAAATAGCCAACACTTTGCCACCACTCCAGATTCCCTCCTCGGGAAAAAGAATTCTGAAAACAGATGCAAGTGATCTGTATTGGAGTGCAATTCTCCTTGAAGAACTAAATGAAAAAAGAAGGATATGTGGATACAAAAGTGGCAGTTTCACTAACTCAGAAATTCACTATCACAGCACGTACAAAGAAATATTAGCTGTAAAGCATGGCATTGAGAGATTCGAGTTTCACTTGATTGGTCATCATTTCCAAATTGAAATTGACATGTCAGCTTTTCCCAACATGCTCAATTTTAAGCAGAAAAAGATTCCTCTAGCACAATTATTGAGATGGCAGAGATGGTTCTCCAACTACTCCTTTGACGTCATCCATGTAAAAGGAAAAGACAACACTATCGTAGACTTTCTTTCACGAAATCCTATAAAACGCCTGAGCCCCACAACTACTCCACCAACCACAAAGAAAAAACAGCTCACCATTTTCATGATGAACAATTTTACAGTCAAACCTCCTGTACCCTTCGTTCCACCTGAACTACCAGAACTTATTCGAACCAGAACCCTCCACTCTGCAGCCAAAGAACTGATATCCAACTATGCCATACAAGCTATCCAATAACATGGATACTCTGTTATTGGAAGTCCTATTTTCAATATCGATTATTCATTCTTCCATCTTCACTGAGCCACTCCCTTCCACAAATGGTCCAAAAATGTCCTGTACGTGCTTTGGTATTTACTAGACCTGTACACCATCGCTATGGATTTTTCATTGCAGATAACCCTTGAATGGATACAGCAACATGAAGATGACGACCCAGTTTGTATTTTTCTCTAGTGGTTCTACCCAAAATCCTGGTGGATAAACAAACTACAACACCTGCTGTATAAACACCTCAACAATGCAGTCCAACCAAGACACCTATGGACAGTCCTTCTTCTCCTACTCACTGCAATTGTTCCAAGAACACCACAAAATCGAAATGAGAACTCTAGAAAGAGTCCTGGCAGAAGAAAACCAAATAATTCCTCCATCAATATGGATTTCTCCTGAAGACCATGCACCTTGGGAGAATGTGTCGCCAGACTTCTCTGAAAAAGTAAACAATGCAGACTCCATTTTTCGAAGAAACCAACTCCAGACCTCTCACAAACAGACTGATTACGCCAGACATCATCACTACACTCCAAACGAACCTCCAAAACCAGACAGTTTCCCACAACCAAGCGTGCCATGTGACCACATGCAAGTGGATGACACCTCACAACAACCCAGCTTGACTTTATCACTGTTCCAGGATGCCCAGCCTTATCCAACCGACAGTGAAATCCAACAGGAAGCAGCCATGATAGCAAGCACAAGTTCAATGGAACCCGCATCACTAGACACGATAAGCTTTTGGGCCCAGTTCAATGAATTTACTCAGGGCTATGACAGCGACAACTCAAGCTACTCGTCCTTCCATAATGAATAAAGACAGAAACTCTATTGTAGCACTGTCTTATGTATGTTTTTACTGTGCTTTGTGATAAGTGTGTCAGATAAGCTTTATTGACAAGTGTGTCAAACAAAGCTTTATCTTTATGTCATTTTCATCTTTATATCATCAGTCGGCCATAAAAGTCTTTGTAATGATTTGGCCTTATGATTAGAAAGTCCTCAAGTCATAAATGTATGTCGGCCATTAGTGCCATAGTGTCAAGGTCCAAAAGTCTATATAAAGGCCTCTAAGTCCAGTTTGTACTCAGAACTTAGAACGAAGAACTTAAGAAAATAAAAGGTGTGTTTAAAAATATATTTTTCTAAAAAGTCCCTTTAGAATTCTCTTAACAACCTTAACCCTAAAAGGAAAAAATGGCATAGCAAAGATCAGGTAAGGGAGGGGGTCTCTAATCCTTGTAAGAGGCCAGAATCACTTCTATTTCTGTATGAAAAGGCTAGATTAGGTCAGAACCGCCGTAAGTCCCGCCGAGGCAAGGAGGCCGTTAGGGCAACAGGTTTACGTCTAACCTTTGGACTTGTTCTCAGAGAGCCTTCTTTCTTAGAAGAGGCCTATCCAGGCTCGTGATCAGTGCATACCTCAAGGGTTAGCCCGTTCTCCTCTCATATTGGTATCAGAGCCTTGTTTTTCTTTTTTTTTTTGTTAGGGTGTATAGAGAATTCTAGAACATAAGAAATGGAATCCTCATCCTCTTCTCCTATTCCTCTACCTACTCTATCTATTTCATCCTCTACTCGTACTTCTTCTACTACTCTCAAATCCACTAATGCATCCAAAATAGATCATTTGTACGAAATAACTTATCTACCTGAAGAATCCAAAATTACTGTCACAGACCTCCCCATAATCAACCCATACAGTGCTTTTCTCAAACCCCAAAAATCAGTGTCTACCACCATAAAACATCTTGTTACTCCATCCAAACCCAAATCCAAGGAATATGTTCAAGCCACCCGGTTTGATCATTGTTTCCTTCCAGCTACAACAGAAGAATAGTTGGTTCCTCTTCAGTTTCTAACAGACCTCATCCCCCAATGGCTAAGGCAAGGATACACTCATCTCCACTTTGGAGCAGTAAGATTTGCTTTAACCTTTCATGGCAGAAAAGGCCTTGAGACTGTAGGAAGGATAGCCTTACTTGATACAAGGTTTTTAACCTACAAAGAAGCATGTATTGGCACAATCCAGACCACTCTTAATGCAGGAACAGTGTTAATAACACTATACCCAAACTTTTGCATGCCAATATCTGACCCAAGTCTTACCTCAGCCCTAAAAGCCCAAATCCAAATCACAGGAGTAGTTCTAGAAACAGAAACATACATGGCAACTCTACACTATCAAATGGTGTAACGAGTCCAAAACCATGCTCTTGACTTTGGAATCCTTCATTCAAACCAGGATGCATTGCTCATCTCTGTTGACTCCACTAAAGTCTCATCCTGTACATATGTTCCCAGACAGTTGTCAAATGAAGAACTTGTCAACCTTTTGCCAAACACCTGGATCACCAAGTATGAACAAAACCACAAACAAAGCCAAACACCAAAATCCCTACAATCAACCAGACACAACTTCTTTCAAAGAAGAGACGACCAAACCGAAATAAGCTTTGAAAAACCCGGTCCATCTGCATCACCAAATTCTTTTCCCACACAGTTTATGGTCCAGCCAAGCAAACTAAAAACCAAACCAGGAGACTTGCCAGCAGTCGCATTCAACTCTGAAGGAAGCCTTATTTTTCCTTTCAAAGATCCCGATGGTCATTGGGACATTGACTGTCAGTGTCCTTCATGTCAATCAGACCCCTTTTCTGATGATGAAAACTTTGAAAAAAGAAAAAGAAAGGTCAAAAGAAGAAAAACTCTCAACAAATCTTAAAAGAAAGATATGATGATGATGACCCTGATGTTGGTCTTCTTGGCGAACCCTCTGGTAAGTTTGACTACTACATCACCTACTCAATACCAAAACCAAAGCCACTACCAAAGTCCTTTCAACCCTGTCACAAACCAAAACCATTTTTCAAAAATAAACCAACACCACCCTCAGTACCAATTCCAGCTTACATGTTTTCCCCAACAGACTTTCCTCCATTAACTCCCCAAACCAAATCTAAAGAAAATACTTTCCAACTATGGAAGGTAAAACAGTCAAATATCCGAAAACCAAATGGCTCTTATGAGCAGATCAGCCCAGCCGAAGCAGTATTGAATTGGCAATCAGAAAATGCTGTTGCACAAAACCAAGTTCTAAAAAGACTTGAAGAATCCCAGCAACGGATTGAAACTAAAGTTGACACAGGCTTCAGCACTCACACAACCATTCTTGAAAAACTCCGGCTTGAAATCAAAACTCTCCATGAACATATTTGTGAGCTTATCAGACAAGGTCTTCCTTTTGCAGAACAAGAAAAAAGGATAAATCATCTCAAGATCCAGTTACAAAGTCTTGAGAATGAATTTGTTCAACCATGGAAACCTGCAAACACTCTTCCAAAGATGTCACAATCTTTCGGTACCAGTTCTTTCTCCATCTTTGGTGACAGCTCCAAGCTTATCCCAAAGAAAAAGACAACAGAACATACCCAAAGACATGCCAGCACAAGTCATGACGAACCAGTTTTAAAATCCAGTACAGAGTCAACAAACCCAATCACTTCCTTCACAACAGAATCAATAATTTCATAGACAAGACTTCCAAAAGTTTCTATGCCATCTATGGCCCCACCGATGCCACAAATATTTCCACCAGCCTCCAAAGCCCAATTCATGGCCCTAAACCAAAAGTCACCAACTTTCTCTATTCTCAATCATCTAACCACAACTATGTCCTCACCAAACTCTCTTTCTGACTCAGAGTCAATTACCCAGCCTCAATTCATGAACACCACTACGGACCCACAGCCATCATATCCTCAAACAGAAGAATATGCTTCATCTTCTATGGATGAAACATACTCTATTCCCCGGACTCAACCAACAAGACTTGCAGAACACTCATCTGAAAAGAAACATTGCACATAGTGCCACTGATTATGCATTCCAATAACCAAAAGGGAGCAATCTTGCTCTGAGTAAGTGTAACAAGTTCAAATTCAACATCAAGTTCAAATTTTTTTTTCTTTCCCCAAAAGATAAACCTAACTCAATTTAGCTTCATCACTTATTTTGTTCTTCTTGCTATTGCATTTTGTTATCAATAAAGTGCAACCATGATCAAATAACAAAATAACTATAACAAGAAGCAAAAATCACCAGTTACATATCAACAGATCTATTAGCTCAAAAATTCACGCAACCAAAGATTCGACTATCTATATACATAGAAGCATCAAATACAATCAAAGTAGATTATCTTCCAATATGCTAATAATTAACTCGTGATTAGACGAGAAACCGAAAACAAAAATCAATTCAAAGAATCAAATTTAGGGTTTTCGGGTGATCCAGAAACTACTACTGACCTTGAGAGCCCGAAGGCGAGAAGCTGCTGTTCTGTACATGGTGATTGACAGTCACTTCTCTAAAACCCTAGTTTGTATGGACTAGTTTTTTTTATGATTTGCAGGGTCGAGCGAAAGACGCTCTCTCTCTTCACTTCGGTACCGCTGCTTGGCTTTGAGTAACGAGAGGCACGAGTCAGCAAAATCTGGTGCGTTAAATGATTTTTGTGTACACCGGTGCGTAAGATCGTAATTCGTGTAAACAAATGGTACGTATCAATATAAGAAATAACAAACTTTAATTATATTCTTATCTAATACATTTAATTTATTTAATATGTAAATTATTCGATATTATTAGATACACTTAAATACATAAATTAAATTTAGTTTATTTATATAATTATATACGATTATATTTATTTATAATTATATTCATTTAAAGCAACAATAATACCTATTTCATTTTATTTATACAAAAGATTCGATTTATTTAATACAATTATACTTATTTAAGTCATGATAAAGAAAATTATTTATTATTTATTTTTTTATCATATTTTTATTTTTAATTATATATATTTAAATTTATAATTAAATTCATATCTTGTTTGTGTCTTACACGAATACATATTAATTTATTTTTAAATGAATTAATTTAATTCATTTAGTTTAATGTGACTTAAACAAATTTATGAATCGTAAATGTCAAACACATATTCAACATTATTAATAAATGAATAATAGAAATTTGACCTGTTTATTAATTATGTTAATTTTTTTTATCCATATTTATTTAGAACATGTTAAATAATCATATCATAACTCACTTTACCACGTTTTACTATTGAGGTGCTATTACTATAAAACTAATGAATACGATAATGTATGAATTTCTTTTTAAAATACAATAATTTGTCAAATTAAAACTATAAGATAAGAGGGTGTTTAGTAATAGTAGGGGGATAAACTAATGATCAGACTATTTTTAATCCAATCCTTAGTGTTAGTTTGGTAGTTCATATATATTATAGGGCTATCTTTTCTTGTTTTCTCTCTATTCAAGGAGAAGGAAGCAAGTAAAAGTAGAAAGCCTTTATGGCAGTTACACTCACTTTTTTATTAGTGAATTTGGTGTAGGATTTTAATCATAGTTAATTATGATTGTTGGGGGTGAAGTTAGTAATTTAAGAGACTTGATAGCAGTACAAGGTTGGTGAAACCATAGATGCTAAGCAACTCATTATACTGTGTAGTTCGTTATATATCACTAAGGAAGAAAATATAACAATTAAACTGAGAGGATAATTGAAAAATAGAGGAGAAAAACTAAGAGCTGGCTGTTTGATGGCAAAGGTTATTGATGCAATAATTCTATATCTTAAAATTAAGTGCAAGTATACACTATTGTATGCAAGTAATAAATGGACTAATTAAGTCGGATGTCGAACCCACAGGGATAATTTCTTCTTTTTAACCAATTACTGAAATTATGTCTTCCTAATAATTATTCAAAAAAATAAAAATCTAAGAATGAATGTAGAAAATATAAAAGTAAAAACACAATGCAAAGAGAATTAGGTGATAGCAATATAGAGAAAACTAGGATTAATACTGTCCCTCAATATGCTTTCTAATGATTAATCTCTAATATTTAACTCCATTAGTTTTTGTTATTGATCAAGACACTAATGTATTCACAATGCCTTTTCCAAAGTATGCAAGTATACCTTAATTTACCAAATATCTATATTTCTATGGTACTTGTAATAATTAAGATTCATTAAGATTAGGTCTTATTAATCATACATGTCAATAAGGTATATTCCTATCCTAAATTGAAACTTACATATGCAACAATGAATGTTACTCTACAATCATGCATTAAATTACCTAGGTCTAAATATTATGATTCCTCTTCCGAGTTTATTAACAATATTACTAACTCATTCACCATATATTGGTCAGATATATTGAAGTATTAAGATTAAGTAATTTGAATATCAAAGAACTAAGTTTATTAAATATTCAAAAGATATGGCAATTAAGTATACATTTAGAGTTCAAGTATTAACCCTAGAAAATAAATTCAGTTCATGGCTACAAGAGAACAATAGTAAAAATAATAATAAACCATGATACAATCAATAGCAAATCGATATAGACGTCGAATTGCTCTTAATTGTGCTGTCTAAGATACTCTTAATGCTGAAGAATGCCTTGAATCTTCTCTCTAAAGTTTCTTCAATTAAACTCCTACTACGCTCCAAGACTCGTGCTCTGTATTCTTGGTGTTCTTGGATGTGTCTTGGGTTCTCTAGGTTGATTCTTAAAGGCTGGGAACAAGTGGCTTTTTATAGGGATTGATATAAGCTTGAAAATCTAAATTCTCGTTGGATTAGGACTCGCGCTACCGCTGGAGTGCTATACAGTTGTCGCTGGGGTGACATGTGAAAAAGTCTTCACCGCTAGAGCGGTGGAATGTTAGCATTGGGGCGCTGGCCTATCGCTGGCGTGGTGATTATTTTGCGTTGGGGTGCCAAATGCGACTTAAACAGGTCATTTTTTTTATTTCAATCACTGTTCCAGCGCTGAGGCGATAATCCTCGTGGCGCTGGGGCGCTGGACACATACTTTGAAAAGTTTGTATTTTAGTCCCTGTTTTTACTCCTTTTGCGTTCTTTCTTTAAATTTCGTTCAAGTCTCTATAAATAACAAGCACATAAATAGCCATCTATTCTCATAAAATAATAAAATATCAAAATAAAAATATAAGAAAATATATGACAAATTTGCCCTTATCAGTTATATTTGTCTACAAAGGTAGTAAACAGAGAAGCTTTTAAAGCAACTATAGGTTAAGTCTGGAGATCGATTGGAAGAGTACATATTCAAAGCTTGGGGGGAAATCTCTTTGTATTCCATTTGGAACTAGAGGAGGACAAGAGAAATGTGCTAGCCTTTGAGCCATGACATTTCGATGAAGCTCTTACAGTATTATCAAAAGCAGTAGGCCTGTGAGAGGTAAGTCAACTTAAATTCATGTTTACATATTTTTGGGCTTAATTACACAATATTCCAATTACATGTATGCAAGAGGATATAAATAGAATGATAGGCAGTCATATTAAGAAAGTGGAAGAAGTAGAGATTAATGACATGGGGGAATGCCTAGGGAAATTTGTGCGTCTTCGAATCAGGATGGATATTACCAAACCTTTGAGGAGGTATGTCAAGGTTATAATGCAAGATATGGATTATGAAGTAATTATGCCAATTTATTTGAAAAATTACTTGAATTTTGTTACAAATGTGGTTGTATTGGGCATTTATATAGAGAGTGTGAAGAGCAAGATAACCCTGAAGATTAGTTAAATAAACAAGGAAGAATGGAGAATACTTTTGCCTATAGTACATGAATGATAACAGGGGTAATAGAAAAAAAAATTCAAAAATAACAGAGGGAAGTATTAGGACTAAATTTCGTCAAAAGAACATAATCAAGAAGGGAAATATGGAAAAGCTCAAGGGAGTCTATACAGAAGGTGAAACAGAACTAAAGAATCATCATGGCTCTAATAAAACTGACAGGACCCTACCCGAGACCCTCTACTATAGATCCCAGTGGTCTTGCCGGGCACCCCGACGGAAATTCTTCCAACCTAACTGGGTAATTTGAGAAATTCCGTGAGGCGAACCCCTTTTTAATTCTTGCTACTACTGAGAAGGTCTTGTAATATACATGAAAATGACATCTTAATTTAAAAAAAAGGGACAGAGTTTCCCCTGTTTTTCAAAAATTCATATAAAACCTGCAAATAAATTTCACTTCTATTTCTAATACATCTCAATACTACCAATTCGGACCTCCGGTCCTTTCTAAATCAAATTCAACACAACTCAATTATTCATTTAAACCACAAAATGAGCATACTCGTAAAAAGAAAAAATGATCATCAAAATCTCGAATTCTTTTCTTGTTGGTTCAAAACATACATACAAATATACATGCCTACAACTACTATGCATAAAGTAAAGAGTGCTATTTAGCACATTTACATGTACAAAAATGATATTCGGATTCGGCCCACTACTCGATAATAGGAGAATCAGCAGCTTGCGTACTGAGACCTGCACCTGGGAAAGGGGTTTAGAAAATATAAAACATAAAACAGGTGAGCTAAAGGAGCTCAGTGAGTGCAAATAAAATTTCAATAAAATAACATCATGTATAGATAGCAAATTATAAAGTTCGTGCAGAAATCATGCTTCCAAAACTGATGTAAAACTGTAAAACGGTTTCTAACATCATATGCTATTGAAATCTTGCCGAGCGGGTTTTATCTACATCTTTGGAAAACCACATCCAGAATCTGTGTAACATAATAACTGCTGTGTGCATATAAATGCATAAATGCTATAGGTAAATTGAAAACTAGTCAGATCCTCGCTCGGCCATTTTTTTTCTAAACTGTACCAATGGTAACCCTAAAGCTCTATACTCACGCAGCGACTCAACTAGCACCGCACACGTGAGTAGGTCACGGGGCACCTCAACTAGCAGCACCCACAGTGACACCTCAAGACATCTCACTGGCTATGCAGCAGAATCCTATATCGCATACATATAGCGAGACAATACCCCGACTTTTCGGAGTTAGTGACACACCCCCAAGACCTGCCCATGTGCACGGGATATACCGGCCAGGTCTAATATAATCATCACCACTACAATCTGAGGGTACCAATAGCCTTTAAAATAAATGCAGAAATTCTAAAACTGTTTCTCAAATCGAACATGTAAAAGCATGTCTATGAATATATATATCAAGATCATAAATCATGTTTATGCATCGAAAGCTCATAAAACATACATATTCATTATGCGAAAACATAATAAATGAAAAGTAAAAGAAATGACAGATTTCCACTCACAACCGCTCCACGCTAAATTACTAAATGACATTTAGAACCAAATCGAATGCTAGAATCTCATTTAACTACTAAATACCCTAATCGGCATACAAAGCCCGAATGCGTACTACTTCCTGATTTTTATTTACGGAGTCATTTAATTTAATCTAACTCACCATCTGGCGCCCTGAGAATTATGCACGCCCTATAACTTGGTTGGACATACATGCCCTTCACCTTTCCAAAATGGACAATTATGTCCAATTTTCTTCATTTTTGGTTTTTCCATCAATCATATACATTCAATTTACAATATGCACCATTTACACACAACAACTCAATCAAAACACCACTCAATCCCTAACTTCCCTAAAATGACATAATTTTACCCTAGGTTCCAACACATTCCTTTTCTCAATTTTTTGTTCCAATTACAATAAAATCAAGCAAATTTCATTCTAAAACCCTAATTACAACCAATTGAAATCTCTACAACAAAATCACCAAAAACCATAATTCTTACATTGTCAATTTCTGCAAATTGATGACTCCTTCAAGCTCCACACTAGAATTCAATCCAATCTAAGCCAAGAATACACACAAGAACATCAATTTAAGCATTCTTGAAAGCTCACTTATCAAACTCATAAAACAATACTTTTCTTACCTCTTTTTCTTGAATTTCCATTAATTGAGACTTCAATTGAGCTTAGGGATTCATATGCAACCTTATTTTAGCTTGATTACATATGAAAATCATGAAAAAAAAACTGAAATTTTACTGTAGCAGCACCTTCCCCCCTTGCACGAATTTGCTCTAAGTGTTTGCTTTTCATCTCTTGAAAATTCTACAACCTTCCAACATATATATAGTGCTCCCTTAATTGACCATTTTGCCCTTCAACTTACTCAAAACTTCTAATTTGCCATTAGTTTAAATGAAAAGATTTAATTGGTTCATTTGTAACTATCTAGTTAGAATAGTCAAAAGAACTAACTAGAGTTTTCAACTTGGCAATCCGTGAGATTGCTTCTAATTGGTCCATTCCTTAATATATGGATTGTATTTCTCAACAAAGGCTTGTTCCATATATAATCTTTAAATAAAAATTCATGTAGTAAATTAGGATTTTCTTTTCTAAGCCAATAGAGAAAAATTTTAAAAATATTTTAGGGTCATCCGGCGCACCGATTGAGTGTGAAATTATCAAATTATGTCTAATATCTCTTACGTGTACTATAAAGGAAATATTTCTAATAGGGTTAAAATCGAGTAACCCTACGGTGTCTTATTTGTTCTATACCAAAATTTAAGCGCCAATACTACTAATAGAAATTGGATATTACAAAAACACACGAAGCACACCAACTTACAAGAAGATTCAAGTGTAAAAGGGGGGCCTAAAAATAAAGAGGATCCAATAACAAATCCAAAAATACAAAGGTTACTTAGCTTGGAGAAGGAGAAAATAGAAATGAGGGATCTCGAGGTCATTAATGACGATGGACATGGGGTGATGGAGATGGAGAATGCTACCAGTCTAGATGATGGGAAGGAAAACAAATAGCCTTTTAATGCTAATTTGAAAAAGGTTTTGAAGTTGGCGGAAAATGAGAATTTTGTAGAAGGTAAAAAAGGCTCAAAGGGGATGAAGTAAAGTTAGCCATTCTTTTCGGCCAACAATTAAATGATGTAAATGAGCCTATCAGTTGAGCCCAAAAATAAGAAGGAAGGGCTTGGTTAAATAAGGGGGGAAAAGTGGAAATATATAGCTAGAGATATTGGGCTGGAGGATGGACAAAAAGAGGAACCCAAAGCTGGGAAAAGGAAAAAGCCTGAAGATTGGTTAGAAAGCCCATAGCAAAATTTATGGTTTATCAGTTACAAAACAGGGTAATTATTTTGGTGGGAACGTATCAACAGTGGCTTGAATGACATTTGTTCATTGACGGTACCTACAAGGTAGCCCCACAAAGAATTATGAGGATATTAAGCTGGAATGTCTGAGGTTTAGGAAACCCTCAGATATTTAGATCACTAAATAATAGGCTCTAAGAAAATGCTCCTAAAATTGTCTTTTTATGTAAAATCAAGTTGAATGAGCACTAGATGAAGCAAGTTGGAACCAGGTAACATTTCTAAAATTACTTTGCAGTCAATAGAAGGGAATGCAAGGAGGGCTGGCTTTCCTGTGGAATGACAGAATCGATCTAAGTATTCTTTCATACAATAAGGGTCATCTTAACTCTACGGTTAAAAATGAGAAAAGCAGAACTTGGAGATACACACGAGTATATGGACCCTTTAAGGCAATCAATAAAAAACACACTTGGAAGCTTATGAAAAGACTTGCAGGCTTAAGTAATTTGCCTAAGGTTTATAGCGGGGATTTTAATGAAGTTTTTTCAAATGAGAAGTGTAGACCACCCCCGCACCAAAAAAAAAAAAATCAGAGGCCATTAAGGGATTTAGAGCTACTGTCAAAAGATGTGGCTTCTTTAATTTAGGGTACTGTGGTGTGCCATTTACCTAGTCAAATAGACAATTTAGAGCTGCTTAGTTAAAGAAAGACTTGACAGGTTTTTAAGCAATGATGGTTAGGGAAACTTGTTAAGGGTGTAAGTTTTGCATTTCACCTCATCTAAATCAGATCACTACCTAATTCTTTTAGAAGCATGGGAAGGGCTTTTGGATCCTAAAGCTAAAAGGAGAAATAATTTTAGATTTCATTATGTAGCCTTATAGGATAGCCATTCTAGTTGTGCAAAGGTTTTGAAGGGCTGCTGGAAGAATGGTGCAAACTAGAAAGACAATCTAGTTCAGTGTTTAATTGACAAGACAGGTAAAGTGAAAGGAAGGCTTCAACAATAGAGCAAAGAAAGTTTTGGTGGTAGAAAAAAAAAATTGAACCTGTTGCTCTAAAAACGTAACTCAGTGTAAGGTGGCTGCCTCCAATAAATAGTAGGGAATAAGATTCAGGAATAGGAAAGATAAATTGATAACCTCTTGCACGAAGAGGAGATTTATTGGAGACAAAGATCTAGAATTTTACAGTTGAAAAAAGGGAATAGAAATACAAAATTCTTTCATATTGTGGCTTCTAAAAGAAAGAAAAGAAATAAGATTAAAGGCCTCTTGAATGAGAGGGGGATTTTGGATTGATTTTGACCAGGGAGTTGAATAGGTGGCCTGTGACTATTTTTCAAGCATTTTCTCTTCATCTAAGCCTTCAAATGAAATTATGAAGGATGCTGTTCAGAGTATGCTTGAGTGGATCACAACAGAGATAAAGGAAATCTTGTCCAAACCTTTTTCTAAAAATGAAGTCCTTAATACAGTATAGCAATCAAGCTCTTTCAAGGCTCCTAGACTATATGGTCTCCCTACAGGTTCCTTCCAAAGACATTGGGATGATGTGGGGGCACCAAGTTGTGGACATTTATCTACATGTACTGAATGAGGAAGGTAATATAGCGGCACTAAATCATACCCTTACTTTGATCCCTGAGACTAAAATCCCTCAAAGAATAATAGAATTTAGGCTAATTAGCTTGTATAATGTTATCTATAGATTCATTGCAAAGTGTCTTGCCAATAGGCTTAAGGGTGTCCTATCTAGTATTGTCTCTCCTAATCAAAGTGCCTTTCTTCCCGATAGATTAATCAGTGATAATGTCATTATTGGATCTGAATGTCTTCATAAGCTTAGGAAAATGAAAAAGGGTAAAGACGGTTTAATTTCCTTAAAGTTAGATACTAGTAAAGCCTCTGATAGAGTTGAATGGGAATTCCTTAATGTTGTAGTAAGTAAGATAGGGTTTCCTTGTAAGTGGATCAAACTAGTTATAAGGTGTATTACCACTACATCCTTCTCTATGTTGATCAATAGGGAAATTATAGGCAAAGTAGTTCCTGAAAGAGGTCTCAAACATGGCAACTCTTTATCTCCCTATCTCATTTTTTCTATGTGTGGAAGCTCTTTCTCATCATTATTGCACAAGGTAGAAGCAGAAAATAAACTTAGTGGTATCAGATTCAGCAATTCAATCTCCATATCATACTTGTTGTTTGCAAATGACAACTTGGTTTTTGCTAAGGTAAATCTGAGTGACTACAAACACCTGAAACAGGTCTTTGATTGCTATGCAAAGTGTCACGACCCGATTTCTCGAAACCGTGCGGCCTTAGACACTTGCTAGTGCTAAGCAGCCTACAAGACCCCAATTAACCAAAGAAAGAGATGAAGAAGAAGCACACCAAGTGTTTGAGAGAATGCTCTCGTATTTTATTACTAAAGAGAGATTACAAAGCTATACACTTACAAGCTAAGAGTAATCCTCCAAATTGTAGAAATACTCTTAGCTTGTAAGTGTATAGCTTTGTAATCTCTCTTTAGTAATAAAACACGAGAGCATTCTCTCAAACACTTGGTGTGCTTCTTCTTCATCTCTTTCTTTGGTTATTGGGGTCTTGTAGGCTGCTTAGCACTAGCAAGTGTCTAAGGCCGCACGGTTTCGAGAAATCGGGTCGTGACAAAAGGCATCAGGCCAAGTCTTTAATTTTGAGAAATCTTAGATCATTTTCAACCCCAACATTGTTACTGACTAGAATGTGGTAGTCCAAAACATATTCCAATTGAGGAGTGTGTCAATTCATAAAAAATATCTTGGTCTCCCATCTATGATAGAGAGAAACAATAAAAGTTTCTTCAATGAGACCAAGTTAAAGATAAGCGGTAAAATTAAGGGTTGGCGGGAGAAGTTGTTTTCTAGCGGGGTAAGGAGGTATTCATCAAGGCAGTAGCACAAGCTGTGCCTACTTTTGCTATGAGTGTCTTTAAATTTTCCATAGGCCTTTGTGATGATCTGAAGAGGCTGTTGAGCAATTTTTGGTGGGGGCATAAAGATTCAGGAGAAAGAAAAATCCATTGAATGAGTTAGGATAAGCTATGTAAAGGAAAAGGCAAAAGGGGTTTGGGATTCAGAGACTTTTCTTGCTTTAACCAGGCTCTCTTAGCCAAGTAAGGATGGAGAGTTCTTCAAAATCCTGATTCCCTAATTGGTAGATTCCCTAACTTGGGGCATAATCTATCTTTTATTTGGAGGAGCATCATTTGGAGCAATAATCTGTTGAAGGATGGTGTTAGATGGTTTATAGGTAATGGAAGCCGTGTTGAGATTTACAATCACAACTGGCTTCCAAGGAAGCACTCCATGAAGTAAGTTTCTCCCCCTACCCTTCCAACAGATGGAAAAGTGGAGGTGTTGATCAATGGTCAGAATGAATGGAAAGTAGAGACTATCCAATAGCATTTTTTGGGCTTGGATGCTGATTTGATTCAAAAAATTCCTTTTCCCTTGGCTGAGGTTGAGATGACACATAATGCTGGCATTTTGACAAAATGGGATTTACTCAATTAGAAGTGGGTATTATACTGCCATGGTAGGGAAATCTCTAGATGAGGTTGATTCATTCAGAAGATTAGGGAAAAATGGAAATAAATTTGGAACATTGCAGTACCCCAAAAGATGAAAAGTTTTTTTTGTAGAGATATTTAAATAACTCTCTTCCCACAGGCTGCACTCTGATGTCCAACAGGGTCCATCTTAACTCTTTGTGCTTTAGATGTTCCAGGGAGAAGGAAGACATCTTCCATGCACTAGTCTCCTGCAAATGGCTAAAATGGTTTGGAAGTGTACTAATTTTGTTGAAGTGGTTAAAGGTATCCAGGAAAAGGACTTATAGTGTTTTCTAGATTACATTGAATCAGTATCTACTCAAAGTGAATTTGCTAGAGTAATAATACTGATACTGGCAAATTGGAAATGGAGGAACGGTTAAGTCATGAAAGGTGTGTAAGAATGTCCTAAGCAAGTTGTGGAGATGGTGGAAGCCTATTTTGATTCCTTTAGTGTAAGCAACAGTGTTAAACAACAGGTTATCAAGACTTAGGTCATAGACCTTACAAGCTTAATGAGGGAACTTTCTGTAAGTCAATGACTCAAGATATATGTTGATACTGCAATTGAGGAGATGAGGGCCAGGGTTGGTTTAGGGGCTATTAATAAGAGTGGTGATGGTTTAATTATTATAATGGCTACCACATCAAGGTATTGTTAGCTTAATGTCAAAACTGCAGAGGCAAAGGTTATTCAGCTTAGTTTAGATCTTGTAAAAAGACCTATAATATCCAAATATCCAAATATTGTAGTTTGTTCAGATGTAAAGAATGTAGTTAACTTAATAAAGGGAATTATCAATTCTTTGAAAGAGATTAGGTGAATCATCAATGATATCCAAAGTCTCATGAAGGAAAGCGATCATGCTTTTATTAGCTTTATGCCAAGATCTCACAATGTATTGGCTAATAAGTTGGCCAAAATTGTCTTGAATTTTGATGGTGTAAAGGTTTGGCTACAAAATTTTCTAGTTTTTGTCCTAGTAATGAAATCTTTTCTTTAAAAAAAATATATTATAGGCCTATTCTATATAGGGCCCATTATTCTTTCTTTGGTAAATATAGAAATTTATCATAGAATAAGTTATTTATATAATTAAAAATTATATTTTTAAATAAAAAAATAAATTATTAATATAATAGTGATAATTTAATAATTATGGTGAAATATTTAATAAATTATAACTTACATTTATTAAACTAAATTAAATTATATTTTTTTAATTTTTTTTTCAATTAGTCTAATCCAATCTCATGTAACACCAAACACTAAAATCGTATAAAAAAAAAAATTGTGAACTTTGTCAAAGCATTATAAGAGAAAAACTAAAACTAAAAATTGTTTTTTTTTTAAAAAAAAGAGATAAAATTATTTATTACATGTCAATCATATTTGATGCTTTTAATGTGTTAAGCTTATAAGAAATTTGATAATTAAAAAGAATTTTATAGATAATAAGTGGTTAAATTTGATATCAAATGATATTTACTCTTCCTTATCACAAAGAGAAAAAGGAAGGAGATTTCTTTCTCAATTAACTCATGAAATTTGATCGTTTTTCAACTTAATGTCCTATAAACATAATCACTCAATAAAATCATAAAAATTTATTGGGGGGATGAAATAGATTTTAAATTTCAATAGTTGATATGAATTTTTTGGAAGTGTTTCACTTAGCTCATCTAAATAATTAGGCAGATCTATTTCACGAGGAAACATTGCAAAGTTATACTCAATTCCCACATTAATGTCATTATCATTATTGGAGCTAAGGAAGTAATTTGGCTTATATTATTTTGTGAAAGGAGTCTATCTATCATTTATTTATAAATAATTTTATCAATAAAAGAAATTTAATCAAAATGTGTTGTTCTCCTTGAAAATCTACAAAGGCCCAATATTTAGGAGTCCAAATATTAAGCCCATACCATACTTCGTACAAATGAATGGGCCTAAAGGCCTAATACTGGGGCCTATCGCCCGGGGGCATTCGAGGAAATGAGGCTCAAATGTCCAAAACCTGTTTAGACAATTACCTCATTATTCCGACCATCTCAGGTCCTATCTTGATTGTTCTAAGTCGCGTAGCCTAGTACTCAACCACGTACCTAGAGGCTCTAACCGGAGCAGTATAAACACCATGAGAAGATCGGCGCGGCGAGTATACCAAGCCACTTGCAGATAAACACTCCCAAGGTCGCTTGAACAAAAAATGCTGAGTAGCTGGCTCGACAATTCCAGGAAAACTTATAATATAGAAATGTTAAGTCAAACGGCCTAAATAAGGAAAGTTATTATGAGTGACAACCAGCGCCATCTTTAGAAAGAATCCTTTGATTTTGAGAAGCATTATCCTCTAAATCATGCCAAATAATCAAGTGATAACCTGAAACGACCCCCTTCAGTTACACTAGGCAATCCGGTGAAGATAAGTATCTGCCCACAAAAATCTTTGGAGCCTGATGCTATATAAAGGGGAGAAACGATTAAAAATAGGTTTTGACTTTTGGCATTCAAAATGCACAAACTCTCTTAGTATTCGTATTTCTACGCTTTTAGGAAAATATCTGACTTAAGCATTGGAGGGTTTTCATTGGAACCATCACCGGCGAGGTCTTAACGATAGCCTTCTATATGTTTGTAGGTGTCACAGAAACAAGAAACCTAATGAAGCTCAAAGTCCTAGCCCATACAGACAAAACCCGGAGTTTTAGTTCCTACTTCAAACAAATTTATAGCTCATTTGCTTAAAGAAGCCATTTTTTTGTCAACAGTTTTTGGCACTGTCTATGGGAATCAGAACAAAAAGCTTTGTTAAGAGTCTACCTTTACCTTGCAAATGGTAGAGCATTCATCCAACAATTGAAATTAGCTCACAGGATAACGGATGATGGATCTAAGTAGAAATAAAGGCTAAAGAGCTCGTCTGGCAAGTCCAACAAGCCAACTTGAAAGTTCCTTACTCGATTGATATCTAAGAGAAGCTACAAATATTAAGGGATGAGTGAGAAGAATTGAGGTAACTGATGATTGAAATGCTGAAGAAGCAAGGGAGAGAGAATAAGGGGAGGCAAGGGACGATGAGAGAGGAAACCCCAACCCGTAGGGTTTAGATATTCAAACTCAAAACTAATTAGTTCAGGAAGAGAGGTTGGAGGTCTCTCATAACCCAGTTGGAGAAGGAAGGCATAGCCAGGTACCTGGTAAACGAGAGATGTCTCGGGTCGGGGACTCTGAGCAGGTTGTGAGGAATGAACATAATCCTGAACAGCTAAATATGAGCAGACTTTAGAAGACAAGGTCCACAACCTGAAATAGCAGTTAAAAAACATCCTGGAGGAATGAGAGAAGAAAGAACAATCCCTCCCAAAAAAGACTAAGAGGGAAAGGAAATCTCCATTAATTAATAAGCTAAGAGACATGTAACTTTTGAGCGGGTTTAGATTACCGAGCCTCCCAGTTTATAAGGAAGCTACTGACCTCAACCACTACGTTGACTAAGCTGTCCATTATGGGGTTGAGGTAAGATCAAATGTGCAAACTTTTTTATATGAACCTTAAAGGTCTGACCCTCCTCTAGTATGGAGGACTAAAATAGCATAGTATCTTATCTTATTACGAGCTCACGGAGAAGTATGCTCAACATTTTTGAGGTTTTTATGAAGTAGTAAAAGACCCTCGGCAGTTAAAGCAGATCAGGCAAGGAAGGAACGAGAGCCTTAAGAATTATATAAGGAGATTCTATAAGGAGGTGATTTTATTGGGGGCATTCAAGAACGCCTATAGCTTTGGAGGCACTCAGATTGAGATTAAAGTTAAATAGGTTCTAGCACTACCTATCTGAAAGCAACGTCTCGAACTATGCCACGACATATAATAAATCTTCGAAGTACATTGCCATAAAGGAAGAAGAGGAAGGCTCGAGGTTGGGTTTGCCCGAGGGAGAATGAGAGATACAAAAGGAAATGGAGAGGTCGCTACCCCCTACGAAGTATCAAAGGGTGGACAATGATTATCAATGTAATATCCAATCCCTATTAGTAGTATTGGCGTCTAGATTTTGGTATAGAACAAATAAGACACCGTAGGGTTACTCGATTTTAACCCTATTAGAAATATTCCCTTTATAGTGCACGTGAGAGATATTAGACCTAATTTGGCAATTTCACACTCGATCGGTGCGCCGGACGACCCTAGAATATTTTTAGAATTTTTCTCTATTGGCTTGGAAAATAAAATTCTAATTTACTACATGAATTTCCATTTAAGGGTTATGAATGGAACAAGCCTTTGTTGAGAAACATAATTCATATATTAGAGAATGGACCAATTAGAAGAAATCTCATGGATTGCCAAGTTGGAAGTTCTAGATAGTTCTTTGGACTATTCCAACTAGATAGTTACAAATGAACTAATTACATAATTAGTTTTCAACTAATGGAAAATTAGTAATTTTGAGAAAGTTGAAGGGAAAAATGGTAAATTGAGGGAGGACTATAAATAGGTTGGAAGTGTGTAGAATTTTGAAGAAGATCAAAAGCAAACACTTAGAACAAAAGAGAGAAAATTCGAGCTTGGAAAGGGGGGCTGCTACAGTGACCTTTCAAGTTTTGTTTTCATGAATTTTCATGTGTAATCAAGCCAAAATAAGGTTACAAACCAATCCCTAAGCTCAATTAAAGTCTCTATTAGTGGAAATTCAAGAAAAAGAGGTAAGAAAAACATCTTTTATTAGTTTGATAAGTGATAAGGGCAAATTTGTCATATATTTTCTCATATTTTTATTATTGATATTTTATGATTTTATGAGAATAGATGGCTATTTATGTGCATTATTGTTATTTATAGGGACTTGAACGAAATTTAAAGAAAGAACGCAAAAGGAGCAAAAACAGGGACTAAAATGCAAAGTTTTCAAAGTATGTGTCCATCGCCCCAGCGCCACAAGGATTTTCGCCCCAGCTCTGAAATAGTGATCGAAATAAGAAAAACGACTTGCTTAAGTCGCGTACAGCGCCCCAGCGCCAGACAGTCACCGCGCCAGCGGTGAAGCCGTTTTCATGCAGCGCCCCAGCGCCAAGATCCCACCGCTCCAGCGGTGAAGGCTTTTTCACGCGTCGCCCCAGCGACAAATGCATAGCGCGCCAGCGGTAGTGCGAGTCCTAGTCCGACGAGAATTGAGATTTTCAAGCTCATATCAATCCCTATATAAAGCCACTCGTTCCCAGCCTTCAAGAAAAGAATCCAAGACAACCCAAGAGCACCAAGAATACAGAGCACGAGTCTTGGAGAGCAATAGGAGCTTAATTGAAGCAACTTTGGAGAGAGATACAAGACGTTCTTCGGCATCAAGAGTTCCTAGGCAGCGCAATTAAGAGCAATTCGACGTCTATATCGGTTTGCGATTAATTGTATCATGTTTTATAATTATTTCTACTGCTGTTCTCTTGTAGCCATGAGCTAACTTATTTTCTAGGGTTAATATTTGAACTCAATATGTGCGCTTAAATTGCCATATCTTTTTAGTATTTAATAAACTTAGTCATTTATTATTTAAGTTATTTGTGTTTAATGCTTCAATATATCTGGCCAATATATGGTGAATGAGTTGGTAATATTATTGATAAACTCGGAAGAGGAATCATAATATTTAGACCTAGGTAATTTGATGCATGATTGTAGAGTAACATTCAATGTTGCATATGCAAGTTTCAACTTAGGATAGGAATATACCTAATTGGCATGTATGATCAATAAGACCTAATCTTAATGAATCTTAATTTATTACAAGTACCATAGGAATATAGGTATTTGGTAAATTATGGTATACTTGCATGACCTTGGAAGAGGCTTGTGAATACATTAGTGTCTTGATCAATAATAAAGACTAAAGTGAGTTAAATATTAGAGGATTAATCATTAAAAAGCATATTGAGGGATAATATTAATCCTAGGTTCTCTCTACGTTGCTATATCTTTACATCTCATTGCATTGTGTTTTTACTTTTATATTTCTTACATTCATTCTTAGATTTTTATTTTTCTGAATAATTATTAGGAAGATATAATTTTAGTAATTGGTTAAAAAGAAAGAATTATCCCTGTGGGTTCGACATCCGACTTATTTAGTCTCTTTATTACTTGCATACGATAGTGTATACTTGCACTTAATTTATGATATAGAAATATCGCATCAATAAGTGAGATTTTAAGAATGCTTTAATTGATGTTCTTATGTGTATTCATGGCTTAGATTGAGTTGAATTCTAGTGTGGAGCTTGAAGGAGTCAATATTTGAAGAAATTGACGAGGTGAGAATTAGGGTTTTTGGTGATTTTGTTGTAGAGATTTCAATTGGTTGTAATTAGGGCTTTAGAATGAAATTGACATGCTTTTGTTGTAACTGGAACAAGAAATTGAGAAAATGAATGTGTTGAAACGTAGGGTGAAATTCTGCCACTTTAGGGAAGTTAGGAATTGAGTGGTGTTTTGATTGAATTGTTGTGTGTAAATGGTGCATATTGTGAATTGAATGTATATGGTTGATGGAAAAACCAAAAATGAAGAAAATGAGACATAATTGTCCATGTTGGAAAGGTGAAGGGCAATTATGTCCAACCAAGTTATAAGGTGTTCAATAATTTTCAGGGTGCCGGATGGTGAGTTAGTTTCGATTATGGCTCCGTAACTAAAATCGGGAAGTAATTTACATCCGGGCTTTGTATGCCGATTAGGGCATTTAGTAGTTAAATGAGATTCTAGTATTCGATTTGGTTCTAAATGTCATTTATGGCGTGTAGGTGAAGATAACAGAGAGCATTAACGGGAGCAAAAATCGGGAGCGAAATTGAGCGCAAAGCGGTTGTGAGTGGAAATCTGTCATTTCTTTTACTTTGTGTTTATTATGTTTTCGCATAATGAATATGCATGTTTTATGAGCTTTCGATGCATAACCATGATTTATGATCTTGATATATATTCATAGACGTGCCGTTACATGTTGGAATTGAGAAATAGTTTTAAAAATTTATGCATTCGTTTTTAAGGCCATTAGTATCCTCAGATTATAGTGGTGATGGTTGTATTAGACCCGGCCGGTATATCTCGTGCACATGGGCAGGTCTTGGGGGTGTGTCACTAACTCCGGGGAGTCGGGAAGTTGAGTCATGTGAGTCGCTCTATGTGTACGGGGTATTGTCTCGCTATATGCATGCGATGTAGGATTTCGCTGCATAACTAGTGAGATGTCTTGAGATGTCACTGTGGGTGCTACTAGTTGAGGTGCCCCGTGACCTACTCACATGTGCGGTGTTAGTTAAGTCGCTGCGTGGGTATAGAGCTTTAGGGTTACCATTGGTACAGTTTAGAAAGAAAATGGCCGAGCGAGAATTTTACTAGTTTTCGATTTACCGATAGCATTTATGCATTTATATGCACACAGCAGTTATTATGTTATACAGATTCTGAATATAGTTTTCCAAAGATGTAGATAAAACCCACTCGACAAGATTTCAATAGCATATGATGTTAGAAACCATTTTACAGTTTTGCATCAGTTTTAGAACCATAATTTCTGCATGTACTTTAGAATTTGCTATCTTTGCATAATGTTCTTGTAATTGAAATCTTATTTACACTCACTGAGCTCCTTTAGCTCACACGTTTTTTGTTTTATGCTTTCTAAACCCCCTTCCCCAGGTGCAAGTCTCAAAACGCAAGCTACTGATTCTCCTATTGCCGAGTAGTGGGCCAAATCTAAAGATAATTTTTGTACATGTAAATGTGCTAATAGCACTCTTTACTTTATGCATAATAGTTTTAGGCATGTATATTTGTAAGTATGTTTTGAATCAAGAAGAAGAGATTTCCAGTTTATGATGATCGTTTTTACTTTTTATGATTACGCTTATTTTGTGATTCAAACGAAATAATTGAGTTGTGTTGGATTTGAATTGGAAAAGACCGGAGGTCCGAATTGGTAGAATTGAGATGTATTGGAAATAGAAGTGAAATTTCTTTGCAGGTTTTATATGGTTTTTTCGAAAAACAGGGGAAACTCTGTCCGTTTGTTTTTAAAATTAAGATGTTATTTTCATGTATATTACTAGACCTTCTTAGTAGTAACAAGAATTGAAAAGGGGTTCGCCTCACGAAATTTCTCAACATACCCAGTTAGGTTCGGAGGAACTTCCGTCGGGGTGCTCGGCAGGGCCGCTGGGATCTATAGTAGAGGGTCTCGGGTCGGGTTCTGTCAATCAACCTCAATAATGAGTGACTAACTTGAATAGGAATAATGTTCCTCCTACTTGGCGGAACGATAAGCAGAGCAAACATTGCCTCCATACCAACCACCCCGAACTACCTAAAAGTCCTAAGAAACCCAAGAAGCCCCCAATGGAAGAACGAAGGTTGGCTCAAATTAAAAATTTCCTTCCTCTTGCTATTCTATTAGAAGCCATCTATAAAGCCATCCAGAATAGAGGCTTTCTCAATAAAGTCTCTCAAAAAGAGAAAAGGGGGGAGCAGTAGACAAACTCGAAGAGTTGATGTGAGTTCCACAATAGTTTGGGGTATGCTATGAGGGAGTGTTTAAAGTTGAAGAAGCAAGTAGATACTTGAATAAGGAATGACTATTTAGAAGAGTTCTGGGGAGACAGGCAGCACCAACCCACCTGCTAACCATCCATACAAATCAAACTATAGTACTATAATGATCATATTAAGGAAGCTGACACTGGTTGGCAACTTTAACTGGCAGAGAAAAACTACTCACAGTATTCCATGTTAGGGCATCAAGTCATGTGTAATATTTCATTGACCAAGAAGCTACGATCGCAATAACAGGTTCCTATAATATTCATTGAGGAAGATGCATAAGAAGTAAGTTACTGTACGATGATGCGCTTATAATGGCAGTACAAGTAGCTAGAATGGAGGAATAGGGTGTTTGTTGATCTAGGCAGTTTGATTGACATAATTTTCAAAGACACTCTAAATAAGTTGAAGATCAAAAATTTGCATATGGAGAGAACCCAAACTCTACAACAAGGTTTTGATTGTGTGATTTCTATAACACAATTAGAACATCATGCGACATTGAATCCGAATGTCACGGCATTGAACCCGAATATCACGGCACTGAATTTTGGGTACTCTTTAAGAGCATTTTTGTCCTCTTTTTGAAACCCTAAACCTATAGAAATGCCCATTGTTGAGCCAAGAAGAGTTGGACAGTAGAGAGTACAAAAATAAACACTTCATTTGGGTATTGGAAGCAAGAATCAATAACAAGAGGCAAAAATCAAGAGGAAGAAGAAGAATTTGTTCATTTTGGAGGAAGAACATCACCATTGCACCAAGGGAAATTTCTTCTTCTCTTCAATTTCGTATTTGTTGTTGATTCCATCATGTATAATGATGTTGTTAGATGCTCTAAACTTATGTTTTCAATTATGAACTAAGTTTTATTGCTAGGATTACAATGTGAACTCATATGTAGCTTAAATTGATTATTTTCCCTTATTTGTCATATTGGTATTGAATTGTTCAATTTGTTCTATGCTTAATGCTTCTAATTACATGACAATGCATTAGATTGATTTGGGAACCTTAATGAACTTGGAAAAAGAAATTTTGTATTGGCTATGGATAAATTGATGTATGATCATTGTGTAAAAGCATGAGTTTCATATGATATAAGAATATACTCATATGACATATATGACCATTTAGAGAATTTGAACTTAATGAATCTTATTTCAATTTGATTATCATAGAAATATAGATAATTGATTGAATGAAATATACTCACTTGACCATTGGAAGAGGCTTGTGAGGATATTAGAGTTCTTGGTTAACATTCATATTGATCGCTCTAAGGGGAGTAATTGAATTCAAGTGAAGTATTGAGGGATTATTGTAATCCTAGGCATTTTAGTATTTGTACTATCACGATTGTTCTCTTTGCTCAATTCTTGTAATTATTATTATTTCTTGTTTAGTTAGTTTAGATATCAAAACCATTAAATTGCCAATAGCTTGAATAAGAATAGGAGAACATAATTTTTGTACTTAGCAAAGAGTAATAACAATTCCTCGTGGGATCGACATTCTACTCATCATATGATTATGATTGTTTACATGTTGAAAACATTAAATACATGTATCATATACAAGATTTCTAATCAGAATTCAGCATATAATCAATATATACACATATAACTTATATCATCAACAATATAAGATTACAGAAAACATATCTTTGAAGAACTTCGGTGAAGATTTCAATTTCAGATTCTTCCTAGTTCCAACCTTAAGCTCACTTTGAAGTGCACTATTGTTCAATTCTAGTTCACAATAATCCGATGAGATTGTGAAACTAGAATAGTAGCAATCGAATTTCTAGCAACAAGGTTTTTATTTCTTGAAAGAAAAATAAAAAGAATATATTTTTCTTTCTCTCTAATTTTTCTCACAACCATTTGTTTAAAGAAAAACTCACTAAAACTAAAAACTCTCTCCAATGCTCTCTCTCCTTGCACGTTTTTACTTCACCCTTTGTTAATCAATTATTCAATTCAATTTTTTGGTGTGTTAAACACTTCACAAGTACTTCCAAAATTGATTAAGTGGCCAAAACTAAAAAACAAGATTTTATGGCTATTATATCTAATTAAGTATATATCTCTCACCTAAACCATAATAATAAACAACTAAATAAATATTATTATTTATTTAAATAATATTTATTCAATTATTCAAAAACTATTTGAATAATTAATTTTTTAGCTTATTTGATTTTACTGACATGGTTAATGGGTGAATTCACGGTGAAACAATTCATAGAACAAAATTTTGTCACTTGTTAACATTTAATTAGTTAACAACTCTTGCCAACTAATTAAGTGGTGTACGTAATTTTTAAGTCTAGACAAGTGCACAACCTGAGGAACCTTGAAATAAATTTTTAGTTTGTTAGAATTTCTAGGATGGAACTATTTAATCTATAATGTTGCCCCAGTACACAACGAATACACTTCATATTATGAATCTAGAGAGGTTCACAATCTAAAGTGTATTTGACAAGACCCGACCCGAGACCCTCTACTATAGATCCCAGCGGCCCTGCCGGACACCCCGACGGAAGTTCCTCCGAACCTAACTGGGTAAGTTAAGAAATTTCGCGAGGCGAACCCCTTTTTAAATTTTGTTACTACTAAGAAGATCAAGTAATATACATGAAAACGACATCTTAGTTTTAAAAACAAACGGACAGAGTTTCCCCTGTTTTTTGGAAAATTCATATAAACCTACAAAGAAATTTCACTTCTAATTCCAACCCATCTCAATTCTACCAATTCGGACCTCCGGTCCTTTTTAAATCAAATCCAACACAACTCAATTATTTCGTGTAAATCACAAAATAAGCATAATCATAAAAAGTGAAAACGATCATCATAAACTGGAAATCTCTTCTTCTTGATTCAATACATACTTACAAATATACATGCCTACAACTATTATGCATAAAGTAAAGAGTGCTATTAGCACATTTACATGTACAAAAATTATCTTTGGATTCGGCCCACTACTCGGCGATAGGAGAATCAGCAGCTTGCGTTCCGAGACCTGCACCTGGGAAAGGGGTTTAAAACATAAAACATAAAGCGAGTGAGCTAAAGGAGCTCAGTGAGTGTAAATGAGAATTCAATTACAAGAATATTATACAAAGATAACAATTTCTAAAGTACATGCAGAAATTATGCTTCTAAAACGGATGTAAACTTGCAAAACGGTTTCTAATATCATATGCTAATGAAATCTTGCCGAGCGGGTTTTATCTACATCTTTGGAAAACTATATTCAGAATCTGTATAACATAATAACTGCTGTATGCATATAAATGCATATATGTTATCGGTAAATCGAAAACTAGTAAAAGCTTCGCTCGACCATTTTCTTTCTAAACTGTACCAATGGTAACCCTAAAGCTCTATACCCACGCAGCGACTCAACTAGCACCGCATACGTGAGTAGGTCACGGAGCACCTCAACTAGCAGCACCCACAGTGACATCTCAAGACATCTCACTGGCTATGCAGCGGAATCCTACATCGCATGCATATAGCGAGACAATATCCCGTACACATAGAGCAACTCACATGACTCGACATCCTGACTTCCCGGAGTTAGTGACACACCCCCAAGACCTGCCCATGTGCACGGGATATACCGGCCGGGTCTAATACAATCATCACCACTATAATCTGAGGGTACCAATGGCCTTAAAACAAATGCAGAAATTTTAAAACTGTTTCACAAATCGATCATGTAAAAGCATGTCTATGAATATATCAAGATCATAAATCATGTTTATGTATCGAAAGCTCATAAAACATACATAGTCATTGTGCGAAAACATAATAACTGAAAAGTAAAAGAAATGGCAGATTTCCACTCACAACTGCTCCGGGCTCAATTTCGCTCCCGATTCCTGCTCCCGTTAATGCTCTCGGTTATCCTCACCTACGCGCCATAAATGACATTTAGAACCAAATCGAACACTAGAATCTCATTTAACTACTAAATGCCCTAATCGGCATACAAAGCCCGGATGTAAACTACTTCCTGATTTTAGTTACGGAGCCATAATCGAAACTAACTCACCATCCGGCGCCCTGAAAATTAATGAACATCTTATAATTTGATTGGACATACTTGCCCTTTACCTTTCCAACATGGACAATTTTGTCCAATTTTCTTCATTTTTGGGTTTTTTCATCAACCATATACATTCAATTCACAATATGCATTATTTACCCAAAACAATTCAATCAAAACACCACTCAATTCCTAACTTCCCTAAAGTGGCAGAATTTCACCTTAGGTTCCAACACCTTCCTTTTCTCAATTTCTTGTTCCAATTACAATAAAATCATGCCAATTTCATTCTAAAGCCCTAATTACAATCAATTGAAATCTCTACAACAAAATCACCAAAAACCCTAATTCTCACCTTGCCAATTTCTTCAAATTGATGACTCCTTCAAGCTCCAAACTAGAATTCAACTCAATCTAAGCCAAGAATACACATAAGAACATCAATTAACACATTCTTGAATTTTCACTTATCAAACTCATAAAAGATGCTTTTCTTACCTCTTTTTCTTGAATTTCCTCTAATAGAGACTTCAATTGAGCTTAGGGATTGGTTTGTAACCTTAATTTGGCTTGATTACACATAAATATTCATGAAAACAAAACTTGAAAGGTCACTGTAGCAGCCCCCCTTTCCAAGCTCGAATTTTTTCTCTTTTGTTCTAAGTGTTTGCTTTTGATCATCTTCAAAATTCTACACACTTCCAACCTATTTATAGTCCTCCCTCTATTTACCATTTTGCCCTTCAACTTTCTCAAAATTACTAATTTGCCATTAGTTGAAAACTAATTATGTAATTAGTTCATTTGTAACTATCTAGTTGGAATAGTCCAAAGAACTAACTAGAACTTCCAACTTGGCAATCCATGAGATTTCTTCTAATTGGTCCATTCTCTAATATATGGATTATATTAGAGACAAAGGCTTATTCCATTCATAACCCTTAAATGGAAATTCATGTAGTAAATTAGAATTTTCTTTTTCCAAGCCAATAGAGAAAAATTCTAAAAATATTCTAGGGTCGTCCGACGCACCGATCAAGCGTGAAATTACCAAATTAGGTCTGATATCTCTCACGTGCACTATAAAGAAAATATTTCTAATAGGGTTAAAATCGAGTAACCCTACGGTGTCTTATTTGTTCTATACCGAAATCTAGGCGCAATACTACTAATAGGGATTGGATATTACAGTATTCGTTGTGCACTAGGGCAACATTATAGATGAAACTCCTCCATACATCCGTGAATGATGCCCCACACACATATTATGGATATTATAAAGTGACGCGTTAGCGTTGTGTGATTTCTATAACACAAACTAACGCAAGTATACGTTATCGCAACAAGTAATATATGATGAATAGAGTATCGTTCCCATAAGGACTGTGTCCTAAATTAATGTTGAGTATTACGATGTTGGCAACCTAACTTTATCTAGGCTAATCTAAAGGGTAGGATAAATTATTGAATTAAAAGCAACTTAAAACTAATTAACTAGGTAAATTAAGGAAAAGAGATATCTATGACAATGGGGTTCTAGGGACTTGATTTTCCTCTATTGTTCCTATGGTCTTTGTCATTAGTAATTAACAACTAATTTATGCATTCATTAATCCAGGGTGTATGATTAATCGCATTCCCTCTTTCGAGTGCGAATGAGATACTATGCATATACAACTAAGTTGATATTCCTATCTAACCCGTTATAAATACATGCATTAAGCTACCCTTAAACGACTACCCTAAGTTCATTAGTCTCCCAACTCAACAAACTCAAAGCTATGCTTTTTACAACTAACATATGGATTAAACTTTTCAAGTACATAACCCAAATGTTTAAATCATCCAATACATTTTCCAATACAATTAGAAGCATTAAGCGCATAAAATGCATAAACGAATAACATAAGAAATCCATTAATCATATAGCAACTTCAACACATATTGTTCAATAAAATTTCATTAAGGCATAAAACATACAATCTACAACAAAATGATAATCTCGATATGGTGAATTATATACAAATGGGATCTTAAAGTATTGATTTCATTCTATTCTTCCTATGTTCTTCCTATTTAGCAAATTCGTTCAATTCATTAATTAAGGGCTTAAGACTAATCTCATTTTCTCTTTTGAGTGCCAAATAAGATACTATGCATACATATTCAAGTTGATATGTCTATCTAACTTGTTTATATAGGCATGCATTACGCAACCCTTAAATTAATTACCCAATGATTAATTTCATTACCTCTCCCGAGTGTCAAATAAAATTCTAGACATAATGGCACACCCAAAGTGTTTGTGCTCGTCACGTAATTTATCAAACACTTTAAAAATGAGAGCACTGTTGTGTGATTTCTATAACACAAATTAGCGCAAGTGCACGTTGTCGCAACAAGTAATATATGATAAGTAGAGTGTCGATCCCACAGAGAATGATTTATCTTTTCTAGTTTAAGTACCAAAATGGTGTCTTTCTACTATTATCCAGAAAATGATTTAATGTATGATGATTAAACTACTCAAGTAAAAGAACAACTTAATTATGCTAAGTGATAAACTAAATTACCAACAAATTATATTCAATATGAGAAATCCTAGGATTACAAACTATCCCTCATTATGCAAATAAATTCAGCAGAATCTCTTTGATGTTTATTGGTTCTCAACTTGATATATTGACCAAAACACTCAACACATCACAAGCCTCTTTTGCAGGTCAAGTGAATCTATTCCATCCAATCAAATATCTATATGTCTATGATAAATAAATTGAACAAAATTCATTAAGCACAAGTTTTATGAGCCATACATGCCTTATGAGTATATGTCTATCTCATATGAAACTCAAGTGTACTACACTATGATCATGCATCAATATGCTTAAGACTAAATACCTAAATGCCTTTGTCAAGTTTATTTAAGCATTTCTAGATCAATTTAACCACTGGCCAAGTAATCAAATAGCATTAAGCACAAGCACAATGAATATATCAAAAGCTGAATTAATACCATAAAAGAGAGAACTAAAATCAATCACATAATGAGTTCGAGGATGTAATCCTAGATGAACGAAATTAGCTCATCATTAAACTACACAATCTTGAAGCTAATTCCATCAATACATGTAAACTAAACATCTTACAACAAGTAAAGAATCAAAGAAAAGAAGACATCCCTGTCAAATGCCTTTGTTGTTGAAGCTTGCTTCCCTCCTCTTTGATTTCTTCAAACTTAGAAGTTAGGTGTTTCTTTGTGTTTCCAGCTGCTGTCCCAGCTGGAGTCCTCTCCGAAAATGTAAGTTTTGAGCAATTAAATAGGTAAGAGCACGGAATTAGGGCGCATTTTGAGTTACTTTTGGGTTTCCTGATTTTCAGGAACCTGTCAAAATTTGTTGTCCAGGTCCCGGCGCCGTGGCGCTGCGATTTGGCGCTGCGGCGCTCACTTTCTGCAATCGGCGCCACAGCGCTGAAATCCAGTGCTGCGGCACTGCACTGTAGCAAACAGTGGCACTGTAGCAACAGTGCCCCCATTCGTATTTTTATCTCTAATGCTCCGATTTGCGTCCGTTTTCCGGTATTTTTGCTCCGATAATGCTTCAACCTATAAAACAACATTAATACGCATAAATAGCCCAATTATTGAGATAAATTGAACAAATATCAAGTTAGGAAGATAAAATAGTTTATACAATTACGCCTTATCAAGCACCACATGTAACCCTAGGCATAATGGCACACCCCAAAGAGTTTGTGCCTATCACGCATTTTATCAAACACTTGGAGTGCACCTTATGCAAATCCTAAGGAAAACCATGATGATTACCTAAGTGTTATTGGCCTTCCAACTCAATAACAACCTAAGGCTATATTTCTTCCAAATCCTATAAATGGGTCAATCTCTTCCAAGCATCAATCTATAAATTCACAACAACCAATTCATTTTCCAATCAATTGGAAGCATTAAGCATAAAGAAACATAAATGAATTACACGAATTTATACTAAATCATCTAAACATAATATAAATAAAACTAAATCAAGCCTTAGAATCAAGTTTAATCACATAAAAATCTGACCATAACTAAAATTATCTAACCATCCATAGATATAACTCATTTAAATAATATTCATAATAGGAAATTAAAACAAAAGAGAAAAACAAATAAAAGGAAAGAGAAAACCGAATTTGGGATGTCTCTAAGGTTTTAATCTTGCAAATATCTTCAATGATGCACAAGAAACCTTGGAGACATCATTTCTTCACTTTAAATTCGAGTTCAAGCCTTCTCCTCCTTGCCAATTTTGTGCCTCTTGCTGCCTAAAACTCACTTGGCTCAACAATGGGTGTTTATATAGGTTTAAGGTTGCAAAAAGAGGACAAAAATGCCCTTAAAGAGTGCCCAAAATTTAGTGCCGCGATATTCGAGTTCAATGCCGTGGTATTAGGACCCAATGTTGTGGCATTAGGATTCAATGTTGCAATGTGGAGCTTCTGAAACTGGCGCCTCGGCTAATGCCCTAGCACCGAATGTCCCGACGCTCAAATCGAATGCCCAGTATTGTACTGTAGAACTATTTACATTTTGAGCATTTTAGTCCTTTCTCGAATTCTCATCTCAAATAGCTTCATTTACATTCAATTTCTGATATTTTTGCTCCAATAGTGCTTAAACCTATAAAACAACATTAATATGCATCAATGGCCAAATTATTGGGATAAATTGAGCAAACATCAAGTTTAGGAGGATAAAATACTTTATACAATTACGCCATATCAATAGGGTATTTGTTGATCTAGGCAGTGTGATTGACATAATTTTTAAAGACACTCTAAATGAGTTGAAGATAAAAAATTTGCATATGGAGAGAACCCAAACTCCGCAATAAGGTTTTGGGGAGAGTTGTGTAATGCCAATTAGGATAGTGGGCCTTTCATGACTTTGGGCCAAAAACTATATGAGAAGACAGTTATGACTAACTTTGTTGTGGTTGACTAGCCGTTTTCGTACAAGTATAGTATATATTATATAGGTATGACTTCTCTCATCCTTACATGAGGTATTTGGGACCACAAGAAGTGAAGAAGGTCCTCAGAGAAGTTTATAAGGGGATTTGTGGCAATCACTCTAAGATGGAAGCACTGACTTATAAGGTGTTCAGAACTAGCTACTATTGGCCTACCACTCTCCAAGATGCTAAGGAACTAATCAGATGTTGTGATGCATGTTAGAGATTTGCGGAAAAAATACAAGCACCAGTTAAAGAGTTAACCACGATAACAGAGCCGTGGCCGTTTGTCCAATAGAGGTTGGATTTGATAGGTTCCCTACCTTAAGGGATGGGATTCTATAAATATATAGTTGTGGTGGTGGATTACTTTCACAAAATGGATTGAGGTTAAACTATTCTCTAAGATAACTGAGAAGAATGTGCAAGATTTTGTTTGGAGGAACAAAATGTGTCGGTACAGAATTCACCACACAATTATCACCGACCATGGAAAGTAGTTTGATAATAATAGCTTCAACGACTTTTGCCAGCAGTTGAGAGTTCAGTTGTTGCTTGCATCGCAGGCCCACCCCAAAACTAATGGCCAAGTGGAATCCTTCTACAGAAAATAAGGATAGGTAGAGGAACTACTTAAGGTACTTTGAACTTTTAGAACTACAAGCAAGATAGCCATTAGTGAAACCCCATTCTCAATAGCCTTCAGTTGTGAAGCAGTAATCTTGCTGAGATTGGGACACCAACATATTAGGTGTTACATTTTTTAGAGGCTGTCAACAACGAGCTGATTAAAGAATGCCTAAATTTAGTTGAGCAGTTAAGGAAAAATGCTTAGATCTGAGTAGTAGCTTACAAGCAAAAGGTCACTAAATACTACAAAAAGAGAGTTCGGGTATGAGAGTTCATGGAAGGCGACTTGGTGTTGAGAAGAGTTATCCTTAATATGAGAAATCCAATAGATAGAGTCCTTAGACTGACTTGGGAAGGCCTTTACAAAATTTTCAAATGGGTGAAAGGAGCCTATGAGCTTGAAGGAGTTGACAAACAGATGGTAAGGTGGTAGGGGTTAATAAGGTTTAATATTTTCATCTTCCAAGCTTAATATTTGCTTGTTAAAATTAAGATTATTTAGCTTTTTATATGCTTTATAGTTATTTTGTAGGTTTGGAGTCAATGGGGCAAATGAGGATGAAAATCTAATGAAAACAAGCCAAATATATCAAAACTGCTATAGTAACGAGCTACAGTACTAGTATCACAATGCCTAGAAGTGGCACTAAAAACAGTATGTATAGTGCCCTAGCGCCCTGAATCGAGTGCCATGTGAACAAATAGTTGTATAAATAGTAATCTTAATTTGACCTATATTTGATATTTTATCCTGAATTAAAGACATAAGCCTATAAATAGAAGATCAAAAAGTCAAATTCAAAAATAAAGAGAAAAGAGAAAAAGAGAGAGGAAGAGTAATTTTTGGAGGAACAAGAAAACTAAAGATTGAAGACTATAGAAAAATTAGTTTTATCTCTTCAACTTTTTATCTTTCTAATTTTCTATGATTTTCATGATGTTATTCTTTAAAAGTTCTAGAACTATTTATTTCACTATGACCTAAGTTTTTATTTCTGGGGTTAAACTTTTGAACCTTGTATATAGTTGAATTTTCTTAATTCTTAGTTTATGAACTTAATATATACAATTGATTCATTCTATCTTGTGTTAATTGCTTTCATTATACCTAGTTAAAATTTTGAATGATTGAGGAATCATGATTAACTTGATAGAAGGATTCATGTGTTTATCCTATGATAGTTTGATACATAATCATAAGATAACAACTATGAGTTTCATGTAATAGATATATACCTAGATGACATGTATGGTATTATTTAGACATGTTCTTAATGAATTACATTATATTCAGATTACCATAGACATATAGATAATTGTTAGAATGTAAAATTATGATGAACTTGATAGAGGGATTCATGTGTTTATCCTAGAATAGTTTGATTATTAGTTTGATACATAATTATAAGGGAACAACTATGAGTTTCATGTAATAGACATATACCTAGATGACATGTATGGTATTATTTATACCCGTTCTTAATGAATTACATTATATTCAGATTATCATAGACAGATAGGTAATGGTGAGAATGTGTAATATAGTCACTCAACCATCGATAGAAGCTTGTGATGAAATTAGAGTCTGGCCAATTAGTTTCTATTAAGAGATTAACTAAGAGATTAATAAATCCAATGAAATACTAGGGGATAAGTTGAAACTTTAGATTATCTTTACTTGTTGAATTCAACCCTTTACTTACTTTTGATTAATTTAGGTTTAATTTGATAAAATTAAGTTAATTAGTTAAGATTCATATTTTGATTTTTCTGGATAAAAGTTAAGTATGATTAATTTTAGTAATTGATTGTAAGAAATAGATAAATAGTTCATGTAGAAATGACTACTTGAACTTAAATCCTACATTACTTAATACGATAATGTACATTTGCGCTAGGCTATTATAGCACCAATCATAAGAAAGTCATAGAACGCTGAGTTGCTAAAAAAATATTATTTCTAAAACTCATGTATTATTTTCTTTTTGCAAGAACTAACATTTCATGTATCTTTTGTATTTGGACAAAGTCCTACTAATAAAATAATTTTCTTGCATGTTTCCCAATTTGAATGGTTGCTTACACCCTAACTCGTAAATGAAAAAATCAAGAAGACGGGACAACGCCTTTAGAGTTAGTCTCTTAAGGGTGCGACACTCAAAGGGTTACTTAAGATTAGTCGAATAGGGTAACACTCTTAAAGGTAGTCGCTATAGGGATGTGACACTCAAAAGGATGCCTGGGAATCTAACAAGAAAGTTAACGCTCTTAGAGGTAGTTCCTGTAGGGGTGCGGCACTCAAGAGATCACCTAGGATTAGCCAGCAGCAGGGTTGATGCTCTTAGAGGTAGGCTCTATAAGGGTGTCATACTTAAGAGGTTACCTATGATCGAGAAGATGAGACAATGCTCTTGAAGGTAGTCTCTATAGAGGTGCGACACTCAAAGGGTTACCTAAGATCACCTGGGTAGGGTAACGCTCTTAAAGGTAGTCCCTACAGGGGTGCAGTACTTAAGGGGTTGCTCGGGAATCTACAAAGAAAGTTAAGGCTTTTAAAGGTAGTCCATGTGGGGGTACGATGCTCAAGAGGTCACCCAAAATCTGCTAAAGTAGGGTTAACACTTTTAGAGGCAATCTCCCTAGGGGTGTGGCATTTAAGAGGTTACTTATGATTGAGAAGACAGGACAATACCCTCAGAGGTAGTCTCTGTAGGGGTATGGCACTCAATGGGTTACCTAAGATCAGCCGGGCAAGGTAACGCTTTTAGAGGTAGTCCCTATAAAGGTATGGTAGTCAAGAGGTTGCCTAGAAATCTACCAAGAAGGTTAACACTTTTAGAGGTAGTCCTTGTAGGGTGCGACACTCAAAAGGTCACCTAAGATCAGCCAGCACTAGGGTTGACGATCTTAGAGGTTATCTCTATAAGGGTGCGACACTTAAGAGGTTATCTAGACTCAACCAAGCAAGAATCAATGCCCATTGAAGATCTCCTCTAAAGTATGATAGTTAAGAAAGGAATTGTTATGTGGTTGACCCATGACACGATGAACCTATGTTGAAGGTGTTTTAGCAGTCTCTTTACTACTATGACTGTTGTTAAGGTTTGGGTTGTTTCCTTACTATGATATTTATGCTAGAAATAATCTAAGTAAGACCTTTTTCAAACTATACTGTGCTACTTAACTAATCTGCATACATATCATCTTGTCAAAGTCCGAACAATATTTCCTCTAGTGAAGTATTTGTTATCAGCCATTCATATGGAAAGGTGGGTCTATAACCATAAAATGACACAACTAATAAAATAAACGACTAAGGAAAAAGATCACTAAAGCTGAGCAAAAGCAAATTAAGTAGAAAAACAAAAGAAACTTAGCATTCATCGTTGAAAAATTAGAAATAAAGTTGTTCAGTATTGTGGTCCAGCCATTACAAGGAGAATAAAATAATGCATAAATGAAAAGAGAAAATACCTATCAAGCAGTAGGTACGGTATCAGTGGACTTCAGGTTTACAACTATAGCATTTCCCAGAGCTATGCCAGCAACAAGAGGAACTTCCTGAAGAGCCTCACTCGAGTAGTAGCAGTTGGAGTTTTTTGTAGAGGAGCAGTTTAATGAGCCTTATCCTAGGATGCCTAAGTTGAAGTTTTGGATGGAGCAGGTACTGTAGATGGTTATTAAGTAGGTGGATTCGGAACAAGTTTTTGGACTAACAGAGTAGTATCAGAAGCTTCAGCAACCTGAACAGGGTCAGTCACTTCAGCCTCCCAAGCCTAAGAAGTCTCTTCTTTAGGGCCTTACCCCCACAGATCAAGTCCCACATCTACTGCAGGTCGATATGGGTAGTTCTCTTCGAAGAGACCGACTGATCTCTGAAAGCCTTTAACCACTCCCTGATAGGAGCTTTTTGTATGACTAGTCAACCAAGATCTTTGCAGCTCTTCAATCTGTGCAGCTAAGTTAGCTCTGGTTTACTTGACTAACTCCTTTTCTCTTTGTGCCACAGCAAGCTGTCTTTTAAGATCATCATTCTGGTTCACTACTTTAAAAGCCTGGCTCTCAGTAATGGCTAATGAGTTGTCTATCTCCTGTTTCAATAGCCTCTTTTGGTGCTCCAATACAGATGCTCTGCTTTTCACTTGGTCTTGCTAGTCTCGAGGCCCTCAAATTGCTCTGCCAGTTTGCACACTCTTTCGTGCTTCTACTCGGCTTTCCTCATGGCTCGCAATACATCTGACCTACCTTTTTTCAAGGCCCTCTTCAGCTTGATAGGCCCTTGCCACCATCTCTAAAATCTTAGTTTGAAACTAAAAAAGAGGTAAACAAACTGCCAACCAAAACTTCGTTAGTATGGAGAAGAGATGCAATTGAATAGAAAAGAAAAGGGAGATGGAGCCTTACATCAAGAACAAATCCCATCATAACATAGAACCCGATAATGAGGTCTAGAGTAGACACCTGGGCTGCCCAAGCAGGGTTCACATACCGCGCCAACTCCTGTATGACCAAAAGTATAGAGATTAGGTCATCCTTCTATTTTAAAACTAGTACTCTAGGGGTTACAGTCAGGGGAGGATCTTTCCTTATTAAAGGCTCCCCCGAGTCCTGTGAACTTGACTCCCTAATCTGAAGGACAAATTGGTCTACTTGTGATATATGCTACAATGGCTAAGTGCAAGCGCACGCTATCATATCAAGTAACATAGAATTTTAAGTTCAAGTATTGATCCCACAGAGACTATGCAATCTATTTATATCAATCAATTAATAAAATTATACCTACTTTACTTTTATCTAGAAAATTATAATCTGAAAATTAAGTAATTAACTTAAAACTTAACATAGATAACAAATAAACAAAGAGTTAAACTCAAAAATTGATATTAATCTATGGTATAGACTTATCCTCTTATATTTCATTGGATTTATTAACCTCTTAGTTCACTTAATACGAATTGATTGCTTATACACTGATCTCATCACAAACCTCTATCAACAGTCAAGTGATGATATTACTCATTCTAACAATTAACTTTATGTCTATGCTAACCAAAATAGAATGTAATTTATTAAGATCAAGTCTAAATCATACCAAACATGCCACATAGGTTTATATCTATCATAGATAGAACTCATAATTGTTACCCTATGATCATGCATTAAACTATCATAGGCTAAACACCGAATCCCTTTGTCAAGTTAATCACGGTTTCTTAATCATCAAAATATTGATCAAGTATAATGAAAGCATTAAGATCAAGATAGAATGAATCAATTATATGTATTAAGTGTTGGTTTAAAATCTAATCTATTGGGGTGCGTGCATGTGGTTTCGTGTTTATTGTTCATAAATACATATACATGCATCTCATACATTATATACGTAGCGGAAGCTGAAAATCTAATTTTCTAAAATAATGAATACAATAAATTTTGTTATATTACAGTAATGAACAAATTAAAGCATATCAATAACATTAATACTAAGATTGAGAATAATCAACCTGCAAGCCTCTGGAACGGATTAAGTTAGAGTTCTGCTTGAAATGAACTCGTTGGCAATTCTAGCAATCAACAGTGGTGGGCTTGATTAGCTAGAATAACAGTTTTAATTTTTCAGTAGTGGATTAACTCTTAAACTCAGAAATTAACTCTTAACCAATTAATACACTACAAAGTAATTAATGTTTTTATTCTAATTCAACACTTGAACAACAAAAATATTTGAATAATTACTTGTAATGGCAGGCCACATTAATTTATATGTATGAAAAAGATAAAGTTGGTTTTAGTTTTTCATTGTTTTAACACTTAGAGCAAAAACCAAAAATGAGTTTCTCAAGTCTTCTGAACTTAATGGCCGGCCACATTAATTTATATGTATGAAATGAATTAAAATATTCATATATTATTTGTTTCAAATAAACTAAATCATTGTTAACTTTTAATCATAATTAGATTATTATATTAATAACTTAACCAAGTTATCACAATATCCCATATTGAAGTCTTAACCCTTGAGTTAACCAAATATCTAACTTAACTTAACTATAGTTAACAATTAATTATAGTTGAGTTAAAGCTTACTTAACAATTAAGTAAACTAATATCTAGTTAACTTAATTCTATGGTTAATATTTAACCATAATTAAGTTAAATAAATATTTTAATTATTTAACAGTGAAATAAATATTTTAATTATTTAACAGTTAAATAAATATTTTAATTATTTAACTGTTAAATAAATATTTTAATTATTTAACTGTTAAATAAATATTTTAATTATTTAACTGTTAAATAAATATTTTAATTATTTAACATTTAAATAAATATTTTAATTATTTAACTGTTAAATAATTATTTTAATTATTTAACAATTAAATAATTAATTAAGATGAAATTACCCTTAAGCCCTTTGTAGGTTATCAAGTTAACATAAAGTGAGTCCTACATAACCCTACATTGGAATGAACTTAACCAAAGGATTATTATGGGCCACGTGTCAATATTTAATTGGTCAATAACTCTTAAGTCTTGACACGTGTGCATCCCGAGGTTCCTAAAACAAATATTCAGTTTTTTTAGAATTTACTATATTGAACTATTCAATTCGGTACGCTGCCCCAGTGCACAATGAGTACACTTCATATTACAGGACTCCTTAAATCTACGCCCAATTCCTCAAATGAAACTATTCTATGAGTCTATGATCGATGCCTTATGTATAAGTCACGGATATTACAAATAAGTGTGTTAGACCATACAAGCTGAGGTCATAGTGCATATGTATAATCCTTCCATTATCTATATCCTGGATGTGTGGGGATATAGATCAATACCATCAAATCCCCATATGCTCATCCATGAACTTATCTCCTGATTTGTATTTTAAAAAATAATATTCACAAACTCCCTTACAATATTGTTTTAACTCGACGAAAAACTCTTTTCGAAGGTTCTATGCTTGCGGCCACAAGACTTCCTAAAATATAATATCGGAGTATCGGTATATACTACTCACCTATATAAGTTGATGGATCCTATATCTACAAATACCAGACTTCATGAGCATCGGACCATACTCAGTGACACGTAGTGGTCAAACCATGAAAAGTCTCTGGCATCCGTAGAACCAAAGTATGGTGAATCACACACAAGCCCACCATAGTGCTTAGATAAAAGGACCATGAATACTACTCAACTCGAGAGGACATACCATTGACGGCTTCATAGGATGTCTATTAAAGTCCTCGAGAGTCTGTTCAGTATTCAATCTTAACTAAATACCCATATGCCTATATGAGCTCTAAGCTTATAGTCAGCTAAAAACAACTAGTTGTATCCTACAGATATAGACATATATTGATCTATATAAAAAGGATTCATTGACAGACCCGCTTCGATAAAATTAGATTAGGAACATAGTGTTTAAAAACATACTTGCATAATAACATTTCCTAGCACCTATTGTAACTCTTTGTAACTATGTAATTACTACTATACCCTTAGGTCTTTATCCCATTACAGACAAGGCTCTAACTCCTTAGATTTTGTTAACTCTTATAACCTACTACTCTTAGTAGTGCTAACTCTTAGCATTTATAACTCTCAACGTTGCTAACTCTTAACCCCAGTCTAAACTCTTTTAGACCAGATCTGAACTCTTTCAAATCATACAATGTCTATAACGTTACAAGTATTGTACCATATTTGTTTAATATTAATGATTTTATTTAAAATATTTAGTGTATAAATATTAAATAATTAATATTCATACAATATTAGAATGACATGTAAACATCAGCTCTGACATTAAGTTCATAAACTAAGAATTAAATAAAATTTAACTATATACTAGGTTCACATAGTCTAACCCTAGATTAACAAGTTTAGCTCATCACAAAACCAAGTGTATCAAACCAATCCATGAAGAATAGTAAGAACAAGAACATAATAATAGAGAAAGATACAAAAAACTATTCAAGAAGATGCCTTGATATGCTTTTTTTTCTTGCTTGACTTGAATCTTCAATCTTGAACTTGAATCTTGATATTTTGGCTTTGATCTCTCAATTTTGTGTGTAAATTGTTTCTTTGTGTTTTTGCCTCTCTAAAGTCTATGTTTTGGCTAACAAGTGTGCTTTTATAGGTATAGAAAACCTAAGGTCAAGGGCCTTCGAATCCTTGTCAAAATAGATCTAAAATTAAAGTATTTTATATGTTGCACGAATGTCATGGCGTTAGGGGATGAACGTCGCGACATTCAAACCTAAAACTGCAACCTTTGGGAAGTTCACTGGGCACCGTCATACTGGCTTGTAGGTTCAATAACGCTCTATATTTTATCTTGGACACCACGGTGTCCAGCCTTAGATGTCGCAGCATCTAGACCTGTATTGGCCAGGTTTTGTATTTTTAGCATATCTCATTCGTTTTGCGTTTGTTCGCCTTCTGTTTGTTCCTATTCATCAAAAATTTCATCATGCACTTATTTATGATACAAAATACAATTAAATAGCCAAATATTTATAATTTAGAGTACTAAATATACTAGTGCATTTATACTTTTATCAATTTGTATTGGTGTTCACGCCTGGGTGGTGTAGCCTCTGCCTTGACGGCTGGCTTGAGTAGTGCGGGGAGTAACCTAACCCCTGCCTTGAGGGTTGGCTTGAGTGGAGCGAGGAGTGGTTTGGCCCTTGCCTTGAGGGCTAGCCTGAGTGAGAAGGGGCTAGTACTCTTTCCGCTTTGGAGGCTTCCTCGGCCCTTATTAGCCTGACCTTCCAGTCCGCGTCCTCCCTGAGTTGGAGTCCTGCCTCAATCACTTTCTTTTGAGCTGAAGAAGAGCCCCATGAAATTGTCTAGGATGAGTTTTCCTTGACATATCAAATATGAGTTGGGGCCTTCAATTCAACCCCTCTTTCTCCTATCGCTACCATCTTGCTCGACCATTCCTCTAAAAAGAGGTATGAAGTTAATAAACAAAATAATAGCTCAAATTATAAAGGTACTACTCAAATTACTTACTGCATCTATGAGTTTCATTGGGGACCTGAGATACTAAGCCTGATTGTACAAAGCTGGTTGTAGAAAACAAATCATACACAAGGTAAATATTAGCAAGAGCAGTTTTTATCTGAACACGCCTGCTTTCGGATACTTTAATGTTAGTCACCAAGGTCTCTGAAATTCGGAATGTTAGTCAATAAAAAGGGAAAGACAAGACGTTCATTAAAAGGGGAGGGGGGATAAAAAGGACTTGCAGTCATCAGAAATCTAAGGGTATGACCCAATTCCCTCTTCTTTATTTGGGAACTATCTGTCCCTATTCACCTCTGGCAAAGTACCAACTCCCTTTTCAGCTCTTGACTGAAGAAGGGCGACCAAGAATAAGGTTCTGAAGACCATGAAAAGAGAGGTAGTAAAAGCCCCTCTGCTCCCTCGAACTGTTCCTAAAGTGATAGAAATGGCATAATTCTTGATAATAGGGTGGAGATAGCCCTGTCCTTACCTGCAAAATATAAAGACCTACTAAGACCCTCCAAAAGTTGGGACCTAACTGAGAAGGGGCTACACCTAGGCGAGTCAGAATTCTGGTAAAGTAAGGTTACATGGAGAGCCTAAGGCTAAGCCAGAGAAACTCAAAGTGGATTACCACTTCCCTATTAGAAGGGTTCTAAAAACATCATCCAGGGCAAGAAGCTTAAGGGGTTACTAAGTCTGAAGTATTATGGGTAGCCCTTTAAGGCGTTTAAGTCTACCTGGGTTAACCTAAATCTTTGATATCTCCTATCCAACTTAAACTTAAGGATCTTAACATCAAAAAGCTCTGGAAGCTCTCGAGCAGGGTCCCCAAGATTGGCCTCTAATTCTTCGTTACCCTATATGCCCAAGACCGGCTTGGGATCCTCAACAACTACTAAGGTGGTGGAGGCCATGTCACTTATTGAGGTGGAAGCCACACCACTCCCGCTAGCCATACCTGTCTGCTTAACAAGTGGGACCTTAAGATTTTTAGCATTCTTTTTTGGTAGCCATGCCAAGAAAAAGGATGAAAAAAGAATGTTTCACTTATTAAAGCCTAAATAATAGAAAAAGTGTACTCTTCAAGCTAACGATTACACTAGAATACCTTAAAACCAGAAGCTCTAAATTCACGAATGCTTAATGAAAACGCTGATGATGATGAGTAAGAGAAGAATTATACCAAAGAGGGCTTTATAGAGTCTTTAGGTTAAAGAGAATTATGATCGTCCAGATGAAATGAACGGGTACGATTGTTGCATAGCCCAAGAGATGTCCTTTCAGATGATTGACCTTTTGTTTCACATCAACAGGCACCATTAATGCATGTCTCTTCAATTGCTCTTTGATTTGGACTGTTTAATTAAAAAAAATGAACAACTACAATGTATATACCAAGACAACATTTTAAATACCGAGCAATAGCAACACGAGCTGATTTAAAGGTAAGTGATTCACTTGGGTTTTTTTGGGATATAGGGCATGCAGAATAGGAAAGTCAAGAAAAGTAAAGTTTCCAGTTTTGATTAAGGGATAAGGACATTTTTGTCCTACGAGTTTGACCTAATTCTCAATTTTATTTTACGAGTTTCAAAAAATCCAATTTTGTCCCAGTCCATTAGTAAGATTTCGTTAATTTTAACTAAAACTCTTTTTTGATTGTATATTGACAAATTTGCCATAAGTTATTATGTTAATAAGAAATAGTGATGTGAGTACATTATACAATGTACACGTGCCGGTTATTAATAGGCTTTTAAAAATAAAAAGACATGTGGTACGTTTTAATAGGTTCAAAATTTAATATTAAAAAATAATTAAAATAAATAATACTGAATTACAAAATTGGCGACTGCCGTCGCTGGCCACCATCAGTCGCCAGATTCCAGTAACGGAAATAGGCAAAATTTATGTCATTGGATTCTATTTTTTTTATATCTACACAATGGTGGAATTATTTTTATCAAAAGAAAACAAGAAGGTGGCAAAAAATTAGATCTAAAATAGGCAGAGGGTGGCGGCCATCGCGCGTTACCGTGGCACGTAAGGCGGTGGCGTGCACTGCCCCCACCGTTGGATAAATCGGCTGCCGATCTATCCAACTGTGGGGGCGGTGAATGGCGCGGTGGTGGCATGCACCGCCCCACTGTTGGATAGATTGGCGACCAATTTGTCTAACTGTAGGAGTGGTGGCAGCCATTCGACGGGCAACTGGTGGCCGGTAGTGGTTGTTGGCGGCCACCACTGTTCCCATTGAATGGTAGTGCGGTAAATTATACTGTCACCACCGTTGGACAGATCAGCCACCGATCTGTCCAATGGTGAGGGCGGTGCACACCACTGCCCTATTGTTTGATGGCGAACGGCAGTGGCCGCTGCCTCCCACAGTCTTTTATTTTCACTTTTGGTTCATTTACGGTACTCCGTTGACCATAAAAACCCTATCATTGCGTAGATTACAAAATTTTGAGTCGAATCGCAATTGGTCACCGGCGGCCGATCGACTACTAACAACTGCGGCTGGTATTTTTTTATTTATTTATTTTATTATTTAAGTGACTAATCAGTGATTGACACGTGGATATTTTATGTCAGGCCATCTTACTATTGATAAGTCAGTGACTGTTTTGCCATTGCAGTGTTAAAATTAATAGAATCTTATTAACAGATTAGGACAAATTTGAGTTTTCTAAAACTTGTGGGATAAAATTAAGAATTAGGTCAAACTTGTGAGACAAAAATGTCCTTATCCCTTTGATTAATCAAAACTAGAAAGTGGTAGACCTTTGTTCCCCCTAGAAATCTTCAAAAGCCCAATTCCCAAGGACCCAAATATCAAGCCCATAGCATACTTCATATAGATGGGTAGGCCTAAAGGCCCAATACTGGGCCTACCGCCCAGGGGCATTCGAGGGAATAAACTTCAAATGCCCAGAACCTACTCAGATAGTCACCTCGTTATTTCAACCAACTTAGGTCATATCTAGACTGTTCTAAGCCGCATAGCCAGGTACTCACCCATGTAACCTAGATGGCTCCAACTAGAGTGGTATAAACACCATGAGAAGACCAACGTGGTAAGTATACCGAGCTGCTTGCAAACAAACACTTCCAAGGTAGGTTGAACAAAAAATGTCGAGCAGCTGGCTCAACAATTCTAAGAAACTCACAATATGAAAAAGTTAAGTCAAACAGCCCAAGTAAGGCAAGTTATTATACATGACAATCAGTGCCACATTTGAAAAGAATCCCTAGATTTAGGGAAGCATTATCCCCCAAATCATGCCAAATAACCAGGTGATAACTTGAAATTGCTTTCCTCAATTACACTAAGTAATTTAGTAAAGATAAGTATCTGCCTATAAAAATATTTAAAGCCCGATGCTATAAAAAAATGAGAAAAGACTAAAAACAAGTTCTGACTTTTGGCACTCAAAATACACAAACTCTTTTAGTATTCTTCTTCCTACGCCTTTGGACAAGTATCTAACTTAAGCATCGAAGAGTATTTGCTAGAACCAACACCGGTGAGGTCTTAACAATAGCCTTTTCTGTGTTTGCAAGAAACCTAAGGATGCTCAAAGTTTCAACCTATACAGATAAAGCCCAGAGTTTTGGATCCTACTTCAAACAAATTTAAAACTTATTGGCCCGAAGAAGCCTTTTTTTTGGTCAACAGGTATAAATGGTATTTATGTTGTGAAAGAATTCTATCTATCATTTATTTTTTTAAAAGAGTCAATATTCATTTTTGTTACATTTTAGGAGCCTAACTGTCATAAGCTCTTATCTTATTAAAATTTAAAAATATTTATTGATCGTAATCCTTATTGAATTGAATTTCTTAGTTCTTAACTAATGAATTGAGCTTCATCAATAAATGAATTCTTTAGAAATAATAATTTTGGTGACTAATTTTTTATTTTGAGATTTTCTTCTTGGTTTTCTTAAAACGTCTTGCATGCACAAACTTTAGTTAATGTTATGTTCATACTATAAAAATTTGGGGATAATATTGTGTGAGTGATTTTAAACCTAGGGTGCATTGATAAAGGCGTAAAAGCACTAGTATAATTTATACCAAACTTTCATATTTTGCTCTAAATCATATATATTTGCCTATTTAATTATGGCTTTTGATCATAAATAGATGCACAATGAAAAATGTGATGCATAGGAACAAATGAGAGGTGAATCGGACGTCAAATGAAGAAGTTACACTCAAAATATGAAAGTAGCCCAGCAGGTGGTTAGGCGCCACGTCGCCAAGGGTTGGATGCCGTAGCAACCAGATCAGTGAGTGTGCGCTGCGGCGCTCGCGGGGGTGAACAGTGTGGGGGAACAGTATTTTGCTACAGTAACTCGAAAAACAGTATTTTGAAGACAAAAACCTATAAATAGAAAGCCAAAAACCCTAAAGGAGAAGAGAAGAGAAAAAAGAGGAGAAAGAGAGAAAAGAGATAAAAACTTAGAGAGAGAATTCACAACACAAATCAAATTTCAAAGCCAAAGATTGAAAAATTAAGATCAAGATTTAAGATTCAAGTCAAGATTGAGGGAAAAGCACATTAAGAAGTCAGTTTGATTAGTTTTTCTTCTATTTCTTTATCATTATATTCTTATTCTTGTTGATCTTTATAAATTGGTTTGATACTTTTGGTTTTGTGATTGGTTAATTTGTTCATCTAGGGTTAGACTATATAAACCTAATATGAATTTGGATTGTGTTAAATTTTAGTTTATGAACTTGATAAATTCAATTGATTCATTCTATCTTATGTTTAATGCTTTCATTATACCTGATCAATATTTTGAATGATTGGGGAACCATGATGAACTCGACGGAGGGATTCATGTGTTTAGCCTAGGGTAGTTTGATGAATGATCATAGGGTAACAACTATGAGTTCCATCTAGGATAGACATATACCTAGGTGGCATGTATGGTACAATTTAGATTTGATCTTAATGAATTACATTCTGATTTGATTACCATAGACATATAAGTGATTGTTAGAATGCGTAATATAGTCACTTGACCATCGACAGAGGCTTGTGATGAGATTAGTGTTTAAGCCAATCAATTGGTATTAAGGGATTAACTAAGTGGTTAATGAATCCAATGAAATACTAGGGGACGAGTCAAAACCCTAGATTATCTTTATTTATGAATTCTACTCTTTGCTTTTGTTTAGTTAATTGAGAGAACTAGATTAGTTGCATAAATTCCAGATTTTAGTTTTCTAAATAAAAGTTAAGTAGGTATAATTTTAGTACTTGATTTATAGAATTAGATTGCATAGTCACTGTGGGATCGATATCTGAACTTAAAATCCTATATTACTTAATACGATAGTGTACCTTGCGTTTAGCTACTATAGCATCATCACAATCAAGTTTTTGGTGCCGTTGTCGGGGGCTAGTTTTATCTATTCTTTAAATCAATACTAATACTAAGCTACTTACTTTTAATTCAGATTTTTATTTTTATTTTTATTTTATATTCTTCTTTTTACTTTGATTTTCTTTTTATTTTGCTTTGACAGTTCATACTATGGAGGGAAACAACGATCACATCAACAATCCTGTGTTTGAGCCTATGATACCACAGAGAGCTTTAAAAGTGTATGCTATCCCAACTACAAATTGTGTTCAGTCTAGTATTCAGCGACCAACCGTCAACGCTAATAACTTTCAGATCAAGCCGAATATTATTTAGATGCTAAAAGAAACTGTACAGTTTAGCGGAGCTCCCAATGATGATCTTAACATGCATATCATAAACTTCTTGGAAATTTCTGATACCTTCAAATACAACGGAGTCTTCGACGATGCCATTAGATTGAGATTATTCCCTTTCTCCTTAAGGGACAGAGTTAAGAGTTGGTTGATGTCATTGCCATCAAGATCCATATCGACGTGGGAAGATTTAGCACAGAAGTTCTTAGCCAAGTTCTTTCCACCAGCAAAGACAGCAAAGATGAGGAATGACATCACCTCATTCAGTCAGATTGATAGAGAGTCATTGCTTTCAACACTTGAGAGAATTTATAACACTTAGCCTTTCAAAATTCTCTCTACCATGCACTTAACCCCTTGCACAAATTTTTTATGATTAATTGAGCAACCAATTTTTCTTTCATTTGTTTATTATTATCTTTCATTTTCTCACTTAATGGCAGCCATTAGTGTTTTGTTTATTATTATCTTTCATTTTCTCACTGGCATCCATTATGTTTGCCATTAGTTTTTTTTTATTATTATCTTACAATAAACCAAATTAAAATAAAACAAAATGGAATATCATTTAAATGAACTTAGCCTTAATCTAGGCCAAATGAGAAAATACTTTCTCATCATTAAGAAATATCTTAAGGCCTACCATTAACAAATGCCACCAATTTATACTTATTTATCATTTAATAAATATTAAATAAATGATTTAATTATATTAAATCATGGTAAAAACACATGCCAATTTAAATAAAAAATTAATTGTTTGATTTCAATTTAAATAATAATATATGATATTATTATTATTTTATTCAATAAACACTTTAATGAATAAAAAAATGATATTATTTGTCCAACAAATAAGGCCCTTTTGGTAATTTTCAAATCAAATAATAATTGGCCCACATGTGCCATGTGTCAACATCTCATTGGTTAACAACTAATTGTTAACTAATTGATGTACTTAACTCTTAAGTCTTGACATGTGCATGATCGGAAGGAAACCAAAGTAAATGTCCGGTCCGCTAGAATTTTCTGGATTGACCTATTCAATCCGTTACGCTGCCCCAGTGCACAACGAGTACACTTTATATTATTGGACTGTCTAGGTCCACTCCCGATTTGTCAAACAGAACTATTCTGTGAGTCCGAGATTGATGCCCTACACACACGTCACAGATATTACAAATCAGTGCAGTAAACAATACAAGTTGAGGTCATAACACATACGTATAATCTTTCTGCCAATCATATCTTGGAAGAACAGAGATATAGATCACTACCGTCAAATCTGTATGTGCTCATCCGTGAACTTATCTCCAGACACGTATCTTAATAAACAATATATGCAAACACTTTTACAATATTGTTTAACCCTGTAGGAAACTCTTTTCCTAGGTTTGTTGCTTATGGCCATAAGACTTACTAAGATACAGTCTATGTGCATCTGAATATATTACCTCATCCATATGAGCTGACGGATTCCTTATCTGTATACACTGGACTCCATAAGCATCGGACTATACCTGGCGACACCCAGTAGTCATACCGTGAAAGGTCTGTGACATGCGTGGAATTAAAGTATGATGGATTACTTACAAGCCTACCGTGGTACTCAGGTCAAAGGACCATGTATACTACTCAACTCGAGAGAACCTTTCATTAACGGCTTCATAGGATATCTATTGGGGTCCTCATTGAGTCTGTTCAGTATTCAATCCTTACTGAACACTTGTATGCTATACGAGCTTCTAGTAAGTTAATGGTTAGCTAAGAACAACCATCTAGGGTTAGTATACACTGGTCTATGTAAAAGAATTCCATCGTCAAACCTGCATCGGTGAATTAAGATCAGTAATATATAATTTGAGAATAAACTTGCATAATAACATTTTTTAGCCCATATTGCAACTATGTTATTACTAATGTATTATCAGGTCTTTGTATTATCACAAACATGATTCTAACACTTAGACTTCACTGATTAATATAACATGCTAACCCTTTAGCATTTATAGTTTTCAGTAATGTTAACTTTTAGCATTGATCTAAATTTCTTTAGACCAAATCTGAACCATTTCAGATCATATAATGTCTGTAGCGTCACAAGCATTGAACCATTTAATAATAGTAATTAGCGATTTAACAAATAATGAATTGGATAATATTATAAAATAAAATATTCATACAATAATGGGATAGCACATGAGCACAAATTCCAACAGATTCGTGTACATCCAATGCATTGCTAGATCGATATATACCTCTACTTTTTAGGGAATTGAGGATAGGGTTTAAAAACAAGGCTAGGCCGAATTTGGTTATCAGTGACTGAGGTTCAGAGTAGACCTAGGCTGTAGGATAGCAAGCAAATTGAAAAACTTGGGTACTTCCTTTTATGTATAAATATTTGCTTTATGTTTATACATTTATGATTTCAATATATCACTAATTGTTTTATATACAAATATGGTAAAATGCTTGTAACGTTTTAGACATTGTATGATCTGAAAGAGTTCAGATCTGATCTAAAGGAGTTTAGATCAGAACTAAGAGTTAATAAAATCTAAAGAGTTAGAGCCTTGTCTGAAATGGAACAAAGACCTAAGAATATATTAGTAATGACATAGTTGCAATGAGTTGCAAATGGTGCTAGGAAATGTTGTTATGTAAATATGTTCTTAAATTTAATGTTTCTGATCTATCTTCACTAATGCGGGTCTATTAATGAAGACCTTAATATATATAGATCAGTGTATGTCTATATCTGGATAGTCCAGATGGTTAGTCTTAGCAGACCATGAGTTTAGTGGAAACTCGTATAAAGATACTAGTATTCAGTAAGGACTGAATATTGAACAGACTCACAAAGATCTCAAATAGACATCCCATAAAGCCTTCAATGGAGGATCTTTCGATTTGTGTAGTATTCGTGATCCTTAGACCTGAGTGCCACGGTGGACTTGTGAGTGATCCATCATACTTTGGTTCTACACATGTCAGATACCTTTTATGGTATGACCGCTGGGTTTCACTGGGTGTGGTCCGACGCTCATAGAGTCTGGTGTGTACAAATATGGGATCCATCAACTCAATTGAGTGAGTAAAATATTCTGAAACTCTAAGGTTGTATTTCAGAAAGTCTTATGGCCATAAGCAGACATATCTGAGAATTAATTTTATTCTCGAGAAAATAATATCGTAAAAGTGTTTACGGATATTATTTATTGAAATACAAATCTAGAGATAAGTTTATGGTTGAGCACATGGAGACTTGACGGTGCTGATCTATATCTCCGCTCTTCTATGATATTTATGATGGAAGGATTATACGAATATGTTATAACCTCAACTTGTATGGTCTAATGCACTGTTTTGTAATATTCATAACATGTGTGTGGGATATTGTTCATGGACGTGTGAAATAGTTTCATATGACAAATTGGGCATGGACCTAGAGAGTCTCACAATATGAAGTGTACTCATTGTACACTGGGGCAGCGAATTGGATTAAACAATTAATCCAACAATTTCTAGCAAAGTGAAAAATGTTTCAAGGTTCCTTTTATTATTCACTTGTCAATAATTGAATGTAAAATACATTATTGGTTTACAAGAGTTGTTAACCAATAAGAAATTGACAAGTGGCACAATCTTGCTCCATAAATAATTTACCATGTATTTACCTATTTACCTTGCTTGGTAAATACATATAAGGTAAATATAAATATTCAAAATAGTTTTGAATTATTAATATTTTATATATTAATCAAATTATTATTATTAATTGGAATAAGTGGCAAACACCATTTAGTAATAGAGTAAACACTTGTTATTAATAATAAGCAATGTTGGCCACTTAGAATTTGTTAAATGGTGCATTTGTGAAGTGGTGTGACCACTCAACATTAATTAATAACCATTTGTGCACTAACAATTGATTCATATGGATGAATCAATTTGTTGAGTGAAAAATATGATTGATTAATGTTTGTAATGGCAAACATGGATAAGTGGTGGTGGAGCATTAAGAGAAGTAATCATTCTTTGCACTTAATTAAGAATTGAAAGAGTTCAATTTGTGTAGAAGGAGAGAGAATTTCGTTCTAAGAGAGAATTGAGAGCATTTCCTAGGTGTTTTTCTCAAAGTGTTGAGAGAAAATGCAAAGGCTTACTGAGGTTCAACATAAAGAGTTGTAAAGAACTAAAGAAAACACTTAATTCTTCTCATCTCTTGGTAGTAATCATTCATAAGGACAAATTGTTTTAAGTGTTAAAACAATCCTTTGCTGGAAATTCAAGGCTGCCATTCTAGCTTTACAATCCCACTGGATTTAGTTGTAAACTAGAATTGTGCAAGGAAACACTTCAAGGTGAGCTCAACAAATTGAAGATTGGAGTTCTTGAAGAATTGTAAAGCTATCTTCATAACCGAGTAGGTTATTTATTTATAATTCATTTTATATCATGCATGAAAATATATATGAGATATATATGTGATTATATGCTTGAGTTTGCTACATAGTGTATAACATGTATGAATACTTCCGTTGCATATTTAATTTTTGAAATTATATGTATTTATACACATCACACACCATATCACAACAGAAGGAGGGGCAAAGTTTAATAGTGAAGTTATAAGGTTCAACAAGCAAGGATGTGAATACTAGGTTAAAAGCAAGAATAAAACAAACTGTGAGAGAAAGCTGAAAAGCTTGTATTGTATTATATGTTTAATGAATGAATACAATGAGAAAATAAAGCCTTTATATAGGCTACAGAATCCTTATTCTACCTTAATCTAAAAAAGTAAGAATTCTAATAAAACAAAACTTCCTACAATAAATAAAAAACTTATTTGGGAAACATATTACCAAATTGGGCCTGGATTCAAAATTTAAAAGTACAAATATGCCATATTATCTAATTTTTTGACCAACATCAATAATGTTTCGTACAAGCTGATAAAAAAGATTATTTTTGCTAAGGCTTACATCCTAATAAAGCTTGTCGTACTCTTCACTTCTAAAAATTCAGCCCCATTGTATTTCTCATGCTTAAAGCCTTAGTAATATCACCTTTACAGTTTTCTAGAACGTTAAGATTGCCATTAGTGTGTCCAGGTTGATTGATCGACTTTGACTATATTTTGAATCTAATAAAATTCATCATTTTATTTCACTGGGATTTACTTCTTTAGGCTACTTTTAAAGATATCTTATGTCGATTTTATTCTTGATTATTGGCTTATACCCTGGTATATCTTTGGAAATCACTTTGTATAAATTAGATTCCATGAAATTGACTTTTATCGTGAATCACTTCTTATACCACCTATGTCGAATCAATTTTGGTGATCACCTTTTAATATGATCTCTCCCCAAGAATGGCCTTATATCAAGTAGATTCCATGAAATTAACTTTCATCATGAACTACTCCTTGTATCCCCTATGCTTGATGATCTTTGACTTTTCCCATAAGCAAGAATGGCTTTTAGTCAAGTGCTCATCTTGGAGATTGGCTTTTTAATATATCTCACCTTCAAAATCACTTATGTCGTATAGGTTTTCCACTATAAATGATATATTTCAAAAGCTCATAGTTCCTCTTATGGTAGTTGATCTTATTGCTACTTCTGAAAATTACCTTTGTATTACTAGATTTATTAGTCCTCTCCTTAATCGACTTCTTTAGCTGCTACTCAATTAAAAATGTCCAAGTCGATCAAAGCTATTGAGATTCCATTGTCTCTCCTTTTAAAGTTAAGGGGCATCGAGAATGAGCAATTCGTTTATCAAGTATTGTCTTTCAAGGATAGTTCTTCCTGATACATTTTAGGACCTTACAATTCTTTAATTATTCTTGACTACTTCAATTTCTTTCCTACCTATATAAATGATACTATGAGGTTTATTCAACCTTATAATATATCTACTTAGTCGACTTCTAGGTCGATTAGATCATGGCCGAAGTCAACTTCTGAATTTACAATCTAGTTAAACCACTTTGAACCTTACTTTGGTTCTATTTGGAAGTCGATTGATGTTTATGATCTAATCAAATTGTCTAGATATTAGGTTCCTCTCTATAATTGGTTAGTATCGGCTTTACTTCTTTTCTGGTCTCGGGCAAGTAATGTTTTCTGCTTTAGATTTAGTCACATGACCCCGACTTTATATGACTTAGCTATTCAGTTTAACCTACCTATTTATGGAGTTGAGGTAAATGTTGAGATGTCAGTAAGAGAGGTCAATTTAGAGACTAGCCGATCTGAACTAAGTTTTAGGAAATTCATGACTAAGTTTCAGAGTCAATCGGCCACGTCATCTAGGGTAGAGCATGTAGCTTTCCTTTTGTACTGGTTATGTAATGCGATATGTGCAATCTTTCCCAAAAGATTACACTGGAATATCTAAAAGTTGCATTTGCCCTACCAGACGGCTCAAAATCAGCTTTAGGTCCCTTCTTTTCTTGTCCACTCGTACAAAGCCCTTTTTGAAACTTTGGCGTCCAAGGGCTAAACATCTTTCTCCAATGCAAATGGTCCTATTTGGATCCTGTATTTCTAGGTGTTGGCTTATTTTCCTTATTTTTTTAAGGTTACTTTATAGTTTTAAATATAATTGTAATAATTTAAAAGAAATGAGAAGCCTATGCCAAAAATGAAAGAAATAACGTTTTCTAAAACATAAATGATAGACCATTGAATGCCAAACCCAATGGGTTAGATCTGGTAGCCTTTAGTTGGGGGAGGTTCTTTGAACGGTCATTTATTAATCCCACACCCCAAAATTCCATCAGCTAAATTCAGCATTGCTGGAGACATTCCTAGTACTCGAAAAAATTGGCCAACATAGACTGGCTATTATCTAAGTAACTATAATAAACCCATTTTTTTTATCTTGAGTCAGTCAAGATTGTTAGCAATATAAACTGGAAAAGGTATTAATGATTTTTCTCTTTTAATCTTAACGGCTTTTTGATTTTAATTACTTTGATAATTTATTATAGAGGCTATTCTTATAATGCTCAATGTGCCCCTTGTAGGTAAAGATGGGTCGTCTCCTCCCAAGAAGAGAGTCAAGGTAACTTCTGTTGCCTTTCAATGTTTGAGTTTATATTATAAAGGTCAATTGCTGATATTTTTCTTATTTTTTAGATAATGGCCAAGAAATCACCCAGAAAGATTGTTAACTCTAAGTTAGCACCCAAGGAATTGGCTGTTTCTCTTTAGTCGAAGATGCTTGTTCCTATGTCGACTCCAACGAGAAAATCACATGAGCTTGCCATTGATGTTCATGGTATACATGAGATGAGTCCTTGGGAAAACTTTAAAGAATCGACTAGGGTTACACCTCTACGGTCAACTTCGATTAGTAAACTAGCCGTTAAGATGCCTTCGTAGATTGGTGGTGCAACTTTAGTTGTTGACGTCATTTCCATGCTTTTTCAAGAACCATTCGATAGCAGTGAGGAATCAAACAATGATTCTTCTTAGTAGGAATTGACTTTTCCTGCCTCGGCCTTGCAAATTGAACTAATAGAAGTAATCCGTCAACTCAAGAAAGTGCTAGATATCAATAAGAAGCTCAAGTTCTTATCTGATAATGCTACGGGTGATATGATGTCAGTAAGCTTGAAGATAAAAATCGATGAATTTGTAGCTTCTTTCATAAGTCTTATAAAAAAGAAGTAATCGACAACGAATATAATAAAGGAGGCTAAAAAAGAGGTTGAAAAGAAAAAAAAAGCTCTCAATTGCCTAGATATTTAACTGATGGTTGCAATAAGAGAGCTGGACGTCTAGAACAAAAATGCTAAGGAATGGATAGAGGCATTGGAGGCAGAGTTCGTCAAGCTAAAGGTTACAGAGGCAAAGTAAACCCAAATATCTCAGAGCTTGGGGCGGTAATTACTGGATAATTACCCCAAAAGAGCAGTATTGAAGAATAGCCTTAAGCTTAAGAATGAGACAGCCCTTAAGGTCGAGGCGGAAGTGAAAACTATGGACTCCTTAGTTGCCAATTTTTTTATCTTTTCTTGATCAATTGTAAATGATAATAACCTAAGAGGCTTTTGTAAATAATTTTATGAATGAAACGCAAGTTTTTGTTACTTGGTGTCACCATTCTATAATAAATCAATTTTGCTTGTTTGTTTTTTAACGATCAATAATTCTAAACCTTAAACTAGAAAAAATAAATTGTCTTGATGATGGCCATGCACATAACATCGACCGACCTCTTCGAAACTTGATTAATCATAGCACAATTCAAGCTAAAACTAAAATAATAATCGGCTATGTATTAATAAGTCAAACATTATATAAAATCGGCCTTTTACTTTACTATAACTGATTAATTAATGAAAAACCATTTGATATTCATAAGAACCGATATACCAAAAAGATGTTAATAACAACCACCTTCTATATAATATGATTGACTTATCAATGGTTTTGAAAAAAAGATTTATTAATTCCTTCCTAAGCAGTTGGTCGATAATGTTTGAGATGATTAGACTCCCTTTTCTAAAATGCCTAATTGGTCTACCTTAAAAACTGGAACTCGGTTCAGTAACTAACCCAAATAAATAGTATTTTTAGTGGTACAGTTTTGACCCACTTGGTGAAATAATCGGTCACTTCTAAGATGAAGGCATGCTGCTTTAAAATGGTGGATAAATTTTATCTGTTATGTGCATCACCCATCCTTTAAATGGCCATGGCTTAATAACTGTGTGCATTTCTTTTGTTGGGACGATTTGGAGTGAGTCGTACTTTTGACATTCCTTAAAGCTTTTGGCATAAAGAAGACAATCTTGCTCTATAGTCGGCCATAAGAAGCTATTCTTGAAAATTATTTTCTTCATTAATTAACCACTTAGATGAGCTCTTACCAATCCTTCATGTGATTCAACCATGACCAACATACTTTATTTTAAGATGATGCATCTCAATATACTTTACTTGTCGATATCATCATTAGGATACTTTATTTAATCAACCAGTTCTTTTCTCTAATCTTTGTTTAAGCCGATTTGCAAGATCGACCATTGTTGTTCTGGCAATTTAGTACTGAATAAGTATGAATAAGGCCGATGAATTAGAAGTGTTTCTTCTATCATATTTTTGAAACTTGATGCCCCATGTGCTAGATCATTGGCTTTTAAATTGTTTGTTCTTGTTGAATATTCGACCAGGGTGGATTGGAACCCTTGGAGGAGATACCAAGCTTTGTTACAATATAGAATTTGTAAGTCGGCTTTACAGTAGTATTCTCCTGTCACCTATTCGATTACAAGCAATGAATCACCTCTTACTTCAATGTCTTTAATCCTCATTTTTGCAACTATCTCAAGGCCAATAATGAGGGCTTCATATTCGGCCTAATTATGGTACATGTAAAGTCCAACATAAAAGATACTTTTGTCTTTAGTTCATAGGGGCAAATTAAAACGATGCCGACTCTAGCTGTTTAGGATGTTTTTGACCCGTCAGATCATAGTTGCCAATTCTTGTCATTGGCATAACTTATTTCAAAATTGGCAATATTTGATGGCGAAGGGTAATGTGCAAGGAAATCGGCCAAAGCTTGGCTCTTGATTACTTTCTGGGGGATGTATTTGAGGTTGAACTTGATAGTATGATCATCTCTTTTCCAAGCCTATTTCTCAAAAATGACTTTGATAAGAGATACTTTATGATGTCTCTCTAGCTTATTATATGAATAGTTGTATGTAGTAAATGGTACTTAAGCTTTATGCATGAGAAGTAGAGGGTCAACACAATTTATCAATTGTTGTATAATTTGTCTCAGCGTGATTTAAATTTGGCTAAGGTAATAGACAACGTTTTTCAATGCTATGGTACTTTTGTGGCAACATATGATGCGATATTTCTATATCATAAATTAAGTGCAAGTATACACTATCGTATGCAAGTAATAAAGAGACTAAATAAGTCGGATGTCGAACCCACAGGGATAATTCTTTCTTTTTAACCAATTACTAAAATTATATCTTCCTAATAATTATTCAGAAAAATAAAAATCTAAGAATGAATGTAAGAAATATAAAAGTAAAAACACAATGCAATGAGATTTAAAGATATAGCAACGTAGAGAGAACCTAGGATTAATATTATCCCTCAATATGTTTCTAATGATTAATCCTCTAATATTTAACTCACTTAGTCTTTATTATTGATCAAGACACTAATGTATTCACAAGCCTCTTCCAAGGTCATGCAAGTATACCTTAATTTACCAAATACCTATATTCCTATGGTACTTGTAATAAATTAAGATTCATTAAGATTAGGTCTTATTGATCATACATGCCAATTAGGTATATTCCTATCCTAAGTTGAAACTTGCATATGCAACATTGAATGTTACTCTACAATCATGCATTAAATTACCTAGGTCTAAATATTATGATTCCTCTTCCGAGTTTATCAATAATATTACCAATTCATTCACCATATATTGGCCAGATATATTGAAGCATTAAACACAAGTAATTTAAATAATAAATGACTAAGTTTATTAAATACTAAAAAGATATGGCAATTAAGCACACATATTGAGTTCAAATATTAACCCTAGAAAACAAGTTAGCTCATGGCTACAAGAGAACAGCAGTAAAAATAATTATAAATCATGATACAATTATTAGCAAACCGATATAGACGTCGAATTGCTCTTAATTGTGCTGCCTAGAAACTCTTGATGCCGAAGAACGTCTTGTATCTCTCTCTAAAGTTGCTTCAATTAAGCTCCTATTGCTCTCCAAGACTCGTGCTCTGTATTCTTGGTGCTCTTGGGTCGTCTTGGATTCTTTCTTGAAGGCTGGGGACGAGTGGCTTTATATAGGGATTGATTTGAGCTTGAAAATCTCAATTCTCGTCGGACTCGGACTCGCACTACCGCTGGCGCGCTATGCATCTGTCGCTGGGGCGACGCGTGAAAAAGCGATCACCGCTGGAGCGGTGGGATCTTGGCGCTGGGGCGCTGCATGAAAACGGCTTCACCGCTGGCGCGGTGAATTTCTGGCGCTGGGGCGCTAGACGCGACTTAATCAGGTCGTTTTTCTTATTTCGATCACTATTCCAACGCTGGGGCGAAAATACTTGTGGCGCGGGGGCGCTGGACTCATAATTTGAAAACTTTGCATTTTAGTCCCTGTTTTCGCTCCTTTTGCGTTCTTTCTTTAAATTTCGTTCAAGTCCCTATAAATAACAATAATACACATAAATAGCCATCTATTCTCAATAAATCATAAAATATCAATAATAAAAACATAAGAAAATATATGACAAATTTGCCCTTATCAAATTCCCCCAAACTTAAATACTTGCTTGTCCTCAAGCAATAAAATAAAACTAAGAGAGAAACAAAGGGTTATACTTGACTCATTTAACAAAACAAAATATACTAATACTAGTAAGATGATCAAAATCATTGTCTCAAAGGCTGACGAAATGGTACAAATCTTTAAGGTAGACAAATAGCTATTAACAATTCTAATTATCTTCATTTAGTCCCTTATTCTTCCTCATAAATAATCACCATGTGTGTGTGTGCAAGCAGCAAGCAAATAGCGAAAACCATACTTTGATTTACTTTATACTTTAGTTTGTACAGAAAAGATGATGTCTCGGCATTTTTTTGTATAATGACACTTCCATAAGCTTGTCTTTATTACCACTCTCCACTAATGTAGAAAATCACATGTCTAGGGATCTATTTAGGACTTTACTTAGCTTGTAATGTAAGGCTAAGGTCAAGGTGGGATTAAATGATAAATATATGAAGTTCAATTCACACCATGAATACTTAGATTATACCTAGAAACCTCTTGATCTTCTTTTCCTTGTATTATCTCTTCCCCCAAACTTATTGTGTTCCCATCCTTCTTTTCAACCTTTTTATTTTTCAAAGAATTTCTTCTTTTCCTTAAGCTGGGGGTATTTTTCTTACTCTTTTTTTTTTCTTTTTTTTTTTTCAATTTTTTTTTGAATACCCCCAAACTTAGATTGACAAATACCACCCAAACTTATTTTTCTCATATCACCACAAATTTTTTCTTTCAAGAGTATTTCTAAACAAATGCAAGGTTTATGGTGTTACGGGTAAATTTTTAGATAAGTAAACTTAAAGTCTTGGGCTTGTAATGTGGTTAAACCAAAGAATGGGTAATTAGGCTCAAAATAGGGTACTAGGGATAAATATACAATAAAAGGTAGGCTAGAAAGGCTCAATCGGTCCAAAGATGGCCTAATGTCATTTCCCTATTCATGTGTTTCCTAGAATTTCGCCTCAAGTAGTAATTAAAGACAAGTTCTAGAGTATCGGTCTTCGAGACTGTGGTGTACTCTCTAAAATATAAGTATCTCTAAGTAATAGTTATAACTATTCATGCTTATAAAGTGCTCAAAAAATTGGTGATAATAAATAAGGTCAAATTTGTTCCTAAACTTAGGTAATCAAAATTGTCTCAAGTATCTATCATTCCTTAGGAATTTGTAAAAATAAATTCAACCATGTATTCTTTTTCTTATCATAGACTAATGATCATCTTATCAAAAAAATAAAAAAAAGCTTAATAAAAACTAATTAACTAAAAAAAAAACTAAGTAACTAAAAAAAAATTTTTAACCCACAAGAATGACCACCCAAATCATGCAGAAAAATGAACATAAGAAAGTGTTTCCCACCCCCAAACTTAATTTAGACATTGTCCCCAATGTCAAAAAAATAAAGAAGTGAAAGTAAGAGACTTCCCTGGTCAATTTTCGCTGCCGCGCTGACTCTCCATCGCTGGGGCGATGTTCTGGCGCTGCCGCGGTAATCGTCTATCGCTGCAGCGCTGAAGGCTGATTTCTGCACAGTTACTGGAATTTGCGCTGGCGCGATGTTGCGTGTACCGCGGGGGCGGTGGTGCTCGATTTTCCTGTCGCTGCCGCGCCATGTTATGCCGCTGGAGCGCTGAAATTCTTGGTTTTTTTTTTTTTTTTTTTTTTTTTTTTTTTTAAATGCTGAAAAAAAAAAATGATAATAATAATAATAATATTTTCCTTGGGTTGCCTCCCAAGTAGCGCTTGATTTAACGTCATCGGCTTGACGGGGCTTCATATTCTCTTATGGTGGATCAAAGATGCTGGTGGAAGCATTTGTGTGAGTGATCTCGCTGGCTTTCTTCTTTTTAGGCTTCCATATTTTTGCAATTAAACCTCGGGCAGTATCTTTTGCTGCATTCTCCTTATGTCTCTCCGGAAAGACTTTAATCTTAGACCGGGGAGATGGTTCTTCCTTTTCTTTCTCTTTGCTTGCTTCGTCGCGATGCTGCTTTTTTTTCTTCTCTCTTGCCTTCCTATGCTTCAATGCTCTTTTTCGGATGTGAGGATCCAATGTCTCCATATCTTTAATTTTCTTAATGCTTGGATGCACTACATTAATGCAGAGACAGTCTTCATTTTCAGCTGGTAATTTGATCTCCTTGAAGACCTTAAAAGTGACTGTATCCTCTTGTACTCTCATGGTCAACTCCCCTTTTTGCACATCAATAATTGTTCTTCCAGTGGCTAGGAAGGGTCTTCCAAGGATGATTGGGATCTCCTTGTCTTCTTCCATATCCAAAACAATGAAATCGGCAGGGAAGATGAATTTATCGACCTTAACCAACACATCTTCAATTAATCCCTTAGGATAGGTGAGAGAACGATCTGCTAACTGAAGTGTGATATTTGTTGGTTTGGCTTCTTTCAGTCCCAACTTTTTATACACGGACAATGGCATAAGATTGATGCTAGCTCCTAGATCACAAAGTGCTTTCCCGAAATCATAATTCCCAATTGAGTATGGTATGGTGAAACTCCCAGGATCTTTGAGCTTTGGCGGTAACTTCTTTAGAAGGATGGCGCTACACTCTTCTGTCAGGGCCACAGTCTCGAAGTCATCTATTCTTCTCTTCTTTGATAGGATTTTCTTCATAAATTTCACATAGCTCGGCATTTGCTCCAGTGCATCTGCAAAAGGAAGATTAATATGTAATTTCTTAAAAATATCAAGAAATTTTGAAAACTGCTTATCTAGTTTCTTCGTTTGCAGCCTCTGAGGAAATGGAGGTGGTGGAGTGAATGACTGCGTAGGTTGCTTCTGTAGGTTACTATTGGTATCTTCTGCTGTATTTTCTCTTTTTTGTTTTTGTACTTGAATACCAGATTCTATGCTTTTCTGTGTCTCATCACTCTTCTCTTGGTTTCTAAGCTGCTGTAATCTCTGAGGAAATGGTATAGGTGGTCTATATGGTTGCACGTCATCTTGCTGGACCACTGGTTCTTTTTCCTTCTCAATCATCTCTGAAAGCTGTGGTTGAGGAGTGTTGTCATGTAAGACTTTACCATTTCTTAGGGAGATGGCTTGGCACTGTTCTACGCTTCCTTTTGGATTGACTTCGGTGTTGCTTGGTAGAGTTCCTTGAGGTCGATTGTTTATTGCTGTAGCAAGTTGTCCTACTTGATTCTCCAAGGCTCTAAGTGAAGCTGTTTGACTTTGGAAGAGTGCATCTGTTTTCTTCATGTATTGCAGCAGCATGTCTTCAATGTTTGATTTCTTCTCTTGCTGAATTTGCGGTTGAAAGCCAGGAGGAACTTTAGAATGCTGTCCTTGATTATTGTTGCTCCATGAGAAGTTGGGGTGATTTCTCCATCCAGGATTGTAAAAATTTGAGTTAGGATTGTTGCGGTTGAAGTCCCCTACATATTGAGCAGTCTCCATGCATTGTCCATTAGCATGATTGCTTCCACAGAAATCGCAAGTGATGGGTTGACTCTTGATAGCATTAACTCCCAAGTTGCTTAATTGTTTGGTCAAGAGGTTGACTTGGGCAGATAATGTAGTCAAAGTGTCCACTTCGTGTAATCCAGCGATCTTTCTTGTGGTTGACCTTTCAGTGGGCCATTGATAGGCATTGGACGCCATCTCATCTAGTAGATCATAAGCTTCATCGGTGGATTTATTCATAAGTGCTCCTCCAGCTGCAGCATCTACTATTGTTCTGAATTGACCGGCTAATCCATTGTAGAAAGTTTGTACAAGCAACCACTTCGGAACTCCATGATGAGGACATTTTCTTTGCATATCCTTGTATCTCTCCCATGCCTCATAAAGAGATTCTCCATCTAGTTGTAGGAATGATGTGATGTCGTTCCTCATCTTGGCAGTTTTAGCAGGTGGAAAGAATTTGGTGAGGAACTTTTGTGCAAGATCATCCCATGTTGCTATGGATCCAGATGGAAGTGATAGCAGCCAGCTTTTTGCTTTGTCTCTCAAGGAAAAGGGAAACAATCTTAGACGGATTGCATCATCGGACACCCCATTGTACTTGAAAGTGTCACATATCTCCAAGAAGTTGATAATGTGCATGTTTGGATCATCATTGGGCAGTCCACCAAATTGTACCGAATCCTTGAGCATTTGAATTGTGCTTGGCTTGATCTCGAAGTTATTAGCTTGAACAGTTGGTCTTTGGATGCTCGAATGGATTCCATTCACTAAGGGAACAGCATACTCCCTTAGTGGTCTTCCTTCATTATTGGGTGCAATTGGTACTTGATCTTCCATGGTGTTGACTTGATTTTTCTCTCTTCTAATTCTTCGTAAAGTTCTTTCAAACTCTGGATCAAAAGCAATCAAGTCTTCACTTTTCGATCTTCGCATGTACCTCGTAAGAAAGAAAGTAAAACTAGATTAAGAAAAATAAAATAAAAAAATTCTGAAGTAAAAACTAGAAAGATTGGTATTAATATTGGTGAAAAAGTAGATAATTATCCCCGGCAACGGCGCCAAAAACTTGATGCGATATTTCTATATCATAAATTAAGTGCAAGTATACACTATCGTATGCAAGTAATAAAGAGACTAAATAAGTCGGATGTCGAACCCACAGGGATAATTCTTTCTTTTTAACCAATTACTAAAATTATATCTTCCTAATAATTATTCAGAAAAATAAAAATCTAAGAATGAATGTAAGAAATATAAAAGTAAAAACACAATGCAATGAGATTTAAAGATATAGCAACGTAGAGAGAACCTAGGATTAATATTATCCCTCAATATGTTTCTAATGATTAATCCTCTAATATTTAACTCACTTAGTCTTTATTATTGATCAAGACACTAATGTATTCACAAGCCTCTTCCAAGGTCATGCAAGTATACCTTAATTTACCAAATACCTATATTCCTATGGTACTTGTAATAAATTAAGATTCATTAAGATTAGGTCTTATTGATCATACATGCCAATTAGGTATATTCCTATCCTAAGTTGAAACTTGCATATGCAACATTGAATGTTACTCTACAATCATGCATTAAATTACCTAGGTCTAAATATTATGATTCCTCTTCCGAGTTTATCAATAATATTACCAATTCATTCACCATATATTGGCCAGATATATTGAAGCATTAAACACAAGTAATTTAAATAATAAATGACTAAGTTTATTAAATACTAAAAAGATATGGCAATTAAGCACACATATTGAGTTCAAATATTAACCCTAGAAAACAAGTTAGCTCATGGCTACAAGAGAACAGCAGTAAAAATAATTATAAATCATGATACAATTATTAGCAAACCGATATAGACGTCGAATTGCTCTTAATTGTGCTGCCTAGAAACTCTTGATGCCGAAGAACGTCTTGTATCTCTCTCTAAAGTTGCTTCAATTAAGCTCCTATTGCTCTCCAAGACTCGTGCTCTGTATTCTTGGTGCTCTTGGGTCGTCTTGGATTCTTTCTTGAAGGCTGGGGACGAGTGGCTTTATATAGGGATTGATTTGAGCTTGAAAATCTCAATTCTCGTCGGACTCGGACTCGCACTACCGCTGGCGCGCTATGCATCTGTCGCTGGGGCGACGCGTGAAAAAGCGATCACCGCTGGAGCGGTGGGATCTTGGCGCTGGGGCGCTGCATGAAAACGGCTTCACCGCTGGCGCGGTGAATTTCTGGCGCTGGGGCGCTAGACGCGACTTAATCAGGTCGTTTTTCTTATTTCGATCACTATTCCAACGCTGGGGCGAAAATACTTGTGGCGCGGGGGCGCTGGACTCATAATTTGAAAACTTTGCATTTTAGTCCCTGTTTTCGCTCCTTTTGCGTTCTTTCTTTAAATTTCGTTCAAGTCCCTATAAATAACAATAATACACATAAATAGCCATCTATTCTCAATAAATCATAAAATATCAATAATAAAAACATAAGAAAATATATGACAAATTTGCCCTTATCAACATATTTCCAATCAACTCTTCTGTTGTGGAGATATAGAGGATTAATAATAGTATAGGTTTTGGTGGCAACATGACTGGTGGACTTGTGAGATATTTTTTAATCTCATCAAAGACCTACTGGTAATGTGTCATCTATTTGAAGTTTTCACCATCTTTCAATTTTAGTAGGGGTGACCAAGAATGAAGCCGACTAGTAGAGTTCGAAATAAATTGCCATAAAAAATTTATTTTGCCAATAAGATGTTGCAATTCTTTCTTGGTTCTTGGTGCTTGTGCTTCTATTATAAGCTTAGCTTTATTTTGGTCTACTTCTACCCCCTGTTGGTGTACCAAAAATCCTAAAAGGTTGTCGGCTAAAATCCTGAATGCACACATGAGTGGGTTCATTTTCAACTAATGGAATCATATTCGTTAAAAAGTCGTCCATAGGTTAACTAAATGCTGCTCATTGGAATTTGACTTAATCACAACTTCATCAATATATACCTTCATAAATCGGCCTATCATATCATGAAATATAGCATTCATTGCCCTTTGAATTTTTTTAAACTAAACAATATTACAACCTATTTATATGTCCTAATTGCCCTAGGGCATTTGAATGTTGTCTTGTTAATGTTTGATTTCTTGAAAAATATTTTATTATATCTAGAATATTAGTTGAGGAAACTCATGATCTTATGCATGCAGCCGAATCAACCAACATATTAGCTATGGGTATAAGATACTCGTCTTTGAGAGTTGCCAAGATTTCTGAAGTCGATACAGAGTCGTAGCTTACTATTCTTTTTTATGACAGAAACAATGTTGGACATCGATTCCACATAGTTATTCGGCCTAATAAAACCAACTTGGAGAAGCCATTTGATCTCTTCGGTGATCTTGTCCTCGACTTCCCTTAACAATCTTTGCATATGTTGCTTCTATTGTCGAAATCCCTCTTTGATTGAGAGACTATGCTCAACCAAATCTTAGCTTAGACCAAGCATTTATGTATAATATCATACAAAGTAATCTTTGTGCTCCCTCAAAATCATCATTAACTGGGTCAAATCTAAGTGTTGGCTGATGTAAATTGGTCTGGGTTTGATATCAGTACCTATATTGATTTTCTTAAGTTGACTTTGAGCTTCAGGGTTATAGTCGTCCAACTTGGGTGGTGCCGGTTTTAGTTCATGGTCAATTTATAGGTCTTGCCTTTCATCTTCATATATGCATTTGACTGAAGCTGCATATAGATTCCTTGTTTATCATTAGAAAAATAGATAAGAGGTTAACCTACTTTGACTGTTGTTGGCTGAGCAAGTTCTTTTCTTAAGACCTAATTTTCATTGATGATATGTCTGGCCGTGTTTCTTGTATATCGGTTAGTATCATCCATTTTGAGGATTGTGGTCGAAATAGAAAAATCAATTCACCGCCTTTAAATAGTTTTGGGTCAGCATGGATTATCTCAACTGATCCGCTTGGTTGCTATCTAAAGATCATCTAGTGCATGCTAGATGACAAAGTCTTATTAAAGTGGATCTAATCTCGTCCTAATAAAATGTTGCAGTCACTCAGTATATTAACTACATGGAATAGTTCCTCTATTTTTCTGTGACCGATTAAATCTATCAGTTGGGGTTTTGCATTTAGCAAAATTGATCATGATTCCCTTTGATGGCCCTAAGCTGCCTTTATTAATCCCAAGCTTTCTCAACATCCGTAGAGGTAGAATAATGACACTAGACCTTTTATTTATAAGGTCATTTTATAAGGGATCTTATTGAGATTAATATTTACATAGAGGGGCCGAATATGCTAAGTCATATCTTCTGTTAGATGGAAAAAAGTAAGCAATGTCAATTCTTGAGGTTCGTCGCCTATGATATTACATACTTCTACTACATCCCCATCCTCTGTTAAAGCTTGACCAAGCCTAAGTTGGAACAATTTGGGTAGCACGACAACTATGTTAATGACTTCCCTCTAAATGTCTTTCTACTCAGTTGCCCCTTGGTCGGCTTGGTTTCTATTGACAAGTACCTAGAACTTCCTTTGGGTTTTATCACCCTTAGTGATCGACTTTTTATGGTGGTCGAATTTTTTATGCTCTATTCTTATAGTGCTTTCTGCTAAGGCTATTTATCTTAGCCAAGTTTGCCTTGACTTTTTGGCCTTCGTCGTAATTTTAGATAGTTTGCTCAAGGTATCTAAACTATTCACACTTTTGTATCCTCCTCTTTTGAGTCTTGGTCAGCCTTGGGTTTGGGTAAGCTCAATCGTCTAGCTGATCAAATACGCTCCATCTGTGAACATTGATTTTCCATTGATCGACCTTGTTAGCCTTGGGCTAGGGTTTACCAAACAAGGCCAGGCCGAATTTGGTTGAAAGCGAGCAAGGTTTAGATTAGACCTAGGTTGCAGGATAGCAAGCGAACTGCAAAACTTGAGTACTTCACAAAAAAGGACAAGCAAAGTTCAACAGTAAGGGTACAGGGTTCAATAAGTAAGGATGTGAATCCTGGGTTGAAAGCAAGAATAAAACAAACTGAGAAAAAAAGCTAAAAAACTTGTATTGTACTATGTGTTGAATGAATGAATACATGGAGAAAATTAAGCATTTATATAGGTTACATAATCCTTATTCTACCTTAATTCTAAAAAAGGAATAATTCTAAAAAAAAAACATCTTATACAATAACAAAACTTATTTGGGCAGCATATTACCTAATTGGGCTTAAATTCAAAAGTACAAATGGGCCATATTATATAATTTTAGGTTGGCATCAAAAGGTTACACCTATGGTTGTTTCGATAATTACCCTTTAATGTTTAAATTAGTATTTGTATTTAAATATGAATTAAAATACAAAAAAAAAATCAAGGAACCAATGTTTTTTTTTTGTAACTTCAACTGCCTTTGAACTTTCAAGAATCATATAAATTTTATCACCTTTAATAAATGATATCATTTTACTATTATGCCTGATTTGTGGTTTGCATGAATACTAGATGGTATGTATGGTGGTAAGAAAGTAAAACTTCAATTTTCATGAAATGTTTTCTAAGTATGAAATTGAAACTTCTCAAATAGTTGAAGAAAGACATCTCAGTGAGGGGCTCAAGAATAATTTTGGAATATAGTTCCCTATATATTTGGTTAGATCAAAGCTTTAAGCCTTATTTAATAGGTAAATAACTTAGAAAAATTTTCAAAATAATGAATTAAAAATTTAATCAATCCCAATAGTTGTCAGATTCTCACTATATTAAGGCGAGTTCTCTTTTCTTCCTAGAAAGCCTGCTTTCTAATCTTTAACTGACCTCCAATTCCTCTCAAGGTCTTATTTAGGTTAAAAACTTTAATCCGATTTTAGGGAAGTTTCAGTTGTTCTCGAATTTTTTATAGTTGTTGAAGAGATCTATTGTTTCTTGAAACTTAATCTTCTAGGTAACTAATATTATAGTAAGTTCATTGTACTTCAGTAAAATAAAGGTAAAGAATGAATCAACTAAACATTAAGACATCTTAATAAAATATATTACTTCCGAGAACTTTACAAAGCAACATTTAGAATAATTCTAAGGATGTTATTTCTTCAATTCGGCTTTCCAAGGCTTCGTGACCCATCTACCATTTGGATAACCGAACTTGTAGGTATCATGCCTAATTCTTTTGAGGACTTTGCATGGCCCTCTAGTTGGGACCAAGAAATCCCTTTGCAAGATCTTTACGATGGCAACATTTTCCTTATGAGTAGGTTACCTTTTGAGAATTCTCAAGCTCATACCTTCTTGTGTAATAATGAGAAACCTTCTATTGATACGAGTACTTTAATTTATCTTATTCTCATATTTGTTAAATGAGATTTAGATGACGTTGTAGAAGCTTCTTATTCTTGATCTCATTAAAAGTACAAAGTATGATGGATTGGTATATCATCTTCAGTTAAAATAATAACCTCACACCTGAATGTTAGAGAGAAAGGGGTTTCTTATGTGGCTATTTTGCTTGTTATCCTAAAAGCCCATAAGAACTTGGGAAAATCTTCTACCTAGACGTCCTTTCAATCATTTAGTTTTTTCTTCAACAACTTCTTTATTTGCTCATTAATGGATTCCACCTAGCCATTAAACATTGAGTGAGTATGTGGCATAAAGTGAAGTTAGATGCAAAGGCCTTAACAAAAGTTCTTAAACTTAACATTATTAAATTACTTCCCTTTATTGATTTTAATGGCTTTTGGGATCCCAAACTAGCAAATAAGGCTTCATAAAACAAAGTATGTAGTTTTCTTCATAATGTTCTTTGATAATGGCTCCACTTTTACCCAATTAGTGAAATAATCAATAACAAAATTGCATACCATGTTGAGGCAAGACCTCAAGGTAGGGGTCCAATAATATCTAACCCTTACTGTGCAAAAGGTCATAGGCAAACCAAGATCATTGAGTTCTCAGAGCAGGGAATGAATTAAATCAGCATGCCTCTATATGCATCACACTTCTAGACAAGGTCTTTGGCATCTTGTTATACTATTGGCCAATAATATCCTTGCTTAAGAACTTTGTGGGCCAAAGATTTTGCATCTGAGGGGAAAATAGTCTTTGTTGATATAGTACCCTTCAATAACTGCATACTTAGTGGGAATATACCTGAGTTGTTGGGCTTCATATTTTTTAAGAGGTAAATGAAAGCATGTGTTATTCCTTGTGTGCATGCATGTGTAGCGTATTTATTACAATATAATATGTATGTCATACATGTATATTAGCGCCGTAGAATCGGAAACCTAATTTTCTAGTGTAAAAAATACTTTTAAAATTTAAGTTTCATTACTCTAATGAAATTGAGATTGAGAATTTATTGTGTAAGCCTTTGGGAATTTGTTCAACATAGAGTCCACTTTGAAGCGAACATGTCAGCAATTTTAAAACCTATCATGGGTGAGCTTGAGTCTTTAGAATGACAGCTCTAATTTCTACCCAAAAAAAAATGTTGAACACTTAAACACAAAATTGGTTCTTTAACTAAGTTTAAACTTTTTAAAATTATAATTTTAGTTAAACACTTTAACTAAAATGTATTTGTTTCAAAGCAATGTAATTGTTTTTGTTTATTCAACACTTGATTAAAACAAAATAATTTCTTCATTGCTCTAAAATGGTCGGCCACCAATCATGAGTAAAGAAGAAAATGAATAGTGTAAAAAAAGAACAACTTTTGCCTATGAAAACACCAAGCTCTCTCTTTCCATTTGTTGGCTGAACCTAAAACTTTACTTTACAAATGAAACATTTTCCATTTTAAAAACTATTTCCCCCATTTAATAAGTCACCCAAGGCCACACCAAGCATTGCCATTCATGCTATGACCATGCCATCTTATTTCTTACATTACAAAATAATTTTTGTAACGTTTACAACACATGGCCGAATGAAACTGAAACCAAAATTGAAACACTTTCATTTTTATTTCAATTTCTTTCTAAAGTCTTCAACACAAATAGCCCACCACCTTATGCCCATTTGTTTGCTTAATATCTTTGACTAAATAATTATTATTTTATTTATTTATTCAAAAATAATTTTTGAATAAACAACTAACCTTGCTTATTTCACAAGCAAAGTTGTTTTAGTCATTTCACAAGTCAAACAATGAATGGCCTAGATTGTACCACTTGTCATCATCCCATTAGTCAACAACTTTTATTAACTAATTAATGTACTTAACACTTAAGTCTTGACAAGTACACAATCTAAGGGATCCTAAAATAAATATTTAGTTTGCTAGAATACACTGAATCAAACTATTCAATCCAGTACGTCGCCTCAGTGCACAATGAGTAAACTTCATATTGTAAGACTCCCTAGGTCCATGCCCAGTTTGTCAAATAGAACTCTTCCATAAGTCTATTAATAATACCCCACGCATGCATCACAGATATTACAAAGTAGCTCGTTAGACTATACAAGTTGAAGTTATAACATATTCGTATAATCCCTCTATCACCTATATCCTGGAAGAACATAGATATAGATCATCACTGTTAAATCTCTATATGCTCGACTATGAACTTATCTCCAGATTCATATTTTGATTAAAAAAAATATACGTAAACACTTTTGTGATATTGTTTAACCTTATGAAAACTCTTTTTTAGAGTTTATGCTTGTGGCCATAAGACTTCTTAAAATATAATCTCGGAGCATCAAGATATACAACTTAATCATATAAGTTGACGAATCTCATATCTATGAATACTAGACTTCAAGAGTATCGAACTATACCCAGGGACATACAACAGTCAGATCATGAAAGGTCTCTGACATTCGTGGAACCAAAGTATGTGAATCACTCATAAGCCTATCGTGGCGCTCAGGTTAAAGGACCACAAATACTACTCAACTTGAGAAGACCTTCCATTGAGGGCTTTATGGGATATCTATTAGAGGTCCTCACAATTATATTTAGTACCCAGTCTTTACCGAATACCTATATGCCTATACAAGCTTCCACTAAACTCATAGTCTTTTAAGACTAACCATATGAACCATTCAGATATAGACATACACTGATCTATATAAAAAAGTTTCACCAATAGACTCAGATTGATAAAATAGATCAAGAATGAGATGTTCGAGAACATACCGTATAATGATATTTTCTAGCACTATTTGTAACTTTTTGCAACTATGTCATTGCTAATATATTTTTAGGTCATTGTCCCATTTTAGACAACGCTCCAACTCTTAGATTTTGCTAACTTTTATAACGTTCTAACTCTTAGCACTACCAACTCTTAGCATTTATATTCTTTTAGCGTTGTTAACTTTTAGCACTGATCTAAACTCCTTTAGATCAGATCTAAATCCTTTTATATCATACAATATCTGAAATGTTAAAAGCATTTGACCATTTATTATAATATTAAAAATTTTATGCGAGATTTTTATTGTATAAATATTAAACAATTAATATTCATACAATATTAGAATAGCACATAAACACCATCTCCAACAATAATTCTCATCTCTATGTATAACTTAATTAGATCTATGCAACATGGAGAACTATATATATTGTGGACCTTCTTTGCTTTTTCATATATACTTGGCTCTAAAATAAACTCAAGAGAAATAGATTAATGAATTCGAGCATCCTCAATGAAAGCCAAATTCTCGAATGTTAGTCTAATGGTTTCAACTCTAAGAAATTTATTGAATGTTCACTTTTTTTTTTTTGTGAATAAAGCCATTAATTTCCTTGCCTTTTATAGTTATGTTTTTATATTCTTGCCTTGTCCTTTGAAATTCTCTTTGATGTGATTCACTACCAACTAAGACATACTTAAATTAATACTCTTCTTGCTTCCAAAGCTCTTCACACTTAGCCTTATAACTTGATACTTTGGAGGCAAATATGAGTGCAAAGTTGACCTTATCTCCCTCAGGGCTAATGAAAGCCGCTCATGCTTCATACCTTATAAATTAGATGCTTCATTTACGTAGATAGTCCATGCTAGAGGGATTGAGATTTTTTCTTGTAGATTGTCTTGAAGGTCTTTGAAGAAAGTTTCTGTTATATTAATGTCTTCTCTTATAATACATTTAGCAACAAAAACCGTGAGTGCTTGGCCTTCGATTAAAGTCTATGGATTATACTATATATTAAATTTGTTGAGTTCGACTGCCGATTAGACTAACCGTCATGAAAACTTTAGTTTTTGAAAGATGTATTTGAGGGGCTGGTTTATCAAAATTACATGGCGTAGATCTAGAAGTATGGCCTTAATTGTCTGCCTAACATTACTAGGACCAGCGCTAACTTCTCAGTTAAGGGATATCTAGTCTCAGGACTTATGAAAGCTTTTGTAGTAAATAAATAGGCTTTTAAACATTAACTTCCTTTTCATAAGCACCTAACTTATTATTGAGATACACCTAAGTAAATGTATAATAACCCATCAATCCTTGGCACTACCAGATTCATTGGTTGAACCAGTTAAGCCTTTAGTTGCTAAAAGTTTCTTCTTATTAAGAAGCCTATCTTGTTTAATTTTTTTTTTTTACCAATTTATTGCTTAAAAAAACTCAAAGTACTTATCAGTAGCTTTATATATAAATCTACGCAAGGTAATGATCCAACTGGTTACCCTATAAATTGCATTCATTATGTAATGGGACTTTATAGCTATTGGCTTGTACTTTTCTAGATTGGCCCCATTTCTCTTTAACTGACCATAAATCCCAAAACAAATTCTAACTCTACTCAAAAAGCACATTTATCAAGATTTAACTTCATCTTATGTTTTCGAAGAAGTTCATATATTTATTTAAGGTCTTTAACATAGTCATTGAGAACAAGAGACTTAGTTATTAGGTCGTCCACTTAAACCTCTAAAGTCTTTTCTTGATAAGTGGTTTGAAGAGTTTGTTTACTAATCCCTAATATGTTGCACTTATAATCTTTAAACCAAAGGGTATGACATTGTAAAAATAAGTCCCCTGATATATAATAAAAAAACGTCCCCTCTTGGTATGAACACTTTAATCTAGTTTATCTTGAGAATGTATCCATGAAGCTGAGGATTTCATATCTTGTTGTTTAGTCCACTTTTGATTTTAGGTAATGAAAAACCATTTTTGGGGCATGCCTTATTCAAGTCAGTGAAATCCACACATATAAGCCAATTTTAATTTATTTTTTCACCATCACTACATTAGCTAACCATTTGGGTTAGTTAATGATAGGACCCGACCCGACTCCTCCTTGAGAATCGAGGTGGATCCTGCGATGACATAAGACTGGTATACTTTTTACTAATTGCATTTGATACAACGAGGCTACCTGGCTCAGAAAAAGTGTACACGTATACTTTAATATACATAAAGATATACAAATACACAAATTGAGACACTCATGCAGCTATACGTGTCGTGCGCCAACCTCAAAATGTAAAGACTGTATCACACTGCACAAATTCTTGTGACCACTTGGGAAAAATAGGGAAAAAGGTAAGCTTGTGGCTCAGTGAGTTGACATAATCTAAAAATATTAAATAATTTATATGCTATAAATAATAGCTTCTTAATGACAATTTAATAATAAATAATACTATATATAATGTACACGTAAAAATCTGTAATATAAAAAAAAAAATCATGAAACTGTATATCGAGAAATTAATAAAGTTGTGCTGAAAATATGAGCTGTCATAAAAATTTGTGCTAACTAAAAATCATAACAAAATACTGGAAATTTAAAAATCTAGAAGCGTAAACTATCATAAAATCTATTATCAAACGAAATATATGTAACATAGCTTTGGCAACATGTACTACATATATATTGAAAATCACACCAAAATTGTACCTGGGGAAAAATTGGTCTATCCTAACAGAATAACTCACGTATAGGAAGAGCAGGGGATTTGAGTTGGTCTAACTCGGTAGAATGCTGCATCGCTCGAGCAGAGCAAACTAAATTGGTCTAACGTATGCACAGAACAACTACACTAAAGAGGAGGGTACGTATATGGTGGTTCAAAAACTACTACTATATAATACTATGGAAGCATAATTATTCTAAAATAAATATTTCTGTACTGAATATAATCGTAAGCTATACTATAAACAAGTCTAAAATATTTTTGAATATATTAATTAGTATAAATATTAATCTGTCTAAAATAAATCATGAATAAATATGATAACGTGTAATGAAATATTAAACTGTTGTATTAAAAATATAATATATATATTTATCAACTTACAAAAATGCGCTAATCCTGAGCTGGTTTTAAATCCTAGAGTCTACTAGCTATTAGTACTCCTCCTATAGTATATGGTGTAAAAATATATCATTAATATCGATACGTAGTATAAATACTGAAACATAAATATTCTAACATCGTAAAACTATTACCTACTGAATCACTGGGTATAAACCTAACTACCTAAACTTGTCTCCTATAAATTTCCCTTTTCTTTCTTCCTCTATTTTTTTTTTCTTTCTCTCGATTTTTCTTCCTTTCTTTCTCTTTTCTTTTCTCTCTTTTGTTTCAGCTTTTGCTTATTCTTCTTCTATTTCAGTTTTGCTTCGTCAAAAATGAGGCAAAATAAATATATATATATATATATTGACAAACGGCCACCGCTTAGTCTATTTATTTTATTCATTCATTTCTTTTTTTTTTTGCTATATTTTATTCATTCATTTCTTTTTTTTTTTTGCCACTATCCCTCTTAAATAAGCACTTGTACTACAATTCTTTCCTCCATATAAGAATTTCATCCTCGAAATTCATTTACCCGGCTAAAACACAAAAGGATACTAAGCTTTCATCTAATCCTCACGCTCCCATGTAGACTTGTTTACTGCATGATTCCTCTATAAGACTTTAACCAATGTAGTAGTCTTATTATGCAATACTTGCTAGCAATAGTCCACTATCTGAACAGGTTCCTTGTCATAAGTCAAGTCCGTCCTCAACTGAATTAGCTGAATATCTAGAATATAAGAAGGGTTAGGTATATACTTCTGCAACATAGAAACATGAAACACATCATGAATGCGTGACAACTTAAGTAGTAAGCAACCATACCAACCCTCCCTATAATATCATATGGCTTAATATATCGAGGATTTAACTTTTCTTGTTTTCCAAAATGAAGCACACCTTTCTATAGTGAGATCCGTAAGAAGAATTTATCTCACACTACAAACTCAAGCTGTCTACGATGTTTATTTGCATAACTCTTCTGTCTATCTTGAGCTGCCTTGAGTCTATCTCTGATAATATTGATAGTGGCCTGGATAATCTTTGCACCCAACAATTTTCTTTCTCTAACCTCATCCCAGTAAACCGGAGTTTTGCATTTTCTTTCATATAAAGCCTCATAAGGCATCATTTGAATGCTAAACGGATAACTATTATTATATGCAAACTCCATTAATAGTAAATAATCATCCCATTTGCCTTTAAGCTGCAACATACAGGCTCTGAGCATATCCTCTTATATTTGTATAATTGTTCCGACTGCTTATCTATCTGAAGATGAAAAGCTGTAGTAAAGTTAAGTAGTGCCTAAGGCATTTTGTAAGCTATACCAGAATCTAGAAGTGAATCGAGAGTCTCTACATGATATGATGGACATTAGAACCCCATGTAACCGTACAATCTCACTCACATACAAATGAGTCAGCTTATCTAATGATTATGAAACCTTATAAGGTAAAAAATCAGCAGACTTTGTGAGTCGATCAATAATCACCCAAATACTAACATGACCACTCCGAGTATATGGAAGCCCAACAACAAAGTCCATAGTGATATACTCCCACTTTCATTCAGGAACTGGAAGTGGTTGAGATAATCTTACTGACCTCTAATGTTCTGCCTTAACCTGCTGACCAATCAGGCAGTGAGATACAAACTCTGTAATATCTCTTTTTGTACCTTTTGCCACCAGTAATGTTCTCTTAGAGTATGATACATTTTAGTGCTGGCAGGATGCATAGCATAAGCTGAGCTGTGAGCATCTTCTAAAATTTGCTTCTTTAACTCTAAGTTATTCGGAACACAAAGTCTATTACCCATAACTAATGTCCCATCAGCTTTTAACGTTAAATCAATCCGCATTCCGTTCCTTACTTCTTGCTTAAGTTTAACTAAATTATGATCCTGATCTTGCATCTCTCGAATATGATTAATCAACATAGGCCTAACTTAAAAATGTGCTAGAAGGACTCTAAACTCATCTACAGATAATTCAATACCCATAGATCTTAATTCAACTAACAATGAAAGATAAGTTACATTCAAATAAGCTATAGAACTATTGAGTGTATTTGCTACCACATTTGCCTTACATGGATGATAGTCAATAGTACAATCATATTCTTTTATTAGCTCTAACCATCTCTATTGTCTCACATTCATATCTTTATGTGTGTCAACTTTGTAAGTGGTGCAGTAATGTTAAAGAAGTCCTTAACAAATCTCTGATAATAACCTGCTAGACTAAGAAAATTCTAATTTCTGTCACACTAGCTAGCGCTCTTAGTTTACCACAGTTTTAATTTTTTAAAGATTCACAAAAATTCCATCTCCTGAGATCACATAGCCTAGAAATGTAACTTTATCTAGCTAGAACTGACATTTGCTGAACTTAGAACATAACTGCTTATTCCATAAAATCTATAACATTATCCTCAAATGTTCTGCATACTTCTTTATACTCTGTGAATATATAAGAATATCATTAATAAATACTATAACAAATCGATCAAGATAGGGATGAAATACCTTATTCATAAGGTCCATAAATGTAGCTGGAGTATTAGTCAACCAAAATGGCATTACTAAAAGCTCATAATGCCATATCGAGTTCTGAAGGCAGTCTTAGACACATCAGTATCTCTGATCTTTAAGTGATGATACCCTGATTGTAGATCGATCTTTGAAAAAACCTTTGCACTTTATAATTGATCAAATAAATCATCAATGTGGGGAAATGAATACTTGTTACATATAGTGACTTTATTTAGCTCTCGATAATCAATGCATAGCCTCAAAGTTCTATGCTTCTTTTTTAAACAAATAATACCAGTACTTGTTGTGTGTTTTCTATAACACAAATTAGCGCAAGTGCACGTTGTCGCAACAAGTAATATATGATGAGAAAAGTGTCGATCCCATAAAAAATGATTTATCTTTTCTAGTTTAAGTACTGAAATGGTGTCTTTCTACTATTATCCAGAAAATGATTTAATGTATGATATTAAACTACTCAAGTAAAAGAACAACTTAATTATGCTAAGTGATAAACTAAATTACCAACAAGTTAAATTCAATATGAGAAATCCTAGGATTACAAACTATCCCCCATTATGCAAATAAATTCAGCAGAATCTCTTTGATGTTTATTAGTTCTCAACTTGATATATTGACCAAAACACTTAACACATCACAAGCCTCTTTTGCAGGTCAAGTGAATCTATTCCATCCAATCAAATATCTATATGTCTATGATAAATAAATTGAACAAAATTCATTAAGCACAAGTTTTATGAGCCATACATGCCTTATGAGTATATGTCTATCTCATATGAAACTCAAGTGTACTACACTATGATCATGCATCAATATGCTTAAGACTAAATACCTAAATGCCTTTGTCAAGTTTATTTAAGCATTTCTAGATCAATTTAACCACTGGCCAAGTAATCAAATAGCATTAAGCACAAGCACAATGAATATATCAAAAGCTGAATTAATACCATAAAAGAGAGAACTAAAATCAATCACATAATGAGTTCAAGGATGTAATCCTAGATGAACGAAATTAGCTCATCATTAAACTACACAATCTTGAAGCTAATTCCATCAATACATGTAAACTAAACATCTTACAACAAGTAAAGAATCAAAGCAAAGAAGACATCCCTGTCAAATGCCTTTGTTGTTGAAGCTTGCTTCCCTCCTCTTTGATTTCTTCAAACTTAGAAGTTAGGTGTTTCTTTGTGTTTCCAGCTGCTGTCCCAGCTGGAGTCCTCCCTCAAAATGTAAGTTTTGAGCAAATAAATAGGTAAGAGCACGGAATTAGGGCGCATTTTGGGCTGCTTTTGGGTTTCCTGATTTTCAGGAACCTGTCACAATTTATTGTCCAGGTCCCGGCGCCGCGGCGCTGCGATTTGGCACTGCGGCGCTCACTTTCTGCAATCGGCGCCGCGGCGCTGAAATCCAGTGCTGCGGCGCTGCACTGTAGCAAAACCGTGGTACTGTAGCAACAGTGCACTGTAGCAACAGTGCCACTGTAGCAACCAGTGCCTCCATTCGTATTTTTATCTCTAATGCTCCAATTTGCGTCCGTTTTCCGGTATTTTTGCTCCGATAATGCTTCAACCTATAAAACAACATTAATATGCATAAATAGCCCAATTATTGAGATAATTTGAACAAATATCAAGTTAGGAAGATAAAATAGTTTATACAATTACGCCTTATCAAATACCCCCAAACTTAAATACTTGCTCATCCTCGAGTAAAAAGGCACACACACCACACTTACAATGAAAACAAACCATAAAAAGATATAAAACATTGGGTCGGCAAAAAATTAGTAATTTGTCTCAAAAATTTCTCATGACTACTATCCTAAAGGAAATTCTAAATATCATAACCGTTCAACATGTTAATCCAACACTTATTCATACCCACAAGTGACCTACTTGGTGTGTGTGTGAATAGCTAAAATCATTAGTAGCATACGCTCGGATTAGTTTATGCACATAAGATAATGAAATGGTCTCTATGAGAATTTTGCTTTTATTTAACACTCCATATGCTTATTTTTCGCATCACTCTCCACTAATGTAGGCACACACATAATCAAGGATCAAATAGGACTTTAGTTAGCTTGTAATGCATGGCTAGGGTGAGGGTATGATAAAATGGATCGATTTTGGCTCAACTTACACCATAAACACACATTCCTCTTGAGGTTACTCAAACCCAACCATTGTTTTCCACCCAATTTCCCCCAAACTTATTTCTTTGATTCCCTAGCTATTTTGTTGCTCTTCTTTTCTTTTTATTTAAGCTAGGGGTATAGCAAACTCAATTTTTCTTTTCGTTTCTTTCTTTTTTTTTTTTCTTTTTTTTTTATATAAGTCACTATACCCCCAAACTTAAGCTTTTCATATTTGAACAACCAACATTTATAACCAAACCCATAGCTCTTCTTTAATTCACCCCTTCATTTATAAATGTTCACACAACTCTTTAAAAGAAGTGCTATACTTATGGCGTGATGGGTACTATGAAGGATAATAAAAGTAAAGGCTAAGGTAATGATATAGTTAGCAAGGAAAAATGATAATTAGGCTTAACGGGGGTGACTACGGTCAAAATTATACATAGGTTGGCTTGAAAGGCTCAATCGGTCCAAAAATGGCCTAAAATCATATCCCTAATTATGTATGCCCTAGGATTTCGCCTTGAGTGATGCTCCAACAAGTTCTAGAGTGTTCTTGAGACCATATTTATTCTTGTAGTGCATGATAAGGGCAAATTTGTCATATATTTTCTCATATTTTTATTATTGATATTTTATGGTTTTATGAGAATAGATGGCTATTTATGTGCATTATTGTTATTTATAGGGACTTGAACGAAATTTAAAGAAGTATGTGTCCAGGGACTAAAATGCAAAGTTATCAAAGTATGTGTCCATCGCCCCAGCGCCACAAGGAATTTCGCCCCAGCGCTAAAATAGTGATCGAAATAAGAAAAACGACCTGCTTAAGTCGCGTATAGCGCCCCAGCGCCGAAGAGTCACCGCGCCAGCGACGATCCATCGCCCCAGCGCCAGAGAGTCACCGCGCCAGCGGTGAAGCCGTTTTCATGCAGCGCCCCAACGCCAAGATCCCACCGCTCCAGCGGTAATAGCTTTTTCACGCGTCGCCCCAGCGACAGATTCATAGCGCGCCAGCGGTAGTGCGAGTCCTAGTCCGACGAGAATTGAGATTTTCAAGCTCATATCAATCCCTATATAAAGCCACTCGTTCCCAACCTTCAAGGATGAATCGAAGACGACCCAAGAGCACCAAGAATACAGAGCACGAGTCTTGGAGAGCAATAAGAGCTTAATTGAAGCAACTTTAGAGAGAGATACAAGACATTCTTCGGCATCAAGAGTTCCTAGGCAGCGCAATTAAGAGCAATTCGACGTCTATATCGGTTTGCTAATAATTGTATCATGATTTATAATTATTTTTACTGCTGTTCTCTTGTAGCCATGAGCTAACTTATTTTCTAGGGTTAATATTTGAACTCAATATGTGCGCTTAAATTGTCATATCTTTTTAGTATTTAATAAATTTAGTCCTTTATTATTTAAATTACTTGTGTTTAATGCTTCAATATATCTGGTCAATATATGGTGAATGAATTGGTAATATTTTGATAAACTCGGAAGAGGAATCATAATATTTAGAACTAGGTAATTTGATGCATGATTGTAGAGTAACATTCAATGTTGCATATGCAAGTTTCAACTTAGGATAGGAATATACCTAATTGGCATGTATGATCAATAAGACCTAATCTTAATGAATCTCAATTTATTACAAGTACCATAGGAATATAGGTATTTGATAAATTAAGGTATACTTGCATGACCTTGGAAGAGGCTTGTGAATACATTAGTGTCTTGATCAATAATAAAGACTAAGTGAGTTAAATATTAGAGGATTAATCATTAAAAAGCATATTGAGGGATAATATTAATCCTAGGTTTTCTCTACGTTGTTATATTTAAATCTCATTGCATTGTGTTTTTACTTTTATATTTTCTACATTCATTCTTGAATTTTTATTTTTCTGAATAATTATTAGGAAGACATAATTTTAGTAATTGGTTAATAAGAAGAAATTATCCCTGTGGGTTCGACATCCGACTAATTAGTCTCTTTATTACTTGCATACGATAGTGTATACTTGCACTTAATTTATGATATAGAAATATCGCATCAGTGCATAAAAGTCTTCTAAGTAAGCATAAAACTAAATAATTCTAACTATGTGCTCGAAATATCAAGTGGTCACAAAGTGAAGCTGAACTTGTCCTAGATTACCAAGTAAACAATCACAATATTCATTGTTTCCAAAAGAACATAGCATTTGAAATCATGTTTCTATTTCATATCATTGACTACTAATCATTCAACCAACCCACAATTGAACACTAAAATGAAAGAAAACAAACAAAACAAAAAAATTATGCAAAACAAACAACTAAAAACAGAATTAAAAACAAAACAAATAAATAAACACAACTAAAAACAAAACTAAAAACAGAACAAATGGGAAAGTGTTTCCCTATCCCCCAAACTTAATATCCGACATGTCCTCATGGCAAAACAAAAAGAAACATAAGACAAAAAGCATAGAAATAGTTCCCTGAAATAGAGTCCGGGCTTTAGTCATCATTTGTTGCTGTTGCATCTTCATCTTCGCTGACAAAGCCATGTGGCTCAGAACACTAATTTGCCAACTAAAGCCCCTCCACCAATCTCCTTAATTGTCACAAGTCCACACTCCAATCAAATTGGCTAAAACTTTCTTGGGTTGCCTCCCAAACAGCACCTGGTTTTTCGTCTCTGGCTAGACGTTATCCTTTTTGACTCAATGAGGATCAAACTGCATATCTGAGGCATCTCCCTTATGGAACTTAAGTCGATGTCTTCGGGTGTTAACATTCTTTTTCTTCGACTTCCACAACTCCATAAGAAAATCTTGAAGTGGCATCTCTGACCTTTTTGCTTTGAGCCTTCCCAGAAAGACTTTAATCTTAGACTGGAAGATTGAACTCCAATAGCCTATTTTCGCTGTTTTCTTTGTGAAAGTACTTTGCCTCTTCTTGGTTATCAATCTGTACCATGATGCCTTTTTATGACCTTGATGTTGAATGGCTTCTATCACTTTTAGCCTCTGAGGTAATTGCGTTTCATCCGGAATTACCATGTCCATTTGGAAACAATGGGAATAATCCTTGGAAATCTGTAGATTAAGATAACCCTTGACTGCATTTTCTAGATAGTCTTGGCTATAATGGCTGTTGAATATCCTTTGAATTTCTCTATCAATAATGCTGATGCAGTAACATTCATCTGCTTCTTTGGGAAATTCCATGGCTTTGAACACATTAAACGTCACCTCTTCATCTTGCACTCTCATAGTAAGTTCTCCTTTTTGGACATCAATCAAGGTTCTACCGGTAGCTAAGAAAGGTCTTCCCAAAATGATTGGAATTTCAAGATCCTCTTCCATATCCAACACAATGAAGTCAGCTGGGAATATAAATTTATCTACCTTAACTAACACATCTTCAATCACACCTTTAGGATATGTGAGTGAACGATCTGCAAGTTGTAAAGTGACATTCGTAGGCTTGGCTTCCCCCAATCCTAGCTGGTTGTAGATAGATAAAGGCATCAAATTTATGCTGGCCCCTAGATCACATAAAGCTTTACCAAAATTCCGGTTTCCAATTGTGCATGGAATGGTAAAACTTCCTGGATCCTTGAGCTTTGGAGGCAATTTTTTCTGCAATATTGCACTGCATTCTTCTGTCAACGCTACAGTTTCATACTCGTCCAGCTTCTTTTTCCTTGAAAGAATGTCCTTCATGAATTTAACATAGCTAGGCATTTGCTCTAATGCATCTGCAAATGGTATGTTAATGTGCAGTTTCTTAAAAATTTCTAGAAACTTTGTAAACTGCTTATCTTTCTTTTGCTTCTGTAGTCGCTGAGGAAATGGTGGTGGTCTATAAGGCTGCACCTTCTCTTTATGTATAACCTTTTCCTTTACTGCATTATCTTCTTGTTTTTCATTCCCCTTTTCAGAATTTTCTGCACTTTCAGCAATTGCAGAATTTTCTGCACTTTCTGCATTTTCTGCATCTGCAGAATTTTCTGCATTTGCTGATGGTTTAGGTCTTCCCACAATGTTTTGCATTTATTTACCGCTTTTCAATGTTACTGATTTGCATTGCTCTCTATCACCTTTTGGATTAACTTCCGTATTACTCGGTAACGACCCTTGAGGACGGTTGTTCATTGCAGAAGCTAATTGACCAACTTGGTTTTCTAAGGTGCGAAGAGATGCTGATTGGCTTTGCAAAAGTTGGTCAGTTTGCCTTATGTATTGAATTAACAATTCCTCAACACCAGGTTTCTTTTCATGCTGAAATTGTTGCTGCTGCTGCTGCATTTGAAATCTGGGTGGACTCATGGATTTTGAGGATTGCCCTTGGTTATTATCATTCCAAGAAAAATTTGGATGATTCCTCCACCCTGGATTGTAAAAATTCGAGTTGGGATTATGCTGCTGCTGATTGTAACTCCCTACATATTGTGTTGTCTCCATGCATAGACCATTTTGGTGATTATCTCCATAAAAATCACAAGTTGGTGGTTGGCTTTTTACTGCATTGACTCCAAATGTATCCATCTTCTTAGCCAACAAACTAACTTGTGCTGTCAAGGAAGTGAGTGCATCAATTTCATGCACACCAGCAACTTTTCTTGGATTCACTCTTTCTGATGGCCATTGGTAGCTGTTGAAGGCTATTTCTTCCAACAAGTCATATGCCACATCCGTGGACTTGCTCATTAACGCCCCTCCAGCTGCTGCATCTACAATCATTCTTAAATGTCCCACCAATCCATTATAAAATGTTTGCACCAACAACCATTTGGGAACTCCATGATGTGGACACTTTCTCAGCATATCCTTAAATCTCTCCCATGATTCATACAATGATTCTGACTCATGTTGTACAAAAGAGGTAATATCATTACGCATCTTTGCAGTTTTGGCCGGTGGGAAGAACTTGGCTAAGAACTTTTGTGCCAAATCATCCCATGTTGTTATTGAACCGGATGGTGATGATATTAACCAACTTTTTGCTTTGTCCCTCAAGGAGAATGGAAACAACCTGAATCTTATGGCATCATCTGACACGTCATTGTATTTGAATGTGTCACAAATTTCCAAGAAATTTGTGATATGCTCGTTGGGATCATCATTCGGGAAGCCGCCTGAACTGCACTGATTCTTTAAGCATTCGAATAGTCCCCGGCTTGATTTCAAAATTGTTAGCATTGATATTTGGCCTGCGAATGCTCGAGTGTATGCCATTCACCCAAGGAACTGCATAGTCTCTTAAGGCTCTTGGCTCTGCACAAACATTCTGGTTTTGCTCTTCCATGCTAGTCACTTGGTTCTGGTCTCGTCGTAATCTTCTTAGTGTCCTCTCAATTTCAGGATCAAAGTATGCTAGATCAACGTTCTTGGAACGTCTCATACACACCTGAAATTTCTACAAACAAAAACAGAAATCTGAATTAACAGGAGAAAAGATTTGTATCAGTATTAAAATAATAAAAAATTTCATTCCCCGGCAACGGCGCCAAAAACTTGTTGTGTGTTTTCTATAACACAAATTAGCGCAAGTGCACGTTGTCGCAACAAGTAATATATGATGAGAAAAGTGTCGATCCCACAGAAAATGATTTATCTTTTCTAGTTTAAGTACTGAAATGGTGTCTTTCTACTATTATCCAGAAAATGATTTAATGTATGATATTAAACTACTCAAGTAAAAGAACAACTTAATTATGCTAAGTGATAAACTAAATTACCAACAAGTTAAATTCAATATGAGAAATCCTAGGATTACAAACTATCCCCCATTATGCAAATAAATTCAGCAGAATCTCTTTGATGTTTATTAGTTCTCAACTTGATATATTGACCAAAACACTTAACACATCAAAGCCTCTTTTGCAGGTCAAGTGAATCTATTCCATCCAATCAAATATCTATATGTCTATGATAAATAAATTGAACAAAATTCATTAAGCACAAGTTTTATGAGCCATACATGCCTTATGAGTATATGTCTATCTCATATGAAACTCAAGTGTACTACACTATGATCATGCATCAATATGCTTAAGACTAAATACCTAAATGCCTTTGTCAAGTTTATTTAAGCATTTCTAGATCAATTTAACCACTGGCCAAGTAATCAAATAGCATTAAGCACAAGCACAATGAATATATCAAAAGCTGAATTAATACCATAAAAGAGAGAACTAAAATCAATCACATAATGAGTTCAAGGATGTAATCCTAGATGAACGAAATTAGCTCATCATTAAACTACACAATCTTGAAGCTAATTCCATCAATACATGTAAACTAAACATCTTACAACAAGTAAAGAATCAAAGCAAAGAAGACATCCCTGTCAAATGCCTTTGTTGTTGAAGCTTGCTTCCCTCCTCTTTGATTTCTTCAAACTTAGAAGTTAGGTGTTTCTTTGTGTTTCCAACTGCTGTCCCAGCTGGAGTCCTCCCTCAAAATGTAAGTTTTGAGCAAATAAATAGGTAAGAGCATGGAATTAGGGCGCATTTTGGGCTGCTTTTGGGTTTCCTGATTTTCAGGAACCTGTCACAATTTGTTGTCCAGGTCCCGGCGCCGCGGCGCTGCGATTTGGCGCTGCGGCACTCACTTTCTGCAATCGGCGCCGCAGCGCTGAAATCCAGTGCTGCGGCACTGCACTGTAGCAAACAGTGGTACTGTAGCAACAGTGCACTGTAGCAACCAGTGCCTCCATTCGTATTTTTATCTCTAATGCTCCAATTTGCGTCCGTTTTCCGGTATTTTTGCTCCGATAATGCTTCAACCTATAAAACAACATTAATATGCATAAATAGCCCAATTATTGAGATAATTTGAACAAATATCAAGTTAGGAAGATAAAATAGTTTATACAATTACACCTTATCAGTACTCCCCATGGTGATACACTAGGTCTGATGAATCCGTTGTCTACTAAATCTTCTAATCAAGTTTTTAATTCTTTTAACTCTAAGGGAGCCATTCTATATGGTGTTTTAGAGATAAGAGTTGTGTATGGAACAAATTCAATACAGAAATTAATCTATTTATTTGGTTCTACACCTGAAAGCTTTTCAGGAAATACATCTAGAAAATTTGTGATCATCAGAATATCTCCTAATTTAACTCTATGAACTCTAGTATCAATGACATGTGCCAAATAGCTTAGACATTTTTTTTTTAGCAAACATTTAACTGTTATAACGGATATAACATAAGATGGAAAAACTTGTCGCTCGCTACAATACGTAATATCTGATTCTCTATATGTTCTAAATGTAACCTATTTTTAAAAATAGTCTATAGTAGTATGATGATGAGCTACTTAATCCATCCCAAGTGTAATATCCGATTCTTATTAGTAGTATTAGGGCCTAGATTTTGGTATAGAGTAATAAAGACACCGTAGGATTAATCAATTTTAACCTTATTAAAAATATTTTTTTTTATGGTGTGCATAAGCGGTATTAGACCTAAATTGATAATTTCACACTTGGTCAGAGTGTCGGACGGTCATAGAATATTTTTGAAATTTTTATCTATTGGTTTGGAAAAAAAAAATTTAATTTACTACATGAATTTTCATTTAAGGGTTATACATGGAACAAGCCTTTGTTGAGAAACACAATCCATATGTTAGAGAATAGACCAATTAGAGATAATTTCGTGGATTGCTAAGTTGGAAGTCTAGTTAAGTCCTTTGCCTATTCTAACTAAATAGTTACAAAGGAACCAACTATATACTTACTTTATAATTAATGGAAAATTAAAATTTTAGAGTAAGTTGAGGGGCAAATTGGGGAATTGAGAGAGCACTATATAAAGGTGGAAGTGTGTAAAAATTTTGAGAGATGTAAGCAAAACATCTTAGAGTTTAAGAGATGGAAATTTTGGCCAAGTGAGGGGTGACACTGCTACAGTAAAACCCAAAGTGATTTCATGATTTTTCATACTTGATTAAGCCAAAATAAAGCCAAACAAAAGTTTCTAAGATCAATTGAAATTTCCATTAGAGAAAATCCAAGGAAAAGAGGTAAGAAAAATATTGTTTTGTAATGATGATGGGTGAATTTTCAAGATTTCTTCAATTAATGTTCTTGTGCGTATTCTTGATTTTGATTGAGTTGAATTCAAGTGTAGAGCTTAAATGGGTCATCAAATTGAAGAAACTAGTAACGTAAGAATTAGGGTTTTGGGTGACTTTGATGTAAAAATTTCAATTGGTTGTAATTAGGGCATTAGAATTAAATTGGCTTGATTTTGATGATATTGGAACAAGAAATTGAGAAAAGAAATGTGTTGGGTGAGTAGGGTATATTTGGCCATTTAGGGGACTATAGGGCTTGAGTTGTGTTTTGGTTGAATTATTGTGTATAAATGGTGTATTGTGTAAATTGAATGTATATGGTTGATAGAAAATCAAAAATGAAAAACATGAGACATAATTGTCCATTTTGGTAAGGTGAAGGGCAATTATGTCCAACCAAAGTTATAGGGTGTTAAGTAATTTTCTGGGTGTCGGATAGTGGTTCAGATAAGATTGAATGACTTCGTAAATAAAAATAAAAAATTAGTATCCATCTGGGCTTTGTAAGCCGATTAGAGGCTTATTAGTTAAATGAGATTTTAGTGTTTGTAAAGGTTCTAAATGTCATTTATGGCATGTAGGTGAAGAAAATCGACAATGGTAACGGAAGCAAAAATTTGGTGCGAAATTAAGCTTGGCGCGATTGTGAGTAAAAATCTGTCATTGTTTATCTTTTGTTTAATATATTTTTGCATATTGAAATTGTAGATTTTATGTATTTTTAATGCATAAACATGATTTACGAATTTGATAATATATCCATAGATATGCATTTACATGTTCGGTTTAAGAAACAGTTTTTAAACTACTACATTAGTTTCAAAGGCCATTGGTACCGTCAAATTATAGTGGTAGTGATGGTTTAAGACCCGGCCGGTATATCTCATACACATAGGCAGGTATTGGGGGACGTGTCACTAACTCTGAGAAGTCGGTTGTTGAGTCATGTGAGTCACTCTATGTGTACGGAGTATTGTCTCGCTATATGTAGGTGATGTAGGATTCTACTGCATAGTCAATGAGATGTCTTGAGATGTCACAATGAGTGCTACTAGTTGAGACGCCTCGTGACCTACTCACGTGTGCAGTGCTAGTTGAGTTGAGTAAGAGCTTTAATAATTTTCGAGCTACTGATCACATATTATGCATTTGTATGTACATGCTAGTTATTATGTCTTACAGATTTTGGATATTGTTTTCCGAAGATGTAAATAAAACCCGCTTGGCAAGATTTCATCGGCATATGATGTTAGAAACTATTTTACAGCTTTATACAAGTTTTAAAAGCATGATTTATGCATGTCTTTTAGAATTTATTATCTATGCAGAATTTTATTTTATTTGAAATCTTAAACGCACTCACTGAGCTTTTTTAGCTCACCCGTTTTGTGTTATATGTTTTCTATCCCTCTCTAGGTGCAGGCCTCAGTACGCAAGTTGCTGATTCTCCTACGACTGATTAGTGGCCCAGTCCAACGATCATTTTGTAAATGTAAATGTGCTAAGTAGCATTCGTTTTGCTTTCTGCCTAGTAGTTATAGGCTTGAGTATTGTACATATGGTTTGAACAAACAAGAAGAGATTTCAATATTATGATGATCGTTTACGTTTTATTAGTATGCCAGTTTTATGATAAAAAAATGAAATTGCTGAGTTGAGACGGATTTGGTTTTGAAAAGGACTAGAGGTCCTATTTTGAGATATTGAGAAGCCGTATTGAAATATAAGTGTAATTTTAATTGCAGGTTTTGTATTGGATTTTAAAAAAAATAGGGGAAACTCTGGCCATTTTTTTTTAAAAATAAGAAGTTATTTTCTTGTATATTCCAAGATGTTCTCAGTAATAGCAAGATTTAAAAAAGGGTTAGTCTCACAGAATTTGTCAACTTACACAGTTAAATACTGAGGAACTTCCGTCAAGGTGCCCGGCAGGGCCGCTGGGATCTACAACAAAAGGTCTTGGGGCAAGTCCTGTCAAAGTGGTATTAGAGCTCGGTTTTTGAAGTTTTTAGTTAAAAAGCTTTTTTTTTATTATGAGATTCTTAAAGTTGTATGCACATTTTTCTAAGTTTATTTAATTGAATTCTATCCATTTGATAATCATTTGCATCACTAAATTCATAGAAAATATGCATCTTCGCGGGGGCCCACGTACTAGGAGAGCAGCTATAAAGGCTCTTTCTTCTGAAGAGGTATGAGAGAATGAGCCGTTAAATGTTCTTACGCCTCAGACCTCTCTTGAGTCATCTCAACCTACCAAGCCAGAGGGTGGAAACATGAATGTAGCTTAGATGGCTTAGATACTAGCGGTAGCAACCCAGCAGCAAAGAGAGACAGAAGTGTCCATTGAGTAGGCCAAAAAATTGGGCGCCAAGCCGTATGATGGTATAGGCGACCCTGAGAGAGCCCTATCCTGGCTAGAGAACAATGAAGAAATTTTTTAGGTTAGTACTGAAGAACAGATGGTTGTATACTCCATATTTCTATTTAAAGAAGGAGCGAAAGACAAGTGGAAGGCCTTATAAAGGAGGAATGCCAATAGGTGTCTTGGGTACTTTTCAATGAGGAATTTCTAAATAAGTTCTACTCCAAAAGTTATAAATATGCAAAGATAGAAGAGTTCTTCAAGGTAGAACATGGTTCTCCCTTGGTGGCAGAGTATGAGAAGAAGTTTTCAGAGCTCTTCTGTGTCGTTCCCTTTATAGCAAATAATGAAGAGCAGAAGGCTAATCGGTTTGCAGTGGGCCTCAATCCTCGGATCAAGGCTTACATGGTATCAACAACTCACACTTAGTATGGAGCATTGGGGAAAGCTACAACTCGAGGCTCACACTCAGTACAGAGTACTGGGGGAAGCTGTAACTCGAGGCTTACACTCAGTACGGAGTATTAAGGAAAGCTACAACTCGAGTTTAAAGAAGCATGGTAACCATTCCTAAACCGAAACAACTAGGCCAGGAAAGGGGTAGACAGGCAGTTCTCAGGGATAACCTAGTAAATCTGTAAGAATAAATGAGAGATCAACATGGTCTAGCAGTCAGAAACTAAGCCGATGAGTTCAATCCAGTCAAGCTTCCATTAGGCAACCATCGGTTGGATCTCGAAGCACTAAAGAGAGTTGGAAGAATTTTTCGGTGAGTAATAATTGTGGCAAGGCCCATTCAGAGGATTGTAGGAAGAGGACTAATGATTGTTATAAGTGTGGTCAATAAGGCCACTACATGAGAGATTATCGGAATAAGGGAGCTAGTAGTAAGCCAAAAGATAGACCACCAGCGCCGGGACAAACTAGTGGTGGCCGAGAACAGATTTCAAGTGGTTCCCAATTCAGAAGGTCGAGTAGCTCAGGCCAGCTTAATAGGACAGTCGATTTAGGAGGATCATCTGGAGGACCGTAAGGCAGACCTCATACCTAGGATAGGGTATTTGTAGTGACCTAGCAAGAGACGGATGCAGCCCCAGAAGTTATGACAGGTATGATGTCAATTCTTGATCGAGATGCTTATGTACTGATAGATCTTGGAGCGACCTATTCTTTTATTTTTATAGCATTTGCTGCAAATGCTAGTATAGTGCCCCAGTTATTAGATTGTGCTGTAGTAGTGTCTCTTCCTACAAGAGATTCCATTGTAGTAGAAATAATGTATAGGGGTAGTAAAATCAGTATTAAGGGCCAAGAATTCATGGTGGATTTGATTTTGATGGCCATTAGTGATTTTGGGGATAGATTGATGGATTGGTTGTCTAAATATCTAGCCTCAGTGGATTATTTTCGGAAAGAAGTCAGATTATATAGTCTAGGGGGAATGAAAGTCATTTTTTGTGGGGTGCGAAAATCACCTCCCACCAATATGGTGTCGGTAATGAGGGCAAGAAAGATGCTTCGCAAGTCATGTTAGGGATACTTAGTCTATGCCATAGAAGTAAGAGACAGTGGAATAAAATTGGAGGATATTCCAATGGTTAGAGAGTTTTCGGATGTATTCCTAAATGATCTTCCAGGCTTACCCCTAGATAGAGAAATAGAGTTTCGAATAGAAATAGCCCCCGGAATACAACTAATTTCCAAAGCGCCCTACAGAATGGCTCCTTCAGAATTGAAAGAACTGAAGGTTCAAATAGAAGAATTGGTGAATAAGGGTTTCATCAGACTGAGTACTTCTTGGAGGGCACCGGTTTAGTTTGTAAAGAAGAAAAATGGAAGTATGAGATTATGCATTGATTACAGGGAACTGAATAAAGTAACAATGGGTAATCAATATCCACTTTTAAGAATTGATTATTTGTTTGATCAGCTATAAGAGGCTAGAATATTTTTCAAAATAGATCTGAGGTCAGGCTATCATCAACTAAAAATTCGGGAGAAAGATGTTCCCAAGACGGCCTTTAGGTCCCGATACAGGCATTATGAATTCTTGATTAATGCCTAATGCCTCAGCCACTTTTATGGATCTTATGAACATAGTTTTTCGATCCTATTTAGACCAATTTGTGATAGTATTTATTGATGATATACTGGTGTATTCAAGTAGTGAGGAAAAGCACGCAGAATATTTGAGGATTGTTTTGCAAACCTTAAGAGAGCATCGATTGTACGCCAAACTCAGTAAATATCAGTTCTGGTTAGATAGAGTTACATTTTTGGGACATGTAATCTCTGTAGAAGGGGTAACAGTAGATCCCCAGAAGATTAAAGCCATAGTGAATTAGAGACAGCCCACGAATGTGACGTAGGTCTATAGTTTCTTGGGTTTGGTTGGGTATTGTAAAAGGTTTGTAGAGGAATTTTCAAAGGTAGCCGCTCCTCTGACTAAACTAACCCAGAAAGAAGAGAAGTTTGTATAGTCGAAAATATGCTAGCAGAGTTTTGAAAAGCTAAAGTGAAGGTTGACTTCAACCTCAGTGCTTACACTTCCGTTAGGGAATGATAGATTTACCATATGTTATGACGCTTTCAGGCAGGGTTTAGGTTGTGTGCTAATGCAGAAAGAGAAAGTAATAGCCTATGCTTCTAGGAAAATAAAGAAGCATGAACAGAATTATCCTACACATGACCTAGAACTAGCTACAGTAGTTTTTGATCTAAGAATTTGGAGGCATTATTTGTATGGGATTTCTTGTAAGATCTTTACGGACCATAAGACCCTGCAGTACTTGTTCACCCAGAAAGAACTGAATATGAAGCAGAGAAGGTGGCTGGAGCTTATTAAGGATTATGAGTGCACCCTGAAGTACCATTCAGGAAAAGCTAATGTAGTAGTAGATGCTCTCAGCAGAAAGCCTGTCAGTTCAATAGCCCACTTGAAGGTCGCATATCTATCAATGCTAATAGAATTGAGATCTTTTGGTGTAAAATTAGAATTATCAAATTTGGGAGCACTATTAGCCACATTTCAGGTCCATTCAATATTGGTTGATCAGATCAGAGAACTACAGACTCAAGATCCACAGGTAGTTAAATTAAAGGGTTAAATCGAGTCGGGGTAGCGAAAAGATCTTTTAATGACTGAGGATGGTGTAGTAACCATGGGTTGGAGATTATGTGTACTAGATAAAAATAAGTTAAGAAGAGAGATTATAGAAGAAGCTCATTCTTCTGCATATGTTATGCATCTAGGGAGCATAAAGATGTATCGTACCCTAAAAGAGCACTACTGGTGGAAGGGCGTGAAGAAAGATATAGCCGAATTTGTCTCAAGATGCCTAACTTGCCAATAAGTAAAGGCTAAGCATAAAAAACCTGCAGGGCTCTTATAACCTATTCCAATTCTTGAGTGAAAATGAGAGAGAATAACGATAGATTTTATGGTAGGACTTCCGCGTAGCCAAAGAGGTAACGACGCAATACGGGTAATTGTTGATAGACTGAAGAAATTTGTCCATTTCCCACCCATTAGAAGTAATTATTCTTTAGATAAATTGGCCCAGTTGTACTAGTACGACAACATGGTGTTCCAGTATCCATTATGTCAGATAGAGATCCATAGTTCACTTCTCAATTTTGGCCTAGTTTACAAAACGTTCTGGGCACTAAATTGAATTTCAGTACGGCCTTTCATCCACAGACTGATGGCTAGTTTGAGCGAACAATTTAGATACTCGAGGATATGCTTAGAGCGTGTGTGATAGAGTTTAAGGGGAGTTAGGATACTCATCTACCACTGATGGAGTTTACTTACAATAATAGCTACCAGACTAGCATCGGGATGGCATCATAAGAAGCATTGTATGGAAGAAAGTGCAGAACTCCAATCTGTTGGGATGAGGTAGGTGAAAGAAAGCTGGTCGGCCCAGAAATTGTCCAGATTACTTCAGAAAAGTAATTAGGTAAAGGTTGAAAATAGCTAACAATAGACAGAAGAGTTATGCAGATAATAGGAGAAGAGATCTGGAGTTTTAAATTGGTGATAAGGTCTTTTTGAAGATATCGCTATAGAAGGAATCTGGAGTTTCAAATTGGTGATAAGATCTTTCTAAGATTTCGGAAGCGAGAAAAGTTAAGTCCCCGATACATTGAGCTATACGAGATAGTTGAAAGAGTTGGGGAGGTGGCATATCATCTAAGATTACCATGTGACTTAGCAGATCCTTCGCACATCCTAAAGGAACAGTCAGTAGAATTGAACGAGAATTTGACCTACGAAGAAAAGCCTGTGCAGATTCTAGACCAGAAAGAGCAAGTTCTTCATAATAAAAGCATTCCCTTGGTGAATGTGTTATGGATGAACCATAGAGTAGAAGACGCCACGTGGGAACATGAAGATTATATGTGAGTACAACATCCCCACCTCTTCCACAATTGTATGGTTTTTAATTTCGATGATGAAATTTTTTTAAAATGAGGGGTGAAATTGTAATATCTGATTCCTATTAGTAGTATTGGGGTCTAGATTTCGGTATAGAGTAATAAATATACCGTAAGGTTAATCGATTTTAACTTATTAGAAATGTTTTTTTATGGTGCGTTTGAGAGGTATTATACCTAAATTGGTAATTTCACACTTGGTCGGAGTGTCGGACGGCCATAGAATATTTTCAGAAATTTTCTCTATTGGCTTGGAAAAGAAAATTTTAATTTACTACATGAATTTCTATTTAAGGGTTATGCATAGAACAAGCCTTTGTTGAGAAACACAATACATATATTAGAGAATGGACCAATTAGAGACAATTTCATGGATTGCCAAGTTGGAAGTCTAGTTAGTTTTTTTGACTATTCTAACTAAATAGTTACAAAGGAACCGATTACATACTTACTTTTTAACCAATGGCAAATTAGAAATTTAAAGTAAGTTGAGGGGCAAATTGAGGAATTGTGAGAGCATTATATAAAGGTGGAAGTGTGTAAAAATTTTGAGAGATGTAAGCAAAACATCTTAGAGCTCAAGAGATGGAAATTTCGGCCAAGTAAGAGGTGACACTGCTACAGTAAAACCCAAAGTGATTTCATGATTTTTCATACTTGATCAAGCCAAATAAAAGTTCCTAAGATCAATTGAAATTTCCATTAGAGAAAATCCAAGGAAAAGAGGTAAGAAAAACATTGTTTTGTAATGAAGATGGGTGAATTTTCAAGATTTCTTCAATTAATGTTCTTGTGTGTATTCTTGATTTTGATTGAGTTGAATTCAAGTGTAGAGCTTAAATGGGTAATCAAATTGAAGAAACTAGTAACATAAGAATTAAGGTTTTGGGTGACTTTGATGTAAAAACTTCAATTGGTTGTAATTAGGGCATTAGAATTAAATTGGCTTGATGTTGATGCTATTGGAATAAGAAATTGAGAAAAGAAATGTGTTGGGTGAATAGGGTATATTCGGCCACTTAGGGGACTATAGGGCTTGAGTTGTGTTTTGGTTGAATTGTTGTGTATAAATGGTGCCTTATGTAAATTAAATGTATATGGTTGATGGAAAATAAAAATGAGACATAATTGTCCATTTTGGTAAGGTGAAGGGCAATTATGTCCAACCAAAGTTATAGGGTGTTAAGTAATTTTTTTGGGCGTCAGATGGTGAATCAGATAAGATTGAATAACTTTGTAAATAAAAATCGAAAAGTAGTGTCCATCCGGGCTTTGTAATCTAATTAGGGCACTTATTAATTAAATGAGATTTTAGCGTTTGTAAAGGTTCTAAATGTCATTTACGACATGTTTGTGAAGAAAATTAAGACCGGTAATGGAAGCAGAAATTCGGAGTGAAATTGAGCTAGCGGTTGTGAGTGAAAATCTATCATTGTTTATCTTTCGTTTAATATGTTTTCACATATTGAAATTGTAGGTTTTATATATTTTTAATGCATAAACATGATTTACGAATTTGATTATATATCCATAGATATGCATTTACATGTTCAGTTTAAGAAATAGTTTTAATACTACTACATTAATTTCAAAGGCCATTAGTACCCTCAGATTATAGCAGTTGTGTGGTTTAAGACCCGGCCGGTATATCCCGTACACATGGGCAAGTATTGGGGGACGTGTCACTAACTTTGAAAAGTCGGGTTGTTGAGTCATGTGAGTCGCTCTATGTGTATGGGGTATTGTCTCGCTATATGTAGGTGATATAGGATTTCACTGCATAGTTTTTGAGCTACCGATCGCATATTATGCATTTATATGTACATGCTAGTTATTATGTCTTACAGATTTTGGATATTATTTTTCGAAGATGTAAATAAAACCTACTCGGCAAGATTTCATCAGTATATGATGTTAGAAACTATTTTATAGCTTTATACAAGTTTTAAAAGCATAATTTATGCATGCCTTTTAGAATTTAATATCTATGCAAAATTTTATTTATTTTAAATCTTAAACGCACTCACTGAGCTTATTTAGCTCACTCATTTTATGTTTTATACTTTCTATCTCCCTTCAAGTGCAGGCCTCGGTGCGCAAGTCGCTGATTCTCCTAAGACTGATTAGTGGCCCAGTCGGAAGATCATTTTGTAAATGTAAATGTGCTAAGTGGCACTCTTTTTGCTTTCTACATAGTATTTATAGGCTTATGTACTATACATATGTTTTGAACAAACAAGAAGAGATTTTGATATTATGATGATCGTTTACGTTTTATTAGTATGCCAGTTTAATGATAAAAAATAAAATTGCTGAGTTGAGATGGATTTGGTTTTGAAAAGGACCGGAGGTCCTATTTTGAGATATTGAAAAGTTATATTGAAATAAAAGTGTAATTTTTGAAAAGTTATGTATTGGATTTTAAAAAAAAAAGGTAAAACTTTGGCCATTTTTTAAAAATTAAGAAGTTATTTTCTCGTATATTCCAAGATGTTCTCAGTGATACCAAGATTTAGAAAAGGGTTCACTTTGCAGAATTTCTCAACTTACACAGTTAAAGTCTAAGGAACTTCCGTCGAGATACCCGGCAGGGCCGCTGAGATCTACAGTGGAGGGTCTCGGGGCTGGCCTTGTCACTAAGTATAACATCAAAATTATGTATATTGAGAGGAATTAAATCTGCTACCATATAAATACTATCTACTCTGATAACACATTTTTGAAAATACATTCTCAGCCAATAATAATTTTTTCAATTAGTGTGGCTATTACCATAAGGCCTTTAACTTCATATATTGCTTCTAAGAGATGGAGAGAGAAAACTTTGGCTAGAACTTTGTCTCTGTCCTCCTGATAGCATAGGGCTTTAACGATATCGTTGTCTACTTGAATACCCTGTATGGGATGTCCCTCATCTATGTGCTCTATTACTACTTGATCCACTAATTGACCAACTATGTCCTGGTTTTTGCTTGAAATGACTGGGCTCTCTATGCCTTTACTAGGCTTCTCTCAACTCTCATTGCAGCCCTACCCTCAAGTAAAAATGTAGCAAAGGAAACCCTTTCATTATACGTACATCTCATAACATCAAATATCAGTTCGACTCTAGTCAGCCATGACTCTGCATCAGCTAGCACTGTAGTGCCTAAAAACTTCTTTGCCCCCAAACTATGAACACGCTTTATTATATTCTCTCTCCTGGGTTATCCCTGTGTTTGTCTCTCCACTGTAACTGTAACTAACTGAGCCAGTTTATCTTTGGATTGCTCTAAGACAGGTTCATCAGGCTATCCCTATGTAGGCTATATCACAAGTTGTGACACTTGCTAAAGTGTATCTCATCTACAATAGGATTATACTGGGTTTAAGGTATGGGTATAGGGAAAACTGACTCAGCTACTTTCTTTCTAATAGGTTTGATAAGCGTAAATTATATCTATTATTTTCACTCTCTTAACTTAATTAATTGCTCATTTTAATAAGAATATTATGCTTTTTATATGTTTAATTGCTATTTTATAGGTTTAGAGTCAATGGAGTAATTGTGAATGAAAATTTAAGAAAAACAAGACAAAACATAAAATGTTACAGTATATCGCTACAGTGCCCTTAGAACAGTACTCGCGAACAGTGTTTCGTGAACAGTATCTCGCTACAGTGCTGTCGCCCCAGCGATGAACAGTTATCGCCGCAGTGGTGAACAGTGCGGTTTTTCTAATCCTAAAAGAAATACAACTCCAAGACTCCAATAAATTTCTATATAAAGGCCACTCGTTTCAGACCTAAAGGAGACACAACTTAGGGCTTTTTGAGCCACAACACATTAAAGAAGAACAATTTTTAGAGAGAGAAGCAAGGGCAATTCAAGGAAACAAGAGATTATTGGCGAATCTTTGGCGTATCAACCAACTGCAAATTGACATCTATATTGGTTTGCTTTTGGTTGTATCATGTTTATTTTATTTTTCAGCCATAATTCTCTTGTTATCATAAGCTAAATTTATTTTCTAGGGTTATTACTTGAACTCAATATGTGAGCTTAATTGTTGGATCTTTTTAATATTTATTTGAACTAAATTCTTCATTATTCAAATTATTTGTTCTTAATACTTCATTATATCTGATCAATATTGTGATTGCTTTAGTAATACTTTGATAAACTCGGAAGAGGCATCATTGTATTTAGACCTAGATAATTTGATGCATGATTGTAGAGTAACATTCAATGTTGCATATGCAAGTTTCGAATTAGGATAGGAATATACCTAATTGGCATGTATGGTCAATAAGACTTATTCTTAATGAATCTTTATTTATTACAAGTACCATAGGAATATAGGTATTTGGTAAATTAGGATATACTTGCATGACCTTGGAAGAAGCTTGTGAATACATTAGTGTTTTGACCAATAATAAGAATTGAGGGATATAAATATTAAAAGGATTAATCTTTAGAAACCATATTGAAGGATAGTAATTAACCCTAGGCTTTCTTTATATTGCTATTTTCTTATTTTATTTAAGTTGTATCATTTATTTTCTGCACTTTTATTTTATTCAAATTTATTGCAAAATTAAGATTTGATTTTTCTAAATAATTATAAGAAATATATAATTTTAGTACTTGGTAGAAAATAAAAATTATACCTGTGGGTTCGACATCCAACTTTATAAGTCCCTTTATTATTTGTTATGATAGCGTATACTTGCGTTTAATTATAAGATATAGAAATATCCCATCAAGGTTCCTCCCTTCTATTTGGTACTGAGAGAACTCCCAGTTCAGCCACAAGTTTCATGCGAGGTTGGCTACGTGAACACATGATGAAAATCTATAAAATGCAATAAATCATTAATGACATCTCTAACATGTATGTATCATATACTAGTCTATAAAATCTAAAATCATGCTCTAATACCAAATTGACAGGACCCGACTTAAGTCCTCCTTGAGAATTGAGGCAGATTTTGTGATGACATAAGACTGGTATACTTTTTACTCATTGTATTTGATACAACAAGGCTACCTGACTCAACAAAAGTGTACACGTGTACTCCAATAGACATAAAGATATACAAATACACAGATTGAGATACTTATGCTAGTATGCGTGTCGTGGGTTAACCTCAAAATGTGAAGACTATATTACACTACACGAATTCCTGTGACAACCTGAGAAAAATAGAAAAAAGAGTGAGCTTGTGGCTTAGTAAGTGAACATAATCTAAAAATATCATATAATTTATAAGCAATAATAATAGCTTCTTAATGATAAATAATAAAATATTTAATATACACGTAGAAATTTGTAATATAAAAAAACCATAAAACTGTATATTGAGAAATCAATAAAACTTTACTAAAAATATAAGTTGTCATAAAAATCCGTGCAAACTAAAAATCATAACAAAATACTAGGAATCTGAAAATCTAAATGTGTACACTATCATAAAATCTATTATCAAGCTGAATATATGTAACATAGCTCTGAAAACATGTACCCGGGGAAAATCACACCAAACTTGTACCCGGGGAAAAATAGGTCTAACCTGGCTGAATAATTCATACATAGGCAAAGCGGGGAATTTGAGCTGGTTTAACCTGGCAGAATACTGCATCGCTTGGGCAGAGCAAACTAAACTGGTCTAACGCATGTATAGAGCAACTGCACTAAAAGATATGGTACGCATATGGTAGTTCAAAAACTATTACTATATAATACTATGGAAGCATAATTATTCTAAAATAAATATTTCTGTACTGAATATAATCATAAACTATACTATAAATAAGTCTAAAATATTTCTGAATATATTAATTAGTATAAATATTCATCACTAAAAAATAAATCATGAATAAATCTGATAATATTTTATTAAATTATAAACTATGGTATTAAAAACATATAAAATATATATAGTTATCCACTCACAAAAATACGCTAATCCTAAGTTGGTTTTGAATCCTAGGGTTTACCAGCTATCAATACTCCTTCTATAACATAAGGTGTAAAAATATATCATTAGTATTGATACGTATTATAAATACTGAAACATAAATATTCTAACATCGTAAAACTGTTATTCGCTGAATCACTGAGTATAAACCTAACTACCCAAACTTGTCTCCTATAAATTTCTCTTTTCCTTCTTCCTTATTCTTCTTCCTCTTTGTTTTTTCCTTCTCTTGATTTTTCTTCATTTCTTTCTCTTTTCTTCTTCTTTTCTCTCTTCTGTTTTGGCTTTTGCTTATTCTTCTTCTGTTTCAATTTTGCTTCGTCATAAATGAGACAAAATAAATAAATATATATATGTTGACAAATGGAAAACGCGTGGTCTATTTATTTTATATTTTATCATTCATTTCTTTTTTTTTGCCACCATCCCCCTTAAGCTAAGCACGTGTACTACAGTTAATATCTTTGATAAAAAAAAAACTATAGATAACAACTTTTATACCTTTGTTGCTATAGCTTCATTAATCTCTTTATTGAATATCCTCTTCTTATAATTTAGCAGTTTAAAAGTCAGACTAATAAATAACCTTTGTGAAATCAAAAGTGAGTCAATCCTTGACATATCATTGAGAGTTCATGCAAAAATATCCAAGAACTTTAATAGAAAGCTCAGCTCCTCGTTAATCTTTAAACTTCGAGCTAATACCTTCTTGAGGAAACCTTCTTTCATCTCTACCTCTAGTACGTCTCCTATAAGTTCTTGTAACCTCAATTTCTCCTTCTCTTTGAGGTCAATAGAGGTAATAAAGAAAGTTCTATTGGCCAAGGTCATATAAAAACTCCTCATCATTTTTTATCTTTTGAGATTACTCTAACTCTTTCTTATGCTTGGAACTTCAGTTTTAGGTAATGGATTAACATTGCCATGTTTGAGTTCTTTATACAAGGTTGCCTGAAAAGGATATTATAAGAAAATGGTTGCTCAACAACCATGAAACTGACCATTATGGTCTTGGTGTATGGTTTCTTACCTAGTGATAAAGACAATGTTACCATCCTTAAAGGTATTACACATCTATTCCAAAATCATACAAAGGGACCTTTGTCCTTTATATATTCAAATCTTTAATCTTGAAATTATACAATGTTTCTTTAAAAATGATATTTATTGAGCTCCCTATGTTAATGAATACTTACTAACTTTTATCCATACTACTTGAACAGTGCCCATGAGAGCGGTCATCATACAGGTAACTAACTGCTTGTCCATCCTCTTCAGTGAATGTAATTGGCACCATTTGAATCATAAGCTACTTTAAGGTAAATATATTGCAAAACATAATGCCCAACCATCGAGTACCAAGAATAGTTCTTCCCCTGCCTATTGGAGTCCGTTGCCAAAGTTAGTCCACCAATAATTATCATTATAGTCTTAGGTGGTGAGAGCTTGCATTTCTTTGATTCTCAATTTTTATTGGTTATGTGGGTTCAAAGTTAGCTCTAACTTCCTTCAAATATTCATTCTTCATCAATTGGTTGACCTATTTTCTCAAGCTTACGTAATCTCTCTTTGTATGCCCGTACTCTTGCTGAAAATCACACTTCTTATTATTATTTCATCGAGATACTGAAGTTTTAATTACATTTAGTTTACTAAGCATCCCTTTATTGTTAATCGGCTCATAGATTATATTAAGAGAGATTTTAAGTGGGATAGAAGTTTCCTTTTCCTAAATTTGGGCCACCCTAAGTAAGGATCTCCTAGCCCAATCATTTTGTCCTTTATTCCAAGTTTGATCCCCTTTGAAATATTTTGTTAGGTAAATGGGAATTCTCTCCCTTCTTCATTTTAATTCTCTTATATTTTGGGACCTTAAAACGTCATTTTCTCATAGTTTCCCTTGGGATTCCATAATCGCCAACCTTTTTGGCTCATCTTCTTCCTCTATTTTTATATAATATGAAGCTCAATTATGTGCAATTAAATAACTAGGAACTTGATTTTCAGTGAGGTAATACCATAACCTGTTTAGCTGTAATCCATCCTTCAAAACCTCTAAAGCAATTGAGCGATCAAATGCCTTGAGTTGTATCATGCTCTTATAGAACCTCTTCATAAATACCCTTAAAGTTTTTCATAGCCTTATTTAATCTTCTTGAGTTGTCAAGTATATTTTGTTGACTCGTAAACTTCTCATAAGTGTTGAACAAATTGATTTATCAGCTGCCTATAAGATGTAATACTTCTTTATTTTAGGCTTTTATGCCACATTTGATCCTATCCCTCCGTTACATGTAGAATAATCGACACATTTTAGTACTCTTGAAGTCTTGTAATTACTAAGAGGTCGGTAACAAATTCACATAATAGTTTGGGTTTGCTATTCTATTTTTAGTAGGAAGAGTGAGCATTCTAAATAATGTAGGGACCTATATGTCTCTAAGCTTAATGATTAGCATGGACTTTTGATCCCACTCTGAGGATTGTCCTACTAAGGCGTTATGTTATAGCTTTTTTTCCACTATCTCTTGTAACTTATGCTTTAGGTGCCTCAATTTTTCCTACAAGGCAATCTCTCAAGCTCTATTTTTAACTGCATTCTCTTCTATACTCCTTTATTTTGCTATCAATAGGCGACGAACATCATTTTCATCCAATCATCTTTATAAGGAACTAGTCTTTAAACTATTTTCCAACCTAAATCATAAACCTATGAATGGACAAAAGTGTATTCTCTAGCCTAACAAGAAATCTATTACTCATCGGTTATGGTTCTAGTGGTTCTTGGACAAAACTGTTAATGTTTTAGGTATGCGAAGGGCTGAACAGGCTGATTTACAGCCTTCTTTCTTAACCTTAGATCATTCTTCATTAAACCTCCAAAATTTTCTTTAATTCCCCCTATTGCTTCTTTCTCTTTCCTTGCTTTTTCAAGCTTTTATAGTTTTCTCACAACTTCCTTTCTAAATTTTGCCTCCATTTTGGACCCTCGTAATACTCTTTATGGCAATATCGGTCTTTATCCCATACTTCTTACTCTTCTACTAAGTCTTAAATTTTTGGATTTGAACATTTTTTATGATCCAATCTTCTTCTCGATATCACATGACAACTTTCCCTCAGATTGATTTCTTACTTAGGTGTGAATTGGTTGTTATTGGTATGTAAAATAAATTTTTTTTTGTTTATATAAAAATAAACGTAGCGGAAGCCAGATCGTCTTGTTCATAATTACATGTATAAGGATAGAAGATTACCTCAATTTCCTACTATGACAGATCTTGAATTGATTGGCTGCAATCTTCTCTACTATCCTCAATCTTCAAACTCAAAGCGTGTGAGCGCATGGATCTTTCTTAATCTCTAAAATTACTAATACCCAAATCTGAGAGAATGGTATTAATTAAATTCTTTTCTCACATAAGAATACATAAAAAAAAAAAAAAATTTGTATGGTTATGGTCCATTTTTCTTATTACATACCTTCTATATATATAGGGATCTCGCTTGGGTATTTAGAATTTAATTAGGATTAGGAAATTAGAGTTTGATTAAGATTTGAGCTAGTAGAGGGACTACAACACTCATAGGCTTCCTATCTCCAACTTAAAAGGCCTAGTCTTTATTATCTCATAATACACTGATTCTTCTAAGTTAACCCCAGGCTATTCCACTAAAAGTTAAGGGTTATACTTTAGTAACCCATGTTATAAAGTAAAAGTCTATTTAATTAAAATTCCTTTTAATTAAATTAGGCTTGGTCTTTAGACCAATAATAACTACTTAATTGACTCTCTAATTGATGTCCATAATTAAAGTTAGGCTATGAAAAACTGTCATGCCTCTTTAATTATTTATTTACCCCTAAGTCACTGAATGCTCCAATGATCACTTTTAATATGTCTATATTTACAAATAAATATTATTATTTAATAAATAATTTATTGAATAAACTGTGGCCACAGATTCTAATGATCAAGTACTGCAAACAGCTTAGGTGAAAATTAATTATTAGATTCCATTTTGCAAATACATGTTCCTACGACCCATAACATTATATCTCCAAGCTATTGAGGTTTTGACCATTTATATAGATCTCATACCGTGATAACTCAAAAGATACGACACATGAATGTAAATTAATTACCTGCTCATGATTAAGATCAATCAAGCTTATTAAAGTTTTGTGAATTAAGATCTACGACATTTAGTTAACCAGATTGAAATTCATAATAGTCTTGTTTAATGTATCTTAAACACTAGTTTTTCTACTCGAAGTCTCTACTTCGATGATCAAGGTAAATCATCCACTATAAGAAGTAAAAAAACTATAACCTTACATAATGAAATTTCTTTTTTCATTAATGGTTGCGAACTAGATTTAATTTATAAAGAACCTGTGATCTATATCCTCTGTATTAGCATCATATGCCTAATACATAGATCAAATGCTTTATAAATATGGGCTCATCAATATATGCTCAATTATATGTATGAATAAACTTTTATTAATCAAATAAAATGTTATTTCACATGCTTTAAGGGCATAAATAACATTATATGTCTAACAATCTTCCACTTGCCCTAAAGCATGTCGAGTAACTATTGAACCCTAATATTATTCATATGAGTTTCAAAACTCTTTGCTGGCAATGACTTAGGTGAATGGATCCACTAGATTATCTGCTTACATAATCTTAGATACCATGACCTCACCATTTTGTACAAAACTCTTTTACCAAACATAATTTTCTCTTAATGTGTTTTCTTTTCTTGTGGTATTCGGTTCCTTAGACTGTGCTACTGCCTTTGCTATTATCTTAATAAATAACAATAGGCATCTAAGTTTTAGGTACCATCTTAAGCTCCATAAGGAACTTCCGAAGCTATATAGCCTATTTTGTAGCTTCAGATGGAACTACATATTCAGCTTCCTTTGTGAAGTCTATAATACATGATTGTTTTGTACTCCTCCAACTTAGAGCTCCATTACTTAAAGTGAACATATATTCTGAGAAAGATCTGGGTATCCTATGTTATTAGAATTCTGAATCTGTATACCCAATAGGTATAAGATTCTCACTGAAATATACAAGCATATAATCTTTCGTTCTCTGAAGGTACTTGAATATATGCTTTACTACAGTCCAGTGTTCTAGTCCTGGATTAAATTGATATCCACCGATCATTCAAACTACATAACAAACATCTAGTCTAGTACATGACATTGCATACATGAGACTTCCCACTGCTAATGCATTAGGAATACTTCTCATGAAATCTATCTCTTCAGTTTTCTTAGGAAACTGATACTTGGATAGATCAATTCCATATCTAAAGGAAAACAATCCTTTTTGGAATTATGCATGGCAAACTTGATCAGAATTTTGTTAATATACTCAGTTTAAGATAAGCCTAATATCTTTAACTTGAGATCCCTTAATACTTTGATCCCAATGATGTTATTGGTTTTTTCTGGATCATTCATATCAAAATAGTTAGATAACTATATTTTACCTGATGATAATGCTCATACATCATTTACAATTAGTAGTATATCACCTAAAATATAGGACTAGAAAACCACCAACTGCCTAGCCATCTTCTTGTAAACACAAGGTTCATTAGGATTTTGATCAAAACAAAATGATTTGATTGCCTGATCAAATCTGATGTTCCATGATCTAGATGCTTGTTTAAGCCCATAGATAGATTTTTTTCAGTTTACAAACAATATGCTCTTGGCCTATAGCTATAAAACCATCTAGTTGTATCATGTAGATACTTTCTTCAAGATTACCATTAAGAAAGGCAGTATTGACATCCATTTGCCAAATCTCATAATCAGGATTTGCTGCAATAGTTAAGAGAATTCTAATAGACTTAAGCATGGCTACCAACGAAAAGGTCTCCTCATAATCGATACCTTCTTTTGAGTGTACTCTTTAGCAACAAGTTTGGCTTTGAAGGTTTTCACCTTCCCATCTACCCATCTCTTTCTCTTATAAACCCATTTACACCCTATGGGTTTTATCCCTTCAGGTTTCTTTACAAGTTCCCAGACTTTATTAGAATACATGGAATCCATTTCTTTATCAACCATTGCTTCATCATAACTAGTAGAATCTAGTTCATGCTCATTAGAGACTGTTTGAAATGACTCTCAAATTAACATGTACCTAGTTGGACGTCTAATAATCCTCCTACTATAACGAAGTACCGGTGGTTGTTGCTCTACAACTGACTCTGGTTGGTTATTATAATCTGGATTAGGAATTAACTCATTGACTCTATCAAGCACAATATTAGAGTTCCCAGATAACTTATCAAGAATTATCTTACTCCTACGCTGATGCAATATTTCTATATCTTAAAATAAGTGTAAGTATACACTATTGTATGCAAGTAATAAAGAGACTAAATAAGTTGGATGTCGAACCCACAAGGATAATTTCTTCTTTTTAACCAATTACTAAAATGATATCTTCCTAATAATTATTCAGATAAATAAAAATCTAAGAATGAATGCAGAAAATATAAAGGCAAAAACATAATGCAAAGAGATTTAAGTGATAGCAATATAGAGAAAACCTAGGATTAATATTATCCCTCAATATGTTTTCTAATGATTAATCTTCTAATATTTAACTCCCTTAGTCTTTGTTATTGATCAAGACACTAATGTATTCACAAGCCTCTTCCAAGGTCATGCAAGTATACCTTAATTTACCAAATACCTATATTCCTATGGTACTTGTAATAACTTAAGATTCATTAAGATTAAGTCTTATTGATCATACATGCCAATTAGGTATATTCCTATCCTAAATTGAAATTGGCATATGCAACATTGAATGTTACTCTACAATCATGCATCAAATTACCTAGGTCTAAATATTATGATTCCTCTTCTGAGTTTATCAACAATATTACCAACTCATTCACCATATATTGGTCAGATATATTAAAGCATTAAGATCAAGTAATTTGAATATCAAAGAACTAAGTTTATTAAATATTATAAAGATATGGCAATTAAGCACACATATTGAGTTGAAGTATTAACCCTAGAAAATAAGTTTAGCTCATGGCTACAAGAGAACAGCAGTAAAAATAATAATAAATCATGATACAATTAATAGCAAACCGATATAGACGTCGAATTGCTCTTAATTGCGCTGCCTAAGATACTCTTGATGCTGAAGAATGCCTTGAATCTCTTTCTAAGGTTGTTTTAATTAAACTCCTATTGCGCTCCAAGACTCGTGACTGTATTCTTGGTGTTCTTGAATTGCTCTAGGTCGTCTTGCATTATTCTTGAAGGCTGGGAACGAGTGGCTTTTTATAGGGATTGATATGAGCTTGAAAATCTCAATTCTCATCGGATTAGGAATCGCGCTACCGCTGGAGCGCTATACAGTTGTCGCTGGGGTGACGCGTCAAAAAGGCTTCACCGCTGGAGCGGTGGATTGATGGTGCTGAGGGCGCTGTATTGTCGCTAGCGCAATGACTGTTTGGGGTTGGGGCACCAGATGCGACTTAAACAGGTCATTTTTCTTATTTCGATCACTATTCTAGCGCTGGGGCGATAATCCTAGTAGCGCTGGGGCTATGGACACATACTTTGAAAACTTTGCATTTTAGTCCTTGTTTTCGTTCAAGTCCCTATAAATAAAAATAATGCACATAAATAGCCATCTATTCTCATAAAATAATAAAATATCAAGAATAAAAACATGAGAAAATATATGATAAATTTTCCTTTATTATACGCTTGAAGTCTTTCATATAGTCTTCTTCTAGAAAGATTGCATTAGTGGTAACTAATACTTTATTATGTTAAGAACTATAGAAAAGACTTCCTTTTGTTCCTTTAGGATAGCCTACAAACAAAAAAACTTTTAACTTAGATTCTAACTTATCTGTCTTCTCTTCTAGCACATTTGCTAGACAACCCCATATATGTATTTGACGTAAACTTGGTTTACGTCTTATCCATATTTCCAGAGTTGTTTTAGGGACTCACTTAGATGGAATTAAGTTAAGAAGATACATGGTTGTTTCTAAGGCATAACCCCATAACAAGATGGGTAAAATTGAATAACTCATCATTGACCTTACCATTTCAAGAAGAGTTCTCTTTCTCCTTTCTATTACACCATTTTGCTAGGGTGACCCTGGTGCAGTCAACTGAGATAATATCTCATTGTCTAACAAATAGGTCTTGAACTCATTATAGAGGTATTCACCACCTCGATCAGATCGAAGTGCCTTTATGTATTTTTCTAATTGCCTTTCCACTTCTGCCTAAAACTTTTTGAATTTATCAAACGCCTCAGACTTGTGGCATATTAGGTACACATAACCGAATCTAGAATAATCATCAATGAAAGTGATAAAATATTCATAACCTCCTCTAACTTCTGTGCACATGGGCCCACACACGTTAGAGTACACTAATTCTAACGTTTCAATAGCTTTATTACCTTTAGTATTACAGGTTCTTTTGGTCATTTTTTCTTCTATATAGGATTCGCAAACTGGTAATGGTTTAATGTCTAATGAACTCAAAGGTCCATCTTTGACCAGTCTTTGGATCCTATCTATACTAATATGACCAAGACATAGATGCCTTAGATACGTTTGATTAGTAGGAGTCACTTTAACCTTCTTATGGTGATTAGATTCATTATTCAATTCCGTGACATGCAGTGAGTTAATTTTGGGATATATGCAATATAGATTGTTAACTAGTGTACCAGAATATATAAACGATTTATTTCTTTTAATCACCATAGTTGAGTCAAAAATAACAGAATAACCAAATTTATTCAAATAATTAACTGAAATCAAATTGCGTTTGAGTTCTGGTACTAACAAACAATAATATAATACTAAAGTCCTAAAATCATCAAAATAAAGTTGAACAACTCCCATTGCCTTGACTGCAACAGTCTCGCCATTTTTTAGCCTTAGACTGATCTCCCCTTCATTGAGTTGTCTGATTTCTTAGAACCCTTACAATAAATTACAAATATGATTAGTGGCTTTAGAATCTACTATCCAGGAATTAGTGAAATCAACCACTAAACATGTCTCAATGAAAATAATTTTACCAAAATATGAAGCTGTTCTTTTAGCTATTGAAAACTTAACTAAATGATAGTTTCTCTTCCAATGCTCTTTAATGCCACATTGGAAACACTTTTCTTTGGACCTTACTACCTTTTTTATGAATTTGCACAAATCCTGAATTAGATGCTTTTTTGGCTTATTCTTCTTCTTCTTACTACTCTTTCCTTTAGGATTGAGACCAAAAGATGCAGATGGGCCCTTAGTAAATTAACTATTGTAAGCATCTATTTCATCTTGAGGTGCATTTTCATTAAGTATTTGAGTGCATTTATCAGTCAGAAAATATTTGTACTTTTCAACTGTGAGTTCAATATCTAAGTTTCTTTCCCAATCCACATAATTACTCCCAGTTAACTTATTTTGATTAAGGATGGATGTTAGTGAGTTGAATGAAGACATGATTCTGAAAAATAAATTCATACATGAGCATACATTATCTGAAAGCATGTGTAACTTTTGCATGAATACATGAAATGCATTGATGTAGAACTCTTTAACTACATTATGCATCGGTAATCTAATTTCCATTTAGAATTCGCCTCTGTAGGGTGGTAGTATCTGTCATAAATTAGACTAGTATCATACTAATTTATAATTATTATTTAGATATCTCATATCAAATAATAATAAACTATCGATTCTTTAGCCTTTAGATTTAATTGACAAGAATTCTGTAAGGAGGATATCGATCAACCTAAGTTGAGTGTACAGCCATTATTTCAATCCTTTATATTTTTCAATTAAAAAAATCACCGTATGGTAATCAGTTTCGCATGAGGTCTATATTGGATCTTATCCTTTAGGAAAGTCCTATCTAGTAACCAGTTCTGATTAATACCCTCCGTAGAGAGCTCACAAGATTTGAGGTAAGACATTAATCTATCTTACTATATAACTAATAATGGAGGCCATGGGCTTTATGCCTAAAGCCCCCTCTCACTCAATATTTTAATTTTTAGAGTTTTTAATTAATTTATAAAATAACGTTCTACTCATTAATATCTAATTTTATTTTTATAAAATAATTAATAAGGCCACGGCAAATAATAAATTAATATAATATTAAAATTATGACAATAATCTTATCTTAATCTTATTATAACATTAATGGCATACAATATGATATATTTTATGCATGGACATGTGAATGTAACACCCTTAATCTATATGACATGTTATTCATTCAATTAATTAACTAGATAAATAAATAACTCATAATTCATGACTTTTTCTAGGAAGAAAAACATTAAAACTAAGCCTAAATTCTTAAAAATCTTCCTTGAAGTCAATTTGGACTCTTCTATAATGTTACCTCCTCTTACTTGTCTTCTTTTACGAGGTTTGGATTTTAGGCCTTTTAATTTTCTTTGGTCCACTTATTTTAAAAATAAATTGAGTTTATTTTAGGCTTATCTTTTCTTTGGGTCTTCCAAGAAAAATTTAAATAAAAATATTTTTAGACTCAATGATTTTAACAAAATAGCTCAAACAAAATTTTATAAAATTGAACCAAAATTAAAAGAAGTTTGAACCAATTTTAAATTTTACAAATACCCAAAATTAATCTAAAAATAAAATTAGGTTAAATTTAAGACCTATTTATAAATATCTCAAAGTTATTTAGTCAAATTTTAATTACCCAACATTTGAGGGGGTTGAGTGAAAACAAATAATGTCAATTTGCACCGACAAACTTTTAAGGGTTGAATTGTTACATTCGCAAACAACTTTAGTCAAAATAAAATTTGTTATAACAAAGAGGGGCCTCTCTGATATTTACTAGTTACCTTTCACTTTACTATAGCCGTCTCTATGCCTTTTCTTTTCTTTTGTTTTACGTTTTCTTCTCTTTTTTTTATTTTAATTTTTTTTATTATTACAACCAAAATAATAATAAAAAAAATATTTTTTTTAGATTACAAATCAAAACCCTAAGCCATTTAATTAGCTTACAAAAGAATCATCAAGAATTAATCTAACTATGAATTATTATTGGCACAACTATTCATCATATAATTAATAAAGATAACAAATATAAATTAAATATGCAATTAGTGTCACAATAAACAATTACTGTCAGACACAAAATCAACTATACATGTAATATGATACAAGGCGGCTCTGATACCAATTCTTGATATGTAAAATAATTTTTTTTTTGTTTATGTAAAAATAAATACAGCGGAAGTAAGATCGTTTTGTTCATAATTACATGTATAGGAATAAAAGATTACCTCAATTTTTTACTATGCAGATCTTGAATTGACTGGCTACAATCTTCTCCACTATCCTCAATCTTCAAACTCAACACGTGTGGGCGCGTGAATTTTTCTTAATCTCTAAAATCACTAATACCCAAATCTGAGAGAATGGTATTAATTAAATTTTTTTTCCATGTAACAATACGTAAATGAATTTTTTTCCGTATAGTTGTGGTCCATTTTTCTTATTACATACCTCCTATATATATATAGAAATTTTTCTTGGTTATTTAGAATTTAATTAGGATTAGGAAATTAGAGTTTAATTAAGATTTGAGTTAGTAGAGGGACTGCAACCCATGAGCTTCCTAGCTCTAACTTAAAAGACCTAATCCTTATTATCTCATAATACATCAATTCTTCTAAGTTAACCCGAGGCTATTCTACTAAAAATTAAGGGTTGTAATCTAGTAACCCATGTTATAAACTAAAAGTCTATTTAATTAAATTGGACTTAGTATTTAGATCAATAATAACTACTTAATTGACTCTTTAATTGATGTCTATAACTAAAGTTAGGCCATGAAAAAATGTCTTACCTATTTAATTACTTATTTACTCCTAAGTCACTGAATGCTCTAATGATCATTTTTAATATGTCTATATTTATAAATAAATATTATTATTCAATAAATAATTTATTGAATAAACTATGACCACGGATTCTAATGATCAAATACTGTAAATAGCTTAGGTGGATATTAATTATTAGATTTCATCTTGCAAATACATGTTCCTACGACCCATGAAATTATATATCCAAGCTATCGAGGTTTTGACCATTTATATAGATCTCACTCTGTGATAACTCAAAAGATACAACGCATGAATATAAGTTCATTACCTGCTCAAGATTAAGATCAATCAAACTTATTAAAGCTTTTGTGAATTAAGATCTACGACATTTAGTTAACCAGATCGAAATTCACAGTAGTTTTGTTCAATGTATCATATACACTAGTTTTTCTACTCGAAGTCTCTACTTCGATGATCAAGGTAAATCATCCACTATAAAAAGTAAAAAAACTACAATCTTACATAATAAAATGCCCTTTTTTCATTAATAGTTGTGAACTAGATTTAATTTATAAAGAACCTGTGATCTATACCTTCTGTATTAATATCATATGCCTAATACATAGCTCACATATTTTATAAATATAGGCTCATCAATGTATGCTCAATTATATGTATAAATAAATTTTTATTAATCAAATAAAATATTATTTCACATGCTTTAAGGGCATAAATAACATTATATGTCTAACAGTTGTCACCGTGACTTTTTGCATAGTTTTTCAATCTATTGACTATAAACAATTTTATTTGGTTCTCAACTAATGGATTGTGCCTAGGTCAATAGATGATTTTTATGGTGCATGATTTTTGTTTCCCGAGATCTTCTTCTTCTAAAAACTTTCTGCACTCACTAACTCCAGTTAAGGCTGCTTTAGTAGTTAGTTCTCACAATGACCCTATGTTTATTAAATTAGTTTTTTTATATAGCTAGAAGAAAAGAAAAGAAAATTATTTTTAAGGAGCAAATGTTTCTATATTTGTTTCTTCTTACGTATCTCTTTTTTTTCTCTAGCTGTGCGCGACCTTTTGGGTCACTTTCATCATAAGTTTTCTGGCGAGTCGATTATTCTCAATGTTTTATGATATGCGAGAGTCTGACAAATAAATTGAAAAGTGACATTGTTGGGTGTTCTACGTCCTCATTTTTAGAAAATGTAGGCATAGTTTTGCTTCCTCGGAGTTCTTTGTGCATTTTGGGTCCATTATGACCATGTGTAGTTCTTGAAATTTATAAACTGCTTTCATAAGCATTATCGCAACCGAAGACCATTAGTTGCATGTTACCGAGAACATATTCAATCTCAAACCAACTCACGTCGGGTAAGGAGTTCTCTTCAACATAAATAACCTTGAAAACTCCACTTATCCGAGTAGGGTTGAGCTAGCTGCATGCTTTCTTAGTGCTCTGCACCATTAGGCTTGTTAGACCTTGAGTTAGTCTTCATAGTTGAATTTTGTGGGCGCCGAATGAAATTCATGATGCAACAATTATTTTATGATGTCGACTTATATAACGACTTTTATACACCACAAGGGACCTGTTATAAACTGAAATTTATTTAAGGAAAAAAAAACTAAAAATTTGGCTTTTTATAAAAGAAATTTGACTGGAAAAAAGTACATTTATAATTTAGTTGGTGCAAAAGAATTCTCATTTATCTTTTATTTTGTAAAAGAGGATTCTTTTATCCTTTTTGCCAAACTTCAAATTTTTACTAGGCTATGATATATTTGCAGTGGAAGCAAAACGGAACCTAGTTTTTTAGCTGCAGCACCAAAATTGGTCTCGGCGAAATTCCATATTATGCCGTTATTTATAACAGTGATAGTTTCTCATGGGAAGTAGGAACTTAATTATACAACTTTAAGCACCGAGAATTTAAATGGCTCCTTGTAGTTAACCATTTAACTTATAGTGACCTTGAGAAGAAACGAGACTTCAGTTGTTTACAATTGAATATTCTTCTTAAATATTGTTGCCGTCTAGCATTCCTCTTCAAGTGCAATCATACATCAATCATTTTCCTATTTACCTAACTTGCCGCAGATCAAGCTCATCCCAGTAGCCTAAATATTAGATTAATGTAAACAGATGATAAAAGACAAGAAGATTGCTGGAGTGTTCTGACGACACTGTATGAGTGACCTAACAATGCACGCGAATTATGCGAAGGCTTCAAGAAGAAGATAATTGATGAAAATTAATAATAATAAAAAAAGAGGCAAACGGGATGGTCTATTATGGAATCAGAGAATAAGAACATTTCTTTGTATGATTGCAACGTGAGAAAATATATTAGCCTCTAGCATGACACATTTATTTAAGAAGTATCAGAAAGGGAATATTGAGTCCCAAAATGGTCTATATTCCTCCCTCAAACCACAAGTTACGAAGGAACCAAGTATACAAAATGATGTAGATGGAGTCCTCGATGTGCCGAATCAGGAGAACATTCTCATCCATTTTAGGAGAATACGAGCAATATCCAGTGGAAGTTGCACTTCCACTGTCTCATCATGATGATTGTTTATTGGTTTTAGTTTAATCAAGGATAAACTGGTTATAATTTTCTACTAGGATGATGTAATTAAATAACCAAATGGGTTTGTTCACCATCATATATAATGCAGCTGTGGTTAATCCACATGGCTAAATCTTTGATATTCATCTTTTTCTTTTTACTTGTCTGCAGGATGCTATTCCCTTCAAATATTCACCTCCTTTTTCTGAATAGAATTTGTTTGCAGGGCTATATATACTGATGAAAGCTTGGATCCGCCTAATTTATTGTAACAACAAAGATGATGGCAGCAGTTTTTAATGCCTCCCGCTTATCTGGGTTTTATTCCCTGAGCTTTGTGAAGGAGACCAGAACTTCATCGCCGAAAGCCTGCCCTTCTTTAGGCTGTCCAAGGGTGAGTAGTATCAAAATGTGGCCATTGTATTTTAGTTGTCTTATAAAAGAAAAACAAAAACCCTCTTAACTAATTGATTTGTTATGTGCTTCAGATTTCACGCTCAAGGGCTTAACACCCACCACCACTGCTAGGTTAAACTCCTCGCCAACACCATCTCATCGGGGCGGATATCTGATCAAGAGAAAAGGAATTAATGTACTCTATCCAGACATTACCGCCCCAATTTATGCCCCGGAATTTCTTGATGCGTTTGATGATGAATATGATGGGGGGTCATAATTGACCCAGAAAGTTTACCCTCGAGTGCAAATGCATTTGTATATGCTTTTCGTGCTTCTCTGGCCAATTGGAAGTTGAAGGTTTGATGCACAACTAACATGTAACACATACCACATCAGTACAGAAACTCATGGGTTCCAAGTTTCTTGCAGCATTAGATCATCCTTTACCATTTTCATGTGTCAAATATTTATTGAATAATTAGTTTTTATAACTTTTAAAAGTATTCATTATACTATTTTTCTTTTCAATAATTATTTAACACATCACTTCAAATGAAAATGTAAGAATTAAAATTGAGAAGTATAACGTTACTCTTAATATTATTCTATAATTCTCTAAAATAATTATAGAAATATAATGGTAACTGGTTAAACAATAATGCTAAGTTTACAAGATCTTCAATTACTGGTTATCATAGATTAGATAGTTGTTCACTATTTTTGCATTTATTTTGAAAATTACAGACAAGTTGATTATTAAAATAAATAAATAAAATTTACATATTATAACATTATTGAATGGTTGTATATGATAGACTCTCTCTCTATTAATGTGATAATCAAATAACACCAATTAGTAATTGACATGTTGAATAACACATCACTTAGGTACAAATTTTGTATTCTAATTTTATAAATCTAGCACTATGCCCAATTAAAATATGCATATACAGCTCAGGCATTAATTTGATGTAGCAATTTTTTTGCAAGATCCAAGTCAGTCCCCACTGATAAGGGAACATATTGAGCTTCATGTTCCAAATTATCTTAGAAAGTACTTTATAAAATTCAACACCACAACATTATTGTTGACGCAGCAAAATGATCAAATAGACTGAAGTTTTAGGATATACAGACCTAATTAAAATTCACCCATAGCTGATGATGCCCTTGTGTTTGCTCTTTGATTTCTGCCGAATGCAGGGGAAGAAGAGAATATGGCTCAAATTACTATCACAGCAATCTGATCTTTTTCCAATTGCAATTCAGGTAATATTACTAATGCTTTATTATGTCATTTTCAACACCTTAAACTTTGATGAGTCGCGTAACTCAACTTGTCTGTGTTCATGTGTTCTCAGGAAGGTTTTAGTTTCCACCATGCTGAACCAGGATATGTTATGCTAACTTACTGGATTCCCGATGAGCCTTGCGTGCTCCCTGCCAGCCCTTCACATCAAATTGGTGTGGGGGAATTCGTGATGAATGAAAAAAGAGAGGCACTAACAATACATTTCTTCTTTTCTTTTCAGAGGGGTGGGTGGGGTGGATTGATGGGAGTTTCCTCTTTTCTTTTTTTTTTTAAAACAAAATTAAAAAAAAAATTGTTCCACCTCTTTCTTTTCATGTTGTGAATTTTCGCACGTTTAGGTCCTTGTGGTGAAAGAAAAATGTCCTTGTACCTGCTCTGGTGTGTGGAAGTTTCCTACTGGTTATATCAATAAGGTGATGCCTTTCAATCAGTAAATTAATGTGTTTTGTGGAATGTTGATCCACAAAGAATAATAACATGTGCTTCTCTTGATTCATCTCAGCCTGAAGATATATTTTCTGGAGCTGTGAGAGAACTGAAAGAAGAAACTGGTGTAAGCACATTATTATTATTATTTTCCCGAAATTCCCAATTAATAACATCTTCATCACTACCCTCTTATGCTTTCTTTTAAGTTGTCGTTGTTCTTTGCAGGTTGAAACAATTTTCCTAGAAATGGTTGCTTTCAGGTAGAATTTTCATCTCTAGCACCAAATGCTTCAACTTAAAAATTTATATATATGCTGATTTTTAATTTTAACCTTCTCTTCCTTGTTGTTTATGACTTATATAGACATGTTCACCTAGTTGCTTTCGAGAATTCAGATATACTCTTCGTGTGCATGCTCAAGCCACTGACCTATGAAATCACAATAGATGACAAGGAAATACAAGCTGCAAAGGTAATCAAGATTTGCTCTCTTGCTTTTTCTTCGAGTTTTGTCTTCTTCCTCTAGCTGATTCCCATAGTCTTATGTCTCTTTAGTGGATGTCTCTCGAAGAATTTGTTGAGCAGCCATTTTATTTGGAAGATCACATGTCTAGAAAGATCATCGACATTTGCATTAAGGCATATGAAGATCGCTACAACGGATTCATTGCTCATCACTTGATCTCAAAATTGGACAGAAAATTATCATATTTGTATCACAACGATTTCAAGAAAATTTAGGAATATGCTTATACTACAGCTTCTACTCGATCTGTTGAACGTTATATAATGTGCATATATTAATATGATAAATATCCGCTTATTTGAATAATGCTTGAGACGAAATTTACATCAAATTTGACTGCATGTCTTGTTACAAAGCTTGGAGGAGAAAGAAAGACGATAAGAAATAGGAAAAGACAAATGAATTATTTTTTAACTCTTACTTGGCACACATTATATTATACACTTATAATCAATCAACTCATTATATAAAGATAGACTCAATTGTAATTGTCACATGCAAGCTGCACTCATAATTACTTACTCTTAAAAAAGCATTTATATGATGACACCTTGAAAATCACATTCTGAATCATTTTTTATTATAGATAGCAAAAGTTCCAATTCTGAAACTCTCTAGAAATCACGTTCGAACTTTTTTAAATTGTCTCAAATTATCGTGAAGAAGATGAGCATTATTCTCTTACAAAAATAGATACTCCGATGCTTAAATCAGTATATAATCAACACAAATATATAATGTATGGAGAGTACTCTTAATCAAGAAGATAATACTCTATAATTGTGTATATACTCATAGTATTCTCAATGTATTTTTTTTTTAATTGAGTATTCAATGAATATAAACATATGAAGCTTGCCTTTTTAGGTAAAAGATATTTGGATTCTCATATTATAATGAAAGTAAGTAGTTCTTGTTAGTGTGTCATGTATAAGGTGCAAATGTGTATAATATAATTTTTAATTTAATTTATTTACATGTCTCACATACAAATTAACACAATAAAAAAAAATCTAATCTTCTATTGCAACATATATACTCAATTTAAATTTGTTACACTTAATAAATTTTAAAATCTTACCCTTGAAATCATTTAATGTAGAATTTATACCAAAGCTCCCATAGAAGCGTTTTTGTTAATCAATTTTAATCTGCAACTTCTGGTGGGAGTGTAAAATTAAAATAATAGTCTTTTATTTCAGCAGGATTTATTAAGCAACTTTTGCTTACTCTCGGCCAAGTGTAAGAATAGTGAAAGAAACTTTTCCTTTCACTATTTTAGCTGCCGAACATACACTTGCAAAGAACTAACTTTTGTTAGCTTATTAGACTAACTCTTAGTCTAACTTTCGGCCAAATAAAAATAAAGCTTGAAAACTTCTTTTCTTTCTTCAGTTCAAATTGCCGAGGGCGCAAAAGGAATCTCACTTTTTCAACTTGCAAACACTTTGCTCTAATATATTGCCGAATGCCACCCAACTTTCGCCTCTTAAAAATTGCAAACAATTTGCAATTACATACATTCCAATGGCCGAATCTGTTTCTTATATAATAGCAAAACATTTTGCCAATTAACATCTATATAATACAAGGACATGTGTCCTTCATATACAAGGTGGTGGCATTTCGCTTTTAATGACCGAATGCCACATTTCACTTTTGCTTAATATAAACTTTACAAAAGTTTATTAATTGGAAAATTCATTTGCAATTAAAATACTCTTTTCTAGGACACATGTTCAGCATTTGTTAAAGAGTGGCCGAATTGTGGCATTTCCCCTACCACATGTTAAGTTTTTAGCTTGACATGTAGCAGGTTATAAGGGCATGAGGCGGTAAACGGTGGCAAGTTATTACTACTCACTTGTCAATTTATTTTAAAATCATTTTTATTTTTTTAAAATTTTTTAAATCAAACTATTTAACTTGTGCGTTACCTCAATATTCAACGAATATATTTTATATTGTGAGATTTTTTAAGTTCACACTCGTTTATCTTATAGAACTCTTTTGTAAGTCCGTACGATGCCCCACACACACGTTACAGAAGTTATAAAACAGAACTTTGAACTATACAAGTTAAGATTAATACATATTCGTATAGTCCCTCCGTCATTTATATCTTGAAAGAGTAGGGACATAGATAATCATTATCAAATCTTCATATGCTCAACTATGAACTAATCTCCAGATTCGTATTTCGTTTAACAGTATTCGAAAATACTTTTGTGATATTGTTTATCCTATGGAAAACTCTTTTTCTGATTTAATGCTTATAGCCACAAGACTTCCTAAAATACAATCTTGGAGTATTAGGATATATAACTCACCCATATGAGCTGACAAATCCCACATCTACACACATCAGACTATATGATCATCAGATCATACCAAACAACACCTAACGATCAGGCCATGAAAGGTCTTTGACATATGTAGAACCTAAGTATGGTAGATCATTCTCAAGTCCATCGTGGTACTCAAGTCAAATGACCATAAATACTACTTAACTTGAGAAGATCCATCATTGATGGCTTTATAAGATGTCCATTAGAGGTCCTCATTGAGTCTGTTCAGTACTTAGTCCTCATTGAATACCCGTAAGCACCATTTCCAACAGTTCTTTGTATCTGAAGTTTTTCTATACTTTGAACTCTATCTCTTTAATAAAATATGATCTTTTTTATATTCTAATGGCTATTTATACTTGTGTATCTTGAGTTTTGTTATTCTGTTTGCATGAAAAATAACCTTTAATACTTTGAACTTGGATAATTTCTTTAATCGAAGGGAAGATGATTAAATTATGTCCCCAATCCTTCCTTTTGATTCTGAGCTCCGTTTTTTCTTTTATTTCTCAAATTTCTCAGAATCTTGGAAACTTTTTAAGGTCGTGAGGAAATTTTGTAGGAACCTTCTCTTTCTCAAGTTTTCTTCATTTATATTCTTTTGAATGCTTTCTGGGGTTTTGGGAAGAGGTTGGTTTGGGCTGAGAGGAAAGTGGCAGAGCCTCATTTCTCTAGATTTTATTTATTTATTTATGAACTCTAAATTTTAGCAATCTTAAGGTTCTAAAATCTGAGATAAAGTTAATGGGAACCTTTTCTCAAACCTTTTCTATTTTTGAAACCTTGGATATTAGTAAAGGGTGGTGGGAAACTTCTTCCTCTCGAACTTTCTTCAATTTTTGTATTTTAATACTGTCAATGGGTAATAAAAAGGTAGTAATACCTTTCTTTCTCTTAGAGTCTTTCTTCATGTCTCTGTTTCTTATGGAGGGAGGATACTAAGTGTTTTTTAATCCCTTAGAAAGATTCATGTAATTGTATGCTCGAAGAAGAAAGGTACCCGTACTCTAGTCACTCCCGAAAGCTTATGTAACTATAGAGCTTGAGAAAAAGGTACCAGGTACTCTAGTCCCTCTGAAAGACTTATAAAACTATTGCTTTTAGAGGGAATGTACTAGGTACTCCATTCCTTTTTGAAGGCCTTTTCTTATTAAAAACATTATATGCTTGCGGAGGAAAGGTACTAGGTACTTCGGTACTTTCGAAAAGCTTTTTGAAACTGTATATTTGTGGAGAGAAGATACTAGATACTCTAGTTCTTCTAGAAGAAGTTTTGAAACTGTATGCTTAAGGAAGAAAGGTACCAGGTACTCTAGTTCTTCTAGAAGAGTTATGTAACTGAATCTGTAATCTCACAGAAGAAAGGTACTAAGCACTCTTGTCTCTCTCTAGGTTATTTTGAAGTGTGAAAAGAAGGGACTAGGTACTTTAGTCCCTTCACAGTTGTGTTAAGAATATACAACCTTCTAGAGGGAAGGTACTAAGTACCTTAGTCCATTTTATATATGAGGGAAAGGTACAAGTGTTGGGATTTGTGCTTACGTGCCATCCTTTTTATGTATAAATATTTGCTTTATGTTTATACATTTATGATTTCAATATATCACTAATTATTTTATTTATAAATATGGTAAGATGCTTGTAACGTTTTAGACATTGTATGATCTGAACGAGTTCAGATCTGATCTAAAGGAGTTTAGATCAGAACTAAGAGTTAATAAAATCTAAAGAGTTAGAGCCTTGTCTGAAATGGGACAAAGACCTAAAAATATATTAATAATGACATAGTTGCAATGGGTTGCAAATGGTGCTAAGAAATGTTGTTATGCAAATATGTTCTTAAATTTAATGTTCTTGATCTACCTTCACTAATGCGGGTCTGCTAGTGAAGATCTTAATATATATATAGATCAGTGTATGTCTATATCTAGATAGTCCAGATGGTTAGTCTTAGCAGACCATGAGTTTAGTGGAAACTCGTATAGAGATACAAGTATTCAGTAAGGACTGAATATTGAACAGACTCACAAAGATCTCCAATAGACATCCCATAAAGCCGTCAATGGAGGATCTTTCGAGTTGAGTAGTATTCGTGGTCCTTAGACCTGAGTGCCACGGTGGACTTGTGAGTGATCCATCATACTTTGGTTCCACACATGTCAGATACCTTTCATGGTCTGACCGCTGGGTGTCGCTGGGTATAGTCCGATGCTCATGGAGTTCGGTGTGTACAGATATGGGATCCATCAACTCAATTGGGTGAGTAAAATATCATGTAACTCTAAGATTGTATTTCAGAAAGTCTTATGGCCATAAGCAGACATCCAAGAATTTCTTGGGAAAATAATATCGTGAAAGTGTTTACCGATATTATTTATTGAAATACAAATCTAGAGATAAGTTTATGGTTGAGCACATGGAGACTTGACGGTGTTGATCTATATCTCCGCTCTTCTAGGATATTTATGATGGAAGGATTATACGAATATGTTATAACCTCAACTTGTATGGTCTAATGTGCCGTTTTATAATATCTGTAACATGTGTGTGGGACATTGTTCACGGACGTGTGAAATAGTTTCATATGACAAATCGGGCATGGACCTAGAGAGTCTCACAATATAAAGTGTACTCGTTGTGCACTGGGGCAGCGAATTGGATTGAATAATTAATCCAACAATTTTCAGCAAAATGAAAAATATTTCTAGGTTCCTTTTATTATTCACTTGTCAATAATTGAAGGTAAAACACATTATTGGTTTACAAAAGTTGTTAAACAATAAGAAATTTGACAAGTGACATAATCTTGCTCCATAAATTATTTACCATGTATTTACCTATTTACCTTACTTGGTAAATACATATATGGTAAATGTAAATATTCAAAATAGTTTTGAATTATTAATATTTTATATATTAATCAAATTATTATTATTAATTGGAATAAGTGGCAAACACCATTTACTAATGGAGAATGCACTTGTTATTAATAATAAAGAAAGTTTACCACTTTGTAATTCTTAAATCATGCACTAAGGAAGTGGTAAAACCACTTAACATTGATTAAATGCCATTTACTCTCTAGAAATTGATTCAATTGGTTGAATCAAATTGGTGAGTGAAAAATATGATAGATTAATGTTTGTAATGGCAAACATGGTTAAGTGGTGGTGGAGCACTAAGAGAAATCATTCTTTGCACTTAAGAAAGAATTAAAAGAGTTCAATGTGTGCAAGAGAGAGTGAAATTCGTTCTAGGAGAAAAGAGAGAGAATTGAGAGCTTTTCTTAAGTGTTTTTCTCAAAGTGTTGAGAGAAAATGCAAAGGCTTACCAAGCTACAACATATAGAGTTGTAAAGAACTATAGAAAACACCCAATTCTTCTCATCTCTTGGTAGTAATCATAAGGACAAATTGTTTTAAGTGTTAAAACAATCATTTGTTGGAAATTCAAGGCTGCCATTCTAGCTTCACAATCCCACCGGATTTAGTTGTGAACTAGAATTGTGCAAGGGAACACTTCAAGGTGAGCTCAACAAATTGAAGCTTGGAGTTCTTGAAGATTTGTAAAGCTACCTTCATATCCGGGTAGGTTATTTATTTGTTATTCATTTTATATCATGCATGAAATATATATATGAGATATATATGTACTTGAATGATCATACATGCTTGAATATGTTACATATTGTTTAATATGTATGAATACTTCCGTTGCGTATTTAATTTTTGAAATTATACACATCTATACACATCACACACCATATCACACAACAACAAGGTACCCTAATCCTCTCGTAGCTGTGTCAAAAATCTACAACCTTATGGAGGAAAGGTACTAAGTACTCTAATCTCCCCTAGATTATTTATTTGACATTATGACATTATTCTTACATAATGAAGCACTTCAGTATTGAAATGTTCCATGAAGTTAGTATGGCTTCTTATTCTATGGTTTGCAGTAAGCAGACTCTTCGTTCTAACTTCTTGATGACCTTGTAGGTTCTTTCTATGTCTCACACATTTTGCCTGTGTTCTTTTCTTTATTGATATAAAGGGCTTGCCTTAATACTAGGGCACCTTTGCTAAGTTTTTCTTGATTTTGTGCTCTTGTTGTTTTCTCATTCTCCTTGTGTACATTGTCGTATGAATTGCTACGACGTCCCTAGCCTCATTCATCAGATATTTGGCTAGGGTCAAGGTTTCATCGTTTAATTATAAGTTGACCATCCTCGTCTATAGAGTTAGAAATAAGGCTTCCATAGGAAGTATGGCCTCCATCCCATATACTAGTATGTAGGGAGAGTTACCGGTTGATTTGTTCTCTGTTGTTCTGTAGGCCTATAGGACATCTAGTAATTCTTTCAGCTATTTTCCTTTCTTCCTTTCGAGCCTCTTCTTTAAAGAGTTAAGGATAATTTGTTTGTGATTTCTACCTGACCGTTCCCTTGATGGTAGCTTATAGAGGGGAATTTTTGCTCAATCTTGTATGTTTTTGTAGAAAGTCGTTACTACACTACTAGTAAATATCCTCCCATTATCTGATAATAGTACATTTAGCATTCTGAATCTAGTTATGATATTGACCTAGAGGAATTTCTTTACCTCTGAACCAGTTATGTTGCTACAGGCTTCTGCTTCTACCCACTTAGTAAAGTAGTTGTTCGCTAGCAATACGAATCGCTTTCCTCTCGTGGTCGTAGGTAGTGGTCCAACGATATCCATCACTTACTAGATAAAGATTTTCTATAGAGAGATGTATGAGTGGTTCATGTATCTGGCACTTTTCACATTTCTTAACATAGGCTGAGCTTCATTGTTGAATATAAGCCAATAGTATCCTTGCCGTAAAATTTTATATGCCAATGTCCACCTACTAGAATGGTTTCCACAAGTTCCATCGTGAACTTCTTCTAGTATCTTTTGTCTTTTCTCTTTAAGCACAAACATGAGGTATATTCTTAAAAGTGCTCTTCTATAAAAGGCATTTTTATAGAAGATGAACCTTTCTACTTTTCTTTTAAGCTTCCATAATTCTTTCTTACCCTTTGAGAGCTTTCCATTTCTTAGGTATTCTAAGTATGGGGTCCATTAGTTCTACGGAGGATTCATTCTTGTACAGTTTACTTCTTGGAGGGTTGCTCCTCCTTCTATTCTCATTTTATCTCTAGCTAAGAGCGAGAGTAGCTTATTTTTTATTATGTTCGTGGCTTTCATAGTTAAACGGTAAGCTTTCATATTTTGAGCCCACGGTATCTATTCAATCATGAGCTTGTCTATTGTTTGAGCTATCTTCTTCTCCCGTTAAAGGTAATTCTTGTTAACGTGTTTTAGGATGTATGCATGTAATTGTGTACATGTTGAAAAAACTAAATACATATATCATATACACGAATTTTGCAATGGAATTAAGCATGTAATCAACATATACATATGTAACTTAAATCATTAACAACTTAAGATTATAGAAACATACATTTGATGACTTTCGGTGAAGATTTTAATTTCATATTCTTTCTAGCTCCAACTTTGAGCTCACTTTGAAGTGCATTATTGTTCAATTCTAGTTCACAAAAATTCGGTTGGATTGTGAAGCTAGAATAGCAACAATTGAATTATCAGCAAGAAGGTTTTTATTTCTTGAAAGAAAAACAAGAGGAATTTCTTTTTTTTCTCTCTAGTTTTTATCTCTACACATTTTCAAAGAAAAACTCTTAAAAACCAAACTCTCTTCAAATCTCTCTCACCATGCACGATTTTTTGCTTCACCCTTTGTTAATTAATTATTCAAAATAATATTTAAGTGTGTTAAGTACTTTAACAAGTGCTCCCAAAATTGATTAAGTGACCATTAAACTAAAAAATAATATTTTGTGTCAATTATACCTAATTAGGTATATGTTTCCCACCTAAATCAAAATAATAAACAAGTAAATAAATATTATTATTTATTTAAATAATATTTATTTAATTATTCAAAAACTATTTGAAATATTAATTTTTTTTACCTTATTTGATTTTACTAATATGGTTAATGGGTGAATTCACGGTGAAACAATTTTTGGAACAATATTATGCCACTTGTCAACATCTAATTAGTTAATAACTCTTATCAACTAATTAAGTGATGTACTTAACATTTAAGTCTAGACAAGTGTATAACCCGAGGAACTTTGAAATATATTTTCGGTTTGTTAGAATTTTTAGGATGGAACTGTTCAATCCATAATGTTGCCCCAATGCACAACGAATACACTTAATATTGTGAGACTCTCTAGGTCCACGCCCAAATTGTTATATGAAACTCCTCCATACGTCTGTGAATGATGCCCTACATATAAGTTATGGATATTACAAAGCAGCGCGGTTAACCATATAAGTTGCGGTTATAACATATTCATATAATCCCTTAATCATTTATATCCAGGTAGAGCAGAGATATAGATCAACATTGTCAAATCTCCATATGCCTGACTAAACAACTATCTCTAGAATTGTATTTCAATAAATAATTTTCCCAAACACTTTTGTGATATTATTTATCTTTATGGTTAAACTCTTTTCCCGAGAATTATTGCTTATAGCCATAAGATTTTCTAAAATACAATCTTAGAGTATTATGATATATTACTCATCCAAATGAGTTAATGGATCCTATATCTATGCACACCAGACTCTATAAGCATCGAACTATACCCAGCGACACCCGATGGTCAGACCATGAAATGTTTCTGATATGTATAAAACTAAATTATTGTGGATCACTCACAAGCCCACCATGGCACTCAGCTCAAAGGACCACGAATACTAGTCAACCCAAAAGACCCTCCATAACGGCTTTATGGGGTGTCTATTAGATGTCTTTGTGAGTCTGTTCAGTATTCAGTCCTTACTGAATACTTGTATCTCTATAAGAGTTTTCACTAAACTCGTGGTCTGCTAAGACTAATCATCTAGACGATCTAAATATAGACATATACCGATCTATATATTTATTAAGGTATTCACTAATATACCAGCATCAGTGAAGATAGATCAGGAACAAAATATTTAAGAACATATTTGCATAATGTCATTTTCTAGCACTATTTGTAACTCTTTGCAACTACAGCATTACTAATATATTCTCAGGACTTTATCCCATTTTAGACAAGGCTCTAACTCTTTAGATATCGTTGACTCTTATAACTTGATAACTCTTGTCAATACAAATACTTCATATTTAAAACTCTCAACATTGCTAATTCTTAACACTGATCTAAACTCATTTAAACCAGATATAAACTCTTTCAGATCATATAATGTCTAAAACATTATAAGTATCTTACCATATATAAAATATAATTAGCGATTTAATGAAATAATAATACTAATATAATATTAAAACAATATTCATACATAAAGGGATGGCACGTAATCACAAATCCCAACAACTCTCACTTACTTTAGTGCCATTCACGATGGTATCGAATACCCATTAACTCCACATGTCTTTCAAATACTTTTGGAGTTAAGGCTTTAGTAATGATGTGCATCATGAAGGTTCTAAATCAACTCAAAAAGGTGAGCTGAGCATAAAGGAGATTTCAGATGGTCCAATAACAAGGGCTAAGGCTAAACAGCTTCAAAGGGCCATAAGTAGTCAAATTAGAGCTATTGAAGCTTCTATGGGATTAGAAGCTTGCGATCTGAATGGAAATGAGCATGTGTTTATTTGTCTTCAATTAGAGATTGGGACATGAAATAGAGACGTTTGGTGACGTTGGGCTTAAAGAAGCAGCTGAAGGCTTTCTTTCCATGCTATTGGGCTTAATTTACTTCTTATGTTACTATTTTTATATATTTGGGCTATTTTGAACTTGTTTAGTTTTATTTTAAATTGTTAAGTCATATTGGGCTTATTTTGGGCTTTTTAAGTTAATTAGGTAACATTAGGGTTTTCCCTCATTTTGTAAGCCTATATAAGGCATGTTAAAGTCTTATAGAGGCAGTTGCCTCATTTTGGAATTAGAAGCACGAAATAGAAGAGCTATTTCTCTCACAAAATTGTCTTCTCAAGTTTTCTACCTCTTGAAGATAGTTGGTGACTTATCACTCTTTGATCACCAAGAGTGTGGCGTCAAACCCTAAATTAATCCTTGTGGCGTCCATCTGACTTATCAAGGTATCTATTTAGTTCTATCCTCCATTTAATTTTTGTTATAATTCAGCCTAAACACTTAAAGAAAAAATAACCAACAAAAGAACCAGATTTTATTCGAATTTTAGAATAATCTATTTTTTTGGAAATCAAGGCACATCAAGTAAGTAGGTCCGCTACATTATTTATAGAATCTACTTTATAAACTATTACATATCCTCTAGCCAAGATTTCTATAATGATATGATATTTCCTTTTCATATGCTTAGACTTTTGGTGTACTCTTACCTCTTTAGCTTGTGCAATGGCTTTGTTGTTGTCGTAAAATATTGGTATAGGATCTATTGCACTTAGGATACCTAATGAATTGATACTTGTATCCTTTACGTGCAAGTTGATCCTATTGCGTAACTTTTACGTAAATATAACAGCTCTAAATCTTAACATATTTAAGACTTGGTTTCCTTCCATTTCATTTCTCATAAAGAGTAAAAGGAATAACTTTCGATGGAACTCTATTCAATATATGAGCAGTAGTTTCTAGAGTATAGCCCTATCGATATTTAAGGAGATCGATAAAGCTCATTATTGATCGGACCATATCCAATAAAGTCTGATTTCTTTTCTCTGAAATATCATTGTGTTGTAAAGTACCTAGAGGATTATACTGAGTGAGAATCTCATTCTCTTTTAAATAATCCAAAAATTCACTGCTCATATATTTACTGCCTCGATCGAATCAAAAGAATTTGATATATATTCTAGTTTGTTTCTCTACTTTGATTCGAAACTCTTTGAACTTTTCAAAAGTTTTTGACTTGTGTTTTATAAAAAACACATATCTAAATTATGATGGATCATTGATAAAGATAATGAAGTATCGAAATTCACCAATTGCAATGTGATTCATTAGACCACATACATCGTTATGTACAAGTTTTAATAAATCAGTGGTACGGTGTCCAACACCAATAAATGGAGTTTTAGTCATTTTCCCTTGAATACAAGATTTCAAACTGGATAAGGCTCTATAGTCAGATCAAGTATCTGACCATTCTTAACCAAATGGGTTAGGCGTCTGATGCGATATTTTTATATCTTAAAATTAAGCGCAAGTATACACTATCGTAACAAGTAATAAAGGGACTTATAAAGTCGAATGTTGAACCCACAGGGAAAATTTTTGCTTTCTACCAAGTACTAAAATTATATATTTCTTATAATTATTCAGGAAAATAAAATCTTAATTTTGTAATAAATTTAAATAAAATAAAAGTGCAAAAAATAAATGCCACAACTTCAATCAACTAAGAAAATAGCAATATAAAGAAAGCCTAGGGTTAACTATTATCCTTCAATATGTTTTCTAAAGATTAATCATTTTAATATTTATATCCCTCAATTCTTATTATTAGTTAAGACATTAATGTATTCACAAGCCTCTTTCAAGGTCATGCAAGTATATCTTAATTTACCAAATACCTATATTTCTATGGTACTTGTAATAAATAAAGATTCATTAAGAACTAGTCTTATTGACCATACATGCCAATTAGGTATATTTCTATCCTAATTCAAAACTTGCATATGCAACATTAAATGTTACTCTACAATCATGCATCAAATTATCTAGGTCTAAATACAATGATGCCTCTTCCAAGTTTATCAAAGTATTACCAACTCAATCATAATATTGATCAGATATAATGAAGCATTAAGAACAAATAATTTGAGTAATGAAGAATTGATTTCAAATAAATATTAAAAAGATCCAACAATTAAGCTCACATATTGAGTTCAAGTAATAACCCTAGAAAATATTTTTAACTCATGGTAACAAAAGAATTATAGCTAAAAAATAAAATAAATATGATACAACCAAAAGCAAACCAATATAGACATCAATTCGCAGTTGGTTGATACACCAAAGATTCATCAATAATCTCTTGATTTCTTAAATTGCCCTTGCTTGTCTTTCTAAAAATTACTTTTCTTCAATGTGTTATGGCTCTAAGAGCCCTAAGTTGTGTCTCTCCTTTAGGTTTAAAATAAAAGGCCTTTTATATAGGGATTGATTGGAGTATTTGAGTTGTACTTCTTTTAGGATTAGAAAAAATTGCACTGTTCACCGCTGCCGTGAACACTGTTCATCGATGGGGCAACAGCATTGTAGTATGGTACTATTCATATGGCACTGTAGCGATGTACTGTAGCGTTATGTTTTGTCTTATTTTTCTTAGATTTTCATCCCTAATTAATCAATTGACTCCAAACTTACAAAATAACAATTAAATATATATAAAGCTTAATATTCTTATTAAAATGAGCAATTAATCAAGTTAAAGGAATGAAAATAATAGATATAATTTACGCTTATCAGCATCTCACACCTATATGACCTAATCTCATATGCTACAATTCTGTATCATTTAAAGCTCCCGAGTTATTATCAGAATTTATTTGTACATTCTTGGCATTTCCTACTATATCTAATATATAATAGCTATTAATCAACTGAAATTTAGCTAATAAAATATTATCTAAATCATACAAATATAAGGAATGATTCTGTACATATATATAATATCCCTCACTGTCGAATATAGGAATAGAAATAATTTGTTGGATAATGTTTGGCACATAATAATAATTATTCAATACAACAATTTTATTACATGAAAGAAGTAAATTAAAATATCCAATAGTCTTGACCTATAAGAAATCTCCATTTTCAACACGAAGTTGTACTTCTCTAAGATGTAGCACTCTAACTTTCTTTAGACCCTGCAACACATTGCAGATATGAGAAGGATAAACAATATCTAATATCCAACCAATATTAGCATCAAATGCTAAAGAAATGTCAATGTAGGCAAGTGTATACCTAAGGGAGTCTTCTTAATAGTGGCAAGGTATTTTGGGCAGTTTCATTTTTAATGCTTATCCTCACTACAATGAAAACATTTTTCTTTTGCCTTATTCTTATATTAGGGCTTGGACATGTGTTACTTTTGAGGACCTATTTTGGATGTATACTTTGCTTTCTTTTTATTCTTCCCTTTAAACTTCCTAGATTTTTTTTGTTTTGAACAGAAGATAAAGCACCCTGAACGTAGAGGGTTGTGCCCCATTTGTTTATGTCTTCTTAAGCTATTTTCAGCATGTTATGCAGATTAGCATAAGTAAGGGTCAATCCTTGCATATTGAAGTTCACGATGAACTGTGTAAATGACCCTGGAAGTGATTGGAGAATCAAATTGTTCTCCAATGTATTACTCAATGACATATCCATAGTTTCTAACCTCTTAATATGAGATATAATCTTGAGGACATGGGGATTTACTAGACTGCCTTCGGGTAGTTTAGCTTGAAAGAGAGATTTTGCAACCTTGTATATTTCAACTTAAGGTCGGTCACCAAATAACTCTTTCAGGTAAAGCTTTATACTCCCACTACTGTCTATGTGGACATGCTCTCTTTGAAGCTTTATAGACATTGAACTGAGGATGTATGATTTGACTTTCAAATCATCATCCAACCATTTCTGATATGTCTCTTTTTCTTCCGAAAAAGCATCATCAGAAATAGTTTGGGGCAGGTGCTGATCAATTATATATCTAAACTTCTCATAATCAAGATCTATTCTGAGATTCATAAGCCAGTCAGTATAACTTTCTGCACCTTTGAGTTGGTGCACATCGAGGATACGAACTAGTGAGTTGCTTGAAGCCATTTGATATTGACAAGCAAAAGAAAAGATGTTAGTGGAACATTTCAGTTGCTAATAAATAATGCTTTAGATCATTGGTATAACAGTTATACATTTTTTAATCTAAGAATACCCTCTCACTATTTTACACAATCTCTTTAATCTCTCAAATAGAAGAATGATAGTTTTAGATTCTTTAAAATATACAGTGAGAAGTGGATCTCATTGGCCTTTTACTTTAGCCTTACGCTGTAACAATATTGGCCTTTGTAAACTCAAAAGGTAGACTGTCAATTGCATCTTATGTAACTCTTACCAATAATCCTAAATGCACCTTATCCTCACGTTGTAGCAATATTGGATAAATGTATTCTAAATTAACTTTTCAATCATCAAATATATACTACCAGTATAACCCTCACACTATAACAATATTGGGCAATATGTTCGCATATATTTGCCTCATCTTATATTTAACCGGCATACCTCAAATTACCCCGACCAATCCCTCACACTATAGCAATATTGGGAAAGACTGAAGTGAACTGTCTAATACCTATTAACAAGACAGATCATTATATAATATTATCTCATAATACAATATTATTTAATTTAATTTAGAGAGATTTTTTTTAATTTAATATTTTTTTAATAATTATTATTACCGTTAACAATTGTAATAATTTTTTGCATCTTTTACGAATCTAATTTATAATTAAAATATTTGTATATACAAGTACAACTAACCTCACCAATAGGGCTCCCATTGTGATTAATAAGCATAAACAAATATATATAACATTTAGTACAATGATATAATAATTATAATTGTATTAAATGAACCTCACATGTAAAAATTTTAAATTTAAGTGTATTGTTCAGAATGATCAGTGTTAAAGTTGAATGTTATAGCATTATACAATATAATGCTCTAATACCACTAGTTAACGTGTTTTAGGGTGTATGCACGTGATTATGTACATGTTGAAAACATTAAATACATGTATCATATACACGAATTTCGCAACGGAATTAAGTACGTAATCAACATATACATATGTAACTTAAATCATTAACAACTTAAGATTATAGAAACATACATTTGATGACCTTCGGTAAAGATTTTAATTCTAGATTCTTCCTAGCTCTAACTTTGAGCTCACATTGAAGTGCACTATTGTTTAATTTTAGTTCACAATAATCCAGTGGGATTGTAAAGTTAGAATAACAACAATTGAATTTCTAGCAAATTTTTGTTTCTTGAAAGAAAAATAAAAGGAATTTATTTTTCTTTCTCTCTAGTTTTTTTCTCTACACTTTTTTCAAAGAAAAACTCTCAACTAAATACTCTTCAAATCCCTCTCACCATGCACGATGTTGTACTTCACCCTTTGTTAATTAATTATTCAAAATAATGTTTCGGTGTGTTAAGCACTTCACAAGTGCTCCCAAAATTGATTAAGTGGCTATTAAATTAAAAAATAATATTTTGTGGCAAATATACCTAATTAGGTATATGTCTCCCACCTAAATCAAAATAATAATGAAGTAAATAAATAATATTAGTTATTTAAATAATATTTATTCAATTATTCAAAAACTATTTGAATAATTAATTTTTTTTTACCTTATTTGATTTTACTAACATAGTTAATGGGTGAATTCATGGTGAAACAATTCATGAAACAAAATTGTGCCACTTGTCAATATCTAATTAGTTAACAACTCTTGTCAACTAATTAAGTGATGTAATTAACATTTAAGTCTACACAAGTGTATAACTTGAGGAATCATAAAATATATTTTTGATTTGCTAGAATTTATTGTATGAAAGTGTTCAATCTATAATGTTGCCACAGTGTACAACGAGTACACTTCATATTGTGAGACTCTCTAGGTTTATGCATGAATTGTTATATGAAACTCCTACATACGTCCGTGAACGATGCCTCACACATGTTATAGATATTATAAAGCAGCGCGTTAGACCACACAAGTTGAGGTTATAACATATTCGTATAATCTCTCCATCATTTAAATTCGGGTAGAGCAAAGATGTAGATCAACACCGTCAAATCTCCATATGCCCGATCAAAAGCCTATCTCTAGAATTGTATTTCAATAAATAATATTCTCAAATATTTTTTTAATATTATTTATCCCTAGAGTTAAACTCTTTTTCTAGGAATTACTTCTTATAGCCATAAGAATTTCTAAAATACAATCTTAGAGCATTATGATATATTATTCACCCAAATGAGTTGATGGATCCTATATCTATGCACACTGAACTCCAGCATTAATGAAGATAGATCAGGAACATAATATTTGAGAACATATTTACATAATGTCATTTCTTAGCACTATTTATAACTTTTTGCAACTACATCATTACTAATATATTCTTAGGTCTTTGTAATATTTCAGACAAGACTCTAACTCTTTAGATATCGTTGACTCTTATAACCTGATAACTCTTATCAATACTAACTCTTAGTAATTAAAACTCTCAATATTGCTAATTCTTAGTACTGATCTAAACTCATTTAGACCAGATTTGAACTCTTTCAGATCATACAATGTCTGAAACGTTACAAGCATCTTTCCATATATAAAATATAATTAGGGATTCAATAAAATGATAATACTAGTTTAAATATTAAATAAATATTTATACATAAAGGGATAGCATATAAGCACAAATCCCAACAATTATTCATCCTGTCTTTTTTTTGCTATGTAGTTACTGTTCTATTGGGAGGTAACTAACACTGAATCAGTATAAATCTGCAAATTCTTTACCAATAGTTGGAAGGCTAGTGACAGCCATTCAATTAAAGCTTTATACTTCGCCTGATTATTGGGCATTCCCATTGGTAATCTAACTGAGTATTCTAGGAAGAGACCTTCAGGACTAGTGATCCTGACACTTAATCCTACTCTATTTTAGTTAGAGGAGACATCTATATGCATTAGTCATGGTTCCACGTCTCTGTTGGGTTCTATGGAAAGTGTTTCATCCTTCACTTCTCATTCGCATTCCAAGAGAAAATCTGCCAAAGCTTGTCCTTTGATGGCGGTTCTGAATAATACTCTATATTGAGATGGATAAGTCCTAGCTCCATCTTTTTCATTCTTCCAATTTCATTAGATCTTGACATTATTATTTTTAAGGGATATAAGGTGAGAATGACATTTGGATGAGCTTTGAAGAAGTTCTTGAGTTTTTCCTTGGCTTGGACTAGAACTAGTACTAATTTTTCAACTAATATATATCTAGTTTCTAGGTTTGTTAGTACCTTATTAGTGTGGAATATGGGGTGTTATTGCCTCTCTACTTCTCAGAAGTGAACTGCACTGATCGTAACCTTGCATACTGCTAGATAGATGTATAACATCTCATTTGGTGTTGGCGAAGACAAGATATAAGGCTTCCCTATATATTCCCTCAACTTTTGTAATGCCTCCATTTTCTTGGGTCCATAGAGATGTCCTTCTTTTTCTTAATGCTTTAGAAAAAAAGTCGGCAATGATCGAACATCTTAGAGATGATACGACTGAGTGCATGTATTCATCTTATTAGTATCTGCACTTCTTTGTATGTTTGGGAGATCATTGTACTCTTGAGTGCCTGGACTTTTGTTGAATCTGCTTTTATGACTTGAGTGCTTATTACATGGCTCGGGAAGGTTCCGGATGATATCCCAAACAAGCATTTAGTAGGATTCAGGCGTAGCTGGTATTTTTACATGGTAAAACTTCTTGTAGATTCAGAATGTGGTTTGGAACCTTTTCATTTTTTACCATAGTATCATCAATATAGGCCTCTACTGTTCTGTCTATGAGTTTTTGAAGACTTTTGTTATGAGCGGCTTGAATGTAGCCTTAGCGTTTTTCAATTTGAATAGCATTTCCTTGTAGTAGTAGATCCCCTCTCAGTTATGAAACTAGCTTTTTCGTTATCGTTTGGATCCATTTTAATTTAGTTATAGCCACTGTAAGCATTTAGGAATGATAGCCTTTCGTTTCCTATAGTGATGCCTACAATTTAATTAATGTTTAGAAATGGAAATGAATACTTGGGAGTTACTTTATTGAGGTCCGTGTAATCTACGTACACCTTTTATTTCCTAATTTTTTGGGTACTACCATGACGTTTGATAACTAATTAGGGTAATGCACCTCTTTGATAAAGTTTACCCCCAAGGAACCTATCTACTTCCTTGCTAACTATCTTAGTATTTTCTAGTGTAAATCTTTCATATTTTGTTTTATAGGTCAGAAGTCTTTTTGAAGGCTAAGCTTGTCTTTTGTGGTTTTGTCTTTGCCCGAAATTCCTCAAGAAAGCCATTCCTCATCAAAGTGTTAATTTGTCGTTTTAATGCTGAGTAGGTAGACAGCTCATGCCCCTTCCGCTATGGAACAGACACGTTTTATTTTGGTCCCTCTACTGGTCTAGGATCTTAATTGGCCTTGGCTTTCTGAATAATCCCTGATCTTAATACTTTAGCCAAATTTTCTCTTGTGTCGTGTTTACAGGGATGAAGGGCTCGAAGATTCTGGGCCTCTTATCTTGGGAGTATCTTTCCATGTTAGAACATCTCTTTTTGTGCCCCTTGTCATGAGAAGTCTAATTTTATTTCTGGGTCGTTATCTTGGAGGCTTCTTTTTTTGATAGGGCTGTATCTTTTTTTTGGCAGATCCATTGCTCTAATTTTTGACTCAGTACTTCGAAAGATGTAAAAAATTTCCAAACAAGATACCATAATAGGCCATGATCAATATTATTGTTTTCCAATAAGCTTAGGTTGCGATTTTTGAATCGTAACGTTCTATTTCACTCAACTCTCTATTGAACTTATTCAGGAAGCTTCTGATCGTCTTATTATCAATCTGTCTTATAAGAAATAGGTCTGACATAGTCTTTCTTTTCTTCATGTTCTAGATGTATTGTGCAATGAAAGTCGTGATAAGCTCTTTGAACAAAGAGATGCAATTTTCCTTTAGTCTTCAGAACTAGTTTTGGTAACAGTCCCTTAAGGTTAAAAGGAAAGATTATGCATTTGAGGGCTTCATCATTATTGTGTATGATTATCTTTGAGTTGTAGTAAAATATATGTTCCTTATGGTCTTTTGACTCGTCATAGTGAGTGAAATTTGGTAACATAAATTTTCTTGGTCTCTCAATTTTTCTTATTTTTTTCTGTGAAATGATCCTGGTTAGCTTTTCTTGCCAAGGAAATGTATCTTTAGAGATTTCAAAATTTTGAGTTTTTATATACAACTCTCCTATTTCTTTTAGGATTGAGGCTTTGATTTCCTCTTCATTGGTGGAATTTTTGGTTGTTGCTTCCACTGCAGGTTCCTCGAGTGGATTTACTGCTTCTCTCCTTCCAATGTCTTGGAAAGTTTATTGAGGATTTCCAGTGAAAGTTTTCCTCTATCGAAATTCCTTACAATCCATTGAGAGGCTTCCTCTGACCTCCACGGTCTTGAGATGATTACGGAGTTCCTGTTTCTTCTTCCGTGATTCCTTTAATTCTTTCAGAATTTCTGCTAGAACCCCTAACACAGTCACAGAAGCCAAGTTATCTTTAGGAGGGGCAAGGCCTTCATCACTGACTCCGATTTCAATTGATGGTTGTTATGATATTTTAGAAAGGTTGGCTTTTTGTTTTATTGTTGTATGCTCTTCCCATGGATAGAGCTATTAAAAGCTTCAATTCCAAAACTCTCTAGAAATTATGTCTTAATCTTTTCAAATCGTCTCGAATTACAGTGAAAAAAATCATCATCCTATAAAAATAACACTTTGATGCTCAAGTCAGTGTATAATTAACACAGGCGTGCGGGGTGTAGGGAGCGCTCCTAATCAAAAGGATAATACTATATAATTATGTATATATCCACGATATTTCTCAATGTCTATTTTTTAGTATTTAATGAATATAAATGTATGAAGCATGCCTTTTTATAGTGTAACATCGTAGAGTTCCAATTTTGTTTATATGCAATGGAAGAGTTTTATTTAACTATAACATAATCCCGTTTGTGATAAAATGATAATATCTTTATCATCTTATCATGTGATCATGTGATAAAATATTAATCGTGTATTAGATAAGAGATATCATAAGAAGGAATTCATTCTTAAATAGAATTATGATTCAAGGAGAAAGAAGTAGCGTACTCACACTTTTGTTTCTGTTGGATAATTTTGTCTTTTATCTTTCTTTTTTTTTGGATATTTTGGTCTTTTCTACTTTTTAATTCAGTCCAACACTTTTTTAATGAGCAAGCCTCATTTCTAGGCTCTATTTTCATCTAGGCTTAGTTTTGTTTTCTCTCTTCGGCCCAAACCTGTAGGAATATTTTTAAAAGGTTGTTATTTCTATTTTAATTTAGCAATAAAATGGCATAAAAAATACTTTAATTACAAATTTTCAATTGATGTTCTTTTTCAACACTAGCAAATCTTTCACGTTATATCTCTCACCTCAATGGATTACTCATGTGGGTGAGTTTATTAATTATATAGAAGGTTAACTTTTGCGTTCTTATTTTTTTCTCTCTAGAGAAAAATCAACCCAAAGGAAAACATAAAAAGAATACGTAAAAGTGATTCTAAAAAGTCTTTTTTAAAGTGTACGTATATTTATTTAATTTAAACTCCAAATCCTAACAGAATTAGGATAAAATAATATATTATATTATTTTAATTTAGATAATTAAAATGATAAATTTTTATTTAATAATGATTAGGATAATATCTAATATTATCTTTAATTAAATAGTTTAAATAATTCATAATTATTTAAATAATTTAATTATCTAATTTAATAAAATAATTTAATTATTTAATTTAAATAAATAATCTAATTATTTATTTAATTCCATAATTATTATGGGTTAGGCCAATAAGTGATTGAGCCCAATGAGTTTAACAAATTAAACATGGATTAATAAAATTAATTAATTAGTCATAATAAGTTTAATCAAATTAAACTTGAGCCAATTAATATTTTAGTTCCAACAATTAATCCAATAGTCTATTTTAGTATTTTATAAAGCCAGCATGAGAACTTAATGGACCTACAAAATTAAACTATAATAAATTAAATCATTTGATTAAACTCTTTAATCAAATATGATTTTATTTATTAACTTTATATTACTCCACCAATAATACAAATGCTGAACTCTTAATTTTAAAGATAAATTATGAAACAAAAAAACTATATTCTTTCATTAGGTTGAGTGTCTGTTAACCTCTCTAATTACGTGTTTATTCTTAATCCATATTGATCAACTTTTGAACATGTCATTTGTGAAATTCACAAATTTATCATTTTCTCTAACTCTTAAATAAAATTGAGTGCTCGTTATGTTCAAGACTAAAATCAATTATCAAGAGAACATCTTATCTAACTTCTTCTCATAAGTCGTAGATTCTATAGTTGTGAGAAATGGTCACAGCCATCCATTGTGTTATATTTATAAATGCTTAGTAATTGACTGAAATAATTTTACAATCTTTCTCTTGTAAGAGCAAAGGAAATTTTTGTCCCATGAGTTTGACTTAATTCTCAATTTTATTTTACGAGTTTCAAAAAACTCATTTTTGTCTTAGTCTGTTAATAAGATTACATTAATTTTAACATTAGAGAGGCAAAATAGTCACTCAACACAAACTTAAAAATAGGCTGACACAAAATATCTACATGTCAACTACTGATTAATCACTTAAATAATTAAATAAAATAAATAAAAAGAGAGCAGCCGTTGCCATCATCAGTAGCCGACCAGCCACCAGTGACCAATTGTGATTCGACTCAAAATCGACATCATTAAACTCAAAATTTTATAATTTACGTAATGGTAGGATTTTTTTTTTTTTATCAACGGAGTATTGTAGATATACCAAAAGTGGGCAAAAACATAATGGGAGGCGGCGGCCACTACCATTCGACGGTGAATGGTGGTGACCGCCAACCACCACAGGCTCTGCGACAATGTATGTCACCGCCCCACCGTTCAATGATGGCGTGCAGTAGCTGCCACCCTCTCCCTATTTTTGATCCATTTTTTAGCCACCTTCTTATTTTCTTTTGACAAAAAAGATTCCACTCTTGTGTAGATATAAAAAAATGAAATTTAATGACGATCCATTTTCATTACTGAAATTCGGCAACCAATGGTGGCCGGCGACATCAGTCGCTGTTGTTGGTGGTTTAATTTTATTTATTTTAATTATTTTTTAATTATAAAATAAATTTTTAATGAATATTAAATTTTGAACCTATTAAAGCGTGCTACATATCTTTTTATTTTTAATAACCTATTAATTACTAACATGTGTACATTGTATAATGTACTCACATCATCATTTTCAATTAACATAATAACTAAGAATAAATTTGTCAATGTACTATCAAAAGAAATTTTCAATAAAATCCAATGGAATCTCACTAGCAAACTAGGATAAAATTAAAATTTTTAAATATATTGTGATGAAATAAATTCTCTTTATTAATAAAAATTAATAAAGAATTAATTTTATTTAGGTCCAGTCCTATATAATCAATATTATATAAAGTGCCTTTATTTTCTATATCATCATATAAAATAATCTGGATAAGACCATTATATACAATATACAAATGGACCGCACTTATATTTTATCAAATAAAATTTTCGTCTTCATTCAGACTAAGAACTAATTTAAATATTATACTTAAACTTAATCTTTTTGTATATAACTATTAAATACTAAGTTTAATATTACATATAATAATAAAAAAATTCATGATATTTAAATGAAAATAATTAAAATTATAAAAAAATAAAATTAAATAAATAGCTTTTATTATTTATTTTTAATAATATTTAAATATAAATAATCATATTTTTAAGATACACTCCCAACACAAATCTCCTTTAATTTTTACATATTTTTATTTAAATAAAATAAATTATTAAAATAATTAATAATAAATTCAACAAACACCTTAGGAAGTAAATCCTGCAACGTGTCTAACAAGGCAAACAAAGTTTACCATGCAGAAGAAACAAAACAGATCGTTAAAAATTAATCCCAAAACTTAAACTATATATTAAGTAGAATTGTCAACAAATATTTATATACATGACCATGCCAACTTGAAAAGAAGTCTCAACTAATTGAAAATGAAACATAGGAAATTACATATTCTAACACTGTTTCCAGAATGGTATGATTCTGAGCCCAATTATAGAATGTTCTTCATTACTCTTTAAAAAAGACACGTGTCGTTATTTAATACGGTCAAATATAAGGGTTCAACTTTCATTTTATTCTCTTCTTCCAGAAGCATCACCAGTCTAAAAAGGCCTAATTTTCCAAGAACCTCGTGTCTTTGGCTCTTTTACTAGAAAAAAGAAGAAGAAAAAAAAATTCATTACATGATCCACATCATGCCATTTCTATGACCTCTCATGTCTGCCACCCTGGAAAGATTAGAAAAATGACTCCATTCATCGCCAACAAAAGTTAACTAGTTTTCCCAAATACAGAACAAACTGGTTGGTCCATGCCATAAAGTAGAAAGTCAATTATTGAAAAATAAATAAATAATAAAATACGGCTAAATATTATATATATATATATTATATTATATGGCACAGTCAGAGCTCATTGTTTATTGAGTTTCAGATGATGCATTGCAGCATGTTAAGTGGAGAAACAGTTGTTTGATTAATTGATTGTATATGGATTTATGGTAGCTACTTTCTCTCTTGAGTTCGATCTTTTGGTGCAGATCTACTTAGATGATGCCAAACCCATGTCAAAGAATATGCCTCCAACTAAAGTAGCAAAGTTGATTATGGACAAAAACAAATACCATTACCAACAAATCTATCGAAGGGGCCGCAACCATGCAATTGCAAATGCAATCTATGGCTGGTTCTGCCTTCTTTAATTTTGTTACACATGTTAGCTTTACAATTACACTTTCTGCTACATTGGAAATGAGCTCAGGCTTATCATCATCTGTGACTGCGATTCGGTTCACATGTACACTATTGTCTAAATAGTAGATACAGAAGTAAAATTTTCATAAATTAACAGTACTAAGATAAATCCCAATATTGTAGGCAGAAAGCAAGCAATCCCTAATAGATTTTAGGAACCAGATCGGAAGAAACCAAAAATTTTAACCCAATTTCATAACTTGCCTTTTTTCTAGGAGAATTATTGAAATTTAGTGATTCAAAAATTAAATATAAATTTAATTTTAAATTAGAGATTAAAGAAAAGTCAACACCTGATCAAAAATGCAATGATCGGACAAAATAGATGCGAAACAGGAAGGTGGTGCAATGAGGGACGTGAAAACACAAGTAGCAGTCAATGCCGTGACACCAATTTTAGAAAGCCCAATGCCATAGTTATGTCTTTAAAACACTGCAATGTTGGTTTATAGTCATATTAACGCTGCAACGGTAGACCTTGACACTGTGGCGTTACTTATTTAGAAAAAAAAAATTATTTTTGTTCTAATTACATGTTTAAGTCAGTTTTGAACTTCTTAAGTATGTGCAGTCTTATTCCAACTAGGTTTAGAGTTTATAGAGTCAGTATTAATACTATATAAACCTTTGTAACCCCTTGTAATTCATGAACATCAAATCATCAATAAGAAAAAGAATAGAGAGCTTATGTTATACTTAAGTATTTTGAGTGTACAAGATAGTGTGGTATAGATTCTTGATAGTTCTTGAGTATTTAGATATTCATTGTATCTGTTGTAGGGAGCTTTTTGTGTACAAAAGAATAAAATAAAAGAAGTTAGGATCCTGAGATCCGTTGTAAACGTAGATGATTATTTTCGAACCACGTATATTATTTGTGTTCTCTTTTTATGATTATTTATCTTCTTGATTGTATGATCTTTGCTCTTTTTGGTTGTTTGCGAGTAAAAAAAACATCCACAAAGTGTTAAGAATTTTTAGAGTGCACACTAAAAACTCCAACAAATTGGTACTAGAGAATAGGTTGCTTTAACTACAACATCTCATAAGCATCAGATAGAGAAGTTTAATCGGTAAAATTACTTTAAATTATGAAAAATAAAGGTTATGGTTCTACTGGTGAGTCAAGGGTTAGATTCAACCCAAAAAGGAACTCAAGCAATAACAAACCTGGATCTAAGGCAGATAGGAAAACCATTCAAAAAATAACTCATAGTATTGTAGTGCTATCATTAAGTGATGAAGTTATAAAAGAGGTGGTTGAAGAGAAGGTGACATTAGGTCTTTGGAAGAAACTTTATACCTTTTATATGACGAAGTCCCTGGTGAATCTTTTGTATGTAAGGACCAAGTTATATCAATTGTTTAGGGCTGAGAAAATTTTAATAAAAAATCACTAAATTCCTTTAAGAAGATTATCATCGATCTTGAGACGATAGATATCAAGATAGAGGATGTGGACAAATCGATAATCTTATTTTGTTCTCTATCTCTAAGTTATGAGCGCTTTGTGGACACACTCATATATGGTAGAGATACTTTAATGGTGAATGATATTAAAGCCTTGTTAAACTTTAAATAATTAAGAAAAAATCTGAATATGGTAGTGGAGCTGGCTTAGTTGTTAAAGGAGAAGGTGGTAAAAATAATTAATGAGGCAAATCCAAGAAATTCTACTTTTGTAATAATGAGGAACACTTGAAGAGGGATTGGTTGGAAAGAAAAGAAAAGAAGAGTGGACGAGTTACAATAGTCTATAAAGAAGACTTGAAAATTATAGAGACATTGATAACTTCTAGTGAAAGATATGCTAGGGAATGGATACTTAGATTTTAGCTGTAGTTACCACATTTGTCCAGAAAAATCCTTATTTACTAATTATAAAACTGTTAGGGGAAGAAAAATACTAATGAAAAATGATATAGCTTGTAAAGTTACGGGGATTGGTAGAATTAGGATAAGGAATCATGATGGGGAGATTAGAGATTTTCATAGTATAAGGCATGCTCCTAGAGTTAGGAAAAATTTAATATTCTTAGGAGTTCTAGATCAAAAGGGGTATTCATTCAAGGTAGAAAAATAAATACTTGAGGTAAAAGAATGATCTATAATAGTGATGAAACGTGAGAAGCACAATGAGCTGTATGTGCTTGATAAAACTGCTATAAGTGGCTCAATATGAGGCTGTTGGGGGGATGTATACCAAAGGGTAGCATTGGAGATTTGCTCACTATAGTGATACGAGTAAAAAGAGAATGCATGAGAAAGATGCTGCTAGATAGAATATGCCACATAGTATTGTGATGCTGTTAAGAACGATATAGAAGATCACAATATAAGGGCCACTCAAAGGAAGATGTATTTGTATTTTTGGAGACTAATTGATGCTTTACTAGTTAAGCGCAAGCGCACGCTATCATATCAAGTAATATAAGATTTTAAGTTCAGATATTGATCCCACAGGAACTATGCGATCTAATTCTATAAATCAAGTACTAATATTGTACCTATTTAACTCTTATTCAAAAAATCACAATATGAAATTTAATTAGCTAATCTAACTCTATCAATTGAACTAAACAAAAGTAAATGGTAGAATTCACAAATAAAGATAATATAGGGTTTGACTCGTCCCCTAGTATTTTATTGGACTCATTAACCACTTAATTAATTCCTTAATACCAATTAATTGACTTAGATACTAATCTCATCACAAGCCTCTAACGATGGTCAAGTGACTATATTACGCATTCTAACAATCACCTATATGTCTATGGTAATCAAATCAGAATGTAATTCATTAAGATCAAGTTTAAATTATATCATAGATGTCACCTAGATATATGTCTATCCTAAATGGAACTCATAGTTGTTATCCTATGATCATGCATCAAACTGCCCTAGGCTAAACACATGAATCCCTTTGTTAAGTTTATCATGGTTCCTCAATCATTTAAAATATTAATTAGGTATAATGAAAGCATTAAAACACAAGATAGAATAAATCAATTGAATGTATCAAGTTCATAAACTAAAAATTAACATAATCCAAATCTATATTAGGTTTACATAATCTAACCCTAGATTAACAATTTAGCACATCACAAAACCAAAAGTATCTAACCAATTCATAAAGATTAACAAGAACAAGAGCATAATGATAAAGAAAGAGAAGAAAAACTAATCAAAGTCACTCTTTGATGTGCTTCTCGCTCAATCTTGACTTGAAGCTTGAATCTTGATCTTGGTTCTTCAATATTTAGCTTTGATCTTTAATTTTGTTTATGAATTCTTTCTCTAAATTTTTGCCTCCTTTCTTCCCTTCTCCCAATTAGGATTTTCGGTCTACTATTTATAGGTTTATATTTTTAAATTACTGTTAATGAGTTACTGTAGCAAAAATGATGTTCATGAGTTATTGTTCACTCGGTACTGCAGCGCTGAGATGGTGTTTTGAGCCCCACGGTGATGGGTACTATAGCAGATACTGTAGCAATTTGATGTTTTTGGCTTATTTTCATTAGAGTTTCGATCCTATTTACTCCATTGACTCCAAACTTATAAAAATAATAATAAAATACATTAAAAGCTAAATAATCTTAATTTCTACGAAGAATTATTAAGTTTGGAAGAATGAAATATTAGATTTAATGAACACTTATCAAAGACCAAGGTCATGAGCCCAAAAAAGAGTTAAGTTTAGATAAAGACTTAATTGGAGTTAATGTTGAGTGATAAAGTGTTGGAGTAGATGGATCATGGCAAAATTTCTTGGGGAGATTTTGAATAAAAAAGGAGTTTGTTAGAATTTAGTGATTCAAAATTAAGGATATAATTAATTTTGAGTTGGAGACCAAGAAAGAGTTGACACATGATTAATAATGCAATGGTTGGACAAAAGAGATGTAAAACGAAAAGTTGGATATGAGAAAGGGTATGAAAACACAAATGGGGACATTTCTAGATATGAACGATGCAACATTGAACAGTGTTAATTCTAGAAAGTCCAATATTACAGCGATGACTTTGGAATGGTGCAGTATTGGTTTGTAGTTGCATTAACACTACAACGATAGACCTTGGCATTGCGGCGTTACCTATTTGAAAATGATTTTATTTTGGTTCTGATTACGTGTTTAAGTTAGTTTTGAGTTTTTTTAAATATGTACTCTTATTCTAATTAAATTTAGAATTTATAGGGTCAGTATTAACACTATATAAACTTTTTGTAACCCCTTTATAATTCATGAAGCATCAAATTATTAATAAGAGAGAAAATAGAGAACTTAGGTTAAACTTGAGAGTTTTTGGTGTATAAGATAATGTGGTATAGATTTTTTAGAACTCTTGAATATTTAGATATTCCTTATATCTCTTGTGGGGTTCTTTGTGAACTATAGAATGGAGTAAAAACAATTATAATTCTCAAATCTACCATGAATATAAGCGGTTATTATCGTATCATGTATATTGTTTGTATTCTTTTTTTAAAGCGTGATTGTTTATTTCTTTAATTATGTGATCTCTACTATTCTTAATTGTTTGTAAATAAAAGACTTTCGTAAGATATTAAGAGTTGTTTTTATTGTGTGCGCTAAAAACTCAATAAAAATATTTGATGATATTTTTTTTTAAAATAATTAAAATTTCTTTTTGAAGAAGTATTTTTATTTTATACATATTTTAAAAATATACAAAAACACCTTTTCATTGTTTGTACGAATTTTTAATTATTTCTTTAATGTGTGATGTTTGTTATTTTTGATTATTTGTAAATAAAAATTTGTATAAAATGTTAAGAACTTTTTAAAGTGCTACCTAAAATTCACAATAAAAAAATTAGACGATGCTTTTTTTTTTTTAAAGAAAAACAATTGAAATTCATTTTTGAAGAACTATTTTTTTTTATACATATTTTTAAAAAATATATAAAACACCTTTCACTGTTTGTACGAATCCTCAATTACGGTAATATTTTAGAATTGCACAAGAAACTCACTCCACCGTTAACAATGCTGAATCTTCAACAGAATCTAAACTAGAACCTCTAAATTAATTCCCAAATGAACGACATCGTATTTTTTTATAATCCCTTTCCAGTTTCCACCCACAGCAAAAGCTCTCAAAACCAAAGCCCCCTGTTTCGTCTCTTACACAAAAGCCGTTGAAAAACAACTAAACAGTTAAGTAGCTTTTGTTTTTACTTGGATGGTCAAACACTGTTTTTCCTTTTGTCCTATAAATATGGATTCATATATTTTTCTTCTGTAATTGAATGAACTCAATAGTAACCGTATCGTCCTCTTCATAATCATCTTCTCGTTTCTCGGAGCCTTCCAATTCCGGAGTGTTAGAAAGTTCTCGTCGTTCAGTTTTAGTTCAGGTCCTTTCAAGTTCTGATACTAAATCTGCAAGCAAAACGGTTTCGATGGGGTACGCTGGAAATTTAAAACCGAAGATTGTGAATGGTCCTGCTGGTTATGTTCTTGAAGATGTTCCTCATTTGTCTGATTATATTCCTGATCTCCCTGTAAGTAGCCCTTTTTTTCTTTGTTTTATTTTTATTTTTATTTTTATAGCCTATTTATCAAGTGCTTGAACTTTTGTTGATTAAACAGTTGTGATCAAAACAGACCTTATTATTCCCTTTCTAAATTTTTTTGTCCTCCATATTTTGTAGAATCTTTGATCGCTTTACTTAAAAGCTGAATTAACTTTACCTTCACCGATCTGTCTTGTTTTGGCTGTTTACTTTTTTCTTTGTTAATTAATTGAAATGTGGCTCATAATTGTACTTTGTCTCTATTACCTTTGATGCGGCAGACATATCCCAATCCATTGCAGGACAATCCTGCGTTTTCAGTTGTGAAGTAAGTTTAACTAACTCTATTCAATTTTTTTTTTGGGGGGTTCTGTATTTGCTACTTCTGTGATCACTGAATCAATTTTTCATTGTTCCAGGCAGTATTTTGTTCATGTGGATGACACTGTGCCACAAAAGGTCAGCATTTCTTTGTAACTCTTTTTCTTTTAAATAAAAACTTTCCATTTATAGGTAATAGTAATATATTTGTGATACTAATTGCTTGAAGAAGGGACTTTGTCTTTATTAACCGTACTCTAAATATGTTGGTTTGTTATTGAGAATCTGCATGTTTATTAGTGTTACCGTCACTGGGTATAGAGAGCCAGATCTGAGATAGTAATTTAATGGCTGATTTTCTTCAGTGAGTTGGCACCCAATTGTGTGGAATGAAGTTAGTTACTGGATGCACCCCTATTTTTTATGAGGTTGACTGGAGTTAGTAAGGATGATGTATGTGCTCATTGGGACATGAGATTAAAAAACAAAAACTTCTTACTTACATGAGATCATTTCTTTCCTTCCTCCGCAGATTGTGGTTCACAAGGACAGTCCAAGAGGGACTCACTTCCGACGAGCTGGACCTCGTCAAAAGGTACATGTTTATATACCCTTGAGTGAGATTTGGAATGATACCGGTTTGTAGTTTACATACTCTTTTGGGTTGTTGTTGATGTTTCTCAGGTGAACTTCGAGTCAGATGAAGTTCATGCTTGTATTGTGACATGTGGTGGTTTATGCCCTGGACTTAACACAGTGATTAGAGAAATAGTTTACAGTCTGTACTACATGTATGGAGTGAAGAGAGTGCTGGGAATAGATGTAAGTAATTATTCCACCCTCTACTTCAATATCTCATGGCGTTCATCTCCCTTCACTCATCTGCACACTTTCTAGTGCATAACGGGAACGGCTTTATCTATTGAAAGCCTGACACAATTAACTTTTACTCTATATTGAGTAGTTATGCTTTGCATCTGGTGGAACCATAGTGGGCCACTGCTTGATCCTAATTAATCATTTTTCATCATTTTTCCCTTTCCAAGTGCAACTGCAGGATTATTTGTAGCAACTATATCCCTGCTGTGCATTCTGTTAATATTGGACATGTGCATGATGAACATATACAAATATTTACAAGTGAACTCGCATGAGAAAATGTGTGGACCTACCCGTTACATACCTGAAGCTTCGTGCCGACTTATTAGTCGGGCAAAATACCTTTCATCATCAATAAAAAGTTCTGTAGTCTCAACTTTAATGAATTAATGAGTGGTAAATTAAAGAAAAAGTTACATTTTGACCTTATTGAATGTTTGTCAATTCGAAGTGGTTCTTGATCTGCATCATACGGTTCTCGTCCACTGATGAGGTAGTTGATTCTGCAGGGAGGATACAGGGGCTTTTATGCTAAAAATACAGTTCCTTTAAGTCCAAAGGTTGTGAATGATATCCATAAACGTGGTGGAACCATCCTTGGTACTTCACGAGGTGGCCATGATACCTCCAAGATAGTTGACAGCATTCAAGACCGGGGAATCAATCAGGTCTGTGGAAGTTATAATTGACCTTGAATTTTTTTATTAAGAGTCATATGCCTTCCTTGTGACCTAGAGACACCTATTTGAACAACGGTTGTTGATTTTTTGTTATATGGAAACTAAGGTTTACATAATTGGAGGAGATGGGACTCAGAAAGGAGCATCTGTTATATTTGAGGTAATTTTCATTCTGTAGAATATCAGTAGTTTGGTGATATGAACTGATTAGTTCTTTAATGTTTCCCTTTACAACCTTGGTGCCTATGATATTTTTCTTCCTTTATATTTGCTCTGCCCAAAGTACTATATTCCATAGTTGAAGTAATTTGAGGTGATTACAATTTATCAATATTGGAATTTTTTTTTTCTTTCTGCAGGAAGTTAGAAAACGTGGTCTGAAAGTTGTGGTTGCTGGAATCCCCAAAACCATTGATAATGACATTCCGGTACCTCTCTTGGCTTGTCCTACTGTTAGAATGTTGTCTACTTAAAAATGACACCTCATACCTCAAAGCTGTTTACATTATCAAATTTGTTTATTATATGACAGGTTATTGACAAGTCCTTTGGCTTCGACACTGCTGTTGAGGAGGCTCAACGTGCTATTAATGCAGCACATGTTGAAGCTGAAAGTTTTGAGAATTGTATTGGAGTTGTCAAGTTGATGGGTCGCTATAGTGGTAAGCTCCTGTTTTTAATTGTAGTCATCCTCATTATGCGTGTGTGCACACAGTTGCACAAAGATCTTCCTGTGCTCAAGATAACATTTAACTGTAGCTCATAAGGATTGGCTACACAAATCCATTTTTGAATTAGCTCTGTAAAGCATATTCTTCTTAATGCATCCACCTGGCCTTTTAGCAATGTAAAATGTTGGATGACATGTCTAAGTTGCTCTCACATCGAAGTTTTTTTGGATGGAGAACATAGTGGGTTTATAGAATTGTCTTGATTGTTCTTCTATGATTCCATTTGATTTCTTTATTGATCACTGATCTTGTTACTCTCTTATTGGGCTGGTATTTGACTCTTGCTAAATTCTTTTGTTAGTGCAAATAAGCAAATTCCCGAATAACATTAGTTCGTGTGTTAGGATCTGTCCTGATAAAACTACTTTCTTCTTGTTGAAGTCTTAAAAAATTAGAGGTTTTTGAGCATCAATATTTTTAAAGTAGCTATGTCTTCTGCCTGTTAAGCTCTTATACAACGTTTAGTTTTCATGGTTTAGGTTGACTTATCAAATGCCTGGTTGTGTTGTGGATGGAATTTCTCTTTGCTTTCCCTTTTTGTATATTTTATGCAGTTCTTTCCTTTATTGAAATCAAAATTTATTAAATTTTCGTTCTAGGAACCTAAACTTGATAAGTTGGGCAGGGTTTATTGCAATGTATGCTACCCTGGCTAGCCGAGATGTGGACTGTTGCTTAATTTCAGAGTCGCCCTTTTATCTTGAAGGGCCTGGTGGACTTTTTGAATATGTTGAGAAATGTCTTAAAGAAAATGGGCACATGGTTATTGTCATAGCTGAAGGTGCTGGGCAGGACTTGGTTGCTGAGAGCATGCAGTCAACAAATCAGCAGGATGCTTCAGGAAACACAAGATGTTGGGCTGTGGATTTCACAGAAGATCAAGGTAATTTCTCTAATTCTCTATGTTTCTCTTTTTTTTTTTTTTTCTTTTGATCTGCAATCCTATTTTGTTAATATCCACTGAAAAATGAGTTGTTCCTAGTGTCAGTATTCTGCTTCCTTTTCCTCTTCTTTTATATGTATACACACACAGGAATAACATTATATTATATCTTGTGGGAACTTTTTGACACCTGAGGGCTAAATCATACTACTGTCACAAGACTCCAGCTTTCAAGCCTGAGATGCTAGATGTCCTTATTATTTGTCAATTTATTAATGCAACATGAAATATTTGCAGAAAATTTTATGGGTCCATTCTGGTTTTTGCAGGATTATTTTTCAAAACAAAAGAAGGTTCCCATCAACCTGAAATATATAGGTTGGTCCTATGTACTGTTTCTGGTTTTACATTTGACTCACAGAAGTTTATTTGCTTGTGTATCTAAGCATTGCACTTTGTTGTCTGGCAGATCCAACATACATGATTCGTGCCATTCCAAGCAATGCATCTGATAATGTGTACTGCACACTACTTGCTCAAAGTGTTGTGCATGGAGCGATGGCTGGGTACACTGGTTTTACAAGCGGTCTTGTCAATGGCAGACAAACTTACATACCCTTCTATGTGAGTTCATCCTAAACATAATATATCTGTTGGTTTGCAGAACAATAAGGGTTTAGTTTCATGGTTTGATCTCTCTCGCTTCATTTTCTCATCCTCTTGTACTATTTGGTCCCTGAACCTTCCTTGACGTTATCCCATTCTTTTTCCATGAAAGTAAAGATTTCTTCTGTTGATTAATTGTTGACTTGTTGGTGCGCAGCGAATCAATGAGAGACAGAACAAGGTTGTGATTACTGATAGGATGTGGGCTAGGCTCTTGTCTTCAACAAATCAACCAAGCTTTCTGATCGCTAAAGATGTCGTTGAAAACAAGAAAGAGGGAGGTCCATCAACCCATATGTCAGACAATGAGAATTTGATGGATGACGTGTTGGTGAACAAAGAGATTAGCCATGTGTGATTGGGATCAATATTACAATGAGTTGTACATCATTTAAATAATTGCATGGCTATGATTTTTGTAGCCTCGGCTCCCTGGGTGTTCCTCCCACGGCAACTGATCAACTCTGTTGTCGTCTTCAGTTTTAATTTTATGATGTACGAGGAAGAGTTAGCTTATTTGTATTCTTATCTTGATGCTTTGTGAAAGCATAAAATATGAAGTCATTGTTAGATGCGAAGTTGGTATACAATATGGTTATCCTTTAAAATTCTTGTCCTGGATTCTTGCACCATGTAAGTCGACATATTCTGTTAGAATTCCGAAAATTTTGATTTGTAGGGCAATCGGTGAACCGTCTCCAAAAGGAAAGGTGTTCGAGTAACGCTAAATTTTTTCTCATCATTTAAATGTAAATTAGGTGCTTTTTGAACCAAGACACCCAGGCCATGTCACTGTAATCCTAATTGAGCTAGATTTTGGTAGATATCGATTAATAATATTTTTTAAATTAATTTTTTTTTTTAAAGAGAAAAAAACAGGTGCTGGAAAGAGTTTTGAGAAGCAGCTGCATTTGCTATTTTTTCTCATTTGAGCAAGAAATTTGACGCGGTAAAATTGTACTTTACTTTCAGAAATCCAGAATCAATTAGAGGAAAAAGGGTAGCCGTTGTGGGAAAATTTTATGGTCTAAAAGCAATTTAGATAAAAATATTTTTGGTCTAAAAGAAGAAATGTGGAAGTTTTTGGGGGTTTGAAAGTAACTAAATAAAAGTAGTACTCAGGGAAGTAATTCAAGACAAATAGAAGGACCTTAGTGAATTTATTTTCAGGTGTTTGGAGCTAATGAGAATGACACCGTTTTGATTGATGGCTTCTTTGAAATAATTGGGAAGACCATAAATGACGGCGTTTTGGTAAATGAATTTCTGAAAATCAATTTAAGAATCAGATGCCCACGGTTCAGTTCTCTCTGATCTCTCTTCTAGCTTAAATCAGAACTCGTCATCACATCAAGATGTAGATCGATTATTCTATAAAAGGGGTTTGCTAGGTTCATTGGTGGTAGTTCTAAGGTTTAAGAGCTTTGAGTTCAGGTGATTCTATTTTCTGTTTTTAGTGCGAGAAGTTCTCATTCTTGTTTTTATAGAGTGCGATAGTCTATTTTCTGTATTCTTGGATTCTAGTTTTGTGATATTTTGTACACTACTAATGATTTAGTGGAATTTCTGAGCTATTTCATGCTCGAAAGTAAATGTAAGTTTATTAAAGAATTGAACGCCCAAAACTTTATCGGACCCTAAAAATTTGTTCCATAACTCCTAATTAAAGAGACAAGATGGATGAGATTGTTTTCAGCATTGTGTTAAGACAAGTGAACGAAGAAATTATAATAAGAAGTTTGTGGAACAAACTTATATCCCTTTACATTTCTAAGTTTTTATCCAGTAAGATTATATTAAAAGAAAGGTTGTTTGGATTTAGAATTGATCCTTCCAATTATCTTTAAGAAAATCTTGATGAATTTAAGAAAATTTATATTAATCTTACTAATGTTGAAGAGACTATCATCGGTGAGAATCAAGCAATTATCTCACTAAATTCCATGTCCTCAAGATCCAAGTCAAGATCAGGTTCTAAGAAGTGTTATTATTTTGGCAAAGAATGATACTTTAAGAGGAACTGTTATGAAAGAATGAAGAAGTAGAAGAATAAAGAGTTAGAAAATGGTGAAATTGTTGTTGCTAGTACAGAGTATGAAAACTTAGATGCACTTATTGCATTCACTATAAACAATTCAAATGATTGGATGCTTGATTCAAATGTACTTATCATATGAGTCCCGTAGAGATTAATTTGATACCTATGATAGGATTAAAGATGGCAGGGTACATTTACAATATTGATGGTAGATAATTGAATATTTTTAAAGGTTCTCTAGTTATGATGAAAGGCATCAAATAGAAAAGACTTTATTTCTTGTAAGGAACAATAGTGATTGGTTCAGTTGCCACTATTGCTCACATAGACTATGACCAAACTGAACTTTGGTATAGGAGATTGGGACACATTGAGAATTTAGATTTAATACATTTGAACACTCAAAGGTTGCTTAGAGCTGAAAAGTTTACAAATTTGATCTTCTATGAATTACTGCATTATAGGAAAGCAACATAGAAACAGCTTTAAACTTAGAGCTTTAAAGGCTAAGGAGTTGCTAGAATATGTTTATGTTGATATTTGAGACTAACCAACACAGCAACTCATAGAGGTAGTAGGTATTTTCTCTTAATTATAGATGATATTTCCAAGAACGTATGACTTTACTTATTAAAGCATAATCATGAAACATTTGCTGAGTGTAAGCAATAAAAAATAATAGTTGAAAATCAATGTAATAAGAAACTCAAAATACGTAGAACTAATAATATTCTTGAGTTTTGTAATGAAACTTTTGATACATCTTGTAATAAGTATAGAATTAAAAGTTATAGGATTGTTGAATTCACTCCTAAGCAAAATAGAGTTGCTAAGAGAATTAACATAATATTGTTAGATAATATAAGATGCATGCTCATTAGTGCATGCATATCTAAACATTCTTAAGAAGAAGCTGCTACTACAACATGTTATCTAATTAATAAAAGTACTTCAAGTGCCTTTAACTTTAAGACACCTAAAGAATTTTGGACTAGTAGGTCTAGTTATAATCATATTACAATTTTTGGTTGTGTTGCATATGTGCATCAGAATATAAATAAATTGGAACTTAAGTCTTATAAATGTGTATTACTAGGATATCCAGAGGGAACTATAGGATATAGGCTTTGGATGAGGGAGTCAAGTGGTATAAAGGTTATTATAAGTATGGACGTTATTTTTAATAAAACTAATATGCCTTGTGTGAAGAAAGAACTAAGAAGTATAGGTACAAGTGATGATAAAGATCTTACCACAACACCGCATTCTTAGATAACACTAATTGAGGTGGAATCTCCCAAAAGTTTAGCTGATGATTAGACACCACCAATATTTGATGACATAAACGTTAAAGTTAAATTAGCTAATGAACCATCAACCTTAGAATATTAGCTCACAAGAGATAAAGCTAAGAGACAAATAAAGCTTCCTAAAAAATATGCATCATATAACTTAACCTTTTCTTTAATGGCTGCTCATGGAATTACAGAGAAAGAACCACAGTTTTGCACTAAAGTTATCAATAGCAATCAAAAGAAATAGTTTTTGGAAGCTATAAATAATGAGATGAGATCATTAAAGGAAAATGAGATGTGGATCATGGTACCAGGACCATAGAAAAAAAATCTAGTATATTGCAAGTGGATTTCCAAGGTAAAAGAAGGAAGCTCACTAGGTAATCCATCGAGGTTCAAAGCAAGGCTAGTTGCCAAAGTATTTTCCCAAAAAGAAGGGATTGATTATCAAGAAATCTTCTCACTAGTGGTTAAGTATATCACTATAAAAGCGATACTCTCATTGGTTGCATATTTTAACTGAGAATTACATAGTTAGATATCAAGACTACCATTTTGCATGAAGAACTAGAAGAAACCCTATATATAGGATAACTTGAAGATTTTTTCTAAGAAGAAGATGAAGATATGGTTTGCTTACTCAAGAAGTTCTTATACATAAATAAGTAGTCTCCAAGGTTGTGGTATAAAAGATTTAATTCTTTTGTGGTTAAGATTAGTTTCAATAAAAGTAATTATAACAGTTGTTTCTATTTTAAGAATCTTAAGGATGGGAATGCCATCTATCTATTGCGTTATGTAAATAACATGTTATTGGCCAGTCAAAGTATACATAAAATTCAAACGACGAAGGATTTATTGAAGTCTAAATTTGACATGAAGGATTTGAGAGAGGTTAAGAAAATATTGGGGATTGATATTATCAAGAAGAGGTAATCCAAGAAGACAATTTTAAGTCAACAAAGTTACTTGAAGAAATTGATGAAAAGTATACCATCCAGTACTGCAAATCAACTAGCATCTTATAGGCATCCCATTTCAAATTTTCAGCACAATAATATCCTACCACTGAGGAAGAGAAGATTTAGATGGCAAATATTCCCTATTCCTATGTTGTTGGGTCTATCATGTATTCCATGATCTACATAAGACCTTATTTAGCTCATTGCTTCAATGTCTTGAGAAAATATATATGGCAAATTCTCACAAGGAACATTGGCTTGGAATTAAATGAATCCTAAGATACTTATCAAAAATTTTGGATTATAGAATTGTGTTTGGACATAATGTAGAATGTAACTTGTTAGGTATGTGGATTCAGATTTTTTATAGGATATAGATAGAATGAGATCTACTACAACATACTATTTAACACTAGGTAACAACTATATCAGTTGGAAGTCATAGCTCTAGCAGGTTATAGCTTTATCTAACATAAAGGCAGAATACATAACAGCAACTAAGGTAGTAAAAGAAGCTTTGTGGTTAGATTGATTGCTTAAAGAACTAAAGGATTTTGAAGGTTTCAGTGACTACGTACATGGATAATCAGAGTGCTTTCTACTTATATATTAATATAGTATTTCATGATCAAACAAAGTATATCGAGATCGAATATCACTTCATCAGGAAAATGATGGCTAAATAAGATGTAATGATGTGCAAAATATTTTCGAGAGAAACTTAATAAATCTTGAAATGAAGATATTATCAATAAGTTCATGTTATGCTTAAGACATTTGACAAAAGCACATGTAAAACTCTTTCAACTTTAAAGATAAAACCCTAACGCCGCCCTTAGCTTTTTCCCCACCTCAATAAAAGATGGGGCCACCAGCTCTCTTTTTGGTGGATACCCAATGTCTTTCCCCTTTTTATTCCTATTCCCCTTTTTCTCACACGTTCCTCCTTCTTTTCCCACCTTTTTTTTCTTCTTTTTTTATTATTTATGTTTTACAGTGTTTTTTAAAGTATTTAGTTTATCATTTGGCTCCCAGTAAGCTTTGCTAGACCTTGGCCCCTTTTTTGCCAACCTCCATCAAGATCCCCCGTCTCTACTGAACATGGCGTACTTTCTCAAGACCTTATCGGTAGCTGCACTCATCAGCCTTCGTCATGGCTCTGTTAGGGTGCCGCCACCCCAAACTTCCTACAGCAAGCTTATGGAGTCCGTTGTTGCTGTCTTCCACCATTGGGCAGTGATAAGGGCAAATTTGTCATATATTTTTTTATGTTTTTATTATTGATATTTTATAAGAATAGATGGCTATTTATGTGCATTATTGTTATTTATAGGGATTTGAACGAAATTTAAAGAAAGAATGCAAAAGGAGCGAAAATAGGGACTAAAATGCAAAGTTTTCAAAGTATGTGTCCAGCGCCCCAGCGCCATCAACCCACCGCTCTAGCGGTGAAGCCTTTTTCACGCGTTGCCTCAGCGATAACTGCATAGCGCCCCAGCGGTAGCGCGAATCCTAGTCCGACGAGAATTAAAATTTTCAAGCTCATATCAATCCCTATAAAAAGCCACTCGTTCCCAGCCTTCAAGGAGGATCGAAAAGCAACCTAGAGCAATTCAAGAACACCAAAAATACAGAGCACGAGTCTTGAAGCGCAATAGGAGTTTAATTGAAACAACTATAGAGAGAGATTCAAGGCATTCTTTAGCATCAAGAGATCTTAGGCAGCGCAATTAAGAGCAATTTGACGTCTATATCGGTTTGCTATTAATTGTATCATGATTTATTATTATTTTTACTGTTGTTCTCTTGTAGCTATGAGCTAAACTTATTTTCTAGGGTTAATACTTAAACTCAATATATGTGCTTAATTGTCATATCTTTATAATATTTAATAAACTTAGTTCTTTGATATTCAAATTACTTGATCTTAATGCTTTAATATATCTGACCAATATATGGTGAATGAGTTGGTAATATTGTTGATAAACTCGGAAGAGGAATTATAATATTTAGACCTAGGTAATATGATGCATGATTGTAGAGTAATATTCAATATTGCATATGCAAGTTTCAATTTAGGATAGGAATATACCTAATTGGCATGTATGATCAATAAGACTTAATCTTAATGAATCTTAATTTATTACAAGTACCATAGGAATATAGGTATTTGGTAAATTAAGGTATACTTGCATGACCTTGGAAGAGGCTTGTGAATACATTAGTGTCTTGATCAATAACAAAGACTAAGGGAGTTAAATACTAGAAGATTAATCATTAGAAAACATATTGAGGGATAGTATTAATCCTAGGTTTTCTCTATATTGCTATCACTTAAATCTCTTTGCATTGTGTTTTTGTCTTTATATTTTCTACATTCATTCTTAGATTTTTATTTATCTGAATAATTATTAGGAAGATATAATTTTAGTAATTGGTTAAAAAGAAAAAATTATCCCTGTGGGTTCGACATCCGACTATTTAGTCCCTTTATTACTTGCATACGATAATGTATACTTGCACTTAATTTTATGATATATAAATAACGCATCAGGCAGATAGCTCCTGCTTCCCAAGCAGCCACATCTCATAAGTAGTCGAGTTTTCTCAACTCCGGTAGAAGGAAATTATTAGCAGCACTTAAGCTTCCCTCGACCAGTAGAGTTGAACAGATCTGGCACCATATGTGGTGACCCAAGCTTAAACTTTTATATTTTTTATGTTATAGAGTTATACTTTGTCATATTTTGTTGTTGGCAGATAGTTGGATTTTAAGAGAATTAATTATTGAAAAAGGTAGAGAATGTTAGAAATAAAGTGGTGGTGTATTTTAAGTTTCCATCCTATGTGAGGGTAGTTTGACTCTCTTACGTAAGGGTAGGATTTTTCTCCTTAATAGTGGTAGTGATCCCTGTTCAGAATGGTCTCCTTTGTCATGGGGTTTGTTTATATCTCTTCCCATAAGAGAATTAGGTCCAGGCATACCTCCATATAACTCTCTTATGTAGCATCCTGATAATATGTCTGATTTATATTAGTAGTCCTAGGATTTAACTTAACGATTTAATCAATAATATTATATTTGTTAATGATTCAAAGGAAAAAAAAAGTTCAGGTTGTGGTTGGACTTATTTCATATTGACAATGGATGATTTGATTGAAATATCGAGATAAAGTGCCATAAAGGAATTTTTCACAAACTAGAAATATTGAATCACTTGTGAACTGAAGGTGAAAATGTGAAAATTTTTGTTGTCTAAAAGCAATTTAAATAAAATTATTTTTGGTCCAAATAAAGAAATGTGGAATTTTTTGGGGTCTGAAAGTAATTAGAGAAAAATGGAAATACTCAAGGAAGTAATTTGAAAAAGATGAAAGGACTTTAGTGAATTTATTTCTAGGTGTTTTGAACTAACAAGAATGACACAATTTTAATCGATGGCTTTTTAAAAATAATTGTGAAGTATATAAATAACAACATTTTAGTAATTAAATTTTTGAATATTATTTAAGGAACGCGATTTTTGCAGTTCAACTCTCTTTCTAATCTTAATTCCAAATTTAATCAGAACCCTTCATCACATTAAGATCAAGATTGATTATTCTATAAAAAGGGATTGCAAGGCTCATTTGTGGTAGTTTTAAGGTTCAGAGAGCTTTAAGATCTAGTGATTCCATTTTCTATTTTTAGTTAGAGAAGTTCTTATTCTTGTATTTGTAGAGCGAGATACTCTATTTCTATATTCTTGAATTTTAGGTTTGTGATCTTTTGTACATCATTGATGATTTAGTAAAACTTTTGTGTCATACTTTAAAGTGGATATAGGTTCATTTAAAAACACTAAACCCTTATAAATCATTGTGATCATTGTATATTGAGTGTGGTGTGGTATTTATTCTTTATTTATGTTCTTTAATTCTTAATTTCTTTTTCTGGGTTGGTTATTTGTTTGATTCCATTAGTCATCTTGATTGATTGTTTAAGAATTTTGTATTAGTAATTTTCTAACATGGTGTTTAATATTTAGTCTTTCTTTAACTATTGCACTACTCGTTACTATCTACTTATATATGTTGTAAAAGTAGATGTAAGGATACGACTATTTTCTTTTGTCAAGGCGTGCTAATACATTGTCCTTAAGACTATTTCTACCCTTACAATGATCTTAATTAAGGTGCAAAAAGGGTTTGAATAGTCTAATATTTTTTAGGATTTAATGATAATATAATTGCAAAGTTGTACACAAATATAATTACTTGGACCATAAATAAGACTTTAAAATAGAGTTTAATGAATTAGTAGATGGTTGGAAAACTTGGTTGCTTTTCTCAAAGGTCACAAGGCGTCGCGACGCTTAGTACCCGCCAAGTCAAATTTAGAAAACCTGACGGAGCACTGCAGCGTTTGTCATCTGGCGCCACAATGCTCAATAAGTAGTCGTGATGCCCAAGCTATTTTTTCAACAACTTAATTTTTTCGTTCTTGATTCTTTTCCCCTACTTTGTGTACTTGATGTACATTTGTTTATTTAAAATACACGTGAAATATTCAATAGTCTCTCATATATTTTAAATAAATAAAATAAGTAAATAAACTCCAAATCAAAGTAAAATTTAACATATATAAATTGGTGCTCTTCTTAGCTATGAACTAATCATTGAATAAGTAATTACCTTTTATATGAATTAAGTAAAACCAAGTTTCTATAATCGTAAATTCTTAGTTGTAAAAATAGAGGATTAAATGTTCACATTAAACTCTCTAGCAACTTGTTTATGTCTAGCGACGTGGCACTTTATGGCCCTGTGTCATCTTGGTATTATGAGTTCTTTAGAGATGTCTGCCTAGCTCTCATAAAAACTGACATAATTCTATACTTACATAGGTGACACTTCATCAAGTGTGTTTCTGCAGGATAACATACCATCATGCAATAATGGGGTATGAAGTTCATAAAACTCATCATTTCCTACTGTAGATATACTACCTTGATTTAGAGAGCAACTTTTAACATATTATCAATAGTACAATAAGACAATAAGTGACTTATTCTTACTCTTATGAATCTACTTCATGGGATCTTTAATCACATAGGTAGGGTTATAATCTCTCTTGCCTTATACTATAGGTAGAAGTTCCATCTACCTCGACGTATTTTTCACTAATCTTCTATTTAATAGTTAGTTAGAGGGTCGACTAAATTCATCTCCAACCTTATAAAATCTAGGCTTACTACCCTAGATTCTATTAGATGCTTAATTATGCCATGTCTTAGAAATATATGTCTATTTTTCCTATTATAAATCTTACTCTTAGCTCTAACTATTGCAACTAGACAATTATAATGGATTGAAATAAATGTAGGAGGGTGAGAGTAAATGGGAATGTCACTTATAAGGGTTCTTAACCATTCAACATCTGAACAAGCCTTTTTTAAAGTTATTAATTCAGATTCTATTATAGATCTAGCTATGCATGTCTATTTAGTGGAATTCTAACATACAATACCTTTAACTAAGGTAAATACATATCCATTAGTAGACTTGATTTCATTTTATTATAAAATCTAATTTGCATCACCATAACCTTATATCAAATGTTAAGATCTATTATATGCATGTCTGTTTAGTGGAATTCTAACATACAATACCTTTAACTAAGGTAAATACATATCCATTAGTAGACTTGATTTCATTTTATTATAAAATCTAATTTGCATCACAATAACCTTTTATCACATGTTAAGATCTACTATATGCAAGGCCATATTTCTTAGTATTTATTAACTACTTTGTAAGTTTATCCAAGACACACTGATAGGGGTTAATTAAGTTTAATATTTTTATCTTCCAAACTTAATATTTGTTCATAGAAATTAAGATTATTTGACTTTTTTAATGTATTTTTTTATTATGTTTATAGGTTTGGAGTCAATGGAGCAAATAGGATCGAAACTCTAATAAAAATAAGTCAAAAACATCAAATTACTATTGTACCTGCTATAGTGAATTGCAATAATACGAGCTATAGTGGTTTAACAATAGTGCTCAGCGCCACAACACCCAAAAATGAGTGTTGTGGCACCTGAAACAGTATCTACAGCGCCCAGAATTCAAAGCCACGGTACATGAATAGTAGTTACACATGAACAGTATTTTTGCTACAGTAACTTGTGAACAGTAAACCTAATCTGACTTGTATTTGATGTTTAACCATAATTTTAAAACATAAACCTAAAAATAGAAGGTCAAATACCCTAATTAAGGGGATGGGGAAAGAGAAAAAAGAAGAATCAAGAGGGGAGAGATAATAGAGAGAGAAAGAGCAATATTTAGAGAATTAAAAAGACTAGAAGATTGAAGGCTGCAAAACAATTAGTTCTATCTTTCAACTCTTTATCTTTCTAGTTTTCTATGATTTTCATGGTGTTATTATAAATAAGCTCTAAAATTCTTTATTTCACTATGGCCTAAGAGTTTTATATTTAGGGTTAGACTTTTGAACCTAAGTATATAGTTGGATTTTATTACTTCTAAGTTTATGAACTTAGTACATATAATTGATTCATTTTATCTTGTATTTAATGCTTTCATTATATCTGACCAATATTATGAATGATTGAGGAACCGTGATGAACTTGATAAAGGAATTCATGTGTTTAGCCTATGATAGTTTGATGCATGATCATAAGGCAGTAATTATGAGTTCCATGTATGATAGACATATACTTAGATGACATGTATGACATAATTTAGACTTTATCTTAATGAAATACATTCTAATTTAATTACCATATATATATATAGGTGATTGTTAGAATACATAATATAATCACTAGACCATTGATAGAGACTTGTGATGAGATTAGTGTCTAAGCCAACAATTCATATTAAGTGATTAACTAAGCTATTAATGATTCTAATGAAATATTAGGAGATGAATTTATACCCTAAATTATTATCTTTTGGTGAATTTATCTCTTGTTGTTATTGTTTAGGTTGATTTAATTGATAGATTTAGTTTAGTTAAATAAACTTCAAATTTTAGTTTTTTGAATAAAAGTGAAGTAGTTATACTTTTAGTATTTGATTGAAAGAATTAGATTGTATAGTCCCTGTGGGATTGATACTTAGACTTTAAATCCTATATTACTTAATACGATAGCATGTACTTGCACTTAGCTACAATAGCATCAATCACACACCAATTCTCTTTCCCCAAATTTTAAGTATATCTAATCAATCTCCTAACAACATATGCTATATCAAGCCTAGTATTATTCATCAAGTACATTAGACAACTTATTATTTACAGATCTAATTGTCATTATGGTTAGTATTCTTAGATAGTTTGCTAGTTGCATCATAAGGTTAACTGCTAGTTTGCATCATAGGTAACCAAACCTCTTTAGGAATTTGTCCACATAGTGTTCTTGGGATACAGAAAGACTATTACATGTTCTCATTATCTTAATCTTAAGAATTATATCTGCTTCTCCTATATCTTTTATATCAAACTTACTTGACAGAAATCTCTTAGTCTTATTTATCACATATTAACTATAAGCATGTCATCCATATAGGGACATATGATGACATAATTGTTAGTATTAAATATTTTGAAGTATACACACTTGTTTGAATAATTTATTATAAAACTATTTGACACAAGAAAATTGTCAAAGTTTTCATGCCATTGTTTTGGTTTTTGTTTCAAACCATACAAAGATTTGACAAGCTTACATACTTTGTGCTCTATACCAACTATCATACAACATTTAGGTTGTTCCATAAAAATCTCATCTTTTAAATTATCATTTAAAAAAAAGTAGTTTTAACTTCCATTTGATGTATACACAAACCATGAATTGCAGCCAATGCAATTAAAATTCTTATGGATATAATTCTTGTTACAGGAGCATAAGTATCAAAGTAATTTAAGCCTTTCTTTTATATGAACCCTTTAGTAACTAAACTTGCTATATATTTCTCAATAGAGTCATCAACCCTTAACTTCTTTTGGAAGATCCATTTACAACCAGCAGCTTGGTTCCATAAGGAAAATCAACTAATTGCCCTACATGATTACTTATTATAAAATTAATCTCATCTTTTATTGCGTTTTTCTATAAAAGAGTATCCTGAGAGGTCATTGCCTCTCTATAAGTGTGTGGATTTTCTACTATAAGACAGACATAGAAATCATTACCAAAATTTGTGGCTTTTCTCACTCTTTTAATTTTTCTAAGTTTATTACTAGACTCTTTCGGAGGATCTTTATTCAAATGAGAAAAACATTTTATGGTTTAGATTTATTAGGAAAATTAATCTTAAAGAATTTTGCATTATTAGATTATATTATTTTCTTTGCATTAAACAAATTAATATGATCTTCTAATACCAAGAATTTATATACAGCATTATTCTGGACATATCTTATAAACATACAATCAATGGTATTAAGTCTCCATCTATTTCCTTTTAGGATTTGAAATGAAGACCTTAACAAGACATTCTCACACTTTGAGGTATGATGGGTTAGGTTTATAACCTTTCTATAACTTATAAGATGTAACTCTATTTTTCTAGTATAGAATTCTACTTGGTATGTGGCAAGCAATTAGCATTGCTTCCTCTTACAAGTTTATAGGAGCCATAGAATTTATTAACATACAATTCATCATATCTTTTAAAATTTTATTTTTTCTTTCAGCCACTCCAGTTGATTTTGGAGAATATAGAAGTGTAACTTTATGGATAATTCTATTGTCTTCATAATATGAATTAAACAAGTTATACGCATATTCTCCTCATTGATCAGTTCTTAACCTTTTGATTTTCTTACCAAGTTGATTTTCTTACCAAGTTGATTTTTAACTTCTTATTTGTAGATTAAGAACTTATCAAATGACTCATCTTTATTTCTTAATAGATATATTTTGGTATATATATATATATTAAGAAATCATCTATAAAGATTATATAAAATATTTTTTCTCCTCTAGTCATATTATCCTTTAGATCACCAAGGTCACTATGAATTAAATAAGTAAGTCAGTTTCTCTAAAAGCAATTGGTTTATAACTTTTCTTTATAAATATCTTCTACACATATATGACACTTATGAACATTATTTAAATTCATATTACGAAGTAAACCAACACTTTTCATTTTTCTCAAATAAAAATAATTCAAGTGATCTATTCTATCATGTCATGTATCAAAGGACACAACAATATAAATTGAAGAAGTACTTTCATTAAACTTTGAATCAATAAACTTTTGGTCATTACAACTTTGACTTCTTTAAATAAAAATAAACTTTGACTTCCTTTACCAAGCATAAATATAGAAATAAGATTGTATCTAATGTTAGGAACATGCAATACATTGTTTAATATAAAAGTTTTTCCAGAAGTTAATTTAAAAGAACCTTTCATTTTTTCACCACAGGTGCAAGATGAGAATCACCACAATAAACTTGTTCTTCTCATTCTCTTACTTGAAAAGCATTTTTGTCACCACATATATGTCTTGTGATTCCAGAATCGATGACCTAGTCTTTGTTGCTATTGACAACCATGTTTACTTGGGAAACCTCAATAGCGATAATCACATTATCTCTCTCTACCAAATTGGCTTTAAGAGTTTTATTGTTTCCTTTCTTATCTTTTTTTCTGTACTTACATTGATAAGCAAAATTGTCACTTTTACTACAAACAAAATAATTACTTTTCTTCTTGAATTAGAGTTTTTGAATTTTTAAAGTAAGGTTTGTTTGTGGACTTTTGATATTTTTTACTAGGATTAGTATCATTTTCAACCAAATTGGCCTTAAAATTTCTTTGTCCTTCTTGTTATTCTCTCATTGGTGACTCTTCTCTTTAATTCTAATATGTACAATAGAATCTTCCAACTTCAAATGTTTTCTTTTATACTTGTTGTCTTCTTGTAATCTTTCTAAGAATCAGATAATTTTTCAATTAAGCAACTAGCCACAAAAGGCTTAGAGAGAACAATACCCTCATTCTTTAAATTATTAATTATTAAATAACAATCATGGATTTGAGATGCCACATCTCTTTCCTCGGATATTTTAAACACTAAAAATTTAGCAATTACATACTTTTAGGCACTAGCATCTTCAACGATATATTTCTTCTTTAATTGTGCTCAAATTTCATGTGCATCTTTATATTTTGAATAAAATCATATAACTCATTTGAAAGGTTGTGTAGAATTGTATTTTTTCATATCTTGTTTGCTTTATTTTATTTGGAAAATTTTTCTTTGTAATTTATTAGCATTGGCCTATAAATGAGGTTATATGAGATATTCCATCATGTTTATCACATCCAGAGTGTCAAATACCTAACTTGCCATCTCTTGAAGTGTTTCCCACCGAAAAGAGAAATTTTTATAGCCTCAGATAAAGATTTGGCTACAACCGATAAAGATGAAATCACTAATTATAATTAGGATATAGTTTTAAGATTATTGTAAAAGTGGATGTAAAGATACAACTACTTTCTTTGTCAAGACGTGCTATTGCATTGTCCTTAAAACTATTTCAACCCCTACAACGATCTTATTCTAGGTGGAAATAGATTTTGAATGATAGGAAAATTTTTAGGATTCAATTATAATGTAATTGCAAAGTTGCACACAAACAGAATTACTTAGACCAAAAGTAAGACTTTAAAATGAAATTTAATGAATTAGTAAATAGTAAGAGAATCAAAGAGAATGAGATTGTATGTATATCTCATTTGAGATGTGCCTGCAATATATAGAGATGAGATGCCTCTTATAATAGACATAAAACTTCTTCAAAGGACCACAATGGTTGGAACATTTGGTGACTTTTCTCAAATGTCACATCTGTAGCAATTTTGACATCATAGCCCCCAGAATTGGCACCGCAATGCTCAACACTTGCCAAGTCATGTGAAAACCCTAACTGAGCAACGCGACGTTCATCATCTAGAGTAGTGACGCTCAAGGTTCTATCTTAAGCGCCGTGATGCCCAAGTTATTTTTCCAACAACTTGGTTTTTTCCTTCTTGATTCGTTTCTCCTATTTTGTGTACTTGAAATATATTTGTTTATTTAAAATACACTTAAAATATCCAACAATATAAGCCTAGGAATAACTAAACAAGAACTTTACTAGAATAATTATGCTCTATTTAACTATAATCTCGTCATTAATCAGTTAAGATGTAAAAAGGAAATAAGGATCAGGAAGAACAAAAGAAAAACAATGATAAGAGAATTTTATAAAAAGTCATGTAACTATACAGATCAAATTGAAATTAACTTTTTTTTATAGATGATTTAGTGATAAAATGAACAAAAAAAGAATATTTTTTTATTTTTTAACAACAATAGTAAAATAATATAATAAGTATTTTTTAAAAATTAAAAAAATTAATCAACTAATAAATACATAATTTATCGTTTGGGATGTAATTTTTGGGTTCAAAATTTAAAAAATATAATATTACACTCTCTACAATAGAAATTTCTTTTAAATGACTTGTACATCAATTTAGATAACCATTTTTTTTTATAAAAAAAATGGTTAACTCATCAGTAGTTATTAATTATAATCATTCTTATTTTTAGAAGCATAAAGTTATTTTTTGGGTTTTCTCATTTTTTTTTTATATGAAGGATTGGGGATTCAAACTTAAGATTACTAGAATGCATTGCAAGCCCTTTTACCACAAAGTTATTTAAGCAAGTGCTTTTTTTTTATGAGTTTTCTTAAGCAACACACAAATTAAACCTCAACTCCAACAATAATATAATGCTACACTTTGAGCATTACAAATTGATGTGTCAAATAACTATTAAGTGTATTGGGATTTTAAGCGTGCACTCTAAAAACCCACTAAATGTTTTGCTAAAGAATTCAATCATAAATAAACAAGAATAAGAAAGATCATACAATCAAAGAGATAATCAGGCAATCACACTAAAGAAAGCACAAACAATATACGTGGTTCGGCAATAACCACCTACGTTCAAGGTGGATCTCAAGATCATAACTTTTTTTTCATTTCTTTTATAAACAAATAACTTCTACAAAAGATTACAAGAAATTTCTAATAGTCTAGAGTTCTCATGGATTTATACCACATTATTTTGTGCACTCAAAGTACTCAAGTGTAACCTAAACTCTCTGTTCTATCTCTTGTTAATGCTTTTGATATTCAATCAATTTTAAAGGGTTAAAAAGGTTTATATAGTGTTAAAAATATCTCTAGAAAATATATTTCTAGTTGGAATAAGAGTTCACGTGTTAAAAAAATTCAAAACTAACTTTTGGATACAATTCTACCCGAAAATAGATAATTTCCCAAATAGGTAGTGCTGCGGCATTCTAAATCCATCACCACGGTGCTAGAAGAGATTTTGACCTAGTGCTACAAAGCTAAAAGGCCAGTGTTGTGGCATTGCATTTACTGACTTTAGCATTGAGACGCTCAAAAGTCAGTGTCGTGATGCCTATACTTAGACATGTTTGTTAGACATATAATGTTATGTTATACCCTTAAAGTATGTGAAATAACATTTTATTTGATTAATCTACATTTATTCATACGTATAATTAAGTATACATTAATGAGCCAATATTTATAAAGTATGTAATCTATATATTAGGCATATGATGCTAATACATAAGGTATAGATCACAAGTTCTTTATAAATTAAATCATGTTTACAACCATTAATGAAAAAAAGTATTTCATTATGTAAGGTTCTAGTTTTTATACTTTTTATAATGATGATTTACGTTGATCATTGAAGTTAAGAATTCGAGTAGAAAAACTAGTGTATATATTTTATTGAATGGGACTACAAAGGTTTTAATAAACTTGATTGATCTTAATAATGAGTAAATAATGAACTTACATTTATGCATTATATCTTTTGAGTTATCATAGAGTAAGATCCATATAAACAGTCAAAAGTTTGATATCTTGAAGATATAATCTCATGAGTCGTAAGAACATATATTTGCAAGATAGAATCTTATAAATAATATCCACGTAAGCTATTTGCAGTACTTGTTCATTTGAATCTGTGGCTATAATTTATTCAATAAATTATTTATTGAATAATAATATTTATTTATTAGTTTATTTATAAATATAGACATATTAAAAGTGATCATTATAGAATTTAGTGACTTAGGGGTAAATAAGTAATTAAAGAGCTAATATATTTTTTCTATGGGCTAGCTTTAATTATGGACATTAATTAGAGGGTCAATTAAGTAGTTATTATTGGTCTAAAGACCAAGCCCAACTTAAATAAAAGTGATTTTAATTAAACGGGCTTTTACTTAATAATATAGGTTACTGGAGTACATCCATTGATTTTTAGTGGAATAACGTGGGGGTTAACTTAGAAGAACTAGTGGATCATAAGATGACTAGGATTGGGCATTTTAAGTTGAAGTTAGAAAGTTCATGGGTCTTAGAGTCCCTTTATTAGCTCAAATCCTAATCAAACTCTAATTTTTTAATTATAATCTAATTCTAAATATTTAAGAGAGATTCCTATATATATATGAGAGGAAGGGAGTAGTAAATAATAATCTCAACCATAACTAGAATAATTCTTTTTACGTATTCTTATGTGGAAAAAGAATTTGGTTACTACTCTTCTCTCAGATTTGGATACTAGTGAATTTAAAGATTAAGAAAAGATCTCATGCCCATAAGCATTGAGTTTGAAGGATGAGGATAATAAAAAAGATTGTAGCCACCAATTTAAGAATTATGAAAGCAAGGAATTGAGGTAATCTTCTATCCCTATACATGTAATTATGAACAAGACAATTTGGCATCCGTAATGTTTATTTTGTTAAACATAAATTTTTTGTATTTTTTATCAACAATTAGTATCAGAGCTACTTTGTTTCATATTACGTGAAAATTTTATTTTTATATGTGGTAACAATTGTTTATTGTGGCATCAATTGCATATTTAATCTATATTTTATTTTTATTAATTATGTAATGAATGGTTATGCTCAATAATTTATGGTTAAATATTTGCTTGTATTTTTCTTTTCTTGAAAATTATAACAAGAGGGGGTGATAGATTAATATCACAATTTCTCCTCTTGGTTAATTCTTGGTGAGTCTTTAGATTGTTTTAAGCCAATTAATTGACATATGTTTTATTTGTAAATCTAACATTCAAATAAAGTTATTTATTTATTTATTATAAATAAATAAAAAGAAACAGTGAGTAAATCGCGCCTGCCACTACGGCTTGTGCAACTATACATGCTGCCACTCGTTCATGGCAGCAGCATGCATGGACACTGATCAGTAGTGGCGCGTAGCCACGACATGATGGCCAGTAGTAGTGGGGTGGCTCATTGTTGTTCCTCTTTAAACCATATTCGCGTGGCGGCGTTTGACAGCTGCACAGGAGGAGCATGGTGGCCTTAGACTCTATGCAGTTTTGATGGCAAGCATTGCTCGCTGTCTTCACTATGGCGAAGAGTCGAATGTCATCGTCTACGAGCAGTAACTGCAAGTATGCAGTAGTAGACGGTGTTTTAAGAGGTGGTGGCTAAGGTAAAGCATAGGCGACAGTTGGAATTGTGTTGTTATAAGGGAGGCGGCGTGAGGGAGAAAGAAAAAGATTATTGTGGTTTATTTTCATCCCAAAAATATCACCCAGGCCCCTTTTTGTTTTAATTAATTCTATTTTGGCCTAGTTAAGTTTGCATATATTATAAATTAATCCCTTAAAGTTTGTAAATTTTGCAAATTGGAACAAATAGAATTAGTTATTCTCACTTGACCCCCTCTAGTTTTGGGTAATTAAAGTTTGACTAAATAGCTTTGAGAAATCTAACCCTTTAGATTTCGCTGACTCTTATAACCTATTAACTCTTAGCAGTGCTAACTTTTAGCATTTATAACTTTGAGCGTTTTCAACTCTTATCCATGGTCTAAACTCCTTATAGTCATACTGATTTCGGGACTTGTTCACATCGTAGCATACATCAAGCTTTCAACAACTGATGAATATGGTATATTAGTCATTCTAACTCTTTAATATTCTGTTTACGGAGACATTCTCCTCAAAAGATGAACACAATATCTAAAAGGTATACTAGTTATCTTACAGTTAGTGAAACTGTACCTTTCTAAGACACTATCAATATACGTTAATAGGGAGAGTCCTATTAGCTTCCTAGTTCTATCTCTATAAAGCTTTATGCTAAGTATATAGAAAGCCTCTCCCATATCCTTTATGGAGAAGTTCTTACTTATATAGCTCTTTACTGATTGTAACATACCAATATCATTCTTAATGATAAGTTTATCATCAACATAAAGAACTAAAAAGACTACCATGCTCCCACTGACTTTTATATACGCACAAACTTTTTCTTCATTTGTGATGAAATCAGACTCTCTGATTACCTCATCAAAATGAAGATTCTAAATTCAAGAGGCCTACTTAAATTCATAAACAGACTTCTTCAGTCTACATGCTAGACTAGTTGTTTGGCTGGATAAAAAACCTTCAAACTATTCCATGTATATCTCTTCTTCAAGATATTCATTCAAGAATGCCGTCTTTACATCCATCCGCCAGATTTCAAAATCATAATATCTAGCAATAGCCAATAAAATCCTAATTAACTTTAACCTCGCTACTGGTGTAAAGATTTTCTCATTATTGATCCTAGACCACTGACCATAACCTTTCGCAACTAGTCAGGCTTTGAAGGTCTCTATCTCCCATCCCATCCACACTTTCTTTTATAAATCAATTTACAACCGATAAGAACTATTCCTTTTAGAAGCTCAACCAAGTGTTAGACTTGATTGTGATGTATTGAGTTAATTTCAGATTTCATGACTTTTTGTCATTTTTCTGAGTTGATGTCCAACATCACCTCTCTATAGGTTAAATGATCATTTTCTTCAACTAAGAAAACTCTAAGGGAACCTTCAGGCATCTGACCATACTTAGTAGTTGGCCTTGACATCTTTTCTGACCTATGTGGAAGGTATGTTAAATGTGTTCTACTCGATTGAGCTAGATATTCCATTGCTGGTTCATTTTAGTTTTGATTGACTTTATCAAGTTCAATTTTTCTATAATTACCACGATCCATGAGAAATTCTTTCTTTAGAAAAGTGGAATAATGAGAAATAAACATATTTCACTCCTCTGGATCATAGAACTAGTATCCCACATAATTCTTGAGATACCTTATAAACCGATACTTGTACCCTCTGGGTGCAAGTTTATCATGTTATATAACTCTTATGTAAGCAGGACAACCCAAAAGCTTAAAGTACTTATGTAATATCCAATCCCTATTAGTAGTATTGGCACTTAGATTTCGGTATAGAGCAATAAAGACACCGTAGGGTTACTCGATTTTAACCCTATTAGAAATATTTTCTTTATTGTGTGCGTGAGAGATATTAGACCTAATTTGATAATTTCACACTCGATCGGAGCGCCGGATAACCCTAGAATATTTTTGGAATTTTTCTCTATTGCCTTGGAAAAGAAAATCCTAATTTACTATATGAATTTCCATTTAAGGGTGATGTATGAATCAAGCCTTTGTTGAGAAACCTAATCTATATATTAGAGAATGGACCAATTAGAAGGAATCTCATAGATTGCCAAGTTGAAAATTCTAGTTAGTTCTTTGGACTATTCTAACTAGATAGTTACAAATGAATTAATTACATAATTAGTTTTCAACTAATGGCAAATTAGTAATTTTAAGTAAGTTGAAGGGCAAAATGGTAAATTAAGGGAGCACTATATATATGTTGGAAGTGTGTAGAAATTTGAAGAGAACAAAAAGCAACCATTTATAGTAAAAGAGAGCAAAATTTGTGCAAGGTGAAGGGGGTGCTGCTACAGTGAAATTTCAAATTTTTTTTCATGATTTTTCATGTGTAATCAAGCTAAAATAAGGTTACATACCAATCCCTAAGCTCAATTGAAGTCTCCATTAGTGGAAATTCAAGAAAAAGAGCTAAGAAAAGCATTGTTTTATGAGTTTGATAAGTGAGCTTTCAAGAATGCTTTAATTGATGTTCTTGTGTATATTCTTGGCTTAGATTAAGTTGAATTCTAATGTGGAGCTTGAAAGAGTCATCAATTTGAAGAAATTGGCAAGATAAGAATTAGGGTTTTGGTGATTTGAGTGTAGAGACTTCAATTGGTTGTAATTAGGGCTTTAGAATGAAATTGGCTTGATTTTGTTGTAATTGGAACAAGAAATTGAGAAAAGGAATGTGTTGGAACCTAGGGTGAAATTCTGCCACTTTAAGGAAGCTAGGGATTGAGTGGTGTTTTGATTGAGTTGTTGTGTGTAAATGGTGCATATTGTAAATTGAATGTATATGGTTGATGGAAAAACCAAAAATGAAGAAAATGGGACATAATTGTCCATTTTGGAAATGTGAAGGGCAATTATGTCCAACCAAGTTATAAGGCATTCAATAATTTTCAGGGCGCCGGATGGTGAGTTAGATTAGATTAAACGGTTTCGTAAATAAAAATTGGAAAGTAGTATCCATCCGAGCTTTGTGTGCTGATTAGGGCATTTAGTAGTTATATGAGATTCTAGCATTCGATTTGGTTCTAAATGTCATTTATGGCGCGTAGGTGAAGAAAATCAAGAGCGGTAACGGGAGCAGAAATTCGGAGCGAAATGGAGCGCGGAGCGGTTGTGAGTGAAAATCTACCATTTCTTTTATTTTTCGTTTATTATGTTTTTGCATAATGAATATGTATGTTTTATGATCTTTCGATGCATAAACATGATTTATGATCTTGATATATATTCATAGACATGCTTTTACATGTTCGACTTGAGAAACAGTTTTAAAATTTCTGCATCCGTTTTAAAGGCCATTGGTACCCTCAGATTGTAGTGGTGATGATTGTATTAGACCCGGCCGGTATATCCCGTGCACATGGACAGGTCTTGGGGGTGTGTCACTAACTCTGAGAAGTCGGGTTGTCGAGTCATGTGAGTAGCCTTATGTGTACGGGGTATTGTCTCGCTATATGTATGCGATGTAGGATTCCGCTGCATAGCTAGTGAGATGTCTTGAGATGTCACTGCGGGTGCTGCTAATTGAGGTACCCCGTGACCTACTCATGTGTGCGGTGCTAGTTGAGTCGCCGCATGAGTATAGAGCTTTAAGGTTACCATTGGTACAGTTTAGAAAGAAAATGGCCAAGCGAGGACTTAACTAGTTTTCAATTTACCGATAGCATTTATGCATTCATATGCACACAACAGTTATTATGTTATACAGATTCTGGATATTGTTTTCCAAAGATGTAGATAAAACCCGCTTGGTAAGATTTCATTAGCATATGATATTTGAAACCGTTTTACAGCTTTAAATCAGTTTTAGAAGCATGATTTCTGCATGTACTTTAGAATTTGCTGTCTATGCATAATGTTATTTTATTTGAAATCTTAATTGCACTCATTGAGCTCCTTTAGCTCACTCGTTTTGTGTTTTATATTTTCTAAACCCCTTCCAAGGTACAGGTCTCGGTACGCAAGCTGTTATTTCTCCTATTGCCGAGTAGTGGGCCAAATCCGAAGATCATTTTTATATATGTAAATGTGCTAAATAGCACCCTTTGCTTTCTGCATAGTAATCGTAGGCATGTATATTTGTGTGTATGTTTTGAACCAACCAGAAGAGATTTCGATATTATGATGATTGTTTTTACCTTTTTATGAGTATGCTCATTTAGTAATTTAAATGAAACTATTGAATTATGTTGGATTTGATTTGGAAAGGACCGAAGGTCCGAATTAGTAGTATTGAGAAGTGTTTGAAATAGAAGTGAAACTTCTTTGCAGGTTTTATATGAATTTTTTGAAAAACAGAGGAAACTCTGTCCGTTTTTGTTTTAAATTAAGATGTCATATTCATTTATATTACAAGACTTTCTCAGTAGTAGCAAGAACTAAATAGAGGTTCGCCTTACAGAAATTTCTTAACTTACCCAATTAGGTTCTGAGGAACTTCCGTCGGGGTGCCCGGCAGGGCCGCTGGGATCTATAGTAGAGGGTCTCGGGTTGGGTCTTGTCAACTTAAGACTTGATTTTCTCTATTTCCATATCTCATGTGTAGTGGTTGGAACAAATTTGGATGAAACTCTGTTTAATATGTGAGTAGTAGTTTCCAAAGCATTACCCGACAAGTATTCTAGGAGATCGATAAAGCTCATCATTGATCGGGTCATATCTAACAAAGTTCAATTCCTTCTCTCAGAAACACCATTATGTTGCAGAGTACCTGAAAGACTATATTGAGGGAGAATCTCATTCTCCTTTAAATAATTCATGAATTCACTATTCATGTACTCACCGCCTTGATTTGATTGAAGGCACTTGATGTACATGCTGATTTGTTTCTCTACTTTGAGTCGGAACTTTTTGAACTTTGCAAAGGTTTCTGACTTGTGTTTAATAAGAAACACGTATCCGTGTCTTGAAAAATCATCGATGAAGAGTATGAAGTATCGAAAACCACAAATTGCAGCGTGATTCATTAGACAATATACATCGCTATGTACTAATTCCAATAAATCAGAGGCACGGTGTCCAACACCCATAATGGAGATTTGGTCATCTTTCCTTGAATGTAGGATTCACAAATTGGATACGGTTCTATGGTCAGATCAGGTATCCGACCGTCCTTAACCAGATGGAATAGGCATCTCACACCTATATGTCATAATCTCATACACCACAATTTTGTTTCATTTAAAGTTGTTGAAATATAACTAGTACTATCTTGTACATTCATGATATTTCCAATTGTATTCAATGTATAATGACTATTCACTAACTGACACTCAGCTAATAATAGAACATTCATATCACATAAATATAGGGAACAATTTGTCGGGGATCTAATACATGTAGGTGTATGTATGTGCAATTGTATCTATTGTCTAAATACATATCATATATATATTATACGCGGCGGAAGCGTAAAAATTATAATAAACATAATAAATAAATATATTAATCACATTAATATATTAGTAGGATAGAGAACTCATCTCAATATGTAATGTTATACACGTAATTCCTCGGAGTCCACATGGAGACCAACTCGTGGACAATTCTAGTCACCAACTCGGTAGGCTTGGTGAGCTAGAATAGCAGCCCTATATCCAATATTGAGTTTAACTCTTAAACCCCTTTGAATTTATTTTTTTCCATGATCACCTCTTTGATAAAAAAAAAACAATTCCTGGTTTTTATTACTAGTAGCCAATAATAAAAATAATCTAGGAACTAGTTTCAACACTTAAAAACTAAATTCATAAGATATAAAATCTCCATTTCCTTCACCTATTTGCCGGCCACCCATTTTGAAACCAAGATATTTTCTTGGCTTCAAAGAAAAAAAAACCGAAATGAAGCAATTGAATTGCTTCTGCCGTTCACACAAATATATCTCACATATATATATTAAAATAAAAAATTATATTATATTATATAAATAAAGAAGTGGAAGACAACTATAAAGCAATATATAATATAATTATATTATATAATAAAATAATATATTATAATGAGATATTTTAATTATTTAATAATTAAATAATCAATGTATGAGATGACCATTTTACCCCTTATAAATAGTTACCAAGCATACTACTAGTGGGTCTCACCAAATCCCACATTTAGGCAAACTCAATCGAGGGTCTACAATGCGCTATGTGTCATTATACAATTAGTAAATAATAATTATTGACTAATTGTTATATTTAACACTTAAATACAGACATGCACGTATACCCGTGGTAGTGTTAGATATTACTGGATTAAACAATTTAATCTGGCACGCTGCTCTATTGCACAACGAGTACACTCCATATCGCGAGACTCCCTAGGTCTACGTCTGATTCGTCAAGTGGAACTATTCTATGAGTCCGTGAGCAATGCCCCACACACACGTCACGGATATTACAAATCAGTGCGTTGAACCATACAAGTTAAGGTAACAACATATACGTATAGTTCTTCCATCATGATATCCCAGCTGTACGAAGACATAGATTATCACCGTCAAATCCCCTAGTACTCATCCATGTCTTATCTCTAGACTAGTATTTTAATGAACAATATGTGCAAACTCCTTTGTCATATTGTTCTACCCTGACAAAACTCTTTCCCGAGATTAATACTTGTGGCCACAAGATTTTTTGAGATACAGTCTCGAAGCATCTGGATATCTAACTCCCTATGCGAGCTGATGGATCCCGTATCTGTACACACTAGACTCCATAAGCATCAAACCATACCTGGTGATACCCAGCAATCACACCATGAAAGGTCTGTAATATGTGTGGAACCAAAGTATAGTAGATCACTTACAAGCCCACCGTGGCACTCAAGTCAAAGGACCACGTATACTACTCAACTCAAAAGGATCCTCCATTGACGGCTTATATATGTGTCTATCAGAGGCCCTCGTGAGTCTGTCCCATATTCAGTCCTAATTAGATACCCATATGTCAATATAAGCTCCAAGCTCGCGGTCAGCTAGGAACAACCATCTATACCCTATAGGTACGACATATGCTGATCTATATTAAAGGTATCCACCAACAGACCTGCATCAGCAGAAATAGATCAGGGACAATATTTGAGAACATACTTGCGCAACTGGCATTTTCTGGCACCCGATTGCAACTCTTGTAACTATGCAGTTACTAGTATATTCCCAGGTCTATATCCCATTATAGACAAGGCTCAAACTCTTGGATGTGCTGAGTATTATAACCAGCTAACACTTAGTTGTGCTAACATTTAGCATTTATATCTCTCAGCGTGGCTAACTGTAGGCCCTTATCTAAACTCTTTCAGATCTAATCTGATCACTTTCTAATTATACAATGTCTGTAACGTTACATTGTATGGTACTATATTAATGGGTATTAGTGATTTTGTAAGAATGTAGACTTGTATAAATACATAAGTATATGTATATTCAGGGATGACATGTAAGCACCGACCCTAACAATCTCCCACTTGCTCTAGTGCCATTCCTGATGACATCTCATACACATCAACTCTACGTGTTTCATAAACACTTTTAGAGTTATGGCCTTAAAAAGTGGGTCCGCTAAATTATTTATAGAAAACTTCTACAAATAATTACATCTCGTTTATCCATGATCCCTCTAGTCATGTGAGACTCATCTCAACATAATTAGAATACTGGTGTCCTTTTAGCTTTTTAGTCTGTACAATTGCTTAGTTTTTTCATAAAAGTATGGGATATGATCCATCTATCTTGGAACTCTTTTAAGGCCAATGACAAACCTACGAATTCTCACTGTCACTTTCGTTGTGCCAATACAAATTAGCAGTGAATCCCAGTTTGGTGTAATTTTAACTCGCTTAGTACTATTAAGAATGAGCACATTCCTAAATGTAGACTCTCTATCATCTAGGTCAAACTAGAAGTCTGACTTCGTGCGTCTTTTCATTTGTAAGTCACTTTCTCCATATTTGAGAAACTTATCCTTTGTACCCACAAAGCACCTTAGGATATGTTTGACTACCATCAAATGGTGGTCACCAGAATCAAATTAAAATTGGCTCGTAACTCTTACATCCAAATTGATCTCAGGTCTCAATCACATCATAGCATACATTAAGCTCTCAAGAGTGGATGCATCTTGTGTGTTAGACACTCTAACTCACTTATATTCCATCTGAAGAGGCACTCTCCTCGAAAGATAAACACCAGGTCTAAAAGATACGTTAACTAATTGACAATTAACAAACTATACCTTTCAGATGCTATTGATGTGAAATAATTTAGGAGAGTCCTATCAGCTTCCTAACTCTATCTTTATAAAGCTTTATACCTAATATAAAGGAAGCCTCTCATAAATCCTTCATAGAGAAATGCTTATGAGTTACTTCTGACCGATTTTAATATACTGACATCATTCCCAATGACTAATATGTCATCAACAAAGAGGATTAAGAAGACTATCATGCTCCCAATGACCTTTCATGCACACTAAACCATAATCTGGCTGGACGTAAAATCTTTAGGATGTTCCATGAATATCTCTTACTCGAAGTATCCATCCCGGAATGCCTTCTTTACATCCATCTGCTAAACCTCAAAGTTATAATATGCTGCAAGAGCCGATAAAATTCTAATTGACTTTAGCATCAATACTGGTCCATAGGTTTCCTCTAAGTTGATCCCAGATCGCTGAGGATTTACCTTTCTAGAACCAATATAGGGCCTAGAAGGTCTCTACCTTTCATCTGGCTTCCATTACCTCTTTGTAAACCCTTTATAATCAATGAGAACAATTCCCATGGGTAGTTTAACCAAGTTCCAGACTTGATTCTGATGCATATAGGTAATCTTTTTGTTTTCATGGCTTCTTGCTGCTTTTCGAATCGATGTCTAACATCATCTCTCTATAGATCAAAGATGATTTTCTTTTAGCAAGAAAACTCCAAGTTCACCTTCAAGCATCTATCATACCTAAAAGGTGACCTAGACATCATTTCTGACCCATTTGGAGATGTGCTAAAAGGTCATTACTTAATTGAGCATGAGTTCACATCCTTAGTTCATTGATTACTTAGATTGACTTCACCAAGTTCAATCTTTCTATGATTCCCATGTTCTATGAGAAACTCATTTTGGTATACCGGGAAACGAACACACTTCGCTTCTCTGAATCACGAAACTAGTATCCTATTGAATTCACAGGATACTCAATGAATGTATACTGGCACCTCTTGGGTGTTGTTTATCCTGCTGAGTAACTCTTACAAAACAAGATACCCTACTGCGTAACTCTTATGTAAGAAGGACAATCCCAAGTCTAAACATATTTAAGATACGACTTCCTTCTTTTCTCTATCTCATACGGAATGGAAAAAATAGCTTTTGATGGAACTTTGCTTAATAAGTGTTGTCTTTGAAGCAAATACTCATAGATATAGATGGGTAACACTCATTATCAATCGGACCATATCTAATAAAATTCAATTCCTCCTCACCAAACATTATTATATTATGGATTACCCGGAGGACTATAGTGAGTGAAAATCTCATTCTTCCTTAAATAAATGAAAAAGCTCGCTGTTGATGTATTCACTTCCTCGATCTAATCAAAGGGATGTAACGTATATTCTGGTATGTTTGGTCATCTCCATGAATTCATTATTTATAAACTAGTTAAGTCTTTATGGTCAGATAAGAAATTCAACCATCCTTAACCAGATGGATAAGCGTCTCACGCCTATATGACCTAACCTTATATACCATAGCTCCATATTATTTAAGGATTCCGATCTACAGACATTTCTGATTATATATAATGTCTATTTATTAACTAACATTCATTTAATAAAAAATCATACTTATTATGCAATACAACTATTGTATTGTATACAAGAAGTAAGTCAAGTTGCCCAACAACTTGGACCTGCAAGAAATCATCATTTCTTACTCTTAACTTTACCTCTACAAGTTGTTTCATTCTATTCTCTCTCAATATCCATACCCAACATATTACAGATATAAGAGGGATGCACGGTATCTCATACCCAACTTGAACTAGCATTATATTCCCTAGAAATATCTATGTGTGTCAAACACAAACTTGTGCGAATCTTCCTGACAATTGTAAGGTTTCTAGGGTAATTGAGATTTCCAATACCTAACCTTACTGCAGTGGAAACACTTTCCATCTACATGCTCTTTTGTTAATCTTTGGATAAATGTTGCCTCTGAGGATTTATCTTGGGTATCCCCCTTATAGACCAGATATACTTGGAGTAGAAGATGAAGCACCTTGAACAAAAAGAGTCATACTATCTCCATTAAATCCTCTTAGGAGGTGTTATCTGAATTACCTTATGGCAAACTTTGTTCAACAATAAATCCAAATTTTTTTGAATCTAGAACACTTCTGAGATTCAAAAGCCGGTCAGAGTAATTCCTAGTACCCTTGAGTTGGACTATATCAACTATGCACACCAATTGGTTTGTAGTGGCCATTAAACTTGACAGGCCAAAATTACGGGAGATGTAAGCAGAATGGTCATTAAATCGCTAATATAATGTTTTAAATCATGGGTATACTAATTATAAATTTTCAATTTAAAACGCCCTCTCACTGCTTTACATAATCCCGGTAGTCTTTCGAACGGGAAGATAATAGTTTAAACTCTTTCAAACTATACAGTGGAAAATAGATCCCATTAAAATTTACTCGAGCCTCAGGCTATAGCAATATTGGCCTTCTTAAACCCAACAAGTAGACAACATTTGTCAATTGCATCTTATGCAACTCTTACCACTTGATCCTGAATACACCTTATCCTCACGTTATAGCAATATTGGGTAAGTGTATTCCAAATTAACTTATCAATGATCGAATATATGCTACTGATACTACCGTCACACTATAGCAATATTGGGAAATATTTTCGCATATATTTGTCTCATCTCATGTTTAGCTAGTATAGTCCAAGCCCAACCGACCAAGTCCTTCACGCTATAGTAATATTGGGAAAAGGCCGACGTGACTCGTTTAACACCTTATTGACAAGACGGATCAGAATAAAACATTATCTCATAATGTAATATTCTTTAATCTGATTAAGAGAGATTTTTGTGTATCTTAGGTCTCTATCTCATAGGAAGGGTGATTCTCAATTAATTAAAATTTCTATGAAAGCACAACTAACCCCACCAATAGGGCTCCCATTATAGTTACCAATATAGAAAAATTAATCCTGGTTTATAATGCAGACCGATAACTCTTTATCATTGCATCTCATAAACTCCGATTTATAATGTGGACTGATAACTTTTATCACTACATCTCACAAATCTACACATGCAAAATTAAATTTGAAATATTGTTCAAAAATACTGTAGCGGTGAACAATAAAAATTACTGTTCATGTATGACTGTTCAAGTGAATAGTACCCCCATGGCGCCAACTCCTATCGCTGTAGTGCTGGCAGGTTGACCTCCAACGTTGCGGCACTAGCCCCCTGGCGCTACAGCGCCTAGTGCACACTCATAGGAATACACATTATATATACCCTAAATGGCTCTAATACCATTATTTTCGGGGATCTAATACATGTCTGTGTATGCATATGAATTGTGTCTATTGCCTAAAATACGGATCATATACCTATTATACGCAGTAGAAGCGTAAAACTTACAATAAACACAATAAATAAATATATTAATCACATTAATATATTAGTAGGATAAAGAACTCACCTCAACGTGTAACGTTATACACGTAATTCCTCGGAATCTGTATGGAGATCAACTCGTGGGCAGTTCTAGTCATTAATTCGGTGGGCTTGGTGAGCTAGAACAGTAGCTCTATATCTAGCACTGGGTTTAACTCTTAAACCCCTTTGAATTTATTTTTTCATAATCAACTCTTTGATCAATAAAAATAAATTCCTGATTTTTGTTACTGGTAGCCAATAATAAAAATAATCTATGAACTAGTTTCAACACTTAGAAACTAAATTCATAAGATAGGAAATCTCCATTTCCTTCACCTATTTGTCGGCTACCCATTTTGAAACCAACATATTTCCTTGGCTTCAAAGAACAAATAACCGAAATGAAGAAATGAAGCAATTGAATTACTTCTCCCGTTCACACAAATATATCTCACATATATATATATATTAAAATAAAAAATAATATTATATTATATAAATAAAAAAATGGACGACAACTATAAAGCAATATATAATATAATAATATTATATAATAAAATAATATATAATATAATAATATATTATAATGAGATATTTTAATTATTTAACAATTAAATAATCAATGTGTGAAATGATCATTTTACCCCTTATAAATAATTACCAAGCATACCACTAGTGGGTCCTATTAAATCCCACACTTAGGTAAACTCAATCGCGGATCCACAATGCGCTACGTGTCATTATACAATTAGTAAATAACAACTATTGACTAATTGTTATATTTAACGTATAAATACATACACACACGTATTCCCGTGGTAGTGCTAGATATTGCTAGATTAAACAATTTAAACCAGCACATTGCTCCAGTGCACAACGAGTACATTCTATATCGCAGGACTCCCTAGGTCTACGCCCGATTCATCAAGTGAAACTATTCTATAAGTCCGTGAGCAATGCCCCACGCACACGTTACGGATACTACAAATTAGCGCATTGAACCATATAAATTGAGGTTACAACACATACGTATAGTCCTTCCGTCATGATATCCTGGATGTGCGGAGATATAGATTATCACCGTTGAATCCCCTAGTTCTCATCCATGTCTTATCTCTAGACTAGTATCTAAATGAACAATATATGCAAACTTCTTCGCCATATTGTTCTACCCCAAATTTTTGAGATACAGTCTCAAAACATCTGGATATCTAACTCCTTATGCTAGCTGATGGATCCCGTATTTGTACATACCAAACTCCATAAGCATCGGACCATACCCAGTGACACCCAAACAGTCACACCATAAAATTTCTGTGACATGCGTGAAACCAAAGTATGGTGGATCACTTACAAGCCCATCGTGGCACTCAGGTTAAAGGACCACGTATACTACTCAACTCGAAAGGATCGTTCGTTGATGACTTACATATGGTGTCTATCGATGGCCCTCGTGAGTCTGTTCCATATCCAGTCCTAACTAGATACTAAATGTCAATACGAGCTCCAAGCTCACGGTCAATTAGGAACAACCATCTATACTCTATAGGTATGACATATTCTAATCTATATTAAAGGTATCCATCGATAAACCTGTATCGGCAGAAATATATTAGGGACAATATTCGAGAACATACTTGTGCAACTGACATTTCCTAGCATCTGATTACAACACTTGCAACTATGCAGTTACTAGTATATTCTTAGGTCTGTGTCTCATTACAGACAAGACTCAAACTCTTAGATCTTCTGAGTATTATAACCAGCTAACACTTACATGTACTAACATTTAGCATTTATATCTCTCAGCGTGGCTAACTGTAAGCCCTTATGACAGGACCCGACCCGAGACCCTCTACTATAGATTCCAGCGGCCCTGCCGGGCACCCCGACGGAAGTTCCTCCGAACCTAACTGGGTATGTTGAGAAATTCCGCGAGGCGAACCCTTTTGAATTCTTGTTACTACTAAGAAGATCTAGTAATATACAGGAAAATGACATCTTAATTTTAAAAACAAACGGACAGAGTTTCCCCTGTTTTTCGGAAAATCCATATAAACCTGCAAAGAAAGTTCACTTCTAATTCCAACACATCTCAATTCTACCAATTCGGACCTCCGGTCCTTTCTAAATCAAATCCAACACAACTCAATTATTTCGTGTAAATCATAAAATAAGTATAATCATAAAAAGTAAAAACAATCATCATAAACTAGAAATCTCTTCTTCTTGATTCAACACATACTTACAAATATACATGCCTACAACTATTATGCATAAAGTAAAGAGTGCCATTAGCACATTTACATGTACAAAAATTATCTTTGGATTCGGCCCACTACTCGGCGATAGGAGAATCAGCAGCTTGCGTTCCGAGACCTGCACCTGGGAAAGGGGTTTAAAAACACAAAACATAAAATGGGTGAGCTAAAGGAGCTCAGTGAGTGTAAATGAGATTTCAATTACAAGAACATTATACAAAGATAGCAATATCTAATGTTCATGCAGAAATTATGCTTCTAAAACGGATGTAAAACTGTAAAATGGTTTCTAATATCATATGCTAATGAAATCTTGCCGAGCGATTTTATCTACATCTTTGGAAAACTATATTCAGAATTTGCATAACATAATAACTGCTGTGTGCATATAAATGCATAAATGCTATCGGTAAATCGAAAACTAGTAAAATCCTCGCTCGGCTATTTTCTTTCTAAATAGTACCAATGGTAACCCTAAAGCTCTATACCCACGCAGCGACTCAACTAGCACCGCATACGTGAGTAGGTTACGGGGCACCTCAACTAGCAGTACCCACAGTGACATCTCAAGACATCTCAAGACATCTCACTGGCTATGCAGCGGAATCCTACATTGCATGCATATAACGAGACAATATCCCGTACACATAGAGCGACTCACATGACTCGACATCTCGACTTCCCAGAGTTAGTGACACACCCCCAAGACCTGCCCATGTGCACGGGATATACCGGCTGGGTCTAATACAATCATCACCACTATAATCTGAGGGTACTAATGGCCTTAAAACAAATGCAGAAATTTTAAAAATGTTTCACAAATCGATCATGTAAAAGCATGTTTATGAATATATCAAGATCATAAATCATGTTTATGCATCGAAAGCTCATAAAACATACATAGTCATTGTGCGAAAACATAATAACCGAAAAGTAAAAGAAATGTCAGATTTCCACTCACAACCGCTCCGCGCTCAATTTCGCTCCCGATTCCTGCTCCCGTTAACGCTCTCGGTTATCCTCACCTACGCACCATAAATGACATTTAGAACCAAATCGAACACTAGAATCTCATTTAACTACTAAATGCCCTAATCGGCATACAAAGCCTGGATGTAAACTACTTCTCGATTTTAGTTACGGAGCCATAATCGAAACTAACTCACCATCCGGCGTCCTAAAAGTTATTGAACACCTTATAATTTGATTGGACATACTTGCCCTTCACCTTTCCAACATAGACAATTATGTCCCATTTTCTTCATTTTTGGGTTTTTTCATCAACCATATACATTCAATTCACAATATGCATCATTTACACACAACAATTTAATCAAAACACCATTCAATTCCTAACTTCCCTAAAGTGGCAGAATTTAACCCTAGGTTCCAACACATTCCTTTTCTCAATTTCTTGTTTCAATTACAACAAAATCATGCCAATTTCATTCTAAAGCCCTAATTACAACCAATTGAAATCTCTACAACAAAATCACCAAAAACCCTAATTCTCACCTTGCCAATTTCTTTAAATTGATGACTCCTTCAAGCTCCACACTAGAATTCAACTCAATCTAAGCCAAGAATACACATAAAAACATCAATTAACACATTCTTGAATTCTCACTTATCAAACTCATAAAAGATGCTTTTCTTACCTCTTTTTCTTGAATTTCCACTAATAGAGACTTCCATTGAGCTTAGGGATTGGTTTGTAACCTTAATTTAGCTTGATTACATATGAAATATCATGGAAAAAAACTTGAATAGTCACTGTAGCAGCACCCCCCTTTGAAGCTCGAATTTCTCTCTTTTTTTTTGGCTAAGTGTTAGTTTTGATTTCTCTTCAAATTTCTACACACTTCTAACATATATATAGTGCTCCCTCAATTGACCATTTTGCCCTTCAACTTACTTAAAACTTCTAATTTGCCATTAGTTAAAAACTAATTATGTAATTAGTTCATTTGTAACTATTTAGTTAGAATAGTTCAAAGAACTAACTAGAACTTCCAACTTGGCAATCCATGAGATTTCTTCTAATTGGTCCATTCTCTAATATATGGATTATGTTTCTCAACAAAGGCTTGTTCCATACATAACCCTTAAATGAAAATTCATGTAGTAAATTAGAATTTTCTTTTCCAAGCCAATAGAGAAAAATTCTAAAAATATTCTAGGGTCGTCCGGCGCACCGATCGAGTATGAAATTACCAAATTAGGTCTAATATCTCTCACATGCACTATAAAGAAAATATTTCTAGTAGGATTAAAATCGAGTAACCCTACGGTGTCTTATTTGTTCTATACCGAAATCTAGGCGCCAATACTACTAATAGGGATTGGATATTACACCTTATCTAAACTCCTTTAGATATAATCTGAACACCTTCAGATTGTACAATGTCTGTAACGTTACATTGCATGGTACCATATTAATGGGTATTAGCGATTTAATGGGAATGTACACTTGTATAAATACACAAGTATATGTACATTCAGGGATGACATGTAAGTACAGACCTTAACATATGCATATGACCCTAACAGCGATTGGAGAATCAAGTTATTCCCTAGGTTTTGTTCAGAGAAATATTCATAGTCTCTAGTCTCTTGATTAATCCAATCATCTTAAGCACTTGGGAACTCACTGGATTGCCCTTGGAGAGCCTAGGCTGAAAAAGTGCTTTGGCTGCCCTGTAAATCTCAACCTAAGATTAATCACCAAAGAGCTTTTTCAGATTAAACATAATGCTGCCAGCACTGTCTATGCGAACATGCTTCTACTGCAGCTCAGTGGACATCGAGGCGAGGATATAAGATTTAACTTTTAAATAATCATCTAACCATTTCTGATACGTCGCCTTTTTCTCCAGGGTAGCAGTATTAGAAACACCTCTAGGCGGTCTCTAATCATTAACATATCTAAGCTTTTTTGAATCTAGAACGATTCATAGATTTATGAGTCAATCTGAATAATTTTTTGCACCCTTGAGTTGGAGTGCATCAAGTATGCGCACCAAATGGTTGGTGGATGACATAATATCTTCACAAAATAAAAAAAAATTAGAAAAGGTCAATGGATATAAAATTATTAAATCGCTAATAAAATATTTTAAATCATGGATATAACAATTATACATTTTCAATTTAAAATACCCTCTCACTTCTTTACATAATCCTTTTAATTTCTTAAACGGGATAACGATAGTTTAAACTCCTTTAAACTATACAGTGAGAGGTAGACCCTATTAGCATTTTACTCAGGCCTCACATTGTAGCGATCTATGCCTCTGTAAACTCAAAAAGTAGACAACTCTTGTCAATTGCATCTCATGCAACTCTTAATCCTGATCCTAAATACACCTTATCCACACACTGTAGCGATCTAAAGTAAGTATATTCTAAATTAACTTGTTAATTATTAAATATATGTTATCGATACTACCCATACACTGTAGCAATCTAGGGTAATACTTTCGCATATATTTGCCTAATTTCATGTTTAATAGGCATATAGTAAATAATGCCAACTAAATCTCTCACACTGTAGTGATCTTGGGAAAAGATCGATATGTTCTATTCTAATATTGTATTGATAAGAATGACCATTTAAAATATTATTTTATAATATAATAAAATTCAATCTGATTAAGATAGATTTTTATTCATTGGCTCCTATCTTATGGGAAGGTGATTTCTCTATCAATCATTAATTTCTATGCAAACACAACTAACCCCAACCAGTAGTGTTTCTATTGTGGTTACCAACACAGAGAAAAATGTTCCTAATTTATAATGTAGACCAATAACTCTTATCACTGCATCTCAATCAGTCATTAATTTCTATGTGTACTATGTCAATGCTGTGATGTAGGGCTTCTAGCTTTACAGCACTGAAGGTAGTGCCCCTAGTGTTACGACGCTAGCTTTTTAGCGCTGTGGCGTTGGAGGTCAGAACCTCTAGCGTTGCGGCGCCAAGAATGAACGTTGCGACGCTAGAGCCTAGAAACCCCAGTGTTGTGGCATTAAACATGAATGCTACAGTGTTACAGCAGTTCATTACAACAAATTGTACATTTCAACACTTGAAATGCACCATTTGAGCCTCAAAACCAATCCAAACACATATCTAATACTCAAAAATACGAAAATCAACACAAGTTATACTCTGATACCATTTGAAAGTGTCTATTATTTCTACAGTGTATACATGTGGTATTGTGTTCATACAATATACATACATATCATATACGTATATATATGCATCAAACAAGCAGCAAAAGTCATAATACAAGTTATGAACACAATTTAATCGCATTTTAATCAAATTAAAATAGAAATGAGAAATTTCACCTTTGAAGCTTTTACACTATTAATTCTGGGAATCCGCTTGAAGTGAAGCTCGTTGACAGTTCTAGTGATCAATGGAGTAGGTTCGATCAACTAATAGAGCAGCACAGTCCAATTTGGTTTAACACTTTAAACCCTAAAGCTATTTGTTCTCTCCTTGATCAACTATTGATAAAAAAATTAAAATGCTGGTTTGCATTAATGGCTAAACCCTAGTTAGAGAAGAAGAAGGCAACGAATTCAACACTTGAATTTCACTGAAAGAAATAATTTTCTCTCACTTATTTCTCTCTTTAGGGCCGGCCACTTACATAGTAAAATTAACCCTAATTTGTCTTTTATTTCACATATATACATATTATTATTATTTATCCTAACCATGGTCAACAATTGACCATACTAAGGTGACATACTTGGCTACCATGCATATAGTATAGTAATATATAATTGATCTAACTATGGTTAACACTTAACTGTGGTTGGGTCAAGTAAACTTAGCCACCAAGTTTACAAATATCAAAATATATATTTATACTATAATATTAAATAATAATTAAATAAATATTAACTCAACTTTAATTAACTATTAACCATGGTTAAGTTGTATATTATTTAATATATTATAAAATATCTTGATTATTTAACTATTAAATAATTATATATGTAAAATTATCAAAATGCCCTGGTTAATAAGTAAACCCTCTGGTAGATTCCACTAAACTACACGCTTAGGTGAACTCAACTATAGGCTCACTATGTGCCATGTATCTCTAGTTAATTGGTCAATAACAATTATTAACTAATTATTGTATATAACACTTAAGTATGGACATATGCGCATCCTGAGTGTTTCCCAAATAAATATTCGGTTCTTGTTGAGTTTTGCTTGATTGAACTATTCAATCTAATACATTGCCCTAGTGCATAATGAGTACACTTCATATTGCGGGACTCTTTAGGTTTATACTCAATTCGTCAAATAAAACTATTCCATAAGTCCGTGATCAATGCCCTATACACATGTCACGAATATTACAAATTAATGTGTTAAACCATACAAGTTGAGGTCAAAGCGCATATGTATAATCCTTCTGTCAACTATACCCTGGATGTGCGGGGATATAGATCTACATTGTCAAATCCCCATATGCTCATCCATGATCTCATCTTTAGATTCATATTTCAAGGAATAATATACACAAACTCCTTTGCTATATCGTTCAACCTTGTGGGAAACTCTTTTCCCAAGTTTATTGCTTATGGCCCTAAAATTTCCTAAGATACAATCTTAGAGCATTAGGTATACAATCCACCTATGTGAGTTGATGAGTCCTATATCTATGTATACTAGACACCATAAACATCAGATCATATCCAGCGACACGTAGCGGTCAGACCATGAAAGGTCTTTGACATCCGTGGAATCAAAGTTCAGTGGTTCAACCACAAGCCCACTATGGCGCTAAGGTTAAAGGACCATGAATACTACTCAACTCGAGAGAATCTACCATTAACGGTTTCATAGGATATCTATTAGGGTCCTCGTGAGTCTGTCCCATATTCAGTCCTAACTGAATACTCGTATGCCTATATTATGGTCAGCTAAGAATAACCATCCGTACCCTGTAGATATAGACATGCACTAATATATGTGAAAATGATTCACCAACAGACCTGCATTTATGGAAATAAATCAGGAATCGGTGTTTGAGAACACACTTGCATAATTACATTTTTCTAGCACCAATTGTAACTCTTTGTAACTATGTCATTACTAGTGCACCCTTAGATCTTTGTCCCATTGTAGAAAAGGCTTTAACTTTTAGATTTTGCTAACTCTTATAACCTGCTAACTCTTAGCAGTGCTAATTTTTAACATTTATAACTTTGAGCATTGTTAACTTTTAGCCCTGGTCTAAACTCTTTTAGGCCAGATATAAACTCTTTCAGATCATATAATATTTGTAATGTGACAAGCATCTGTACCATTTAATATAGGTTATTAGCGATTTAATAAAATATATATTGTATAAATATTATCAAATAAGTTTTCAGATAAACAAGAATGACATGTAAACACATACTTTTACAATACATTCAACTTAGGCTTATTGATATCCTCTCTACGGAGATCTTTTCAATTAAATCTAAGAGTTAAATAATCGGTTGATTATTAATAATAATAAATTAGTATGGCACTAGTATGATTCATTACAGATACGATCACCTTACAGAGGCGTATTCTGAATAGAAATTGGATTATCGATGCATAATGTAGTTAAAGAGTTCTACATAAATGCATTTCATATATTCATGCAAAAGTTACACATGCTATATGATAATGTATACTCATGTATGAATTTATTTTTCAGAATCATTCCTTCATTAAGCCCACTAGCATCCATTCTTAACCAAAAAAAGTTAACTGAGAATAATTATGTAGATTGAGAAAGAAACTTAGATATTGTACTCACGGTAAAACAAATATAGATATATCTTTAACTAATAAATTCCCTTCAAAACCTAATAAAAATGCACCCCAAGATGAAATAGATGCTTATAATAGTCACTTGACTAAGGGCCCATCTTTCTCTTTTGGTCTCAATCCTAAGGGAAAAAATAGTAAAAAGAAGAAGAAAAACAAGCCAAAGAAAGTATCTAATTCAGGATCTGTGCAAATTCATAAAAAAGAAGTAAGTCTAATAGGAAAATGTTTCCAATGTGGCATAAAAGGGCGTTGAAAGAGAAACTGTCATTTAATTAAGTTTTCAATAGCTAAAAGGATTGTTTCACCGTCTGATAATATTCTTGTCATTGAGACATGTTTGGCGGTTGACTCTACAAGATTTCTGAATAATTGATTATGTAGCTACTTATCATATTTGTAATTCGTTGCAAGGGTTTTAGGAAATCAAATCACTCAATGAAGGAGAAATCAGTATTAGGCTAGAAAATGATGAAACTATTGCAACCAAGACAATGAGAGTTGTTCAACTTTATTTTGATGATTTTAGGACTTTAGTATTAAAGGATTTTTTGTTAGTACTAGAACTCAAATGCAATTTGTTTCAGTTAATTATTTGAATAAATTTGGTTATTCTGTTATTTTTTACTCAACTATAGCGATAAAAAGAAATAAGTCGTTTATATATTCTAGTACACTAATTAACAATCTATACCGCATATATTCTAAAATCAACTCACTGTATGACACGGAATTGAATAACGAATTTAATTACCACAAGAGGATTAAAATTTCTTTCACAAATTAAATATATTTATGGCATCTATGTCTTGATCATATTAGTCTAGATAAAATTCAAAGACTAGTCAAAAATGGACCTTTGAGTTCATTAGATATTGAACCATTATCAAATTTGTGAATCCTGTATAGAAGGTAAAATAACCAGTAATGCTAAAGGTAATAGAGCTATTAAAACGTTAAAATTAGTAAACTCTGATGTGTGTGGGCCGATCAGCACACAAGTTTGAGGAGGTTATAAATATTTCATCACTTTTATTGATGAATATTCTAGATTTTGTTATGTGTAACTAATGTGCTACAAGTTTGAGGCGTATGATAAATTAAAAGAGTTTCAAGCAGAAGTAAAAATGCAATTAAAAAAACACATAAAGATCTAATCAAGGTGGCGAATACCTCTATAGTGAGTTTAGGACCTATTTATCAGATAATAAAATATTATCCCTGTTGACTGCACCAAGGTCACCCCAGATACATAACCATGTATCTTCTTAATTTAATTTCATCTAAATCAGTCCCTAAAATATCCTTGAAAATGTGGATAAGTCACAAACTAAGTTTATGTCGTACATATATATATATATATATATATATATATAGTTTTTTAGTATATTTGCTAAAGGGGAAGACAAATAAGCTAAAATTGAAGTAAATTTATTTGTTTATTGGCTATCTTGAATGAATAAGAGAGAGTAATTTTTTGTAGTTCTCAAAATAAGAAAGTAATGGTTATTACTAATGTAATCTTTTTGAAGAAGACTATATAAAAGACTTCAAATTTAAGAGTAAGATAATTCTTTATGAATTATATAAAAACTCTAGGATTGTGCTTAGGAGAGTCAATAAGTTAACTTCTAATTTAAATTATAATAACTAACCAGAGCTAGTTATAAAACAACCACCACTGGTACTTCGTAATAGTGAGAAGATTATTAGACATTCAATTAAATATATATTAATTAGAGAGTTTTTTTAAATAATTTTTAATAAATATGAACTAGATCCCACTAATTATAATAAAATAATAATTAATAAAAAATTCAGACAATTGATATAAAACTATAAAATTAGAGATGAATTTCATATATTCTAATAAAATTTGAGAATTTGTAAAGAAATTTCAACTCATAGAATATAAATGATTCTAAAACAAAAAAATAAATAAATAACTTTTAAAACTAGGCTCGTTCAAAATGGTATACTAAAATTTTAATATCGATATTTAAAATCCGTAACATAGAATATACACCGGAACTTTGAAACACACTTCGTTTAAAAAAGGTTATAAATAAATACAAAACTAATTTGTTTTAGAAAAAAGAACAGATGTAATCGGACCACCAAACGAGGTCATCGATCTATAACAAAGGCGGTGCAGGGGAGAAGGAGAAGCAGAGATGGGGATCAGATTCATATTGATGGTGAACAAACAAGGCCAGACTCGTCTCGCCCAATACTACGAATGGCTCACTCTCGAAGAACGACGCGCCCTCGAGGGCGAAATTGTTCGCAAATGCCTCGCTCGCACCGAACAACAGGTCATTTTCCCACCAATTATCACCTTCTTTTTTTAATCTTCAGATCCTTCTAATTCGAAATTGGGTCAGGCCGAGATTTTTTTTTAATTAGTATTTGTAATTATACATTGCATCTCTACCTAACAAGTTTGAATTTGGCTTATACATATAATTCTCAAGCGGTTTGTAAGTGAACGAATCAATTGTAAAGAATCTTTTTATTTCTTTTTTAGCGTTTACGAGGTGAAATTTGCCCGGAAAATTGGCTTCTTGACATTCTTATGGTCTTGTTTGATTGCTATTAACTAGAGAATATGTTTGTGTTTTGGTAAAATTGAAGTCTTTTCTTTTTATGATCTTATTAAAATTTACTTGGATCCAATAATCGGCCATAAATGTTTTCGTTTGTGTGCTGTTTTGTATATGAGAACAGTGTTCTTTTGTTGAGCATCGCAACTATAAAATCGTGTACAGGCGCTACGCATCGCTGTTTTTCTTGGTTGGAGTCGACAATGATGAAGTAAGTTCTAAACTTCATCTAACTTTCTATAGAATTATGATTGCACTCTTAAGTGATAGTGGTAGCAAAAAATAACTAAGCAATTAGAAAACAATAATCTGTTGAGTTGAAACCAAAGAAGAAGTTTGTTCTATTTTGAAGCAATAAATGGATATTATAGTTTGAAGTTGTTTCTAGTATGTGCAAATATTGAATGAAAATTAGTATGTTATTTAAGTTTGTCCATCTCATACTTATTTGTCACTCTCCATTCGTCACTGATCAAGTCTCTCTCCATGTTTGATTATCTGGTGTATGTGCTTTCTTTCATATTGCAGAATGAGCTAGCTATTTTGGAGTTCATACACTTGTTAGTTGAAACAATGGATCGTCATTTTGGCAATGTGGTAAGATCACACATGATCCAAATGAATTAGTTTCTGATTCATCTTGAAAATTACCAAGTGTGCTGATTCGGTTTTTGTTGAGTTCCATATTTTTTTACTATTTTAAGAAAGATGATTTAGTTTCTTGTTTTTCCTTGAACTTGTAGTGTGAGCTAGACATCATGTTCCATTTAGAGAAAGCACATTTTATGCTGGAGGAAATGGTCATGAATGGGTCAATCGTGGAGACAAGCAAGTTAAATATTTTGACACCGATACAGCTGATGGAAAAATCGTCGTGAAGTAATCAGAAAAGCTGTAGGGTTTCTCTCGTGAATTCATAACAGGATTGCATTGTGTTTGCGATAGTTCTTATCATACAATTAAGTTTAAAACATTATGAAAATCCTTTAGTTTTTATTTCATAAATTAAAATTTTACTATCTCATTGCATTGTTCATAAATACATGAAGTTGATAGTTTAATTTAGAAGTGCCTGAATTCATTTGGATTTCCCTCAGAATTTGTGTTCACCAGAAGTCTATGATACAGTACAAACAGAATCAATTTCTGTGGTATATGCTCAATAATTGTGCTTCTGCTTGAGCCCTGATGTTTGGCTAATTTTAATGGTGTTATATTTCTTCTGACAAGGATGTCTCAATACTTAAACCTTTGGATGAAACTGCTTAAATTGAACTCTTTCTTTTGTAAAATTTAATCCATTTTTAGCTACCTGGTCTTGAAAACTTATACAAGTTGCTGACATCGGGTCTTGTTTCACATTTATCCCCCAGCTTGATCTGATTGGCATTGATGGGATTATTTTCTGACAGAATGGTTTAAGTGTGAAGAATTTTGAATGAAATCAAATGACGATTTCAACTCTCCATCTCCAGGGAACGAATAACCAATGGCCTCGGTGCTTTCAAAAATTAAGGTTACATCATCTGACTTGGATAAATATCATGATATAGTCTACATATCAACTGCACTCCAGAACCACTCTGAAATGAGAACTAATTAGAGATTCCCAAATGAAATTTGCATCAATTCTGCTCCACCACCAATAAGGCTGTAACCTTGGCACGATGACTAGCATGGAGGATCCATTGTGTTTGTGTGGAAGAATCAGGGGAAACTGAATGCTGCCTCTGTTTACAGATAGGAGGCTCCCAAGAAAATGTCAACATTTTGCAGAAAATAGGAACTCAAATGCAGGGTAAATGAGAAAAACGACTTTTGGGTTTTGAAAAATATATTATCATCAAATTTGTTAGTCAGCAATGTTTAAAATTAATATGAAATTACATCATATGTTTTGCGCTTTAAGCAGATGATATTTTGAAGTCCACAAAATCACCTTTGACATTTAGAATATGCCATTACTTCTAATCAACGCTTGAAGAGGGCTTACATGAATTAATTGGATGATTGAAAATTATTCAAATGGACGATTTTCTTCATTGAGGAAAACGAGTTTCATTAGTTGTTTAATTTGATATTATACACAAAATGTCTAATCCTTTAAAGAAGAATACCTATACAACAAGCTTCTTGTAACCAAGTCCGACTAATGACCTTTCTGCCTTCTTTTTTGCTTTCCTATCTCAAAAACTATGCAATCAAACAGCTGCGGGCCTTCCATTCTTTCTGGGGTCGCTCACTGCTGTCAAAATTCCATGAAATGCTTGAGCTTTGTCCCCAAATTTACGGCCTCTGTTGATGGGTTTTTGGAGGGTTTGAACAATAAGCTGAACGATAGCTCCCCCTGCCTTTGCCTCCAGTTGGTGGCCCCTCTCATTCAAGAAAAGCTTTCTCTCCTCAGAAAGCTCGATGTGATCACCATCTATCACAGTCCAGTTCTCAAACGAAACCACGTTTGGTATCAGCTGCACAGGATCAAGGTAAAGTCAAATTATGATTCTGTCATTTGTAGAAATTATAGGAACACTAACCAGTTTTGAACCTTGTGGTAGACCCTTGGATTCTGTACTGCAGCTAAAGGTTCCATCCCAAATATAAAATGGTTAAGAAAAACCTGGATTACTGCTGGAATGATGTTCATTCCACCACTACCACCAATAAGCCCCGCTAGCTGATCATCCTGCCAAATGAAGTAATATCAAAAATAGGTTAAAGCAAAACGGGACTTAAAAAAAGAGGATTGAACAATTGGTTGTTTCCTGACGCCTTGTCCATTAAGTCTGAGCACAATTCTAGTTTACAGAAGCAGATATATTTGTACCTTAGTAACAATAATTGGGGTCATGGAAGACAAAGGTCTCTTGTTTGGTTTGATAAAGTTTGTTGGAGCAGGTGGTAGCTTGTCAGGAGATATCTCAGTGGGTGTTGAGAAGTCATCCATCTCATTATTCAGCACAATACCAGTAGAAGGAGAGAGCACCCCAGCTCCAAAAGGATAATTTACTGTTGTCATCGACACAGCATTTCGATCAGCATCTACAATGCAGAAATGGCTTGTTCCATGATCTTTAAGCTGACTCCACCTGGCCATAAAGGATTCAGTATTTCACATTCATGAATTGGTGCCAAAAAACTTTATAGAAGACATATCAAGCAAACCTTTCATTTTAACTGTTCTATTTTACCTGTACATATAATAGTCTGGAGGGAAAGTGGTGTTATCAATTATTTTTTGCCGAATTTTCTTGGCATAAGATGGCAAAAGCATTTCAGAAATAGATGTGTCTATGTTTACAAAATCTGGGTCACCCAAGTTCATTCAAGCAGCGAACATGTGTTTAAGTGCTTCAATTAATCGATGTAAACCAAGATTTCCTTTTGCAGCATCTGAACTTCCATAGCTATCAAGTATGTTTAAAACCTATTTCACATCAATTTTCAGCATAAATTCCTTCACAAAATATAATGAATACCAGAAGTGTCATCTAGTTAAACGATGCATTTACTATCTGAAAATCAGCAAATCCAGTAGTCCTAATACTCTATAATAACTTTTCATTAGTCATCAGAAATGTCCATGAATCAGGTTAAAATCATACATTAGCCAGCTACAAGCTAGACGACAGTGAACATAACAGGCAACTAATTGGAGGAAAAGCTGGAGAAAGGAAGAAGTATTACCCACCATGGACATCCCAGCAGTTCCACTTGATGGAGGTGTCATTCCAAATACAGTGTAGCCCATGACATTTGCAGACATTGCATCCGTTACATCAACCTTATAATTCCTTAAATCCTCCATTTTCAAAATCCCCCCAGCCTCTCTCACGTCCTTCACTAATCTCCAACAGATCCATTGTAGAAGGCTTGTGGTCCTTGTTCTGCCACCGATTCCAGGCTTTGAGCTAGTTCAACATTATTGCACTTATCACCCAGTTCTAACAACTTCTCATTTGATGCAAACACTTGTCGAAAGCCACTGTCATTCAAGATCATCCCAGCATGCTTAGATATGTATGATCCAAGATAAGGAGCAACTACAAAACCTTCTTTGGCAAGTTTTATTGCTGGTTTGAAGAGAGTCCTCCAAGCCAAACGCCCATGTTTCAACCAAGCTTCATGAAGACCAGCTATCTCCCCAGGAACTCCCATTGATAGTGCACCTTCATACTTGGCTTCAGGATTGTTTTCATACATATTCTGTTTAATAAAAATTACATAATTAACACAAACAAACATATTTCTGTCAAAACTGAATAAATACACATCAACCAAAGAAAATTTCCCTGATAGAGTGGACTTATTGTATCACAAGTTCCAACTTGAACTACTGTATGTGAGCAGAGTTATTTACCTGTGAAGCAGCTAGGGGGGCAGTTTCCCTCATGTCAAACGCTTGAGTTTGGGAGGTTGATGGAGATTGTACAATCATAAATGCGCCACCTCCAATTCCACTAGCCATTGGATTAACAACACCAAGGCACAATGCAGTAGCCACTGCTGCATCAACAGAATGGCCACCCCATCTAAGAATTGATGCTCCGATCTCAGAACAACGACCATCATCAGCTGCAACAACACCATGCTCTGACTCCACAATGTCAGCCTCATTGACTTTGATCCTTCCACTGTAACTGCTTCCTCCTCCCGGTAACCAACACATTAAGTCATCTTTGAATATGAAGTGTACAGCTGAAATTCAAAACAACATGCCGGCATGCATTTGACTTTAATCACTTGAGCAATAAAACAACGAACAAATCTAAAAATAGGCTTTACTATTTTAAGGTAAGAACTTAATTTTTTAAATGGTTTTTTCCCTTGCCATGGATCTTTTTTACATCAAAGGAACTTCTAACACACATTAAAAGAAAGAAACTAGTACATGCATTTTTCAGTAACAGGATTTTGAACCAGGTCTTCAGCTCGGTAAAGCTGAAAAGTTGGTACGAATAAAGAAATTTTACTAATGGCATAGTTAAGAAATCTTAACCTAAATTTAAACCATTTAACCCTAATCTCACTCCCTGAAGCTCAGCGAATATGCTCCATCTTCATGAGCTTATATGGAGGATGCATACGGAATTTGTATACAATGTCGTTATATTCAAAGAATATTTAATAATCTGGCATTCCTCATGATAGAGAATCTAAGGTGTTTTTCCTTACAAAGCTGAGTGGAAAAGATTGAATGGAAGTCTCGGATTTTGAAAAATCATATGAATTTGGTGATGAATACAAGAACCATTAGAAATATAACCAAAACAAGCAACTTCGAAATTTACAAAAACAAAACCATGCGTTCCTCATCAACAAGTACAACCTCACCTTTTTCAAGTGCCCTGTAACATTAGAAGTCACAATGAAGTTAAACATTAAAAATAGTTATTTTTTAATTGGCAAGTTCAGATGTTAGCTTGCTCAAGTGAACTTAATGAGCCCATAAAAAAGAACCCAGTAATCAGAGAAAGAACAAGTTACACAGATATATTTACACCTTTAACCAAAAAACACAGGAACACCAAGTCAAGTCCAGAATTGAAACAAGCCAAAATTGTTAAAAGAAGAAGAGAATTAATTAACTTGATATAGTCAATAACACAAAAAGCAACCAGAGATCTGTACTCCAGATCTCTTTCTTGCTAGCTGACCCATAATTACTGCCCAAAAGTGGAGCTTCCGAGCTACGTTGCCTCATAATTCTGGTCAATTCTGCTTCTCTCGCAGAAAAATAATAATAAAAAAAAGAGACAGTGTGCAGAAAGAGAGATGGTAATTGAGTTGTCTTTGCCGGATGGTCGGTAATTGTGTTTGTTAATGTTACAAGTAAGGGTCTGATATAATTTATATAATTTACGTTACAGGTGCTGTCTATTTTCTGCATTGTGATTTTAGTAAAATGTCAGCGATGAAATGGAGTCACCGGCTTATCAGTATCACAAGGAAACGTCGTGATTGGTCGAAGTTTTGTTCTATCCTGTGACCAGTTAAATCTTGCCACGTCCCGGAAAGGCAGTAATTAGCATTTTCAAATTCTAAATATAGAATGTACACGACCAAAATCAGCATCCATCTTCAATCACAAAATCCATCCACGTGAGAACTATCATGCTGGAATCCATCCACTACACCTAAAAGTCTTAGTGTCGTGTCATTTTTTTTTATTAAATGTGATTTTTTCTTGTATTCAATTATGTGATGTTACCGTTTTAATTTAAATTCAAAAGTTAATTTGGTTTGTATTAACAATTCTTTTGAAGTTAGGAGACTTATTATCTTTGTGACAATCTTCGTATTATTTATTCCTTTAAAGTTAGGGAACCTATAACTCATGTGTCACTAATTTTATTTATTGTGGGGATATGATATTCTCTCTCATCCAATCACACGATACTTTCGTCATTATCTAATTCAAATACAAGAGCTAATTTGACCCGTATTGCCTATTCCTTCCGAAGCTAAGGGACCAATTACCGTCGTGACAATCTATGTATTGCCCATCTCCCTGGAGCTCAAGGGCCTATTATCTACATGACAATCCCTATTGGAGTTTAAGATACAAAATTTTTAAAGTTCACTTAGTGTATAATGCCTATCTTCCTTGGACATAAGGGACCCACTTCTCACGTTATAATTTTTATTGGGATAATTTTGGAGGCCTATATGTGAATAAAAAATCGAGTTTGCTCAGATACCACTTGTCACGGGCTGAACACTTGTCATTAACTAAATAAACTAATCTTTTAGGTAATGCTGCCTGAAGTGTGGTATGCATAGGATGATGTGTACATTTAATTTAATTTTTACACGTCACACATGCAAAATGTACGCAGTGGAATATTAAAACATATCCTATTACATTAATGAGATAAAAGTGAGTTTATTCTTGAAGTGTGCTTTGACCAATTCTAGTCCGTTACATCCAGTGGAATTGCAGAGTTAGAATAGCAGCTTCTTATCTCGGCAAGAACTTGATATTGAAGCAACTATTGTTTCCTTTAATATTCGATGTTTAGTGGGATAGGATCCATTGAGCTTGGAACTATTTTAAGCTTTGTAATTGACTAGTATATCCACATAACTTCTTTTGCAGTTTTCTCAAACTGTAACATATTTTGTCTCCAAGGTAGAATTACTTGTAGATATTTTATTACACTCTCAACTAACTATGATACCGATGAGAAAAAATACATAATCAGATGTAGACTTTCAATCATCCGAATCAAACTGGTAGTCCAAGTTTGTGTAAGTAACTTTCTCTGTGATGCAAAAACTTATTCTTTATACCCTTAAGGTATTTAAGGACATATTTGATTGCCTTCTAATAGTTATTACCTGAATCAGACTAATACCAACTAGTAACACTTACAGCCATACTGATATTACTCTTATACACATCATGATATACATTAAGTTCCAACAGCTGATGCTTATAGGATGTTAAACATTCTAACATTTTCATCTTTCATCTGAGGACACATCTTCCTTGAAAGATGTACCTCGTCTAAAAGGTACATTAACTGTCTTACAGTTACTAAAATTATACCTTTCCAAGACATTGTCTATATACGAAGCTTGGGAAAGTATCATAGTTAAGGATGGACAAAAAAATTCGGTAATAAAAAAACTGAACCGAACCGACCGGTTTGGTTCTTTTTTTTTTCCACAAAAACTGATTCAGTTATATTTTTGGAAAATCCAATCGGTTTGGTTCAGTTTTTTCAAAAAAATAACTAAACCAATTTAACCGATTGTTTTTTGTAATTATGTTAATAAAAAGTTTAAATTTATTTCAAATTAAAAAAATTTCAACTATGTTAATATAAAATAGACCCAAAAATTAGGTCAAAAAATTATTTGGACAAATAAATTAAAAAAGCTTACAATTTAAAATAAAAAAACGAAAAAACTCAAAAAGTAACCTAAATTTTTAAAGATTTATATAATATATAAGAACAAATTTAGTTGTTTATGTAATGTGTAATTAATAGTTTTTTGATTATATAATATATAATGGGTAATATATATAATTTAGTCAACTTAATTTTTTAAAGACTTATATAATAAATAAAAATAAATTTAGTAGCTTATGTAGTATGTAATGAATTGTTTTATTATATAATATATAACGTATAATGTAACGTGTAATATATAATAATTTAGTCAATATAAATTTATAAAGACTTATATAATATATAAGAATAAATTTAGTTATTTATATAATGTGTAATGATTTTTTTAATTATATAATATATAACGTATAATGTAATGTGTAATATACATTAACTTAATCAACTCAATTTTTAAAATACTTATATAATATATAAAAATAAATTTAGTAGCTTATGTAACATGTAATAAAAAAAATGAATTAAAATGATCTAACAAATAAATTAAAAAAAGCCCATAATTTAAAATTAAAAAAATTAAAAAAAAGTCAAAAAAACCGAACTGTACCCACCCTTACTATCAGTCTCCTAGCAAGCTTGTCACACCTTTCGTGGATAAGTTCTTACTCAAATAACTATTAAATGATCGACTTGCAACATACCAACGTCATTTTTAATATTGTGTATGTCATTCACATGAAAACTTTAAAGATAATTATGCTATCACTACCATTTCTAAACACATACATTTTCTCTTCATTCTTAATGAAATCAGATCTTTTGATTATCTCATCAAAACAAAGATTGTAGCCTTAAAAAAATTGACGAAAGATGAACACCAGGTCTAAAAGATACGTTAACTATCTCATAGTTAATAAAACTATACCTTTTTAAGATACTATTGATGTGAAATAATTTGGGAGAGTCTTATCAGCCTCCTAGCTCTATCGCTATAAAGCTTTATACCTAGTATAAAAGAAGCCTCTCCTAAATCCTTTATGGAGAAATTCTTACAAGTTACTTATGACCGATCATAACTTATTAACATCATTCCCAATGACCAGTATATCATCAACCAGTATATCATCAAGAAAACTATCATGCTCCCACAAACCTTTCATGCATACTAGACCAAAAGTCTGGCTAGATGTAAAACCTTAAGGCTGTTCCATGAATATCTCTTACTCGAGGTATTCATTCTGAAACACATTTCTTACATCTATCCACCAAAACTCAAAGTTACAATATACTGTAAGAGCCAATAATATACTAGTTGACTTTAGAATCAATATTAATCCAAAGGTTTCTTTTTAATTGATCCCAGATCACTGAGGATTACCATTCTAGAATCAATATTGGGTCTAGAAGGTCTCTATCTTCTATCTGGCTCCCACTACCCCTTTGTAAACTCTTTACAACCAATGAGAACAATTCATATGGGTAGCTTAACTAAGTCATAGACTTGATTCTGATGCATAGAGTCAATTATGTTTACTTGGTTTCTTGCTGCTTCCCGAATCGATGTCTAACATCGACTGCCTATAGGTCAAGAATGATTTTCTTCTATCTAGAAAACTCCAAGTTCACCTTCAGGCATCAACCATGCCTAAAAGGCAACCTAGATATCCTTTCTGACTCTTTGGGGTGTGCTAAAAGGTTAGTGCTTAATTGAGCCTGAGTTCCTATCCTTAGTTCATTGATTTCCAGATTAACTTCACCAAGTTCAATCTTTATATGATTCTCATGATCCATGAGAAACTTTTCCTTAAAAATAGTGGTATACAGATAAAACGAACACACTTCGCTTCTTTGAATCATAGAACTAGTATCCTATAGTATTTACAGGATACACAATGAACCTGTTCCTATACTTCTTGGGTGTTGTTTATCCTGCTAAGTAACTCTTACAAAATAAGATACCTTACTGCATAACTCTTATATAAGCAGGACAATCCCAAGTCTTAACATATTTAAGATACGCATTCCTTCCTCTCTATATCTCATACGGAATAGAAGGAACAGCTTCTGATGAAACTCTACTTAATATGTAGTTGTCTTTGGAGCAGATACTCATAGATATAGATCGGTAGCACTCATTATCAATCGAACCATATCTAATAAAGTCCAATTCTTCATTTCCTAAACATCATTATATTGAGGAATACCCAAAGGACTATAGTGAATAATAATCTCATTCTTCCTTAAACAAATAAAAAATTTGCTATTTATGTATTCACTTTCTCGATCTAATTGAAGGGATATGATGTACATTCTGGTATATATTTAGCAATCTCCATGAATACATTATTCATAAACTGGTTAAGTCTATATGGTTAGATTAGGAATCCAACCATCCTTAACCAGACGGATAAGCGTATCACGCCTATATGACCAAAACTTATATGCCACAGCTCCGTATGATTTAAAGATTTCGATCTACGGATATTTCTAATTGTATATGATGTCTATTTATTAACTGAAATTCAGCTAATAAAACATCATACTAATTATGCAATTCAACTATTATATTGCATACAAAGAAGTAAGTCAAGTTGCCCAACAACTTGGACTTGCAAACAATCACCATTTCTTTCTCTTAATGTTACTTTTACAAACTGTTGCATTCTAGTCTCTCTCAATCCCTACAATATATTGCAGATATGAAAGGGACATGTGGTATCTTATACCCAGCTTGAACTGACATTATATGCCCTAGAAATGTCTATATGTGTTATACACAGACCTGTGGGAGTCTTCCTAACAATTATAAGGCTTATAAGGTAGAGGAATTTTCAATACCCATCCTTATTGTAGTGGAAACACTTTCTATCTATACGCTATTTTATTGATCTTTTAATAAATGTTGCCTTTGAGAATTTATCCTGGGTATCTGCCTCATCTTCTTCTCCTCCCACATCTGGTCTCACTAGATATACGTGGAGTAAAATGTGAAGCACCCTGAACAAAGAGGGTCACACACTCTCTATTTAATCCTCTTAGAGAGGGGTTATCAGAAATACCTTATGACAAACTCTGATCAACAATAAATTCAAAATTTTCTAAATCCATAACATTTCTGAGATTCATCCACTAGTCAGAGTAATTCCTAGTACACTAGAGTTGGTCTGCATCACACCAACTGTTTCGTAGTGGCTATTATGCTTCATAGGCCAAAATCAAGAGAGATGTAAGCAGAATGGTCATTAAATCGCTAATAAAATATTTTAAATCATGGGTATACTAATTATACATTTTCAAATTAAAATGCCCTCTTACTGCTTTACATAATCTCGGTAATCTCTCGAATGGTAAGACGATAGTTTACATTTTTTAAACTATACAATGAGAAGTAGATCCCATTGAAATTTACTCGGGCCTCATGTTGTAGCAATATTGGCCTTTGTAAACCTAACATGAGACAATACTTGTCAATTGCATCTCATGCAACTCTTACCACTTGATCCTGAATACACTTTATCCTTATGCTGTAGCAATATTGGGTAAGTATATTCCAGATTAACTTGTCAATGATCAAATATATGCTACTAATACTACCCTCACACTGTAGTAATATTGGGCAATACTTTCATATATATTTGCCTCATCTCATGTTTAACCGATATAGTCCAAGCTCAACCTACCAAGTCCCTCACGCTGTAGCAATATTAGGAAAAGGCCGACGTGACTCATCTAACATTGTATTGACAAGACGGATCAGAATAAAATATTATCTCATAATATAATATTCTTCAATCTGATTAAGAGAGATTTTTGTAACCTTGGTTTCCATTCTTCTAAGAAGGGTGATTCTTATTTAATCAAATTTTTTATGCAAGTACAACTAACCCCCACCAATAGGGCTCTCATTGTAGTTACCAGCACAAAAGTTAATTTTGGTTTATAATACAGACCGATAACTCTTTATCACTACATCTCATAAACCCAAATTTATAATGTAGACTGATAACTTTTATCACTACATCTCATAAATCTATACATGCAAAATTAATTTTAAAATACTGTTTAAAAATATTGTAGCTATGACTAGTAGAAATATTGTTCATGTGCTACTATTTAAGTGAACAGTATGCCGCTGCGGCGCCGAATTGTATTACTGCAACATTAAGAGGTCGAACCCCCTATGCCGCGGCGCCAGCCCCCTGGCACTGCAGCGCCCAGTACTTCCCTTTTGGAATACCCATTTCAACACTTGTAACGCGCCATTTACATTAAGCCTTTTGCATCCATTTACTTAAACAACACCCAAAAATTTCTTAAATGGCTCTGATACCATTTGCTGTCGGGGATCTTAATACACGTGGGTGTATGCATGTGCAATTTTGTCTATTGTCTAAATATATATCAAATACATATTTATTTTTGATGGAAGTGTGAAATTTACAATAAACACAATAAATAAAATATATTAATCGCATTAATATATTTATAGGGTAGATAACTCACCTCAACGTGTAACATTATACACGTAATATTTCAGAGTCCGCATAGAAACCAACTCGATGGCAGTTCTAGTCACCAACACTGAGGGCTTGGTGAGCTAGAACAATAGCCATATACGCAGCACTGGGTTTAAATCTTAAACCCCAAAATGATCAGTGTGTGTTTTTATCATTTTCTCCAAAAGGATAAGAAATTCACAACTGCTCCTATTAGAAGCATAGAGAAAATGAAACAATTTCATTTTTCAAATTTTTTTCATTTTTTTTCTTCTTCTTTTCTATCTTTTTCCTCTCCATTTCTTTCTTCCTTCTCGAGGCCAAAATAGCCAAAAACACCAAAATTGCAATCTTTCTCTCTTTATATATACATATAATAAAATAATAATATAATATATTATATAATATAATAATAATAATATAATATTACATGATGGGTGTTTATTGAAGGCCTTCGTAAGTCTGTCCCATATCTAGTCCTAACTGGATACCTAAATGTCAATACGAGCTCCAAGCTCATAGTCGGTTAGGCACGACTATCTATACTCTATAGGTACGACATATGCTGATCTATATATTAAAAGTATCCACCGACAGACCCGCATTGGCAGATATAGATTAGAGATAATTATTCGAGAACGTACTTGCGCAACTAGCATTTCCTGGCATCCAATTGCAACTCTTACAACTATGCAGTTACTGATATATTTCCAAGTCTATGTCCCATTACAGACAAGACTCGAACTCTTGGATATGTTGAGTATTATAACCAGCTAACATTTAGCTGTGCTAATATTTAGAATTTATATCTCTCAGCGTGGCTAACTATAGCCCTTATCTAAACTCCTTTAGATCTAATCTAAACTCTTTTAGATCTACAATGTCTGTAACGTTACATTGCATAATACCATATAAATGGGTATTAGCGATTTAATGGAAATGTAGACTTGTATAAATACACAAGTATATGTACATTCAGGGATGGCACGTAAGCACAGACCCTAACACTTAACTCTTAAGTCTTGACACGTGTACAACCAGAGGAAGGTCGAAGTAAACATCCGGTTTGCTAGAATTTTTTGGATTAAACTATTTAATTCGGTACGTTTCCCCAGTGCATATCGGGTACACTTCATATTGTGGGACTCTCTAGGTCCACTCCCGATTTGTCAAACAAAACTATTCTGTGAGTCTGAGATCGATGCCCCACGCATACTTCATGGATATTACAAATCAGTGCAGTAGACATATAAGTTGAGGTTATTACGCATACATATAATCATTCCGCTAATAATATCCTGGAAGAGCGGGGATATAAATTATTACCGTCAAATCCCCATGTTCTCATCCGCGAACTTATCTCTAGGCACGTATCTTGATAAAAAATATATGCAAACACTTTTACAATATTTTTTGATCCTGCAGGAAACTCTTTTCCTGGATTTATTGCTTATGGACATAAGACTTTCTAAGATACAGTCTTTGAGTTAATAGATATCATATCTGTACACACAGAACTCCATAAGTATCGGACCTACCCAGCAACACTCAGCGGTTACACCATAAAAGGTCTGTGACATGTGTGGAACTAAAGTATGGTGGATCACTTACAATCCACCATGATACTCAGGTCAAAGGACCACGTATACTACTCAACTCGAGAGGACTTTTCATTGATGGCTTCATGGGATGTCTATTGGGGTTTTCGTTGAGTTTGTTTAGTATTTGGTTCTTACTAAACACCTGTATGCTATACGAACTTTCAGTAAGCCCATGGTTAGTTAAGAACAACCATTTAGACCATCTAAGTATAGTATACACTGGTCTTTTTAAAAAGATTCTACCGACAGACCTGCATCGGTGAATTAAGACCAGAAACATACAATTTGAGAATAGACTTGTATAATAACATTTCTTAGCACCTATTGTAACTCTTGCAATTATATTATTATTAGGGTACTCTCAGGTCTTTGTACTGTTATAAACAAAGTTTTAACTTTTAGACTTTACTAATTATTATAACATGCTAACTCTTTAGCATTTATAGATTTTCAGTGATGCTAACTCTTAGGATTGATCTAAACTTCTTTAGGCCAAATTTGAACTCCTTCAAATTATATAATGTCTATAGCGTCACAAGTATTGAACCATTTAATAATTATAATTAGTGATTTAACAAGTAATGTACTATATAAATATTATAAAATAAAATATTCATACAACAATGAGATGACACGTGAGCATAAATCCCACCAAACTCTCACTTGCTCTAGTGCCATTCATAGTGGTATCTTATACCCATAGACTCCACGTATTTCTCAAACACCTTTGAAGTTAAGCTCTTAGTCAGTGGATCTGCTACATTATTTATAGAATCAACTCTACAAATTATTTGCATTTTTTCTAGTCAAGATATCTCTAATTATGTTGTATTTTCTCTCCATATGCTTAGATCTCTGGTGCTATTGGCTCTTTTGCTTGTACAATGGCTCAATTATTATCACACAATAAAGGGATAGGATCCATCGAACTTGGGGCAATCCTGAGCTCGATGACAAACTGATGTATCCACATTGCTTTATTTGCTGCTTCAGAAGCTGCAATATATTCTGCTTCAGTTGTTGAATTAGATGTGGATCCCTGTTTGGTGCTCCTCCAACTTACTACAGCAACGTTGAGGATAAATACATATCCAAATATAGACTTTCTATTATCTGGATTAGACTGGAAGTTTGAATCTGTATATCTCTTAACTGGTAAGTCACTTTCTTCATAAATGAGAAACTTATCCTTTGTATCCTTAAGGTATTTAAGGACATGTTTGACTGTCATCCAATGGTTGTCACCTGGATCAGATTGATTCCGGCTCGTAACACTTATAGCCATGCTAATATCAAGTCTTGTGCACATCATAGCATACATCAGGTTGCCTACAGTTGATGCATATGGCATTTTAGATATTTTAAATCTTTCATCTTCCGTCTAATGAGACATTCTCCTCAAAAGATGAATGTTATGTCTGAAAGACACATTAGCTGTCTTACATTAGTAAAATTGTACATTTCAAGGACACTATCGATGTATAATGAGTGGAAAAGTCCTATCAGCTTCCTACCTCTATCTCTATAAAGCTTTATACCCAGTATATAGGAAGACTCTCCCAAGTTCTTCATGAAGAAGTTGTTGGTTAAATAACTCTTGACTGATTGTAATATATCGATATCATTCACAATGATCAGTATGTCATCTACATAGAGAATTAAGAAGACAATCATGCTCCCACTGATATTTTTATATACACATGGTTCCTCATTATTTTTGATGAAACCAGACACTTTGATTACCTCATCAAAACAAAAGTTCCAACTTTGGGAAGCCTACTTAAGCCCATAAATGGACTTCTTTAGTTTGCATACTAGACCCATGGATAGGCTGGATACAAAACCTTTAGGCTGTTCTATGTATATCTCTTCCTCGAGATATCTATTTAGGAATGCTATCTTTACATCCACCTGCCATATCTTATAGTCATAGTATGCAACAATAGCCAATAAAATTCATATTGACTTCAACATTGCTATTGGTGCAAAGGTTTCCTCATAATCGATGCCAGATCGTTGAGAATAACCTTTTATAACCAGTTGGTCTTTGAAGGTCTCTACCTTTCCATCATGCCCACACTCCCGCTTGTAAATCCATTTGCAACTGATAAGAACTATTCTTTCATGAAGCTTAATCAAGTCCCAGACTTAATTGTGATGAATTAATTCAATTTTGGATTTCATGGCTTCTTGCCAGTTTCCTAAGTCGATGTCTAATATCGCATCCTTGTAGGTTAAAGGATCATTTTCTTCCACTAAGAAAACTCTAAGTGCACCATAAGGTATCTGACCATACCTAGTAGGTGGCCTGGATATTATTTTAGACCTACATAGAGGGTGTGTTAAAGGTATTCCGCTCAACTGATTTTGAGGTTCCATCTCGGGTTCATGTTTGTTTTGATTGGCTTTATCAAGCACAATCTTTCTACAACCTCTACGATCCATGAGAAACTCTTCCTTAAAGAAAGTGGCATATCGAGAAACAAACACATTTTGCTCATCGAGATCATATAATTGGTATCCCATTGAATTCTTGAGATACCCAACGAACCAGTACTTATAGCCCTTGGGTGCAAGTTTATCCTGTTGCGTAACTTTTAGGTAAGCAGGAAAGCCTCAAATCATAAAGTATTTAAGACTTGGTTTCTTTACATTCAATATCTCATGTGTAGTGGTTGGAACAACTTTAGATGGAACTCTATTCAATATATAAGCAGCAGTTTCTAGAGTATAAGCCCAAAGATATTCAAGTAGATTGGTGAAACTTATCATCGATGGAACCATATCCAATAAAGTCTGATTTCTTCTCTCTGATACACCATTGTGTTGCGGAGTATTTGGAGGACTATACTGAGCTGGAATCTCATTATCCTTTAAATAATCAGAGAATTCATTGCTCATATACTAACCGCTTCGATGTGATCGAATGCATTTGACATACATTCCAGTTTGTTTCTCTACTTCAAGTCTGAACTCTTTGAACTTTTCAAAGGTTTTTGACTTGTGTTTCATAAGAAACACATACCCATATCATGACAAATCATTAATAAAGGTAACAAAGTATCAAAATCCACCAATTGCAGCGTGATTCATTGGACCGCATACATGACTATGTACTAGTTCTAATAAATTAGTGGTACGATATCCAACACTAGTGAATGGAGGTTTAGTCATTTTTTCTTGAATACAAGATTCACAAACTAGGTAAGGTTCTATGGTTAGATCAGATATCTGGCCATCTTTAACCAGACAGGTTAGGCGTCTCACACCTATATGACCCAATCTCATATATTATAATTCAGTATCATTTAAAGCTTTTGCACTACTACTAGTGCTACCCTATATATTCATGACATTTCTTGTTGTATCCAAAATATAATGCCCATTAATTAACTAACACTCAGCTAATAAAACATCTAACATATCATATAAATATAAGGAACGGTTCTTAATATATATATGATACCCTTCACTGTTAAGTACAGAAAGAGAGATAATCTGTCTGATCATAATAAGTACATGATAATAGTTAGGAAGTATAACAGTTTTATTATAACGGAGAAATAAATCATAATGTCCAACAGCCTCGACTTGTAAGAGATCACTATTTCCTACTTAAAGCTGCACCTCTCCCGGCGAAGTAATCTAACTTTCTTCAGACCCTGAAGGAGTCTTCCTCACAATGGCAAGGTATTTGGGACAATTACGTTTCCAGTGCCGATCCTCACTGCAATGAAAGCATTTTTCTTTTGCTTTCGATTTCTCTAGTGGCTTAGATATCTATCGCCGCTGAGAAACCATCTTGGGTGTCTGCCTCACCTTCTTTTTCTTCTTCCCTTTGGACTTCCTAAAAGCCCTCAGGGTCGAAGATGAAGCACACTGAATAAGGAGGGTCGAGCCTCATTTATGCATGTTCTCATCCGTTGTCTTCAACATATTATGAAGATCAGCATAAGTAGAGGTTATTCCTTGTATATTGAAGTTCATAATGAACTGTGCATATAACCCAGATAGCGATTGGAGAATCAAATTATTCCCTAGGTTATTGCTCAGAGAGATGTCTATGGACCTAAGCATCTCGAGTAATTCTATAATCTTGAGAATATGAGGACTCACTAGACTACCCTCAAGAAGCCTTGCCTGAAATAGTGTTTTGGCAACCCTATAGTTCTCAACATGGGGTCGGTCGCCAAAGAGCTCTCTGAGATGGAGTATAATACTGCTAGCACTATCCATGTGGACATGATCCCTCTACAGCTCAGTGGACATGAAGACAAGAATGTCAATTTAACTTTTAAATCGTCAACTAACCATTTCTGATATGTCACATTTTCTTCTTAGGTGGCATCCTCAGAAGTACCTTTGGGCATCTTTGATCAATAACATATCCCAGTATTTCAAATCTAGAACAATTATGAGATTCATGTACCAGTCAGAGAAATTCTCGATACCTTTGAGTTGGTATGCATCCAGTATATGCACCAAGGGATTTGAAGATGACATCTTAGCTTACATTAGTCAAATAAAATAATATTAGGAGATGAATTCCAAAAATATTATTAAATCGCTAATAATGCATTTTAAATCATAGGTATAACAATTATACAATTTTTAATTTAAAATACCCTCCCACTGTTTTACATAATCCCTCTAATATCTCAAAATGGGATAACGACAGTTTAAACTATTTTAAACTATACATTGGGAAGTGAACCCTATTGGTATTTTACTCGGGCAGCACACTATAGCGATCTAGGCCTTTATAAACCTAACATGTAGACAACTCTTGTCAATTGCTTCTAATGAAACTCTTACTCTTGATCCTAAATACACCTTATTCGCACATTGTAGCGATCTAGGATAAGTGTATTCCAGATTAACTTATCAATGATCAAATACATGCTACCGGTATTACCTACACACTGTAGCGGTATAAGGCAATACTTTTGCATATATTTGCCTCATCTCATATTTAACAAATATAGTCTAAATCACACCGACCAATTCCCCCACACTATAATGATCTTGAGAAAGACCGATATGATCCAGCTAACACCGTATTGACAAGAAGGATCATCAATAAAATACTATCTCACAGTATAATATTGTTCAATCCGATTAAGAGAGATTTTTACTCTCTTTTTTAGTAACACAAAAACTTAATTCCTATCTCATGAGGAGGTAATTCTTAATTGTACATTAATTTCTGTGTAAGTACAACTAACCCCCACTAGTAAAGCTCTCATTGTGTTTACCAACACAAAACAAAACTGATCCCGATTTATAATACAACCTAATAACTCTTATCATTATATCTCATAAACCCCCACATGATTAAAATAATATTTTAAACAATTTAAAACATAATTAGAGTGAGTATGATCGGTGCTCCAGTGCAGGGTTCACTGTACAGCACCACTGAGGGGCACAGATCCTAGCGCCGCGATGCCCAGCTTTTGGCGCTGTGGTGCTCTACATCAAACGCTGCAGCACTAGAGATCACACCTCCAGCCCTGTGGCGCTATGTTCCCAGCACTACGGCACTAGACCCTGGAGGCCACCAGCGTTGTGACACTCTACACCTGGTGCTGTAGTGTGAATTCTAGAACTTGTGTGTTTAGTCACCCAATGCCTGAAATTATGGCTCCAAGCACCCAGCGCTACAACACTAGGGCCTAGAGGCCCCAGCGCTGCGGCGCCCACGACCCAGCACTACAGCAATGGAAAAACATTCTCAGTGCCTTGGCACTGAGCAGTCATGGCCGCGGCGCTCCGGTGGTGCGTACTTTTGATATACCCATTTCAACAACTTGAAATGCACCATTTGAGCACTAGAACATCACCAACAACAATGTCACACTCAAAACCACCCAATATCAACTCAGAATAGCTCTGATACCATTTTGTAAGTGATTTTAAACCTAGGGTCAATACATATGGGTTTGTGTATATCATTCAAATATACATATGTATCACATACATATATGCGCAGCAAATGAGCCGAATACTAATTTTCTAATGATAAATACAAATAAGTTTTACATGTTATCTCATAAATGTAAACTATATAAAGATTGAGAATTTATTACCTTAACAAGTCTTTGATTTTTGGTCGAACCACAGTACCTGCCTTGAAGCAACTCGTTCACAATTCTAGTTCCTTAACACGGTGAACTTAAAGAAGTTAGAATAGCAGCTTTTCTAACAAAGAATTCAACCCTTGAATCCTTGTTTCTACCTTGTAGTATAGGTGGCCAAAAAATGAAAGGAAAATGAAATAAGTGTATTTTGTGCTCTCAACATTTAGCCAAATTATCACACTTCTCTCTTTAAATTCCTTAACCGTATCTTCCCTCTTAATTGGGAAACCTATTGCTCATTTATTTATTTTTCACTTAATGGACAACACTTGTCCCATTTAATTAGATAATAGTCTCTATTATATTGGTCAATGTTTGCCATTAGTGTTTTATTTATTATTGTTTACAATAAACCAAATGAAAACAAAACAAAATGGGAAACACTTTCTCATTAGTAAGAAACATGTTAAGGTCTACCATTTACAAGTGCCACCCATTTATTCTCATTATATCATTTAATTAATATTAAATAAATAATTTAATCATATTAAATCATAGTAAAAACACATGCCAATTTTAAAAAAATGAATTGTTTGATTTCAATTTAAATAATAATATCATATATTATTATTATTATTATTTTATTCAATAGACATTTTAATGAATAAAATAATGATATTATTTGTCCAAAAAATAAGGTCATTTTAGTAATTTCTAAGTCAAACAATACTTGGGCCACAATGTTCCATGTGTCAATATTTCATTGGGCAACAACTAATTGTTAACTAATTGAGGTACTTAACCCTTAAGTCTTGACACGTGCACGACCGCAGGGAGACCAAAGTAAACCTTCAGTCTGCTAGAATTTTCTGGATCGAACTATTCAATCTTGTATGTTGCCCCAGTGCACAATGAGTACACTTCATATTACGGGACTCTCTAGGTCCACTCCCGATTTGTCAAACAGAACTATTCTGTGAGTCTGAGTTCGATGCCCCACGCACATGTCATGGATATTACAAATCATTGCAGTAAACATACAAGTTGAGGTCATAGCACATATGTATAATCCTTTCGCCAATAATATCTAGGAAGAGCGGAGATATAGATCACTACCGTCAAATCCTTATGTGCTCATCTGCGAACTTATCTCTAGGCACGTATCTTGATAAACAATATATACAAACACTTTTACAATATTTTTTGATCCTGTAGGAAACTCTTTTCCTAGATTTGTTGCTTATGGCCATAAGACTTTCTAAGATATAGTCTTTGTGTAATACCCTAAATGTTTTTATTTATTTTGATTGAATTTATTAGTCAAAAGAAATGAAAGAATTTGATTGGTTGAATAAGTGTAGTATGGTATAAGTGTTTGCATGGAATTAAAACCTATGCTATAAAAACTTTTCCAACATTTGGACCAATAGAATTTTGCCAACATTGTTAAATGGAATTTACTAGATTAGTTAGATTTAAACTAGATTTTTTATTTAGTTTAGTTATGAATAGTGTTTGGAATTTTTGGACCAATCAAATGCCACCATTTCTAACCAATGGCATTTTTGTAATTTTGAGTTTAGTTAGGGGTATTTTTGGAAAGAAAAATAAAGGCTATAAAATGGAGAATAGTATTGAAAAAATTAGAGAATTCAAAACCCTTGGCCGTCCCCTCCCTTTTGCATTTTCTCTCCATTTTTCTTTTATCCCCTTTTAAATTCAACAATTCTCAATACTTCCATTAGTAAATTAAGCCTTCAAATCTTTAATTAAAGCCCTCTTCATCAAGTTTCAAGGATCAATTTTAAGGTATAAGGTGTTATTGAAGGTGAGTTGATGCTAAAAATTGTATTGAATATGGATTTAGGGTTTCAAGGGTTAATAGATGAAGTAGCCATGTAGAATTAGTGAATTATGCTTTTAATTTGGTAAATTAGAAATTTATTCATTATTTGTGTATTTTGGCAAATGAAGGTGAAAGCTTGTCCAAGGATAGCCAAGGGAAGGAGAAGGAGAAGATGTGAGTCAAGTGGAGGAATTAAGCTTATAAGGTTGGTGTACACATTAGTTTGAAACTTAAATTCTTACCTTAGGAAATTTAGTGTATATTTATGTATTTTATTAATATGATGGATGAGTATGTTGAACTATGGCATTGAATTGATAATTATATTGTTTCTAAATGTATTAAATATGTTTTGAGTATTGGATATTAATTGGTGGTCAAAATTGAAAAGAAAAGAAAAATTGGGCATAAATATGAATTTTAAGGAAATAGGACTTATATGAAAAATTCTGCACTAATTTGTAAATATTTAAAAATTTTATGTCTTTCTGTGAATTAGTATGGAATTAGAACTTATATATGACATGTTGAAGAAATTGGGGCCTAATGGAAAATTTTTGGAACAAATGGGCTTATAAGTGAAAAATTGGAAAGTTTTGGGCTGAATTGTTAAATCTGCAAAATCTGAAACTTATTTGGATATTTTTTGAATATTCTTGACCTATATGAAAATTTTGGGCTTATGTATAAAATTTTGGAAATTTTAGGCATAAAGGTAAATAGTGGAAAATTTTGGGCCTATTTGTAAGAATAAAAAAATATTTGTGTCTAAATATGAATAATCAGAAAAATTGAGTAAACGTGAATTTGTATAATAATTTAGTTTACTAATAATAAATTTGTGTTAAAAAGTTTTTAAAGAAAAATAATGTATTAATAATACTATTGAGACGCCCTAAGTAAACCTAAACATTGGTAGGGGAGGATTGGTAGTTGGCATGCCAATAGGGTATTATAGTAGTACTGTGCCGTTTACTTGTCTGATGACACTACTCTATGTATCCAATCTGTTATCTATTCTGATCTGTTCTGGATTCGATGGGTAGTCACCGAGTGGTCGGTGCCGGATCATTATCTGATATTTGTTAGCCCATTAGCCAATCCATGGTATCGTGTCAGTGTTTATTTTGAGCGCTTACTTGGATTAATTATAAATATGATATTTGTGTATATATATATATTTGATTAATTGAAATTAGATTGCAATATGTGACAGGACCCGACTCGAGACCCTCTACTATAGATCCCAGTGGCTCTGCCGGGCACCCCGACGGAAGTTCCTTCGACCTAATGGGTAAATTGAGAAATTTCGCGAGGCAAACCCCTTTTTAAATTCTTGTTACTACTGAGAAGATCTTGTAATATACATGAAAATGACAATCTTAATTTTAAAACAAAAAACGGACAGAGTTTCCCTTGTTTTTCGAAAAATTCATATCCAACCTGCAAAGAAATTCCACTTCTATTTCCAATATATCTCAATACTTTTGATTCGGACCTCGGGTCCTTTCCAAATCAATTCCAACACAACTCAATTATTCATTTGAATCACAAAATAGGCATAATCATAGAAAGTAAAAACGATCATCATAAAATTTAAATCTCTTCTTCTTGGTTCAAAACATATATACAAATATACATGCCTAAAACTATTATGTATAAAGTAAAGAGTGTTATTTAGCACATTTACATGTAAAAAAAATAATCTACGGATTCGGCCCACTACTCAGCAATAGGAGAATCAGCAGCTTGCGTACCAAGACCTGCACCTGAGAAAGGGGTTCAGAAAACATAAAACACAAAACACAAAACGGGTGAGCTAAAGGAGCTCAGTGAGTGCAAATAAAATTTTAATAAAATAACATCATGTATAGATAGCAAATTCTAAAGTTCATGCAGAAATCATGCTTCTAAAACTGATGTAAAACTGTAAAATGGTTTCTAACATCACATGCTATTAAAATCTTGCCGAGCGGATTTTATCTATATCTTTGGAAAACTATATTCGAATCTGTATAACATACTAACTGCTGGTGTGCATATAAATGCATAAATACTATCGGTAAATTGAAAACTACTAAAATCCTCGCCCGGCCATTTTCTTTCTAAACTGTACCAATGGTAACCCTAAAGCTCTATACCCACGCAGCGACTCAACTAGCACCGCACACGTGAGTAGGTCACGGGGCATCTTAACTAGCAGCACCTACAGTGACATCTCACTGGCTATGCAGCGGAATCCTACATCGCATGCATATAGCGAGACAATACCCCGTACACATAGAGCGACTCACATGACTCGACATCCCAACTTCCCAGAGTTAGTGACACACCCCCAAGACCTGCCCATATGCACGGGATATACCGGCCGGGTCTAATACAATCATCACTACTATAATCTGAGGGTACCAATGGCCTTAAAAACGAATGCAGAAATTTTAAAACTGTTTCTCAATTCGAACATGGAAAGGCATGTCTATGAACATATATCAAGATCATAAATCATGGTTATGCATCAAAAGTTCATAAAACATGCATATTCATTATGCAAAAACATAATAAAAGAAAAGTAAAAGAAATGGCAGATTTTCACTCACAACCGCTCCACGCTCAATTTTGCTCCCGATTTGTGCTCCCGTTATCGCTCTCAGTTATCTTCACCTTGCCAATTTTTTCAAATTGATGACTCCTTCAAGCTCCAAACTAGAATTCAACTCAATCTCTTTTTCTTGAATTTCCACTAATTGAGGCTTCAATTGAGCTTAGGGATTGGTATGTAACCTTAATTTGGCTTGATTAAGCATAAAAAATTATGAAAAAATCTTGAGTAGTCACTGTAGCAGCACCCCCTTTTGAAGCTGGAATTTCTCTCTTTTTTTGTCTAAGTGTTGGTTTTGATCTCTCTTCAAATTTCTACACACTTCTAACATATATATAGTGCTCCCTCAATTGACCATTTTGCCCTTCAACTTACTTAAAACTTCTAATTTGCCATTAGTCCAAATGAAAAGATTTAATTGGTTTCTTTATAACTATCTAGTTAGAATAGTTCAAAGAACTAACTAGAGTTTACAACTTGGCAATCCATGAGATTGTTTCTAATTGGTCCATTCCTTAATATATGGATTGTATTTCTCAACAAAGGCTTGTTCCATTCATAACCCTTAAATGAAAATTCATGTAGTAAATTAGAATTTCCTTTTCTACGCCAATGGAGAAAAATTCCAAAAATATTCTAGGATCGTTCGGCGTACCGATTGAGTGTGGAATTACCAAATTAGGTGTAATATCTCTCACTTACACTATAAAGAGAATATTTCTAATAGGGTTAAAATCGAGTAACCCTACGGTGTCTTATTTGCTCTATACTGAAATCTAGGCGCCAATACTACTAATAGGGATTGGATATTACAATTTCACCCCTCCTAAAAAAAATTTCGTCCTCGGAATTTAGATCATACCTGTCTCAAAGAGGTGAAGATGTTACACTTGCATCTGATCTTCGCGTTCCCACGTGACTACTTCTACCCTATGGTTCATCCATAACACCTTCACTAAAGGAATGCTTTTGTTACGAAGGACTTGCTCTTTCCGGTTTAGGATTTGCATAGGCTTCTCTTTGTAGGTCAAGTTCTCTTTCAATTCTACCAATTGTTCCCTTAGGATGTGTGAAGGATCTGCTATATACTTGCGAAGAATGGAAACATAAAACACATCATGGATTTTAGCCAGATCTTCGGGTAACCGTATACGATATACTACCTTTCCAACTCTTTCAACTATCTCATATGGTCCAATATATCGGGGACTCAGCTTTTCTCGCTTTCCGAATCTTAGTACTCTTTTTTATGGCGATATCTTCAGAAAGACCTTATCACCGATCTCAAACTCTAAGTCTCTTCTTCTGTTATCTGCATAACTTTTCTGTCTATCATTAGCTGTTTTCAATCTCTGCCTGATAAGTTGAATCTTTTCCGAAGTAATCTGGATAATTTCTGGGCCGATCAGCTTCCTTTCACCTACCTCATCCCAACAAACTGGAGGTCTGGACTTTCTTCCGTACAATGCTTCATATGGTGCCATCCCAATGCTAGTCTGGTAGCTATTATTATAGGCGAACTCCATTAGCGGCAGATGAGTATCCCAACTTCCCTTAAACTCTATAACACACGCTTTAAGCATATCTTCAAGTGTCTGAATTATCCGTTTCGACTGACCATCCGTTTGGGGATGAAAGGCCATACTGAAACTCAATTTTGTACTTAGAGCTTTCTGTAAGCTGGGCCAAAATTGAAAAGTGAACCGTGGATCCCTGTCTGACACAATGGATATGGGAACTCCATGGAGTCGGACCACCTCATCTACGTACAACTGGACCAATTTATCTAAAGAACAACTGCTTCTAATTGGTAGAAAGTGGGCAGATTTCGTCAGTCTATCAACAATCACTCATATTGCATCATTGCCTCTGTGGCTATGCAGAAGTCCTACCACGAAGTCCATCATTATTATTTCCCATTTCCACTCCAGAATCGGAAGGGGTTGCAAGAGCCCTGCAGGTTTTTGATGCTCAGCTTTTACTTGTTGGCAAGTTAGGCATCTCGAGACAAATTCAGCTATATCTTTCTTCATGGCCTTCCACCAGTAGTGCTCTTTTAGGGTACGGTACATCTTTGTGCTCCCTGGATGCATAGCATACGCAGAAGAATGAGCTTATTCCATAATCTCTCTTCTTAACTCATTTACATTCGGAACACATAACCTCCGACCTAAGGTTACTACACCATCCTCGGTCACTGAAAGACCCTTCCGCTGCCCGGACTCGATTTCACCCTTTAATTTAACTGCTTGTGGATCTTGAGTCTATAGTTCTTTGATCCGATCAACCAGTATTTGACGGACCTGAAATATGGCTAATAGTGCTCCCGAATCTGACAATTCTAATTTTACACTTAAAGACCTCAATTCTATCAACATTGATAGATATGCGACCTTCAAGTGAGCTATTGAACCGACAGGCTTTCTGCTGAGAGCATCTGTTACCACGTTAGCTTTTCCTGGATGGTACTCCAAGATGCACTCATAATCTTTAATAAGCTCCAGCCATCTTCTCTGCCTTATATTCAATTCTTTCTGAGTAAACAAGTACTGCAGGCTCTTATGATCTGTAAGGATCTTGCAAGGAACCCCATACAAATAATGCCTCCAAATTCGTAAAGCAAAAACTACTGCAGCTAGTTCTAGGTCATGTGTAGGATAATTCTGTTCATGCTTCTTTAATTGTCTGAAAGCATAGGCTATTACTTTCTCCTTCTGCATTAGCACACAACCTAGACCATGCCTGGAAGCATCACAATATATAGTAAATCCATCATTCCCTAACGGAAGTGTAAGCACAGGGGCCAAAGTCAACCTTCGCTTTAGCTCTTCGAAGCTCTCTGGCATGCTTCCGACTATACACACTTCTCTACTTTCTGGGTTAACTTAGTCAGAGGAGCGGCTATCTTTGAGAATCCCTCTACCAACTTCCTATAATATCTGGCCAAGCCCAAGAAACTACGAACCTCCGTCACGTTCGTGGGCTGTCTCCGATTCACTATTGCTTCTATCTTCTGGGGATCTACTGCTACCCCTTCTGCAGAGATTACATGCCCCAAAAATGCAACTTTATCTAGCCAAAATTGACATTTACTAAGTTTGGCATACAGTCGATGCTCCCTTAAGGTCTGCAAAACTATCCTCAAATGTTCTGTATGCTCTTTCTCACTGTTTGAATAAACCAGTATATCATCAATAAATACTATCACAAACCAATCTAAATAGGATCTAAAAACCCTATTCAAGAGATCCATAAAAGCAGCTGGGGCATTAATCAGCCCAAAAGGCATAATCAAGAATTCATAATGCCCATATCGGGTCCTAAAGGCCGTCTTAGGAACATCTTCCTCCCGGATCTTCAGTTGATGATAGCCTGACCTCAGATCTATCTTGAAAAATACTCTAGCTCCTTGCAGCTGATCAAACAAATCATCAATTCTCGAAAGTGGATATTGATTATGCATCGTTACTTTATTCAACTCCCGGTAATTAATGCACAATCTCATGCTTCCGTCTTTCTTCTTCACAAACAAAATCGGTGCACCCCAAGGAGAAGTACTCGGTCTAATGAAACCCTTATTCACCAACTCTTCTAACTGAACCTTCAGTTCTTTCAATTCTGAAGAAGCCATTCTATAGGGTGCTTTAGAAATTGGTCGCGTTCTAGAGGCTACTTCTATTTTAAACTCTATCTCTCTATCCGGAGGCAATCCCGGAAGATCCTCGGGGAATACATCCAGAAACTCTCTCACCACCGGAATATCCTCCAATTTCGTTCCACCATCTCTTACGTCTATGGCATAGACTAAGTAACCCTGACATGACTTCCGAAGCATCTTTCTTGCCCTCCTTACCGACACCATGCTGGCGGAAAGTGATTTTCACACGCCACGGAAAATAACTTCCGTTCAGCCTAGGCTACATAATCTAACTTCTTTCCGGAAGCAATCCACTGAGGCCCGATACTTGGACAACTAATCCATCTCTAAAATCACATCAAACTCACTGATGGCCAAAACAATCAAATCCGCTATAAACTCTTATCTCTCAATACTGATTTTACTACTCCTATACACTGTTTCTGCTACAATGGAGTCTCCGGTAGGAAGAGACACTACTACTGCGCCATCTAATAACTGGGGCGCTATACTAGCATTTGCAGCAAACTCCAAAGAAATAAAAGAATGGGTCGCTCCAGGATCTATCAGTATATAAGCATCTTGATCAAAAATTGACATTGTACCTGTCACAACTTTTGGGGCTGCATCCGCCTCCTGTTGGGTCACCGCAAATACCTTAGCTTGGGTATGCGGTCTACCTTGCGATCCACTGGATGATCCTCCTCGATCGGCTCCCCTACTAGGTTGGCTTGCGCCGCTCGATCTTCTGAATTGGGAACCTCCTCGAATCTACCCTCGACCGCCACTGGTTTATCCCAGAGCTGGTGGTCTATCTTCTAACTTACTGCTAGCTCCATCATTCAGGCAATCTCTCATGTAGTGACCCTCTTGACCGCATTTATAACACCCGGTAATCCCCTTTTTACAATCCCCCGGATGGGCCTTGCCATATTTATTACATATCGGGAAATTCTTCCAACTTTCCTTAGTGCTTCGGAATCCGGCGGATGGTTGCCGAACAGAAGCTTGGCTAGATTGAGCTCCTTGGCTTGGTTTTCGACTGCTGGACCATGAAGATCTCTCCTCTGTTCGGGTGAATTTGCTCGGTCCTGCTCGAGAACTACCTGACCAGCCTCTTTTCTGACCCTGCTGTTTCGGTTTAGGGATGGCCGCCATGCTTCTTTCAACCCGAGTTGCAGCTTCCACCAATGCTCCATACTGAGTGTGGGCTGCCGATACCACATATGCCCTGATTCGTGGATTAAGACCCACTGTAAACTGGTTAGCGTTCTGCTCCTTATTATCGGCTATAAAGGGAACCGTACGAAGGAGCTCCAAAAACCTCTTCTCGTACTCAGCTACCGAGAGGGAACCCTGTTCGAGCTTGAAGAATTCTTCTATCTTCGCATCTTTATAACTTTTGGGATAGAACTTATTCAGAAATTCCTCTTTGAAAAGTGTTCAAGACACCCCATTGGCGTTCCTCCTTTGCAAGGCCTTCCACCAATCTTTTGCTCCTTCTTTCAATAGAAATACGGAGTATACCACCATTTGCTCTTCCGTGCATCCCATAACCTGAAAAATTTCTTCATTGTTCTCTAACCAAGATAAGGCTATCTCGAGATCTCCGATACCGTCATAAGGCTTAGTGCCCAATTTCTTGGCGCACTCAATGGACACTCCGGTCTCTCGCGGCTGTTGGATCGCCGCTGCTAGTATCTAGGACATTTGAGCTATATTCCCGTTCCCACCCTCTGGCTCAATAGGATGAGATGATTTAGGAAGGGTCTGAGTCGTAGGAGAATTTACTGACTCATTTTCCTACTCCTCTTCAGGTGCAAGAGCCTCCACAGCTACTCTCCTAATACGTGGGCCTCCACGACGATGCATATTTTTTAAAAATTTAGTGACGCGAATGATTATCAAATGCAAAGAATTCAACTTACTAAACTTAGAAAAATATGCATGCAATTCCAAGAATCTCATTCTAACAATGAACTTTTTAACTAAAACTTCATAAATCGTGCTCTGATACCACTCTGACAGGACCCGACCCGAGACCCTCTACTATAGATCCCAGCGGCCCTGTCGGGTACCCCGACGGAAGTTCCTCCAACCTAATGGGTAAATTGAGAAATTCTGCGAGGCGAACCCCTTTTTAAATTCTTACTACTACTGAGAAGATCTTGTAATATACATGAAAATGACAATCTTAATTTTAAAACAAAAAACGGACAGAGTTTCCCTTGTTTTTCAAAAAATCTATATCCAACCTGCAAAGAAATTCCACTTCTATTTCTAATACATCTCAATACTACCAATTCGGACCTCTAGTCCTTTCCAAATCAAGTCCAACACAACTCAATTATTCAGTTGAATCAAAAAATAGGCATAATCATAGAAAGTAAAAACGATCATCATAAAATTTAAATCTCTTCTTCTTGGTTCAAAACATATATACAAATATACATGCCTAAAACTAGTATGCATAAAGTAAAGAGTGCTATTTAGCACATTTACATGTACAAACAATGATCAACGGATTCGGCCCACTACTCGGCAATAGGAGAATCAGCAGCTTGCGTACCGAGACCTGCACCTGGGAAAGGGGTTCAAAAAACATAAAACATAAAACACAAAACGGGTGAGCTAAAGGAGCTCAGTGAGTACAAATAAAATTTCAATAAAATAACATTATGTATAGATAGTAAATTCTAAAGTTCATGAAAAAATCATGCTTCTAAAACTGATGTAAAACTGTAAAACGATTTCTAACATCACATGCTATTGAAATCTTGCCGAGCGAGTTTTATCTACATCTTTGGAAAACTATATTCTGAATCTGTATAACATACTAACTGCTGGTGTGCATATAAATGCAAGAATGCTATCGGTAAATCGAAAACTAGTAAAATCGTCGCTCGGCCATTTTCTTTCTAAACTGTACCAATGGTAACTCTAAAGCTCTATACCCATGCAGCGACTCAACTAGCACCGCACACGTGCGTAGGTCACGGGGTATCTCAACTAGCAGTACCCACAGTGACATCTCAAGACATCTCACTGGCTATGCAGCGGAATCCCACATCGCATGCATATAGCGAGACAATACCTCGTACACATAGAGCGACTCACTTAACTCGACATCCCAACTTACCGGAGTTAGTGACACACCCCTAAGACCTGCCCATGTGCACAGGATATACCGGCCGGGTCTAATACAATCATCACCACTATAATCTGAGGGTACCAATGGCCTTAAAAACGAATGCAGAAATTTTAAAACTGTTTCTCAATTCAAACATGTAAAGGCATGTCTATGAACATGTATCAAGATCATAAATCATGGTTATGCATCGAAAGCTCATAAAACATGCATATTCATTATGCAAAAACATAATAAATGAAAAGTAAAAGAAATGGCAGATTTCCACTCACAACTGCTCTGCGCTCAATTTCGCTCCCAATTTCTGTTCCCGTTACCGCTCTCGGTTATCTTCACCTACGCGCCATAAATGACATTTAGAACCAAATTAAATGCTAGAATCTCATTTAACTACTAAATGCCCTAATCGGCACACAAAGCCCGGATGTATACTACTTTCCAAGTTATATTTACGGAGACATTTAATCTAATCTAACTCACCATCCAACGCCCTGAAAATTATGGAACGCCTTATAACTTGGTTGGACATAATTGCCCTTCACCTTTCCAAAATGGATAATTATGTCCCATTTTCTTCATTTTTGGTCTTTCCATCAACCATATGCATTCAATTTACAATATGCACCATTTACACACAACAACTCAATCAAAACACCATTCAATCCCTAACTTCCCTAAAGTGGCAGAATTTCACCCTAGGTTCCAACACATTCTTTTTCTTAATTTCTTGTTCCAATTACAATAAAATGAAGCCAATTTCATTCTAAAGCCCTAATTACAACCAATTGAAGCCTCTACATTCAAATCACAAAAACCCTAATTCTTACCTTGCGAATTTCTTCAAATTGATGACTCCTTTAAGCTCCACACTAGAATTCAACTCAATCTAAACCAAGAATACACACAAGAACATCAATTAAAGGATTCTTGAAAGCTCACTTATCAAACTCATAAAACAATATTTTTCTTACCTCGTTTTCTTGAATTTCCACTAATTGAGACTTCAATTAAGCTTAGGGATTGGTATGTAACCTTATTTTGGCTTGATTAAGCATGAAAAATTATGAAAAAAAATTGAAATTTCACTGTAGTAGCACTTTCAACCTTTGCACGAATTTGCTCTCTTTTTGCTCTAAGTGTTGGCTTTTGATCTCTTGAAAACTCTACACACTTCCAACATATATATAGTGCTCTCTTAATTGACCATTTTGCCCTTCAACGTACTCAAAACTTCTAATTTGCCATTAGTTCAAATGGAAGGATTTAATTGGTTCATTTGTAACTATCTAGTTAGAATAGTCAAAAGAACTAACTAGAATTCCTAACTTGGCAATCCATGAGATTGCTTCTAATTGGTCAATTCCTTAATATATGGATTGTATTTCTCAACAAAGGCTTATTCCATACATAACCCTTAAATGGAAATTCATGTAGTAAATTAGAATTTTCTTTTCCAAGCTAATAGAGAAAAATTCTAAAAATATTCTAGGGTCGTCTGACGCTCCGACTGCGTGTGAAATTACCAAATTGGGTCTAATATCTCTCACGTGTACCATAACAAACATATGTCTAATAGGGTTAAAATCGGGTAACCCTACGGTGCCTTCATTACTCTATACCAAAATCTAGGCGCCAATACTACTAATAGGGATTGGATATTACAAGGCTTCAGAGAAAAAGGTGGTTGAAGGTGAAGAGAAAGATGTTGTTGTTGAATAATCTAGGATGAATCCCAAACCTAACTCCATTTTCTTCTTGAAAAATCCTCCTATCATTACCCCACCATTGCTTTACCTTTAATGCTTCTATAAAAAGAAGTTAGATGTTCAACCCTTCAATGTCCTTGATAACTTTAAAATGATTCACACTAACATTTCTTTTATGGATGTCTTGGAGAAAAAGACAAACTATATGAAGTTCATGAAGGAAGTGATGTTGAATAAGAGAAAGTTAAAGGACTATGAAATTGTGAGGCTAACGAAGGAATGTAGTGCAATCCTTCAAAGAAATTTACCTCAAAAAATGAAGGATCTGGGTAGCTTCACTATCTCTTGCACTATTGGGGAGACCACTTTTGAGAAAGCCTTATGTGACCTTAGAACAAACATCAATCTCACGCCTCTATCAGTCTTTAGCAAGTTGGGTCTTGGTGAGGTAAAACCTACTACGACTTCTTTGTAATTAGCGGATAAATCTATAACTTATCTATAGGGGTCATTGAGGATGTGTTAGTGAAAGTGGGTCAATTCATTCTACCGATGGACTTTGTGGTCCTTAATATAGAGAAAGATAGGAATGTTTCTATTATTCTTGGGGATCATTTTTAGCCACCAAAAGAAATCTCATTGATATAGAGAAGAGAGAGATGAAAATGATGGTGCAAGATGAAGAGATCACATTTGAGGTTTTTAAGGAAATGAAGTTGCTAAATGATTCCAAAGAATTTTTAAAGATTGAAAACATGGATTCAGATGGTGGGAAGGAAATAGATATCATTCAACCCCAAGTTCATGGCAAGATAAAGATGCACCGAAAAAGGAAAAAGATGAGGCATGACAAGGTTATGATGAAAAAGCAATCAAATACCAACCATCATGGTTCATTTTTTTGGGCTCAAACAATTTCTAAGGTAACTCAAAACAAGAAGGTTAGGGTCATTCTTTGATGATCACCTTATAGAGCTTTTAAAGTCAAGAAAGAATTAACAAAGTCATTGCACATACACCAAAGCATCAAAATGAAGGATTTTTCCACGAGAAAAAACCTCTAAAGTCTAGTTTGATCCCCTATAAATCCAGAAAATGTCAAGTCGAAGACCTTAAATCAAGCACTTCTTAAAAGGCAAATCAAGTGAATTTTTAATTTTTAATTTCAATCTTTGTTTTTAATGTTTTTTTTATTTGTTTAGTGTGTTAAAACAATAATTCGAAACCTTATAAAAGTATAAAAAATAAATCGGAAACAAAGCCAACAGGATGCTGCTAAAGGGAGCTCATAATCAAGGATAACAACAAATGTGACAACAACTTGAGGCTATAGCCTCAGAGAGTGGAGGCTGCAGCCCCAACACCTGAAAAACCATATTTCTGAACCTAGGTTATGACACTACGGTGCCATATATTTGAGGTTGTAGCACCACTTGTTTCCCCTTTCAAATTGCCTCTAATTCACTATACAACCACCCTAAACATCCTCTCACTTCCCCAATCATCCTTACACCTTCTGCATACCAAATTATCACCAAATTCCACATCAAACAACTTAGCTAATTAAACTTTAAGTTTTGAAAAGCACCACTCAAAGGCTTTGGGCACTAACTCAAGCAATAATTTCCTTCTTGTGATTCGAGCATCAAGCTATTTTTTACAAGGGGAGTTTCTTATACTCATTTTAAGTTTTTCCATTTTGAACCATGTCAACTTTAAGTTTGGGGGGAGGGCAATATTCATTTTCTATGTTGATCATTCTTACTCACTAAGATTGTTGTTTTTAGTTATAGTATTTTGCATGCATTTTTTTTTCATTTTCGTCTTTAGTTGCGGGTTGATTGAATGATTAGTAGTCAATAATATAAAATAAAAACATAATTTCAAATTCTACATTCTTTTGGAAACAATGAATGTTGTGATTGTTTGCTTGGTAATCTAAGATAAGTTCGGCTTTATTTGTGACCATTTAATCTTTTACGCACGTAGTTAGAATCATTTAGTTTTTATGCTTACTTAAAAGGCTTTTATGCATAGCAAGAATAAGTAGAGTCTCAAAAACATGCTAGAACTTATTTGTGCATCTCTTAAGGTAAAATCCTAGGACATACGTAATTAAGAATATGATTTTAGGCCATCTTTGGATTTATTGAGCCTTTCAAGCCAACCTTTGTATATTTTTACCCTAGTCACCCCCATTGAGCTTAATAGCCACTTTTCTTTACTAGTCATAGGCATAACACATTTTAGATAGTTATGTGTACTTTTGAAAATGAATGGGCAGATTAAAGAAAGGTTATGGGTTTGGTTATGAATTTTGGTTGTTCTTATTGAAATTGGTGCTTATGTGCCATTCCACTGTTGTATGAATATTAATTATTTAATATTTATACAATAAACATTTTAAATGAAATCATTAATATTAAATATATATATATAGAGAGAGAGAGAGAGTAAGATGCTTGTAACATTTCAGACATTGTATGATCTAAAGGAGTTTAGATCTGGTCTAAAAGAGTTTAGACTAGGGTTAAGAGTTACCAATGCTAAAAGTTATAATTGCTAAGAGTTAGCAAGTTATAATAGTCAACAAAATCTAAATAGTTAGAACCTTGTTTGAAATAAGACAAAGACCCAGGGTATACTAGCAATGACATAATTGTAAAGGGGTTACAAATAGTGCTAAGAAATGTCATTCTGCAAGTATGTTCTCAAATTTTATATTCCTAATCTATTTTCACTGATGATGTGAATTTGTCGGTACCTTATCATATATAGATAAGTATGTATTTATATTTGGATGGTTTAGATGGTTAATCTTAGCAGACCATGAGCTTATGGAAGCTCGTATAGGCATACAGGTATTTAGTGAGGACTGGATACTAAACGGGCTCAATTAGGACCTCCAATAAACATCCTATAAAGCCGTCAATAGAGGGTCCATTTGAGTTGAGTAGGATTCGTGTTCCCTTAACCTAAGTACTACAATGAGCTTGTAAGTGAACCATCATACTTCAGTTCCATATATGTCATAGACCTTTCATGGTCTGATTACTAGATGTCGCTGGGTATGATTCGATGTTCATGAAGTTCGGTGTGTGTAGATATGGGATCCTCAACTCATATGAGTAAGTTGTATATCCTAAAGCTCTGAGATTGTATTTCAGAAAGTCTTATAGCCATAAGTAATTAACCCAGGAAAAGAGTTTCCTGTAGGATAAACAATATCACAAAAGGGTTTACGGATATTATTTATAAAAATACAAATCTAGAGATAAGTTCATGGTTAAGCATATGGAGACTTGACGGTCATGATCTATCTCTCCACTCTTCCAGGATATATATGACTTAGGGATTATATGAATATGTATTAAACTCAACTTCTATGGTCCAACACGCTATTTTGTTATTTCCATAATGTGTGTGTGAGGCATTCTTTATAGACTAACAGAAGAGTTTGGTAAACAAAATGGGTGTAAACTTAAGGAGTCTTACTATATGAAGTATACTCATTGTACACTGGGATAACGTACTGGATCAAATGGTTTGATCTGGAAAGTTCTCAGAAAAGTTTGAATTAGTTTAAGGTCTCTCAGAAAAGTTTGAAATGCCACAAGCTCAGCAAGTGAGACTTGCCACTTTATCCTTTCTATTGGTAGCTACATGTCATACCATTAATTTTTAATGGCATAACACGTGACATGATTTGAATGACCCATTTATTTAGCATGACATGTAGTTACCAATAGAAAAGATAAATTTAATAATTTAATAATTCCATAAAATGCAAATTTTGGACAAATTGAATTGTTGTTATCCGGTGTTTTTAATAGGAAGTTGCATTCACTCAATTAAAGTATAGTAATAAAAGGTGACATGTTTGTACAAGTTAAAATGGCCATGAAATTCCTTTTCATTCGGCCATTAAATTAGAAAATGAAAAGGTGATTTACCGTGCTATTCTTTTATATGAGGTGGCATATTATTAATGTTAATGGCCACTTTTAATGCTTATATTTGGCCATGTAAAGCATCTGGCCACCAAAGCATCTGGCCACCAAGCCTTGATAAAAACAAGGTTAATGCATTGTTATGTTTAACAAAAAATGGCCCATATTTCCATTTTAACTAGCTTGTAAGGAGGTGGAGAATGCTATATAAATAGGAGGCTTTAATTCATTTGGTAGAAAAGTAAATCATGAGCAAATTATATATTAAGAGTGCTAAGAGACAAAAAATAAAGTAAGTGTTGCTTTTATCAAAATTTAGCCGAGACTAGAAGGCTACGATGAGTTCTCTAATATCTCATTAGTATAATGATATATTTGTTTATATTTTGTTACACGTAATTATGCATGTATGCTGTGTAATTAAAAAATTTTGAAATGTAAATGTGCTATTTTTGTTCTTACCCTACGCACAACGTAATTTTATGTTGGTATCAGAGCACATATTTATGTCCTATTTATGCTTAATTAGAGTATCTATAAGCGTAATTATGATGTCTCGGGGCTACCGATTATGCAATTCAAAAGTTAGAAAATGCGTCATTGAGACTCAGCTAAAAGTAATGCTGCGATAATGTCATTCACTATTGCGTTGCTAAGGCTGTCCAAGCTCCAGCACTGCAGAACTGGTAAGGAATGTCACAGCATTGGGGTTCCTAGGTCTTATTGATGTTGTGCTCACCGCACAGCACTGTGACGCTATGGTTTCAAGGCCCCAGCACCACAGCACATAAGGCCATGCACCGCAGTGCTACCGGGCTAAGCGTCATAACGCTGAGAGGTGAACAACGCCACAATGTTGGAAGCTCAGCAACGTTGTGACAGGGTAGAGATCTTAATACCGTAATGCTATAAAGGTTAGCACTGTAATATCGGAGGTTGGTCCTCTAGTGCCGCAATACTGGAAACCTAATAAAAGTTATAATTACGTCAGTTACTTCAATTATTTATTTTTAAATTGATTAAAAATATTTAATGTTTATTTTATGCAATTTATAATTTGTTATAATAATTACATTATAAATTACGGCCAATTTGTTTATGCAAGTAACCATAATGGGAGCCTTATTGGTAGGGGTTAGTTGTGCTTACGCAAGGCAAATATGTGATTAAGAATCACATCCTAATGAGATAGGGATAAGAGTATAAAAATCTCTCTTAATCAGATTAAAAAGTGTTTCATTATGAGATGATGTTACACATTATCCGTCTTATCAATACAGTGTTAGATGGGTCATATCAGTCTTTTCCAAGATTACTAAAGTGTGAGGAACTTGATCGGTGTAATTTGGACTATGTCGATTAAACATGAGATGAAACAAATATATGCGAAAGTATTGTCCTAGATTACTAAACATTTACAAGTAATATCGGTAGCATATATTTGATAATTGATAAGTTAATTTGGAATACACTTACCCTAGATCGCTAAAGTGTACGAATAAAGTGTATTTAGGATCAATGGTAAGAGTTGCATGAGATGCAATTGATAAGAGTTATCTATCTTTTGGGTTTACAAAGACCAAGATCGCTAAATTGTGCTACTAGAGTAAAATGTCAATGAGGTCCACTTCTCACTGTACATTTTAGAAAGTTTAAACTGTCGTTTCTCCTTTGAGAAATTTAGGGGATTATGTAAAGCAGTAGGAAGGCGTCTTCAGATTAAAAAAAAATGTATAAAAGTTATACCTATGATCTAAAGCATTATTAATTAAAGATTATATATGTTCCACTAAACATCTCCTAAGTATCCTATAGAGATAAGATCAGTATGAGCAATTCATTAGTATGCTTAAATTAGGCACACTAATTATAGGGTACCAAACAATATTAACGGATTATTTTAGGGTATACTAACGGATTGCTCATACTGATCTTATCTCTATAAGACAAGGTATGAGATGTTTAGCGGAACATTCATAACCGTTAATTAATAAGGATTTAGATCATGGGTATAACTATTATACAATTTTTAATCTAAAAGTGTCCTCTCACTCCTTTACATAATCCTATAATCTCTCAAATGGGATAACAATAGTTTAAACTCTTTAAACTATATAGCAAGAAGTGGACTCTATTGTTATTTTACTCCAGCCTCATGTTGTAGAAATATTGACCTTTGTAAACCCAATAAATAGGCAACTCTTGTTAAATGCATTTCATACAACTCTTACCAGTGATCTTAAATATACCTTATCCTCACGCTGTAGCAACATTGGATAAATGTACTCTATATTAACTTGCCAATTATCAAATATATGCTACTGATACTACCCTTATGTTGTAGCAATATTGGGAAAAACTATAGTGACTCATCTAACACCGTATTAACAAGACGAACTATGTAAAATATAATCTCATAATGTAATACAATTTAATTTGATGAAGATAGTTGTTTAAAAAACAACAAAATTGGGTCTCATCTCATAAAGAGGTGATTTTCAATCAGTCATTTAATTATGTGCAAACCCCCACCAATTGGGCTCCTATTATGGTTAGTAGCATAGAAAAAATGATCATGATTTATAATACAGACTAATAACTCTTATTACTGCATCTCATAAACCCCCACATGAATGAATTAATTCTTAAACAATTTAAAATTTATTTTTTTTGAATGAATAGTATTAGCATCGCAGTGCTAGCACTTTGCGCTACGGTGCTAGAGGACAAAACCCCAGCATTGCAAAGCTAAGCCTTTAACGATGCACCACTAAAGCCTAGAATGCCTTAGCGCCACGACACTAGATTTAATGCCTCAGCATTCCGATGTTTTACACCTTGGTATACCAATTTCAACACTTGAGATGCACCATTCCAACACTAAGGCTTCATCAACAATATAATTAAACACTCAATCAACACCACAAAATGCTCTTTTACTATTTTTGTTGTGTGCGGTGTTTAAGTTCTAAACCGTATTGGGTGCGTGTTCATTGTTCATAAATACATATACATGCATATCATACATTATATATGCAACAGAAGTTAGAATTCTAATTTCCTAAACAATGAACACAATAATTTTTTATTTATTATAGTAATAAAAAAATTAAATAGATATTAATCACATTAATACCGAGATTGAGAATAATCACCTAACAAGCCCTTAGAATGGTTTAAGTTGAAGTACTGCCTGAAATAGACCCGTTGGTAATTCTAGGACTTAATAGTGTGGGCTTGAGTCGCTAGAATAACAGCTTTAATTCCAGCACTAGTTTAGCACTTAAACCATTTAAATAAACTCTTAGTCTATAGTTTAACACTTAAACTATTTTTAAGCACTGAATTTATTTATTATTTATTCAACACTAAAATTTTAAAATTAAAACTCGATGCTTCCGTGGCTAGCTTGTTTGAGAAGAAGATGAATAGTTGAAAGAAAACATTTTTCTCTCTCATCTTTTTCTTTCGTTTTGCCAACAATAAAATGCTCCAAAAGAGCATCCCCTTTCTTTGTTTCATTTCACATACTTTTATAATAATTAAGATTTAAATTAACTCTAGAGTTAACTATTAACCCTAGTTAAGTTAATTTATTATTTAACAATTAAATAATAAAAACTCTTAATTATAATAATATTTTATATATTAACCAAATCCAAGTTAACAATTAACCTTGGTTAGGTTAGCAAAACTTGGTCACCAAGTAATGAATTAAATATTAATAAATAAATATTAACTTAATCTTAGATAACTCTTAACCTTGGTTAAGTTAATTATTTTTAATAATTTATTAAATAAAATATCATAATTATTTAACAATTAAATAATCAAATATGTAAAATTACCCTTAAGTCCTTACTTGGTTACAAAGTTAACCATAGTGGGTCCCACCTAAACACACACTTGAGTCAACTTAACTGATGGCTCATTATATACCATGCGTTAGTATTTAATTGGTTAGCAACAGTTGTTATTTAATTAATATATTTAACACTTAAGTCTTGACATGCATGCATCCCGAGGATTTCTAAAACAAATATTCAGTTTTGCTGGTATTTATTAGATTGAACAATTCAATTCGGTATGTTGCCATAGTGCACAATGGGCATACTTCATATTACGGGACTCTCTAAGCCCACGCCTAATTCGTAAAATGAAACTATTTCATGAGTTTGTGATTGATGCCCCATGCACACGTTATAGATATTACAAATCAACATGTTAGACCATACAAGCTGAGGTTATAGCATATACATATAGTTATTCTGTAATATCTAATTCCTATTAGTAGTATTGGCGCATAGATTTTGGTATAAAGTAATAAAGACACCGTAGGATTACTCGATTTTAACCCTATTAGAAATATTTTTTTATGGTTCGCGTGAGAGATATTAGACCTAATTTGGTAATTTCATACTCAATCGGAGCATCGGGCGACCCTAGAATAGTTTTGGAATTTTTCTCTATTGGTTTAGAAAATAAAATTCTAATTTACTACATGAATTTCCATTTAAGGGTTATGTATGGAACAAGCCTTTATTGAGAAACATAATCCATATATTAGAGAATGGACCAATTAGAAGAAATCTCATGGATTGCCAAGTTGGAAGTTCTAGTTAGTTCTTTGGACTATTCTAACTAGATAGTTACAAATGAACTAATTACATAATTAGTTTTCAACTGATGGTAAATTAGTAATTTATAGTAAGTTGAGGGGAAAAATGGTCAATTGATGGATAACTATATATATGGTAGAAGTGTGTAGAAATTTCAAGTGATCAAAAAGCAAACACTTAGAGTAAAAGAGAGCAAAATTTGTGTAAGGTGAAGGGGGAGCTGCTAGAGTGAAATTTCAGTTTTTTTTTTAATGCTTTTTCATGCTTAATCAAGGCAAAATAAGGTTACATACCAATTCCTAAGCTCAATTGAAGCCTCCATTAGTGGAAATTCAAGAAAAAGAGGTAAGAAGAGCATTTTTTTAATATCCAATCCCTATTAGTAGTATTGGCGCCTAGATTTCGATATAGAACAAATAAGACACCGTAGGGTTACTCGATTTTAACCCTATTAGAAATATTCCCTTTATAGTGCACATGAGAGATATTAGACCTAATTTGGTAATTTCACACTCGATCGGTGCTCCGGATGACCCTAGAATATTTTTAGAATTTTTCTCTATTGGCTTGGAAAAGAAAATTCTAATTCACTACATGAATTTCCATTTAAGGGTTATGAATGGAACAAGCCTTTGTTGAGAAACAAAATCCATATATTAGAGAATGGACCAATTAGAAGAAATCTCATGGATTGCCAAGTTGGAAGTTCTAGTTAGTTCTTTGAACTATTCTAACTAGATAGTTACAAATGAACTAATTACATAATTAGTTTTTAACTAATGGAAAATTAGAAATTTTAAGTAAGTTGAAGGGAAAAATGGTAAATTGAGGGAGCACTATATATATGTTAGAAGTGTGTAGAAATTTGAAGAGAGATCAAAACCAACACTTAGCCAAGAAAAGAGAGAAATTCGAGCTTCAAAGGGGGGTGCTGCTACAGTGACTATTCAAGTTTTTTTCCATGATTTTTCATGTGTAATCAAGCCAAATTAAGGTTACAAACCCATCTCTAAGTTCAATTGAAGTCTCTATTAGTGGAAACTCGAGAAAAAGAGGTAAGAAAAGCATCTTTTATGAGTTTGATAAGTGAGATTTCAAGAATGTTTTAATTGATGTCCTTATGTGTATTCTTGGCTTAGATTGAGTTGAATTCTAGTTTGGAGCTTGAAGGAGTCATCAATTTGAAGAAATTGGCAAGGTGAGAATTAGGGTTTTTGGTGATTTTGTTGTATAGATTTCAATTGATTGTAATTAGGGCTTTAGAATGAAATTGGCATGATTTTGTTGTAATTGGAACAAGAAATTGAGAAAAGGAATGTGTTGGAACCTATGGTGAAATTCTGCCACTTTAGGGAAGTTAGGAATTCAGTGGTGTTTTGATTGAATTGTTGTGTGTAAATGATGCATATTGTGAATTGAATGTATATGGTTGATGAAAAAACCCAAAAATGAAGAAAATGGGACATAATTGTCCATGTTGGAAAGTTGAAGGGAAAGTATGTCCAATCAAATTATAAGGTGTTCAATAATTTTTAGGGCGCCGGATGGTGAGTTAGTTTTGATTATGGCTCCGTAACAAAAATTGGGAAGTAGTTTACATCCGGGCTTTGTATGCCGATTAGGGCATTTAGTAGTTAAATGAGATTCTAGTGTTCGATTTGGTTCTAAATGTCATTTATGGCGCGTCGGTGAGGATAACCGAGAGCGTTAACGGGAGCAGGAATCGAGAGCGTTAACGGGAGCAGGAATTGGGAGCAAAATTGAGCGCGGAGTGGTTGTGAGTGGAAATCTGCCATTTCTTTTACTTTTCGGTTATTATGTTTTCGCACAATGACCATGTATGTTTTATGAGCTTTCGATGCATAAACATGATTTATGATCTTGATATATTCATAGACATGCTTTTACATGATCGATTTGTGAAACAGTTTTAAAATTTCTGCATTTGTTTTAAGGCCATTGGTACCCTCAGATTATAGTTGTGATGATTGTATTAGACTCGGCTGGTATATCCCGTGCACATGGGCAGGTCTTGGGGGTATGTCACTAACTCCAGAAAGTCGGGATGTCGAGTCATGTGAGTCGCTCTATGTGTACGGGATATTGTCTCGCTATATGCATGCAATGTAGGATTCCGCTGCGTAGCCAGTGAGATGTCTTGAGATGTCACTGTGGGTGCTGCTAGTTGAGGTGCCCCGTGACCTACTCATGTATGCGGTGCTAGTTGAGTCGCTGCGTGGGTATAGAGCTTTAGGGTTACCATTGGTACAGTTTAGAAAGAAAATGGCCGAGCGAGGATTTTACTAGTTTTCAATTTACCTATAACATTTATGCATTTATATGCACACAGCAGTTATTATGTTATACAGATTCTAAATATAGTTTTCCAAAGATCTAGAAAAAACCCGCTCGGCAAGATTTCATTAGCATATGATATTAGAAACTATTTTACAATTTTACATCCGTTTTAGAAGCATAATTTCTGCATGTACTTTAGAAATTGCTATCTTTGTATAATATTCTTGTAATTGAATTCTCATTTACACTCACTGAGCTCCTTTAGCTCACTCGTTTTATGTTTTAAACCTCTTTCCTAGGTGCAGGTCTCGGAACGCAAGCTGCTGATTCTCCTATCGCCGCGTAGTGGGCCGAATCCAAAGATAATTTTTGTACATGTAAATGTGCTAATGGCACTCTTTACTTTATGCATAATAGTTGTAGGCATGTATATTTGTAAGTATGTGTTGAATCAAGAAGAAGAGATTTTCAGTTTATGATGATCATTTTTACTTTTTATGATTATGCTTATTTTGTGATTTAACGAAATAATTAGGTTGTGTTGGATTTGATTTGAAAAGGACCGGAGGTCCGAATTGGTAGAATTGAGATGTGTTGGAATTAGAAGTGAAATTTCTTTGCAGGTTTATATGGATTTTCTGAAAAACAGGGAAAACTCTGTCCGTTTGTTTTTAAAACTAAGATGTCATTTTCATGTATATTACTAGATCTTCTTAGTAGTAACAAGAATTAAAAAGGGGTTCGCCTCGCGGAATTTCTTAACATGCCCAGCTAGGTTCGGAGGAACTTCCGTCGGGGTGCCCGGCAGGGCCGCTGGGATCTATAGTAGAGGTTCTCGGGTCGGGTCCTGTCAATTTTGTTATGAGATTGATAAGTAAACTTTAAGGATTGCTTAAATTGATGTTCTTGTATGTATTCTTAGTTTAGATTGAGTTGAATTCTAGTGTAGAGCTTGAAGGAGTCATCAATTTGAAAATAAATGGCTAGGTAAGAATTAGGGTTTTGGGTGATTTGAATGTAGAGACTTCAATTGGTTGTAATTAGGGCATTAGAATGAAATTGGCTTGATTTTGATGTAATTGGAACAAGAAATTGAGAAAATAAATGTGTTGGAATATAGGGTGAAATTCTGCCACTTTAGGGAAGTTAGGGATTGAGTGGTGTTTTGATTGAGTTTTTGTGTGTAAATGATTCCTTATATATGCTGAATGTCTATGGTTGATGGAAAAACCAAAAATGAAGAAAATGAGACATAATTGTCCATTTTGAAAAGGTGAAGGGTAATTATGTCCAACCAAGTTATAAGGTATTTAATAATTTTTAGGGTGTTGGGTGGTGAGTTAGATTAGATTAAATGACTCCGTAAATGAAAATCGGGAAGTAGTATGCATCCGGGCTTTGTATGCCGATTAGGGGGTTTAGTTGTTAAATGAGATTCTAGCATTCGATTTGGTTCTAAATGTCATTTATGGTGCGTAGGTGAAGAAAACCGAGAGCGGTAATGGGAGCAAAAATCCGAAATGAAATTGAATGCAAAGCGGTTGTGAGTGAAAATCTGCCATTTCTTTTATCTTCCATTTATTATGTTTTCGCATAATGCAAATGTATGTTTTATGAGCTTTCAATGCATAAACTTGATTATGATCTTGATATGTATCCATACATATGCATTTACATGTTCGGTTTAAGAAATAGTTTTAAAACTTATGTATTCATTTTAAAGGCTATTGGTACCCTCAGATTATAGTGGTGGTGATTGTATTAGACCCGGCCGGTAAATCCCGTGCACATGGGCAGGTCATGTGGTGTGTCACTAACTTTGAGAAGTCAGGATGTCGAGTCATGTGAGCCGATGTATGGGGTATTGTCTCTCTAGATGTATGTGCGTAGGATTCCGTTGTATAGCCAGTGAGATATCTTGAGATGTCATTGTAGGTGCTGCTAGTTGAGGTGCCCCGTGACCTATTCATGTGTGCGGTGCTAGTTGAGTCACGGCATGAGTATAGAGCTGTAAGGTTACCATTGGTACAGTTTAGAAAGAAAATGGCCGAGCGAGGACTTTATTAGTTTTCAATTTATCGATAGCATTTATGCATTTATATTGATTTTGGATATTATTTTTCAAAGATGTAGATAAAACTCGTTTTGCAAGATTTCATCAGCATATGACATTAGAAATCATTTTACAGTTTTACATTAGTTTTAGAAGCATAATTTATGCATGAACTTTAGGATTTACTATTTATGCATATTATTATTTTAGTTGAAATCTTAATTGCACTCACTGAGCTCCTTTAACTAATTCGTTTTGTGTTTTATATTTCTAAATCCCCTTCCCCGGTGCAGGTCTCGGTACGCAAGCTGCTGATTCTCCTATTGCCGAGTAATGGGTCAAATCTAAAGATTATTTTTGTATATGTAAATGTGCTAAATAGCACCTTTTACTTTTTGCATAGTAGTTGTTGGCATGTATATTTGTATTATGTTTTGAACCAACAAGAAAAGATTTCGATATTATGATGATCGTTTTTACTTTTCATGAGTATGCTCATTTTGTGATTTAAATGAAACTATTGAGTTGTGTTGGATTTGATTTTGGAAATAACCGGAAGTCCGAATTGGTAGTATTGAGAAGTATTTGAAATAGAAGTGAAATTTCTTTGCAGATTGTATATGGATTTTTCGAAAAACAAGGGAAACTCTGCCCGTTTTTCTTTCAAAAATTAAGATGTCATTTTATGTATATTAAACGATTTTCTCAGTAATAGTAAGAACTAAAAAAGGGTTTGCCTCGCGGAATTTCTCATCTTACCCAGTTATATTCTAAAAAACTTCTATCGGGGTGCCTAATTGGGTAGCTGAGATCTACTGTAGAGGGTCGAGGGTCGGGTCCTGTCACCTTCAGTACATTATAACTTGGATGTGCTGAGATACAGATCAGCACCATCAAATCCCCAGAAAGCCCATCTCTGTACTTATCTCCAAATTTGTATTTCTATAAAAATACTATTTGTAAAATTCCTTTGCGATATTATTTAACCTTACGAAAAACTCTTTATTGGGGTATCTACTTTAGGCCAAAAGACTTTCTGAAACATAATTCTTGGAGCATTAGGATATACAACTCACTTATATAAGCTGACGGATCTCATATCTACGTACACCAGACTCAATGAACACCAAACTCAATGAACACCAAACTATACCTAGCGATCAGACCATGAAAGGTCTCTAACATGTGTCGAACCAAAGTATGATAGATTACTCATAAGCCCATTGTGGCACTCAGGTCAAAGGACTACGAATACTACTTAACTTGAGAAGACTTTCCATTGACGGCTTTATTCAGTCCTAACTAAATAATTGCATACCTATACGAGCTTCAAGCTTATAGTTAGCTAAGAACAACCATATGTACCCTACAGATATAGATATATATTGATCTATTAAAAATGGATTCACTAATAGAACTGCATCAATGAAAATAGATTATGAACATAGTGTTTGAGAATATACTTGCATAATGACATTTTGTAGCGCTATTGCAACCAGATCTGAACTCTTTTGGATCATACAATGTCTATAACGTTACAAGTAATTTACTATATATGTTTAATATTAATGATTTTATTCAAAATATTTATTGTATAAATATTAAACAATTAATATTCATACAATATTAGAATGGCACGTAAACACTGGTTCTAATAAACTCTCACTTGCTCTAGTGCCATTCATACTGGTATCTCATACCAATACACCCTAGGAGTTTAGGCCTGAGTGAGTCCGCTACGTTATCCATGAAATGTATCCTAAATATTATTACATCTCTAAAAGCCAATAACTTTTTAATTATGTAGTATTTAGAGTCCATATGATTAGAATTTTGGTGTGCCTTATGGCTTCTTGGCTTGAGCAATTATTTTGTTATTGTTGCATAATAGCAGATAGGATCCACTGAGCTTGGAACTATTCTAAGCTTTGCAACTAACTTGAATATCCATAATGCTTCCTTTGTAGGCTTCTCAAGCTATAATAAATTCTACCTGCAAGGCATAATTAGCTATAGACATCTATATTACACATTTTCAACTAGCTCCAATATCGATTAGGAGAAGCACATACCTAAATGTAGACTTTCTATAATCTAGATTAGACAAAAAGTCTAAATATATGCATCCATTCACTTGTAAGAAACTTTCTTCAATATTTCATAAACTTATCCTCTATACCTCTAAGGTATAGGAGATATATTTCATAGCCATTTAATGGTCTTGGCCTAGATTAGACCGATACCACCTCGTAATACTTACAGTCATCCAAATCTAGGTCTCATAAATAATATGGCATTCATCCAACTACTTTTAGTTTATGCATTTAATAAGTTAGAAACTCTAACCCTTTCATATTCTTTCCAAGGACACTTCCTTTTAGAAAGATGAATGTCGTGTCTGAATACCTATCTTACAACTAATAAACTTGTATATTTTCAGGACTTAGTCTATGTACAAAGATTGGAAGAGTCCCATCAACCCTTACGTTTATCTCTATAAATCTTTATACCTAGTATACAAGAAGCCTTTTTCAAATCTTTTGTGGAGAAGTTCTTACTCAAATAACTCTTATGTGATTGACTCGCAATATACCAATGTCATTTTTGACATTGAGTATGTCTTCCACGTAGAGAACTAGAAAGATAATCATGCTTCCACTGCCTTTTCTGAACACACACTCTTTCTCTTTATTCCTAATGAAACTAGACTTTCTAATTTCATAATCAAAACAAAGATTCCAGCTTAGCAAAAACTACTTAAGTCCATAAATGGACTTCCTCAATTTGCACACTAGTTTAGAAGTTAGACTGAATGCAAAACCTTCAAGCTATTCTATGCATATCTTTTACTCGAGATTTAAATACTGAAATGCCATTTTTACATCCACCGATCAGACCTTAAAATCTTAATATGCTAAAATTGCCAACAAAATTTGAATTGACTTTAACATAGTTACTAGTGAAAAAAGGTTTCTCATTACAGATCTAAACAATATGAGTGTAACCTTCTACCATCAGCCGGGCCTTAAAGGTCTCTACCTTCATATCGGGCCCAGACGTTCACTATATAATTTTTTTTACAACAAATAGGAACAATTTCTACCGAAAACACAACCAAGTTCCAAACTTAATTGTCATGTATAGAATCAATTTCAGATTTTATGACATCTTCCCATTTTTTCGATTCGATATCAAACATTTCCTCTCTATAAGTCAAAGGATTCTTTCTTCAACTAAGAAAACACCAAGGGTACATACCTAATTGGTGACCTTGATATCCTTTTCAACCTACGGGGAAAGTATGTCAAAGATGTTTCACTCATTTGAACTTAAAATTTTGCTGTCGGTTCATCTTTATTCTAATTGACTTTATCAAGTTCAATCCTTTTACAATCCCTATGATCCATAAGAAATTGTTTCTCATAGGAGGTAGAATTATGAGCAACGAACATGTTTTACTCCCCTAGATCATAGAACTGGTGTCCCATAGTGTGCTTGGGATGCCCAATGAACCAGTACTTGTACCATTTGGGTGCAAGTTTGCCTTGTTATGTAACCCTTATACAAGCAGAACAATCTTAAGCCTTAACATACTTAAGACTCGATTCCCTTTTAGTTTATATCTCATATAGAATAGAATGAACAACTTTTGATGAAACTATATTCAATAAGTGAGCAATAGATTCTAAAGCATAATCCTATAGATATTCTAAAATATCAGTAAAGCTCAACATCAATCGGACTATATCTAATAAGGTCTGATTTCTCATTTCTAAAACACCTTTATGTTGAAGAGTATCTTGGAGGACTATGTTGAGAGAAAATCGTATTCTCTTTTAAATAATATATAAATATACTACTTATGTATAAATTGCCTTGATCTAATTGAAGACATTCAATATATATATGGGTTTGTTTCTCTACATACTTGTCAAAATCTTTTATAACATTTCAAAAGTTTTTAACCTCTGTTTCCAAAAAACACTTGTTCGTATCATGATAAATCACCATAAAGACAATGAAGTATCAAAATTTACCCATGGTACTATGATTTATTGGTCTAAATACATCAATATATATAAGTACCAATAAATCAATGGCCCGGTGATAAACATCTACAAAAGGATTTGGTCATTTTTTCTTGAATTCAGAATTCATAAACTGGCTAAGTTTCTGTAGTCAGATTAAGTATCTGACCATCTTTAACTAGACAAGATAGGCGTTTCACGACTATATGACCTAATCTTATGTGCCATTATTCCTCATTATTTAGAGTTTCCAAACTATTATTTATTCTATTCACCTAGACATTCAAGACATTTCCTGTTGTATATAAGATATAGCGGTCATTCATTAATTGACACTAAGTTAGCAAAATATTATCTTTATTATAAAAACATAAAAAACTATTCCCAATGTATTTATGATAAGCTTCTTTATCTATTACAGAGAGTGACATGATTTGCTTAATAATGTTTTGCATAAAATATCAATTATACAACATAATGCTTCTTCAAAAATGGAGAAGTGACCTAAAAGGTCATACAACTCCCACATCTAAAAAATCTCTATTTGCTACGCGATGCTATATTTCCCATTTCCTAGCTTCATAGCATTTCTCAAATTTTGCAATAACTTACAAATATGAGAAGGACTGACAGTGTCTCATAGCCTTGTACCTCTATCATCATCTGCTGTTGAAATGTCAATGTTTTGTAAATAGATAACTAAGGGGTTTATCTATTCTTAGTCAAGGTACCTTGAATAGTAATACTTACTGTTTGAACCTTATCACAATGGAAACACTTTTCATTGTGATTATTCTCTATCCGTGGTTTAGATATATCAAATAATTTTTTAGATAGAGCACAATACTACTTGCACATTTAATGTGCACATACTCGTGCTGAAGATCATTAGATATTGAGGTCAAGATATATAATTTGACTCTCAAATCATTCTTTATCCATTTCTAATAAATATCAACCTCTTTCAAAAAGATATTATTAGAAACACCTCTCTGTCTTCTGATCAATGATATATCCAAACTTTTCTGAATCTAGAACTATTTTTAGATTTATAAGCAAATCTAAATAGTTCTCGGTATTCTATAACTGATGTGACTAGATCAAGTATACTAATATATTGCTCATACTGATCTTATCTCTATAAAATAATTTAGGAGATGTGTAGCGAAACATTTCCAATTATTAATTAATAAAGCATTAGATCATAGGTATAACTATTATATAATTTTTAATCTAAAAGTGTCCTCCCACTGCTTTACATAATCCCTATAATCTCTCAAATGGGATAACAATAGTTTAAACTCTTTAAACTATACAACGAGAAGTGGACCTCATTGAAAGTTTACTCCAACCTTATGCTATAGCAATATTGGCATTCGTAAACCCAATAGGTAGACAACTCTTGTCAATTGCATCTTATGTAACTCTTACCGGTGATCCTAAATACACCTTATCCTCATGCTGTAGCGATATTGGATAAGTGTATTCTAGATAACTTGTCAATTATCAAATGTATGTTATACTACATTCACACTATAGCAATATTGGGCAATACGTTTATATATATTTGTCTCATCTCATGTTTAACCAGCATAGTTCAAGTCACACCGACCAAGTCCCTCACGCTGAAGTAATTTTAGGAAAGAGCGTAGAGACCTATCTAACACCATATTGACAAGACAGACCATGTAAAATATTATCTCAAAATGTAATATAATTCAATCTGATTAAGATATATTTTTTTAAAAAAAAAACTAGGTATCATCTCGTACGAAGGTAATTCTTAATCAATCATTTAAGTTGTGCAAACACAACTAACACTGATTAAGAAGGCTCCTACTGTTGTTACTAGCATAGGAAAAATGATATCTGTTTATAATGCAGACTAATAACTCATCCAATGCTGCAGCGTTGAAGTATGGAAGTAGGGGTGGGCAAAAAATTGGCGAACTGAACCGGACCAAAAAAACAAACAAAACTGGCTAGTCTGTTCAGTTTTCAATTTTTTAATTCAAAAAACTAAAACTTTTGGTGATGTTCTCAGTTTGGAAGGTCGAATCGAGAACTAAATCGAAAAATTAAATTTTAAAAAAATAATAAAAAAACTAAAACAAATTTAAAAGATGTTTTAAAAAAATCAAACCGAACCGAAAATAAGCCTAAATTAAGTCCATTTGAGCCAAATTGAACCGATAAACCAAAAAGCAAACCGAACTGGTTTGATTCGATTCATTATAAGTTAGGTTTGGTTTTTGGTGAACTGAAAATTGAACTAAACCGGGTTTACCCACTCTTACCTAGAAGGCCTTAGCGTTGTGGCGCCATATTCAATGTTGCGGCGTCCTGATGTATTCCACCTTGGTATACCTATTTCAACATTGGGACTTCAATAACAACAGAATTAAACACTCCAAAACACTCAATCAACACCATAAATATGTTGATACCATTTTTGTTGGGTGGTGTTTCAATTCTAAACTATATTGGATGCGTGTATGTATGTGCGTGTGTTCATTGTTCATAAATATATATATACATGTATCTCATAAATTATATATGCGACGAAAGGTGCAAATCTAATTTTCTAAACAATGAACACAAAAAATCGTGTTCTATTACATTAATGAACAAGTTAAATAGATATTAATCACATTAATAACAAGATTGAGAATAATCACCTTTCAAGCCCTTTGAATGGTTTAAGTTAGAGTACTGCCTAAAATGGAAACATTGGAAATTCTTTGATTCCACGGGTTGGGCTTTAGTCGCTAGAATAACAGCTTTAATTTCAGCACTTGTTTAACACTTAAATCATTTAAATTAACTCTTAATCTATAGTTTAACACTTAAACTATTTTAAAGCAATGAATTTATTTAGATTTATTCAACACTTGAATTTCAAAATTAAATCTAAATGCTTCCATCGCTAGCTTATTTGAGAAGAAAATGGATAGTTGAAAGAAAATATTTTTCTCTCTCATCTTTTTCTTTGGTTTGGCCGGCAATAAAATGCTCCAAAAAGGCATCCCCTTATTTGTTTCATTTCACATATTTTTATAATAATGAAGATTTATCTTAACCCTAGAGTTAACTATTAACCCTAGTTAAGTTAATTTATTATTTAATAATTGAATAAAAAAATCTTAATTATTATAATATTTCACTAATTAACCAAACTCAACTTAACAATTAACCTTGGTTAGGTTAGCAAAACTTGGCCACCAAGTAATGAATAAAATATTAATAAATAAATATTAACTTAACCTTAGTTAACTCTTAACCTTGGTTAAGTTAATTATTATTTAATATTTTATTAAATAAAATATATTAATTATTTAACAATTAAATAATTAAATTTATGAAATTACCCTTAAGCCCTTACCTGGTTACAAAGTTAACCCATAGTGGGTCGCACTTAACCACACACTTGAGTCAACTTAACCCAAGGCTCACTATACACCACGTGTTAATAGTTAATTAGTCAACAAAAATTGTTAACTAATTAATGTACTTAACATTTAAATCTTGACACACACGCAGTCTGAGGTTTCCTGAAATAAATATTTAGTTTTGTTAGAATTTACTAAATTAAAGAATTCAATCCGATAAGCTGACTTAGTGCACAACGAGTACTCTTCATATTGCGGGACTCTAAGTCCATGCCTGATTCATCAAATGAAACTATTCTACGAGTCCGTGATCGATGCCTCATGCACATATCATGGATTTTACAAATCAATGCATTAGACTATGCAAGTTGAGGTTATAGTGCATACGTATAGTCCTTCTGTCAATTATAGCTTGGATGTCCGAGGACATATACCACTATCATTAAATCCTCACAAGAACATCTATGGACTTATCTCAAGATTTGTATTTCAGTAAAAATAATATCTATAAAATCTTTTGCGATGTTACTTAACCCTACGAAAAACCCTTTTTTAGGGTGTTTGCTTTTGGCCAAAAGACATTCTGAAACACAATTCTTGAAGCATCAGGATATACAACTCATCCATATGAGCTGATAGATCCCATATCTATGCACAAATAATTCTATGAGCATCAGACCATATCTAACGACACCCAGCAGTTAGACCATTAAAGGTATCTAGCATGAGTGGAACCAAAGAATGGTGGATCACTTACAAGCCTACAGTGGCGCTTAGGTCAAATGACCACAAATACTACTTAGCTCGAGAAGACTCTCAATTGACAGGTTTATGGGATGTCTATTAGAGGTCATCTTGAGTCTGTTCAGTATACAGTCCCAACTAAATACTCGTATGCCTATACGAGCTCCAGTTCATGGTCAGGTAAGAACTTTCGGGGATTTAATATACATAGGTGTATGCATGTGCAATTGTGTTTATTGCATAAAATATGTATCACATATATATTTAATGCAACAAAATAATTAAATCATACAATAAACACAATAAATAATATATTAATCGCATTAATATATATGAGGGGTTGAGAAATCACCTTAACGTGTAACATTATACACATGTTTTTCGAGAGTCCGCATGGAGACCAACTTGTTGGCAGTTTTAGTCACCAACTTGGTGGGCTTGGTGAGTTAGAACAGCAACCCTATATCCAGCATTGGGCTTAACTCTTAAACCCTTAAAATTGTCGGTTGTGTGTATTTTTTTTCTCTAAAAGGATAAGAAATAAAAATTGAAGCAATTCACAATTGTTTTACTTGGCACCATAACAAAATATCAAACAATTTTATTTTTTTCTTTTTTTCCTTCTTCTTCTTCTCGGCACTAAAAGAAAATTGAAATAATTTCAATTTCCTTCCATTTCATTTCTCTAGTTCATAACTACCCATTCTCACACACTCAATCTCACAATATATATATATATATCTAATATAAATATAATAATAATATAATATACTATAATATTGGCCACCAAATAAATAAATAATATTATTATAATAAAATAATAATTTAGTATAAAATAAATGATAACAATTATCCAATATAATAAAATAATATTTTATAATAAGATATTTTAATTATTTAGCAATTAAATAATCAATGTATGAAATGACCTTTTTGCCCTTCATAAATAGTTACCAAGTCTACTCCTAGTGGGTCCCACCATATCCTACACTTAGGTAAACTCAACTAAGAGTCCACAATACGCCATATGTCATTATACAATTAGTAAATAATAATTATTGACTAATTATTGTATTTAACACTTAAATACAAACACGCACGTATTTATATGGTAGTGCTGAATATTATTAGATTAAATAATTTAATCTGGTACGCTTCCCCAATACACAAACGAGTACACTCCATATCACGGGACTCCTGATGAACACATGAAAATGCATGTTGTTAAGAGATTCAATCACCATTTAATGTCACTAATTTTAGTATTTTCTGTATTTTTAGCTTGAAATAAAGTGTTCTCCTTAAATTGTGATTAATGAATGTTATTTGGACAGGTTTAGGTAAACTGGACATAACTCTCAATGTAGAAATTAAAATGAAGAAATTCTTAAACCTGGTGCAACATGACTCAATCTTACACAAATTTGAAAAATAGTGAAAAAGCCAAATCCAACATGTTATGGGCCAAAAATTGAGATACAACAGAATCGGACTACAACTCCTACCCAGCTTGACCCAACTCATGTATTTGGACCGTACCTCACAAAATACGTACTCAATTGGTATAATTCTTGAAGCTGTGAATTGATGACTTAACTATCAACAACTCGTATGTTTATGGTAAAGTCCAAATTAGCCGTTATCATGGACCAAATCGCATTGCAAGTGGGTAAAATGGTTGTTGGCTGAATTCTGATGTATCTTTGGAATTTTGCTCATATCTCATTGGATACTCATCCAATTTGCATGAACTCAGTGCCTACGGAAAGAAGAGTCAAAATTATACAACTTTCATGTCGTCTGTAGAAGTTGAAGTGATCATTTACATTACCAAAAACATGCTGCAAGTGGATACATGAGTTATTGGCTTAAAATTATTGAATATTGATGTCATCCATGACATATGTCCATTCATTGCCTATATAAGGAGACACTTAGGATGTTTTTAATAATAGATAATTCTCTCTTATTGTCTTCTCATTAACATGTATTGTAATTTAGGTTAGAGTTCTTGGCAAGGCTAAGAGATGAACTTTTATGTGTAATAAATCTACTTCCATGCTTTGATTCGGTGTTAAGAGCTATAAATGTTGTAAGTTTGGTTTTGATTAAACTCTTATCTATTTTATCTTCTATAATCCATAGGTTATAATTCTCATGTCCATATATGTTCAGTCATGCTTTTCTTATGTGATTCATGTTGAATTATAATTGTTACTGGTTACATTGTTTTATATGTTAATCTTTTACTGCAGTATTGTCAATTTGATATATTGTCGATCTTGGATAACATGTAAGGGCAATAAATGTTTGATATTCAAGTTAATCTTTTACTGCAATATTGTCAAAGTGATATATTGTCGATCTTAGATAACTTGTATAAATGAACATGATGTATGTTAATGCTTGCAAAGAGTTTAATTACGTCAAATACATGTGTTATCAAATGTGCTATATTTTTCTATCTTCTGATTGATTGTTTGGGATGTGAAACTTTCAATTGAGTTATAAACATTGAATCAAAGTGTAGAGTAGATTTATAAAGCATAATTGTGATTTTCGAAGCCTTGTTTGAATTATCATAGGACATTTCCTTCAAATCATAGGCAATTCTATCTCATCCACTTAAATCAATTAATTTTGTCCTTTGCAACTGCTTTAATATTTTACTTCACCAACCTATTTTGCCAAGAGCTTCCTCGTGAGATCGACACCTCAATCTATACTGCGATAGCCGCGTTATATTTTGAGCGTAAACAAAAATTTGGCGCCGTTGCCGGGGAAGCACACTAAGCGAAAGTCGGTTGCGATTATAAATACTAAAGTGGTAACTTTGTATATTTTCTTTTCTTTGTAAAATCTTACTTTTATTTCCTTTGTTATAATTTATTTATTATTCATGGTTGGTTCTACCACCTAATTTATTTTGTTTTCTTTAGTTAATTTGTTATATTTTATATTATCTTAATGGCTGGTTTTACCTCCTAATTAGTTTATTTTCTTTTATCTATTTATCGCACTTTATTTTCTTTAGTTTATTTATTGCACTTTTTTTAATGGCTAGTTTTACCGCATAACTTTGTTCACTTTCTTTTATTTATTTATTGTACTTTATTTCTTTAGTTAATTTGTTGAATTTTCTTTTTATTTTGTGGCTAGTTCTACCGCCTAACTTTGTTTCTTTATTTTTTTATTGTACTTTATTTATTTATTGCACTTTATTTTCATTTTCTTTTACGTATTTATTGCACTTTATTTACTTTAGTTAACATGTTGTATTTTCTTTTTATGGCCGGTTCTACCGCCTAACCTTTTATTTATTTACTTATTGTATTTTCTTTTTATTATTTATTTATTGTACTTTTTTTTTGTACTTTATAGTCTTTTGTTTAGTTATTGTATTTATATTTCATGGTTGGTCTTACTACCTAACTTATTTCTATTTCTTGTTGTGTTTATTCCACTTCTTAATTTTCCTTAAGCATTTCTTTCCTTAAAAAAAAAAAAAAATTAGGATGTATGCATCGACCTAGAGACAAACGAGGAAGATTTGTGAGAGAACTAGAACTAGAACTAGAACCACCCCCACAATTTGTAAGTGAAGAGAATTCACCTTCTAGTTGATCTTGTAATTCTAACACAATGAGCCAACACGAAGAAAACCCCGTTAGAACTCTAAAAGATTACTTGCATCCTACTTGCACAGCCACACCATCATGCATTATATTTCCACCTAACACACCACATTCGGATTTTAAACCTGGAATGATACAACTTCTTCCCACTTTTCATGGTCTAGATAGTGAAAATCCTTATGTACATGTTAGGGAATTTGAAGAGGTAATTGCCACATTCCATAGCCAACCTGAAGCCATAGACACTGTTAGACTTAAATTTTTCCCTTTTTCTTTGAAAGACAAAGCAAAGAGTTGGCTATACTCTTTGAGGCCGAGGTCTATAGGAACTTGGGCAGAAATGACCCAAGCATTTTTCAATAAATACTTCCCACAACACAAAACTAATGGCCTGAAAAGACAAATTTCTTCCTTCTCCCAAAAAGACAGTGAAACCTTATATCAAGCATGGGAAAGGTTTAAAGAGTTGCTAAATCTGTGCCCTTACCATGGGTATGAAAATTGGCGCTTGGTTAGTTATTTCTATGAGGGACTCACAATTAGAGAGCGCCAATTTGTTGAGATGATGTGTAATGGGGAGTTCCTTCACAAAGATCTCGAGGAAGCCATAGAATTCCTTAATGACTTAGCCGAAAAAGCCCATACATGGACTGGACCTAGCATTACTGAAAGCACAAATAAGTCACGACCCAATGGAGTTTTTATCTTAGGGAAGAGGATAACCTCAAAGCCCAATTAGAGGTCTTAACTAGGGAGTTAGAGGCCTTGAAAACCAAAGATAGAAGGGTCACCCACACGGTTGCTAGAGTTGAGTCACACGATGTCTGTTTTGTCTGTGGAGGAGCGGAACACTTAGCTCAGGATTGCCCCACTTATAGTGAGATGAGAGGGATATATAAGGAACAATGTAATGCCCTAGGGATGTATAAGAAGCCTTATTCACCCTACTCTGAAACATATAATCCTAGCTGGAGAAACCACCCAAATTTCAGTTGGAAATCTGACCAACAAGCCAACAATCAGTGGAAATAAGAACAACAAGCACCCAAGTCTTATGTTGCACCTCAATATAATGCACGACCAACTATGAGTTCTTTAGAGGATACATTACAAGCATTTATAGAGGCACAAAGTAAGACTAATAAAAAATTTGAAATAATTCTTGCACATGTGGTAGACGAAAACAAAGAAATCAAAAGTCAAATCACAAAGTTGACCAGTGCCTTAACTGTACAAGAGCAAGGTAAGTTTCCATCTCAACCTCAATCCAATCCAAAGGGACAATTCATGGCACAAGCTTCTACTTCTGATGTTCAAAATCTCAAAGAAGTCAATGCCATTACTACTCGAAGTGGTAAGATTGTAAGTGAGCCTACTCCTGAAATTAACACATCTACGAGTAGTAAAGACGGCCCCCTTGAAAAAGAAGCCACAATGGAAAAAAAGCCCGAAAGTAAGTTTTCAATCCCAGTGCCTTTTCCTCAAGCTCTTCGATCGGTTGGAAAAAATTCAAAAATTCAAGGTGAGATTTTAGAACATTTGAAACAAGTTAAAATTAATCTTCCCTTGTTACATTTGATTAAACAGGTTCCAACTTATGCCAAAGTCATCAAGGATTTATGCACTATCAAAAGAAAACATCATGTGAAGAAAACTGCATTTTTGGCAGAACAGGTAAGTGCAGTGATTGAACAAAAGACACCACCCAAGTATAAAGACCCAGGATGTTCCACAATCTCCTACCAAATTGGGATACATGAGTTTGGTCAAGCTTTATTGGACTTAGGAGCAAGTGTAAATTTAATGCCTTATTATATTTACTTGCAGTTAGGACTTGGTGAGATTAAACCAACATCTGTAGTCTTACAATTAGCTGACCGATCAATCAAGAAACCACAGGGAATAGTAGAAGATGTTTTGTTGCAAATTGATAAATTTTACTACCTTGTTGATTTTCTTGTTTTAGATACTCATCCTGTTGTTAACATGGAGTCAAAAATTCCTCTTATTTTGGGGAGACCTTTTCTAGCCACTGCTAACGCTCTTATTAATTGCAGAAATGGTCTAATGAAATTATCTTTTGGGAATATGACTCTTGAGGTGAACATTTTCAACATTGGCAAACAACTACGAGAAGAAGACGAGTGCTATCATTCATATATGATAGACACACTTGTAGCAGAGGAAGCTTATAAAAATCATGGCTATAATTCTTCGAAAAACCTTCTCAATTTTGATTTTGAAGAATTGTATTATCCTGATGAAACAACTGATATGTTTAGTATTTTTGACTCACAAGATAAAGGGATTCGATTTTGGAAACCAGGCATTGAAAAGTTGCCACGAGAGAAGGAGAAACCAAAGTCATCAAAACTTGAGACACCACGTGTCATCATTAGTGACCAAGGAACACATTTCTCTAACTGTTCTTTTACAACTTTGAGTGCTGCAGGTCTCCAGAGAAAGTTACAATTGTCAGAAATAGAAGAGCTACGAAATGACGCATATGACAACTCCAGAATCTACAAAGCTAAAATGAAAGTAGCTCATGATAAACAGATCTCAAGGAAACACTTTGAGCCCAATCAACGGGTCTATCTTTATGATTCTCGATTGCATTTACACCCTGGAAAGTTGAGATCTCGATGGACTGGTCCATTTATGGTAAGACATGTTTTTCCTAATGGGGCTGTTGAAATAGAGGACCCCACTGATGGACGGACTTTCAAAGTGAATGGACAGCGGCTAAAAAGCTACGTGGAAAAGGTAGACGACTCTATGTACCTAGGCGAGATCCCTCTTGTGGATCCTGTCTATCGTGATTGATCAGGTTCAATCTATCTGTACCATATTTTATATTTTGTCTATATTTTATCTTTTGACTTTCTATTTTTGCTTTTATTTCCTTGCACATTTTATTTTACTTTATTTTCTTCTTTTTATTTTTTCTTCAGTGTGATTTTATTTTTCGGTCAAGTGGCGGATACGATACTCCGTGACTATTAAAGTCGGTTTCTCAGTTCCCTAAAAACTGTCCCTCAAACTGTGCATTCATCTCTTTTCTTTCTTTCAAAATGGATCGCATTCTTGTCAACCTTAAAAAATATTTTCCTTCATTTCCTCAAAATGCTCTACTTAAGATTTACAAAGCACGGTGTGAAAGACTAAGGTTATTGATGTTGGGTAATATCCCTGTGGACCTTTGTTGGTTAATTGAAGCCAAGGTTCGGTTGTCTGGTGAGTTTGAAAATAATTTTGTTTCTCATATGCCTGGTCTTGGAAGAAGCTCTTATGCCAAAAGGCGACGAGCAAAAAGGTTACAAGTCTGTCATAAATGTGCTCGATGAAATTGTAATTGGAGTTGTCGTTCTTTAGGATTCGTATCTAGAAATCGAGAAGACAAAATTCAGTTCATTAAGGATGGACTGAGTAATGAGTCTTTGGATGATATCCTATTGACTCTTGAGACGCATCCCTATGGGCTCGTGCAACGTGAACTTCTCGATTTATGGAACAAATTCAAAAATGAACATCAACGGTATAGTCTCGGGAATCTGACTCTAAAAGACCCTGTTTGCCAATTTATAAGAAAATTGGATGGGAAGCCTATCCCCGACCCATAGAGGGCGTTTAAGCCGTTACTGAACTTAAAACCAGAGGAAGATGTGAGCCACAATCACAACTACTTGTAAATACATATGTTTTAATTTTAAACTTTATTTTATGAATAGTAGGGCTACTCATATAGATATCTTAAATTCAAATCTTTTGGTTAAATAATGTATTATTTTTCTTTGTTTTATTTATTTATTTGCATCATCATTTTAGTTTATGTTTGCTTAAGTTTCTCTCAGGTTTGTTTCTTTCGAATAAACTGGCGTCTCAGGTAATGTCTCATATACTTTATCTCTTTCTATTTAAACATTGAGGACAATGTTTCATTTGGTTTGGGGGAAGAATATTAGACATACGTTATATTTTGCATTCACAAAAAAAAAAAAATAAGGAGTAAACTAAAATGATGATGCTAATATATACTATCGATTAAAATGGCAGAGTAAAGAGTTCAATCTTGAACTCTTGAGACACATTCTAGGTCAAGCTAGAATGGCAGAGTAAGGAGTTTTAGTTCTAACTTTTGAAACGCATTTTAACTAACTTTTGTTGTTTTGTTTTATATTTCATGCATTGTCATTTACTGCTTGTAGTCTTGGTAATTCTTGTATAAAGGAATTTGCTTTTCTGCCTAAGTATGATTTCAGAATTATTTAGGTTGAGTCACTGTTTCTATCTAGGTTACTAAAGAATGACTTCCAAAATATTTTGGACCACAATGCTAAACCTTGTGGTAAGATGGATGATTCAATTTATATAGCCAAGAGAATTCCCATGTTTAAGTATATATTTTTCTAATCTCACATATCTTTTGTGAGTAAGTGGAAAGGTTGAGAAAATAGCTTATGAACCTTCATTGATCCTTTGAATTGGTTAATTTTTGTTTAGAATGATATTATTTGAATTAAGGGATAAGTTGGTTGCATTTGTGCATAATATAATTTGGTGAGAAACCTTTGTAATGCTTCCTTGTATTCTTAAAAAATACAAAAACAAAAAAAAAACACAAAAATACCAAAAACAAGAAGAAAAAAAAAGAAGTAATTCAGTTTAATAAAGTCTTCATTCAATTTTAGAAGACAAATATCTTGTAAAACAGTTTTCTCACCAAGTTATAATTGTATTATTCTCACAAGCCAATTAAAGTTCTAAAGTTGGCGTATGATATGAATAATTGATTTTTAAACAAATAATTTTCCTATCTTCGGATCAATGTTAGTTTATATATCTGTCCTTAAAATTGACTTTTTCTTGAGTGCTTAACTGTTTTCCAACTCCATAAGAGAAGTCCTAACCTTTTAAACAGTCATACACCTGTGAGGATATGGAGTTGAGGCTTTTACTTGGAGAAATTCTCAAGACTATATCTATTATGGTTTGTGGTTAGATGGTTATGGCTTAGTTCACACACACACAAATTATGGAAGTTGTAATTGAAAAAACCATGATAGCAACAGTGATCTCGAACTGACGTTTTGATTGAAATGCTTAGGTAGTTTTGCATATTCTATTTACGCTTGAATTGCTAGAGACTAGCAATAAGCTGGTTGGGGGCTATGATGAACACATGAAAATGCATGTTGTTAAGAGATTCAATCACCATTTAATGTCATTAATTTTAGTATTTTCTGTATTTTTAGCTTGAAATAAAGTATTCTCCTTAAACATGACTCAATCTTACACAAATTTGAAAAATAGTGGAAAAGCCAAATCCAACATGTTATGGGCCAAAAATTGAGATACAACAGAATCGGACTACAACTCCTACCCAGCTTGACCCAACTCATGTATTTGGACCGTATCTCACAAAATACGTACTCAATTGGTATAATTCTTGAAGCTGTAAATTGCTGACTTAACTATCAACAACTCGTATGTTTATGGTAAAGTCCAAATTAGCCGTTATCATGGACCAAATCGCATTGCAAGTGGGTAAAATGGTTGTTGGCTGAATTCTGATGTATCTTTGGAATTTTGCTCATATCTCATTGGATACTCATCTAATTTGCATGAAATCAGTGCCTACGGAAAGAAGAGTCAAAATTATACAACTTTCATGTCGTCTATAGAAGTTGAAGTGATCATTTACATTACCAAAAACATGCTGCAAGTGGATACACGAGTTATTGGCTTAAAATTATTGAATATTGATGTCATCCATGACATATGTCCATTCATTGCCTATATAAGGAGACACTTAGGACGTTTTTAATAATAGATAATTCTCTCTTATTGTCTTCTCATTAACATGTATTGTAATTTAGGTTAGAGTTCTTGGCAAGGCTAAGAGATGAACTTTTATGTGTAATAAATCTACTTCCATGCTTTGATTCGGTGTTAAGAGCTATAAATGTTGTAAGTTTGGTTTTGATTAAACTCTTATCTATTTTATCTTCTATAATCCATAGGTTATAATTCTCATGTCCATATATGTTCAGTCATGCTTTTCTTATGTGATTCATGTTGAATTATAATTGTTACTGGTTACATTGTTTTATATGTTAATCTTTTACTGCAGTATTGTCAATTTGATATATTGTCGATCTTGGATAACATGTAAGGGCAATAAATGTTTGATATTCAAGTTAATCTTTTACTGCAATATTGTCAAAGTGATATATTGTCGATCTTAGATAACTTGTATAAATGAACATGATGTATGTTAATGCTTGCAAAGAGTTTAATTACGTCAAATACATGTGTTATCAAATGTGCTATATTTTTCTATCTTCTGATTGATTGTTTGGGATGTGAAACTTTCAATTGAGTTATAAACATTGAATCAAAGTGTAGAGTAGATTTATAAAGCATAATTGTGATTCTCGAAGCCTTGTTTGAATTATCATAGGACATTTCCTTCAAATCATAGGCAATTCTATCTCATCCACTTAAATCAATTAATTTTGTCCTTTGCAACTGCTTTAATATTTTACTTCACCAACCTATTTTGCCAAGAGCTTCCTCGTGAGATCGACACCTCAATCTATACTGCGATAGCCGCGTTATATTTTGAGCGTAAACAACTCCCTAGGTCCATACCTGATTCGTCAAATGGAACTATTCTATAAGTCTGTAAACATTACCCCACGCACATGTCACGAATATACAAATCAGTGTGCTGAACCATGTAAGTTGCGGTTACAATGGATACGTATAGTCATTCTATCATCATATCCTGAATAAGTGGGGATATAGATTATCATAGTTAAATTCCCATGTGCATCCATGTTATATCTCCAGACTTGTATCTTACTGAACAATATGTGTAAACTCCTTTGCCATATTATTCCACCCTGGCGGAAACTCTTTCCTTAGATTAATGCTTGTGGCCATAAGACTATATGAGATACAGTCTCAAAGCATCTGGATATCTAACTCCCTATGCGAGCTGACGAATCCCATATTTGTACACACTGAATTCTATAAACATCAAACCATACCCAGCGATCACACTATGAAAGGTCTGTGACATGCGTGGAACCAATGTATGGTGGATCACTTATAAGTGCACCGTTGCACTCAGGTCAAAGGACCATATATACTACTTAACTCAAGAGGACCCTCTATTGATGGCTTGCATAAGGTGTCTATCAGAAAGCCTTGTGAGTTTATCCTATATCCAGTCCTAGCTAAATACCCATATATCAATACGAGCTCTAAGCTTACGGTCGGCTATGAACAATCATCTATACCCTATAGATATGACATATGTTGATATATATATATATATATATAAGTATCCACCGACAGACCCGCATTGACAAAAATAGATCAAGATAATATTTGAGAGCATACTTGCGCAACTGACATTTCCTAGCACCCGATTGTAACTCTTGTAACTATATAGTTACTAGTATATTCTCGGGTCTATATCCCATTACTGACAAGGCTCCAACTCTTGGATCTTCGCTGAGTATTATAACCAGCTAACAATTAGCTGTGCTAACATTTAGCATTTATATCTCTTAGTGTGGCTAACTGTGGGCCCTTATCTAAACTCCTTTAGATCAGATCTGAACTTATTCAGATCATACAATGCTTGAAATGTTACATTGCATGATACCATATAAATAGGTATTAGCAATTTAATGAGAATGTATACTTGTATAAATACACAAGTATATGTACATTCAATGATAGCACGTAAGCACCAACCCTAACAATCTCCCACTTGCTCTAGTACCATTTCTGATGGTATCTTATATACATCGACTTCATGTGCTTTATAAATACTTTTAGAGTCATAGCCTTAAAAAGTGGGTTCGCTAAATTATTCATAGAACACTTCTACAAATATACATCTCTCTATACTAAGATCTCTCTAGTCATATGAGACTCCTCCAATATAATTAGAGTACTAGTGTCCTCTTAGCACCTCGGCCTATACAACGGCCAAGTTTTGTCGTAAAACTATAGGATAGGATCCATCTGTCTTGGAACTCTTCCAAGCCTAATGATAAACCTACGAATCCACACTGCCTCTTCCGCTGTGCTCTAAATAAATCAACAGTGAATCCTAGTGTCATGTAATTCCAACACTTAGTACCAATGAGAATGAGCAGATTCTCAGATATAGACTTTCAATCATCTAGGTCAAACTAAAAGTCTGACTCCGTGAAACTTCTCAATTATAACCCACTTTCTCCATATATGAGAAACTTATCCTTTGTACCCTCAAGGTACCTCAAGATATGTCTGACTACCATCAATTGGTGGTCACCTGAATCAAACTAAAATCAACTCGTAACTTTTACAGCCATGTGATTGTGTACATGTTGAAACTTTTCTCAAATGCATGACAATCATACATTAAACAGCGTAATTAAACATATACACATGAAATTCAAACCATTAACAGCTTAAGGTTATAGAAGCTTATTTTGAAGAACTTGAACAATTCTAGATTCCAACAACCGGTAGGATTGAAGAAACTAGAATAATAGCCTTTGATCTTAATTTCGTATAGCGATCAATAAATAACTCAACTTTTGAATTGGTTTAAGCATCAAAATGCATAAAATGTGTTTTAGGGACCTAAATGAAAAAATGTTACATTTTCTCTATTTATGTTTGCACGAATTTTGAATTCAGAATTCAATCTCTCTACAAATGAAACTCATGTCATTTGTTATAAGAAGTCTAAACTTCTTAAGTGGCTACATGTCCATCATTAAGGCATGTGTTACCATGCAATACCATGTATGAGTGATGAATGTTACTCATCTATGCAAACATTTTGCATAGTTGACATTTATCAAATGCATGTTCATACATGCTACCATTTGTCATACAATGGCTATACATTGATGGCATGTGTGTATTTGCACTTTTCCATACAATAAGGACCTGTTTACAATATTTGTAAGCTATGTTTCCTACTTTCTATATTAGTCCTAAAACATTTCCTGCTTTTCAAAACCTTCCCAAATCGATCTCTATGATCTATCTCACCACTCTCAAGCACAACGAGTACGCTTCATATTATGAGACTCCCTAGGTTCACCTTCGTTTGTCTTAAGAAATAGTTTTGCAAGTCCGTGAACAATGTCCCACATACACATTACGGATATTACTAAATGAAGCATTGAATCATACAAGTTGAGATCAACCATATCCGTATAATCCCTCTATCATATATATCTAAATTTGTGCTTTCACAAACTTTTTTGTGATATTGTTTAACCTTATAGAAAAATATTTTTTAGGGTTTTTGCTTATGGTTATAAGACTTTTTGAAATAAAATCTCAGAGCATCAAGATATGCAACTCACCAATATGAGTTGACAAATCCTATATCTATGCATGACAGACTCAATGAGCATCGAACCATACCCAATGACACTTAACGCTCAAACCGTGAGATGTCCCTGATATGTGTGAAACCAAAGTATGGTGGATCACTTATAAGCCCATCGTGGTGCTCAGGCCAAAGGATAGCGAATACTACTCAACTTGATAAGACCCTCAATTAACAGCTTCTTGGGATATCTGTTGAAGGTCATCGTGAGTTTGTTCAGTATCTAGTCCTTACTGAGTACCTGTATACCTATACAGACTTTCGCTAAACCCATGGTCTGGTAAGAATAACCATTTGGACAATCTAGATATTGACATACACTGATCTGAAAAGAATCTTGATCGACCAGTGTCGGTAACCATGGATCAGGAATGATATTTTTTAGAATATATTTTGTAATGACATTTCTTAGCACCTTTTGCAACTCTTTGCAACTACATCATTACTATAATATTCTCACTTCTTTGTTATTATTTTAAACAAGGTTCTAACTATTTAGAATGACTAACTTTTAACATTGAACTAAACTCTTTTAGATCAAATTTTTTAGACCTACAATGTCTAAACATTTACAAGCTTCTTGCCATATAAATAGTAATGATTGACATATAATAAATATTGTAAACAGGTCCCTATTGTATGGCACATAAGCATCATTCCCAATAACTCCCACTTGCTTTAGTTCCATTCATAATGGTATCTAATACTGATCATGTCCATGTGTTTCGCAAACACTCTAGGAGTTAAGGCCTTAGTATGTGGGTCTGTAACATTATCTATAGAATCTACTCAAGAAATTATTACATCTCCTCTACCCAAGATTTATTTAATTATATGGTATTTCATCTCCATATGTTTAGACTTTTTATGTGCCCTTTCTCTTTTGCTTGAGCTATTGCCCCATTGTTGTCACAAATTAGCGGGATAAGATCTACTGAACTTAGGACTACTTTAAGCTCTGCGACAAACTTGTATATCTACACTACTTCTTTTGTGGCTTTTAAACCTGCAATGTATTATGCTTTTATGGTAAAATCAGTTGTAGATGCTTGCTTGACACTTTTTCAAACCAACTACGGCACCATTGAGAAGAAACATATATCTAGATGTAGACTTTCTATCATCCAGATTAGAGTAGAAGTCTGAGTCACTGTATCATCTCACTTGCAAGTCACTTTCTCCATAAATCAAAAACTTATCCTTTGTACCCTTAAGGTATTTCAGGATATGTTTTACGACCATCCAATAGTTGCTACCTGACTCAGATTGATACTGGTTTGTAACATCAAGCTACCTACTATTGATGAATATGGTATGTTCGATATTCTAACTCTTTTATCTTCCGTTTTATGAGACATTCTCTAAGAAAGATGAATGCCATATTTGAAAAATATGTTAACTATTTTATAGTTAGCAAAGTTATACCTTTTAAGAATATTTTATATATATAAAGATTAAGAGAGTCCTATCACCCTCCTAACTCTATCTCTATAAATCTTTATACCAAGTATACAAAAAGCTTCTCTCAAATCTTTAATAGAGAAGTTCTTACTTAAATAACTCTTGACTAATTGTAACATACCAATATCATTTCTGAAAATGAGTATGTCATCTACATAAAGAACAAGAAAGAAAATCAAGCGCCTACTGGCCTTTTTGTACACACACGCTTTCTGTTCATTTTTTATAAAACCAAACCCTCTAAATACTTCATCAAAATGAAGATTCCAATTTCAGGAAGCCTACTTAAGTCCATAAATAAACTTCTTCAATTTGCATGCCAAGTTAGAAGTTAGGATGGATGTAAAATCTTCAGGCTTCTCCATGTAAATCTCTTCCTTGAGATTTCCATTTAGGAAAACCGTCTTTACATCCATCTATCAAATCTCAAAATCATAGTATGCATCAATAGCCAATAAAACATAAATCGACTATAACATGGCAACTAATGAAAATATTTTCTCATAACCGATCCTTGATTGTTGAGTATAACCTTTTGCTACTAGTCGGACCTTAAAGGTCTCTACCTTTCCATCGAGCCCACGATTTTGCTTGTAAACCCATTTAAAACCAATATGAACAATTTCTTCAGGAAGCGCAACCAAGTCCATGACTTGATTGACATGCATAGTGACAGGACCCGACCCGAGACCATCTACTATAAATTCCAGCGGCCCTGCCGGGCACCCCGACGAAAATTCCTCCGAACCTAACTGGGTAAGTTAAGAAATTCCGCGAGGCGAACCCCTTTTTCTATTCTTGTTACTACTAAGAAGATCTAGTAATATACATGAAAACGACTTTTTAGTTTTAAAAACAAACGGACAGAGTTTCCCCTTTTTTTCGGAAAATCCACATAAACCTGCAAAGAAATTTCACTTCTAATTCCAACACATCTCAATTCTACCAATTCGGACCTCCGGTCCTTTTCAAATCAAATCCAACACAACTCAATTATTTCGTGTAAATAATAAAATAAACATAATCATAAAAAGTAAAAACGATCATCATAAACTGAAAATCTCTTCTTCTTGATTCAACACATACTTATAAATATACATGCCTACAACTATTATGCATAAAGTAAAGAGTGCTATTAGCACATTTACATGTACAAAAATTATCTTTGGATTCGGCCCACTACTCGGCGATAGGAGAATCAGCATCTTGCGTTCCGAGACCTGCACCTGGGAAAGGGGTTTAAAACATAAAACATAAAACGAGTGAGCTAAAGAAGCTCAGTGAGTGTAAATGAAAATTCAATTACTAGAATATTATACAAAGATAGCAATTTCTAAAGTACATGCAGAAATTATGCTTCTAAAACAGATGTAAAATTGTAAAACGGTTTCTAATATCATATGCTAATGAAATCTTGCCGAGCGGGTTTTATCTACATCTTTGGAAAACTATATTCAGAATCTGTATAACATAGTAACTGCTGTGTGCATATAAATGCATAAATGCTATCGGTAAATCGAAAACTAGTAAAATCCTCGCTCGGCCATTTTCTTTCTAAACTGTACCAATGGTAACCCTAAAGCTCTATACCCACGCAGCGACTCAACTAGCACCGCATACGTGAGTAGGTCACGGGGCACCTCAACTAGCAGCACCCATAGTGACATCTCAAGACATCTCACTGGCTACGCAGCGAATCCTACATCGCATGCATATAGCGAGACAATATCCCGTACACATAGAGCGGCTCACATGACTCGACATCCCGACTTCCCGGAGTTTGTGACACACCCCCAAGACCTGCCCATGTGCACGGGATATACCGGCCGGGTCTAATACAATCATCACCACTATAATCTGAGGGTACCAATGGCCTTAAAACAAATGCAGAAATTTTAAAACTGTTTCACAAATTTATCATGTAAAAGCATGTCTATGAATATATCAAGATCATAAATCATGTTTATGCATCGAAAGCTCATAAAACATACATAGTGGCAGAATTTACACATTCTTGAATTCTCACTTATCAAACTTATGGCAGATTAACATAATAACCGAAAAGTAAAAGAAATGGCAGATTTCCACTCACTACCGCTCCGCGCTCAATTTCGCTCCCGATTCCTGCTCCTGTTAACGCTCTCGGTTATCCTCACCTACGCGCCATAAATGACATTTAGAACCAAATCGAACACTAGAATCTCATTTAACTACTAAATGCCCTAATCGGCATACAAAACCCGGAGGTAAACTACTTCCCGATTTTAGTTACGGGGCCATAATCGAAACTAACTCACCATCCGGCGCCCTGAAAATTATTGAACACCTTATCATTTGATTGGACATACTTGCCCTTCACCTTTTCAACGTGGACAATTATGTCCCATTTTCTTCATTTTTGGGTTTTTCATCAACCATATACATTCCATTCACAAAATGCATCATTTACACACAACAATTCAATCAAAACACCACTCAATTCCTAACTTCCCTAGAGTGGCAGAATTTCACCCTAGGTTCCAACACATTCCTTTTCTCAATTTCTTGTTCCAATTACAACAAAATCATGCCAATTTCATTCTAAAGCCCTAATTACAATCAATTGAAATCTCTAAAACAAAATCACCAAAAACCCTAATTCTCACCTTGCCAATTTCTTCAAATTGATGACTCCTTCAAGCTCCAAACTAGAATTTAACTCAATCTAAGCCAAGAATACACATAAGAACATCAATTAACACATTCTTGAATTCTCACTTATCAAACTTATAAACGATGCTTTTCTTACCTCTTTTTCTTGAATTCCACTAATAGAGACTTCAATTGAGCTTAGGGATTGGTTTGTAACCTTAATTTGGCTTGATTACACATGAAAAATCATGAAAAACATCTTGAATAGTCACTGTAGCAGCACCCCCTTTGAAGCTCGAATTTCTCTCTTTTTTTGGCTAAGTGTTGGTTTGATCTCTCTTCAAATTTCTACACACTTCTAACATATATATAGTGCTCCCTCAATTTACCATTTTGCCCTTCAACTTACTTAAAACTTCTAATTTGCCATTAGTTAAAAACTAATTATGTAATTAGTTCATTTGTAACTATTTAGTTAGAATAGTTCAAAGAACTAACTAGAACTTCCAACTTGGCAATCCATGAGATTTCTTCTAATTGGTCAATTCTCTAATATATGGATTATGTTTCTCAACAAAGGCTTGTTCCATTCATAATCCTTAAATGGAAATTCATGTAGTAAATTAAAATTTTCTTTTCCAAGCCAATAGAGAAAAATTCTAAAAATATTCTAGGGTCGTCCGGTGCACCGATCAAGTGTGAAATTACCAAATTAGGTCTGATATCTCTCACGTGCACTATAAAGAAAATATTTCTAATAGGGTTAAAATCGAGTAACCCTACGATGTCTTATTTGTTCTATACCGAAATCTAGGCGCCAATACTACTAATAGGGATTGGATATTACAATTTCACCCCTCCTTAAAAAACTTTCGTCCTCGAAATTTAAATCATACCTGTCTCAAAGAGGTGTGGATGTTGGACTCGCATCTGATCTTCACGTTCCCACGTGGCTTCTTCTACCCTATGGTTCATCCATAACACCTTAACTAAGGGAATGCTTTTGTTACGAAGGACTTGCTCTTTCCGGTCTAGGATTTGCATAGGCTTCTCTTTGTAGGTCAAGTTTTCATTCAATTCTACCAGTTGTTCCCTTAGGATGTGTGAAGGATCTGCTATATACTTGCGAAGCATAGAAACATGAAACACATCATGGATTCTAGCCAGATCTTCGGGTAACCGTAGACGATATGCCACATTTCCAACTCTTTCAACTATCTCGTATGGTCCAATATATCGGGGACTCAGTTTTCCTCGCTTCCCGAATCTTAGTACTCCTTTCTATGGTGATATCTTCAGAAAGACCTTATCACCGATCTCAAACTCCAAGTCTCTTCTTCTGTTATCTGCATAACGTTTCTGTCTATCATTAGCTGTTTTCAATCTCTGCCTGATAAGTTGAATCTTTTCCGAAGTAATCTGAACAATTTCTGGGCCAATCAGCTTCCTTTCACCTACCTCATCCCAACAAACTGGAGTTCTGCACTTTCTTCCGTACAATGCCTCATATGGTGCCATTCCGATGCTAGTCTGGTAGCTATTATTGTAGGCGAACTCCATTAGCGGTAGATGAGTATCCCAACTTCCCTTAAACTCCATAACACACGCTCTAAGCATATCTTCAAGTGTCTGAATTGTCCGTTCTGACTGACCATCCGTCTGAGGATGAAAGGCCGCACTGAAACTCAATTTTGTACCTAGAACTTTCTGTAAACTGGGCCAAAATCGAGAAGTGAACCGTGGATCCCTGTCTGACACAATGGAGACGGGAACTCCATGGAGTCGTACCACCTCATCTACGTACAATTGAGCTAATTTATCTAAAGAACAACTGTTTCTGATGGGTAGAAAGTGAGCAGATTTCGTCAGTCTATCAACAATCACCCATATTGCATCATTGCCTCTCTGGCTACGCGGAAGTCCTACCACGAAGTCCATCGTTATTCTTTCCCATTTCCACTCCGGAATCGGAAGGGGTTGCAAGAGCCCTGCAGGTTTCTGATGCTCCGCTTTTACTTGTTGACAAGTTAGGCATCTCGAGACAAATTCAGCTATATCTTTCTTCATGCCCTTCCACCAGTAGTGCTCTTTTAGGGTACGGTACATCTTTGTGCTCCCGGGATGCATAGCATATGCAGAAGAATGAGCTTCTTCCATAATCTCTCTTCTTAACTCATTTACATCCGGAACATATAACCTCCGACCCAAGGTTACTACACCATCCTCGATCACTGAAAGATCCTTCCGCTGCCCGGACTCGATTTCACCCTTTAATTTAACTACTTGTGGGTCTTGAGTCTGTAGTTCTTTGATCCGATCAACCAGTATTGGACGGACCTGAAATGTGGCTAATAATGCTCCCGAATCTGATAATTCTAATTTTACACCTAAAGACCTCAATTCTATCAACATCGATAGATATGCGACCTTCAAGTGAGCTATTGAACTGACAGGTTTCCTGCTGAGAGCATCTGCTACCACGTTAGCTTTTCTTGGATGGTACTCCAAGGTGCACTCATAATCTTTAATAAGCTCCAGCCACCTTCTCTGCCTCATATTCAATTCTTTCTTAGTGAACAAGTACTGCAGGCTTTTATAATCCGTAAAGATCTTGCAAGGAACCCCATACAAATAATGCCTCCAAATTCTTAAAGCAAAAACTACCGCAGCTAGTTCTAGGTCATGTGTAGGATAATTCTGTTCATGCTTCTTTAATTATCTGGAAGCATATGCTATTACTTTCTCCTTCTGCATTAGCACACAACCTAGACCTTGCCTGGAAGCAGCACAATATATGGTAAAACCGTCATTCCCTAATGGAAGTGTAAGCACAGGGGCCGACGTCAACCTTCTCTTTAGCTCTTCGAAGCTCTGCTGGCACGCTTCCGACCATACAAACTTCTCTTCTTTCCGGGTTAACTTAGTCAGAGGAGCGGCTATCCTTGAGAATCCCTCTACAAACTTCCTATAATATCCTGCCAAACCCAAGAAACGACGGATCTCCGTCACGTTCGTAGGCTGTCTCCAATTCACCATTGCTTCGATCTTCTGGGGATCTACTGCTACCCCTTCTCCAGAGATTACATGCCCCAAAAATGCAACTCTATCTAGCCAAAATTGACATTTACTAAGTTTGGCATACAGCCGATGCTCCCTTAAGGTCTGCAAAACTATCCTCAAATGTTCTGTATGCTCTTTCTCACTGCTTGAATAAACTAATATATCATCAATAAATACTATCACAAACCGATCTAAATAGGATCTAAAAACTCTGTTCATAAGATCCATAAAAGCAGCTGGGGCATTAGTCAGCCCAAAAGGCATAATAAAAAATTCATAATGCCCATATCGGGTCCTAAAGGCCGTCTTAGGAACATCTTCCTCCCGAACCTTCAGTTGATGATAGCCGGACCTCAGATCTATCTTGGAAAATACTCTGGCTCCTTGCAGCTGATCAAACAAATCATCAATTCTCGGAAGTGGATATTGATTACGCACCGTTACTTTATTCAGCTCCCGGTAATCAATGCACAATCTCATGCTTCCGTCTTTCTTCTTCACAAACAAAACCGGTGCACCCCAAGGAGAAGTACTAGGTCTAACGAAACCCTTATTCACCAACTCTTCCAACTGAACCTTCAGTTCTTTCAATTCTGAAGGAGCCATTCTGTAGGGTGCTTTAGAAACTGGTTGTGTTCCAGGGGCTACTTCTATTTTAAACTCTATCTCTCTATCCGGAGGCAATCCCGGAAGATCCTCGGGGAATATATTCGAAAACTCTCTCACCACCGGAATATCCTCCAATTTTGTTCCACCATCCCTTACGTCTATGGCATAGACTAAGTAACCCTGACATGACTTCTGAAACATCTTTCTTGCCTTCATTACCGACACCATACTGGCGAAAAGTGATTTCCGCACCCCGCGGAAAATAACTTCCGTTCCGCAAGGGCTACATAATCTAACTTCTTTCTGGAAGCAATCCACTGAGGCTCGATATTTAGACAACCAATCCATCCCTAAAATCACATCAAACTCACTGATGGCCAACACAATCAAATTCGCCATAAACTCTTGGCTTTCAATACTGATTTTACTACTCTTATACACCGTTTCTGCTACAATGGAATCTCCGGTAGGAAGAGACACTACTACTGCGCCATCTAATAACTGGGGTGCTATACTAGCGTTTGCAGTAAACTCCAAAGAAATAAAAGAATGGGTCGCTCCAGGATCTATCAGTACATAAGCATTTCGATCAAAAACTGACATTGTACCTGTCACAACTTCTGGGGCCGCATCCGCCTCCTGTTGGGTCACCGCAAATACCCTAGCCTGGGTATGCGGTTTTACTTGTGATCCACTGGATGATCCTCCTCGACCGGCGCCCCTTCCAGGCTGGCTCGCGCCGCTCGATCTTCTGAATTGGGGACCTCCTCGAATCTGCCCTCGACCGCCGCTGGTTTGTCCTGGAGCTGGTGGTCTATCTTCTGGCTTGCTGCTAGCTCCATCATTCGGGCAATCTCTCATGTAGTGACCCTCTTGCCCGCACTTATAACACCCGATAGTCCCCTTCCTACAATCCCCTGGATGGGCCTTGCCACATTTATTACACACCGGGAAATTCTTCCAACTCTCCTTAGTGCTTCGGAATCCGGCGGATGGTTGCCGAACAGAAGCTTGGCTGGATTGAGCTCCTTGGCTTGGCTTTCAACTGCTGGACCATGACGATCTCTCCTCTGTTCGGGGGAATTTACTCGGTCCTCCTCGAGAACTACCTGACCAGCCTCTTTTCTGACCCTGCTGTTTCGGTTTAGGGATGGCCGCCATGCTTCTTTCAACCCGTGTTGCAGCTTCCACCAATGATCCATACTGAGTGTGGGCTGCCGATACTACGTACGCTCTGATTCGTGGATTGAGACCCACTACAAAACGGTTAGCCTTCTGCTCTTCATTATTGGCTATAAATGGAACAGCACGAAGGAGTTCCGAAAACTTCTTCTCGTACTCAGCCACCGAGAGGGAACCCTGTTCGAGCTTGAAGAATTCTTCTATCTTCTCATCTTTATAACTTTTGGGGTAGAACTTATTTAGAAATTCCTCTTTGAAAAGTGCCCAAGACACCCCATCGGCGTTTCTCCTTTGCAAGGCCTTCCACCAATCCTTCGCTCCTTCTTTCAATAGAAATGCAGAGTATACCACCATCTGCTCTTCCGTACATCCCATAACCTGAAAAATTTCTTCATTGTTCTCTAACCAAGATAGAGCTCTCTCGGGATCTCCGGTTCCATCATAAGCCTTAGCGCCCAATTTCTTGGCGCGTTCAATGGACACTCCGGACTCTCGCGGCTGTTGGATCGCCGCTGCTAGTATCTGGGCCATTTGAGCTATATTCACATTTCCACCCTCTGGCTCAGCGGGTTGAGATGATTCAGAAGGGGTCTGAGGCGTAGGAACATTTACTGACTCATTTCCCTGCTCCTCTTCAGGTGCAAAAGCCTCCGCAGCTGCTCTCCTAGTACGTGGGCCTCTACGACGATGCATATTTTCTGAAAATTTAGTGATGCAAATGATTATCAAATGCAAAGAATTCAACTTTCTAAACTTAGAAAAATATGCAAGCAATTTCAATAATCTCATTCTAAAAATGAACTTTTTAACTAAAACTTCAAAAACCATGCTCTGATACCACTCTGACAGGACCCGACCCGAGACCCTCTACTATAAATCCCAGCGGCCCTGTCGGGCACCCCGACGGAAATTCTTCCCAACCTAACTGGGTAAGTTAAGAAATTCCACGAGGCGAACCCCTTTTTCTATTCTTGTTACTACTAAGAAGATCTAGTAATATACATGAAAATGACTTTTTAGTTTTAAAAACAAACGGACAGAGTTTCCCCTGTTTTTCGGAAAATCCACATAAACCTGCAAAGAAATTTCACTTCTAATTCCAACACATCTCAATTCTACCAATTCGGACCTCCGGTTCTTTTCAAATCAAATCCAACACAACTCAATTATTTCGTGTAAATCATAAAATAAGCATAATCATAAAAAGTAAAAACGATCATCATAAACTGGAAATCTCTTCTTCTTGATTCAACACATACTTACAAATATACATGCCTACAACTATTATGCATAAAGTAAAGAGTGCTATTAGCACATTTACATGTACAAAAATTATCTTTGGATTCGGCCCACTACTCGGCGATAGGAGAATCAGCATCTTGCGTTCCGAGACCTGCACCTGGGAAAGGGGTTTAAAATATAAAACATAAAACGAGTGAGCTAAAGAAGCTCAGTGAGTGTAAATGAGAATTCAATTACTAGAATATTATACAAAGATAGCAATTTCTAAAGTACATGCAGAAATTATGCTTCTAAAACAGATGTAAAATTGTAAAACGGTTTCTAATATTATATGCTAATGAAATCTTGCCGAGCGGGTTTTATCTACATCTTTGGAAAACTATATTCAGAATCTGTATAACATAGTAACTGCTGTGTGCATATAAATGCATAAATGCTATCAGTAAATCGAAAACTAGTAAAATCCTCACTCGGCCATTTTCTTTCTAAACTGTACCAATGGTAACCCTAAAGCTCTATACCCACGCAGCGACTCAACTAGCACCGCATACGTGAGTAGGTCACGGGGCACCTCAACTAGCAGCACCCACAGTGACATCTCAAGACATCTCACTAGCTACGCAGCGGAATCCTACATCGCATGCATATAGCGAGACAATATCCCGTACACATAGAGCGACTCACATGACTCGACATCCCGACTTCCCGGAGATAGTGACACACCCCCAAGACCTGCCCATGTGCACGGGATATACCGGCCGGGTCTAATACAATCATCACCACTATAATCTGAGGGTACCAATGGCCTTAAAACAAATGCAGAAATTTTAAAACTGTTTCACAAATCTATCATGTAAAAGCATGTCTATGAATATATCAAGATCATAAATCATGTTTATGTATCGAAAGCTCATAAAACATACATAGTCATTGTGCGAAAACATAATAACCAAAAAGTAAAAGAAATGGCAGATTTCCACTCACTACCGCTCCGCGCTCAATTTCGCTCCCGATTCCTGCTCCTGTTAACGCTCTCGGTTATCCTCACCTACGCGCCATAAATGACATTTAGAACCAAATCGAACACTAGAATCTCATTTAACTACTAAATGCCCTAATCGGCATACAAAACCCAGAGGTAAACTACTTCCCGATTTTAGTTACGGGGCCATAATCGAAACTAACTCACCATCCGGCGCCCTGAAAATTATTGAACACCTTATCATTTGATTGGACATACTTGCCCTTCACCTTTCCAACGTGGACAATTATGTCCCATTTTCTTCATTTTTGGGTTTTTCATCAACCATATACATTCCATTCACAAAATGCATCATTTACACACAACAATTCAATCAAAACACCACTCAATTCCTAACTTCCCTAAAGTGGCAGAATTTCACCCTAGGTTCCAACACATTCCTTTTCTCAATTTCTTGTTCCAATTACAACAAAATCATGCCAATTTCATTCTAAAGCCCTAATTACAATCAATTGAAATCTCTAAAACAAAATCACCAAAAACCCTAATTCTCACCTTGCCAATTTCTTCAAATTGATGACTCCTTCAAGCTCCAAACTAGAATTTAACTCAATCTAAGCCAAGAATACACATAAGAACATCAATTAACACATTCTTGAATTCTCACTTATCAAACTTATAAAAGATGCTTTTCTTACCTCTTTTTCTTGAATTTCCACTAATAGAGACTTCAATTGAGCTTAGGGATTGGTTTGTAACCTTAATTTGGCTTGATTACACATGAAAAATCATGAAAAAAAACTTGAATAGTCACTGTAGCAACACCCCATTTGAAGCTCGAATTTCTATCTTTTTTTGGCTAAGTGTTGGTGTGATCTCTCTTCAAATTTCTACACACTTCTAACATATATATAGTGCTCCCTTAATTTACCATTTTGCCCTTCAACTTACTTAAAACTTCTAATTTGCCATTAGTTAAAAACTAATTATGTAATTAGTTCATTTGTAACTATTTAGTTAGAATAGTTCAAAGAACTAACTAGAACTTCCAACTTGGCAATCCATGAGATTTCTTCTAATTGGTCAATTCTCTAATATATGGATTATGTTTCTCAACAAAGGCTTGTTCCATTCATAATCCTTAAATGGAAATTCATGCAGTAAATTAAAATTTTCTTTTCCAAGCCAATAGAGAAAAATTCTAAAAATATTCTAGGGTCGTCCGGCGCACCGATCAAGTGTGAAATTACCAAATTATGTCTGATATCTCTCACGTGCACTATAAAGAAAATATTTCTAATAGGGTTAAAATCAAGTAACCCTACGATGTCTTATTTGTTCTATACCGAAATCTAGGCGCCAATACTACTAATAGGGATTGGATATTACACATAGAGTTAATTTTGGAGTTCATGGGTTCTTGACATTTCCCTGAATCGATGTCCAACATCGCCTATTATAAGTTGTAGAATTCTTTTCTTCAATTAAGATAGCATCTTCAGACATCTTCAGACATCATTTCATACATTACGGGTGGTCTTGACATTCTTTTAGACCTACGTCGAGGGTGTGTTAAAGGTATTTCACTTAATTAAGTTTGTGGTTCCATCATTGGTTCATCTTAATTGACTTCATTAAATTCAATCTTTCTATAATCCCTACAACCCATGAGAAACTATTTCTCTAGGAATGTGGCATTATAAGTAATGAACACGTTTCATTCCTCTAGATGATATAATAGATATCCCAAAGAGTGTTTGGCATATTCAATGAACCAATACTTGTATCTATAGGGTACAAGTTTATCCTGTTGTATAACTTTTACATAAGTAGGACAACCCCAAATCTTAACATACTTAAGACTTGGTTTCCTCCTTGTCTATATCTCATACGGAGTAGTAGGAATGGCTTTTTATGAAACTCTATTCAACAAGTGAGCTTTGGTTTCTAAAGTATAACCTGATAATATTTTAGAAGATTAGTAAAGCTCATCATTGATAGAACCACATCTAATAAAGTTCGATTCCTTCTCTCTAAAATACCATTGCATTTGGGAGTACTTGGAGGACTGTATTGAGCAAGAATCTTATTCTTTTTCAAATAAGCCATGAATTCACTGCTTATGTATTCACCACTTTGATCTGATCAAAAGTATTTGATATACATATCGATTTGTTTCTCTACTTCCTGTCAAAATTCTTTGAACATTTCAAAGGTTTTCGACGTGTGTTTCATGAGATACACATATTCATATCATGACAAATCATCGATAAAGATGACGAAGTATCAAAATTCACCCATAGCAGTGTGATTCATTGGACCACATACATCCCTATGTACTAGTTCCCATAAATCATTAGCTCGGTGTCCAACACCTACAAAATGAGATTTAGTCATCTTACCTCAATACATGATTTATAAATTGGTAAGGGTTCTATGGTAGGTTCAGGTATCTCACCATCCTTTACTAGACAGGTTAGGCGTCTCGTGCCTATATGACCTAACCTCATATGCCATAATTTCATGTTATTCAAATCTCCCAAACTATTACTTGTGCATTTAAGACATTTCCTGTTGCATTCAAAATATATTGACTATTCACCAACTGACACTCAACTAATAAAACATTATCCGTATCACATAAATACAAGGAATAGTTCTGAATAAATACATGATAGCCCTCAGTGTCTAACACGGAGGGGGGGGGATACAATCTGTCTGATAATGTTCAGTATATAATAGTAATTATACAACATTAAAGTTCGATTATATGAAAGAATCAATTTAAAATTTACAATTGCTTTGACATGTAGGAAATTACCATTTCTATGAAGAAGCTGGACTTCTTTTTGTTGTAGCTACCTAATTTTTTTCAGACCCTGCAACACATTACAGATTTAAGAAGGATATGCGGTATCTAATACCCAGCCATTAGGAGCATCATATGCTAATAAAATATCAATAATAGGTAAACAAATACCTAATGGGTTCTTCTTGAATGTAGCAATGTACTTTGAGCAGTTATGTTTCCAGTGTTCATCATTGCCACAGTGAAAACACTTTCCCTTGTTCGTTTTTTTTATCTTTCTATTTAGATACAACCTGTCTGTGATGACTAGAATATGGTGTCTTCTTCAACTTCTTCTTTTCTTTAGACTTCCTAGAAGCCTTTAGGATAGAAGATGAAGTACCAGTCTGAACTAGAAAGTTTGTACCTCCCTTTTTAATAACCTCCTCTGCTGTAAGTAATAAGTTATGTAACTCATCATAAGTTGGGGTTAGTCCTTACATGTTAAAGTTCATAATAAACTGTGCAAAAGACTTTGGCAGAGACTGGGGAATTAAGTTATTCCCAAGTTGTTGTTCAGAGAAACGCCTATAGTCTCCAACTTTTCAATGTAGGAAATCATCTTAAGTACATTTGGACTTACCGAATTGCCTTCAACCAACTTAAGCTGAAAAAGTACTTTGGAGATCTTGTAGAGTTCTATATGTGGTCTATCTCTAAACAATTCCTTCAGATGGGGTATAATGCTACTTACACTATCCATGTGTGTGTGCTTTCTTCGAAGCTCATTTGACATTGAGGCAAATATGTATGACTTAACTTTCAAATCTTCATCAACCCATTTCTTATAAGTCAGAACCTCTTCGTCAGTGCTAGCTTCAAAAACACCTTTAGGCATTCTCTAATCTATTATGTATTCAAGCTTTTCTGAATCTAGAACAATTTTGAGATTCATCAGCCAGTCTGAGTAGTTGTCGCTACCTTTTAATAGATTAGCATCAAGTATGCGTACCAATGGGTTACTTGAAGCCATCTTATCTTTATAAGACAAAATAAGAGATGTTAGTTGAAACATTTCCAAAAGGTCAATTAATAATGCTTTAGATCATGGATATAACTAGTATATATTTTTAATCTAAAAGTGCCCTCCCACTACTTTACATATTCCCATAAATCTCTCAAATGGGAAAATAAAAATTTAAAAATTTAAAATCTTATAGTGAGACGTAGATCCAATCAGCATTTTACTCGGGCCTCACGCTTTAGCAATATTAGCCTTTGTAAAATCTAAAAGGTAGAAAAACTCTTGTCAATTGCAACTCATATAACTCTTACTATTGATCTTAAGCACACTTTATCCTCACGCTTTAGCAATATTGTGTAAATGCATTCTAGATTAACTTGTTAATGATCAAATAAAAGTTACTAATACTACCCTCACACTTTAACAATAGTGGACAATACTTTTGCTTATATTTGTCTTATCTCATGTTTAACCGGCATAGTCCAAATCACACTGACCAATTCCTCATACTTTACCAATATTAAGAAAGACCGAGATGACCCATCTAACACCTTATTGGCAACATGGACCATGTACAATCATTATCTCATAATGAAATACATTTTAATCTAATTAACAAAGATTTATCATTTTCTTAATTTATCCGCATCTCATGAGGATGTGATTCATAATCACTCATTTGTTTTATGCAAGCACAACTAACCCCCACCAATAGGGCTCCCATTATAGTTAACAGCATAGAAAATTGTTTACAGTTTATAATACAACAATATAACAATATATTTGCATTAAATAATAAAATAAATATTTCACATGCAAAAATACAAATTAGAGTGTATAGTTTGGAACGATCAGTGATAAGGGCATATTTGTCATTTACTTTTTTTATATTTTTATCTTGATATTTTATTATTTTATGAGCATAAATGGCTATTTTTATGCATGATAGGGACTTAAAAAAATTTAAAGTAAAGTCTAAGATTAAAGTCTTTCCAGAGAGATACAAGGAGAATGCAATAAAAGATACTATCTGAGGTTTAATTGCAAAAATATAGAAGCCAAAAGAGAAGACAACCAGCATGATCACATACACAAATGCTTCCATCAGCACATTTGATCTACCATAAGAGAATAGGAAGCACACGTCAAGCTGACGACGCTAAATTAAGCGCTTCTTGGGAGGCAACTAAAGTAGTTTTTATTTTTATGTTTATTTAATTTCCGTTTGCTTACTTTATTTTATTTTCTTTTTAGGAATTAATTAGCAAGTCAAACACTTAAGGAAGGCAGCATGAGCATTTGCAAGCATCTAGAGCAAAGGACCACATTCACATCAATATAAAACAAAGATGCATGGCTTACATTTCATTCACCAGGAAAGTCTCGTGCTCTCAAGTCTTTATTTTTCAACATTGGGGACAATGTCTAAATTAAGTTTAGGGGTGAAAAAAACATTCTTGCATTTATTTTTGCTGCATGAATTAATTGGTTGTCTTATAGGTCAATTACTTTTTCTTAATATTTTGTTAGGTTTTTAAGATGATCATTAGTTTATGATAAGAAATAAAATACATGGCTAAATTTATTTTTTATAAATCCCTAGAGAATGATAGATACTTGAGACAATTTTGATTACTTAGGTTAAGAGTAAGTTCTACCTTATTTATAATCACCATTCTTTTTTAGCACTTTATAAGCATGAATAGTTATAACTATTACTTAGAGATACTTATGCTTTAGAGAGTACACCACTGTCTTGAAAGACAGATACTCTAGAACTTGTCTTTAGTTACCATTTAAGGTGAAATTCTAGGACACACATGAATATAGAAATGACATTAGGCCATCTTTGAACCGATTAATTCTTTTTAGCCTACCTTAATTGTATATTTATCCCTAGTACCCTATTTTGAACCTAATTACTCATTCTTTGGTTTAACCACATTACAAGCACAAGACTTACAGTTTACTTATCCATAAATTTACCCGTAGCACCATAAACCTTGTATTTTCTTAGAAATACTCTTGAAAGGAAAAGGTTATAATGATGTGAGAAAAATAAGTTTGGGCAGTATTTGTCAATCTAAGTTTGGGGGTATTCAAAACAAATTCAAAGAAAAAATAAAAGAGAAATATAAATGCCCCAGCTTAAGAAAAAGAAGAAATTCTTTGAAAAAGTTTGGGGAAAGAGATAATATAAGGAAGATAAGATCAAGAGATTTATAGGTAAAGTCTAAGTATTCATTGTGTGACTTGAAAATCATATATTTAACCTTTTATACCACCTTGACCCTAGCCTTATGTTACAAGCTAAGTAAAGTCCTAAATAGATCCTTAAATATGTTATTTTCTACATTAGTGACGAGTGGTAGTCAAGATAAGCCTATGGAAGTGTCTTTATACAAATCAAAATCTAAAACATTATCTTTCATATTCAAACTAAGGTATAAAGTAAATCAAAGTATGGTTTTAGCCATTACTTGGTGCTTGCACACACACATATGGTGATTATCTTTAAGGAAGAATGAGGGACTAAATAGAGATAATTAGAATTGTTAATAGTTCTTTATCTACCTTAGGAATTTGTGCCATTTAAACAGTTTTTTGAGACAATTATTTTGATAATCTTACTAACCTAACATGTTTTATTTTCTTTGTTTGTTATTTGAGTCAAGTATATCCCTTTGTTTCTCTGTTGATTTTATTTTATTGCTTGATGACACGTGAATGTTTAAGTTTGAGGGAATTTGACAAGGGCATTCTTGTTATTTATTTTATCATATTTTTATATTGATATTTTATTATTTTATAAGACTAAATGACTATTTATGTGCATTATTTTTATTTATAAGAGCAAAAACAGGGACTAAGATGCAAACTTTTTAAAATATAAACTTGTCGCCCCAGTGCCACAAGGATTTTTGCCCTAGCACTGGAACAGTGATCAAAATAAGAAAATAAAAAAAATAACCTGTTTAAGTAGCAATTCATCGCCCAATGCCAGCTCATCATCGAGCCAGTGAAAGCCTAGGGCTCCAGCGATATGGCCTTTTACACGCAGCGCCCTAGCGATAGCGATATAGCGCCCTAGTGAGAATGTGATTCTTGACCCAACAAGAATTAGATATTTCAAGCTCATATCAATTCCTATAAAATGACACTCATCCCCAGCCTTTAGAGAGCATCCAAGAACATCAATAACACACAACACAAGTCTTAGAGTTTCTTAGGCAGCACAATCAAGAGCAATTCAATGTCTATATCGGTATACTATTGATTGTATCATGGTTTCTTATTATTTTTGTCGCTGTTCCCTTGTAGCCATGAACTAACTTTCTTTCTAGGGTTAATACTTGAACTCAATATGTGCACTTAATTCCCATATCTTTCTAATATTTAATAAACTTAGTTCTTTGTTATTAAAATTACTTGTTCTTAATACTTCAATATATCTGGCCAATATATGGTGAATGAATTGGTAATATTTTTATAAACTCGAAAAAGGAATCATTATATTTAGACCTAGGTAATTTGATGCATGATTGTAGAGTAACATTCAAGGTTGCATATGCAATTTTTAAATTAGGATAGAAATTTACATAATTGGCATGTATGATCAATAAGACTTAATCTTAATGAATCTTAATTTATTACAAGTACCATAGGAATATAGCTATTTGGTAAATTAAGGTATACTGGCATGCCCTTGGGAAAGGCTTGTGAATACATTAGTGTCTTGATCAATAACAATAACTAAGAGAGTTAAATATTAAGGGATTAATCATTAGAAAGTATATTGAGGGATGGTATTAACCCTAGGTTTTCTCTATATTGCTATCTTTCAAATCTATTTTACATTGTGTCATTGCTTTTATATTTTCTAAATTCATTCCCAGATTTTTATTTTTCTAAATAATAACTAGAAAGACATCATTTTATTACTTGGTTAAAAAGAAGATATTATCCCTGTGGGTTCGACATCTAACTATTTTGTCCCTTTATTACTTGCATACAACAGTGTATACTTGCACTCAATTTTAAGATATAGAATTATCGCATCAATCAATATGAAAATTTGAATAACTTGGCATTATATAATATAATGCTCCGAAAAAACTTTTGTAATCTTTTTTTACGCCCTAGCATTCAACCTAAAATACCCCTGCTTCAAATTGCTTTAACGTCCCACCATTCAACACTTGAATGCTCCAACGTTTTGTGTTGGAGAATGCCCCTGTATTTATATCTCTAACGCTCTAGCATTCTGCATGCAACAAACTTGCTTCTACATTGCGAATGCCCCAGTATTTTTCCTTGAGAATGCCTTAGAATTCAACACTTGAACGCCCTAGTGATGTCTATTTTGTATAACATAAACTAACGCAAGTATACGTTATCGCAACAAGTAATATATGATAAGTAGAGTGGCGATCCCACAAGGAATTGTTATTACTACTTGCTAAGTACTAAAATTATGTTCTCCTATTCTTATTCAAGCTATTGGCAATTCAATGATTTTTATATCTAAACTAACTAAACAAAAAGAGTAATTACAAAAATTGAGCAAAGAGAACAAATGTGATAGCATAAATACTCAAATGCCTAGGATTACAATAATCCTTCAATACTTCACTTGATTCGATTACTCCCCTTAGAACTATCAATATGAATGTTAACCAAGAACTCTAATATCCTTACAAGCCTCTTCCGATGGTCAAGTGAGTATATATCATTCAATTAATTATCTATATTCCTATGATAATCAAATTGAAATAAGATTCATTAAGTTCAAATTCTCTAAATGGTCATATATGCCATATGAGTATATTTCTATCTCATATGGAACTCATGCTTTTACACAATAATCATACATCAATTTATCCATGGCCAACACAAAATTCCCCTTTTCAAGTTCATTAAGGTTCTCAAATCAATCTAATACATTGTCATGTAATTAGAAGCATTAAGCATAGAACAAATTGAGCAATTCAATACCAACATGACAAATAAGAGAAAATAATCAATCCAAGCTATATATGAGTTCACATTGTAATCCTAGCAATAAAATTAGTTCATAATTAAAAACATAAGTTTAGAGCATCTAACAACATCATTAGACATGCAAGAATCAACAATTACGAAATTTAAGAGAATAAGAAATTTCTTTTCATGTAATGGTGATGTTCTTCCTCTAAAATGTAGAAATTCTTCTTCTTCCTCTTGATTCTTGGCTCTTGTTGTTGATTCTTGTATCCAATACCCAAAAGAAGTGTTAATTTTCATGCTTTCTACTGCCCCAAAATAGTATTTTTGTTGCTATCAAAAACCCTAGGCGCAATGGGCTTCCAATCCCCCAAATAGGCAAGTTGAGAGGAGTATTTAAACATCTGCACGGGCACCATAGCGCTGGGCATAAGCATCAGGTATTCCCTAAGTTGACGAGCGCCGCGGCGCTCACTCACTGATCTGGGCACCATGGCGCCTAGCCACCTGCTGCGCTACTTTCGTATTTTGAGCGTAACTTCTTCGTTTGATGTCCGATTCGCCTCCCGTTTGTTCCTATGCATCACAATTTTCACCGTGAATCTATTTATGATCATAAAACACATTTAAATAGACAAATATGTATAATTTGAAGCAGAAAATAAAAGTTAGGTACAAATCATGCTAGTGATTTTACGCCCCTGTCACCCAGCGTCTTACTCACAACAGCCCAACATTCCCTTGGCAATAAGACATTTTCTGCACTTTAAACACTTCAAAATGAAGCTCATACTATTTTTAGACATTCTTAACACTTTATACAACACTCCAACAACTCAGAAACACCAAACAATGCTCTAATACCATTGTTAACGTGTTTTAGGAAGCATGCATATAATTGTGTATATGTTAAAAATTTTCTCAAATGCATGATAATCATATATTATGCAGTGGAATTAAACATATAATCAATATATGCACATGAAATTCAAACCACTAATAGCTTAAGGTTACAAAAATTAACCCTTGAAGAACTTCGGTAAAGAATCGCTCTTCAAAGCTTACAATGAAGTCCACTCTTGAACAATTCTAGACTCTAACAACTGGTGGGATTAAAGTAGCTATAATAGTAGCCTTTGATCTTAATTTCATATAGAAATCAACAAATAACTCAACTTCTGAATTGGTTTAAGCATCAAAATGCTTAAAATGTGTTTTGGGGACTTAAATGCAACATTTTAAAAGTTTCATTTTCTCTCTTTGTTTTTACACAAATTTTGAATTTAGAATTCAATCTATTTACAAATGAAACTTATTTCATTTGTTATAAAAAGTGTAAACTTCTTAAGTGGCCACATGTCCATCATTAAGACATGTGTTGCTATATAATACCATGCATGAGTAACAAATGTCACTCATCCATGCAAATACTTTGCATGGTTGACATTTGTCACATGTATGTCCATGTATGCTGTTATTTATCATATAAATGACCATGCATGGATGCTAAGTGTGCATTTTTACTTTTCATGCAATAAGGACCTATTTGCAACATTTAAAAACTATGTTTTCCAATTTCCAAATTGAACCTAAAATGTATCCTACTTTTCGAAACCCTTCTGGATCGATCCATACGATCCATCCCGTTACCCTTCTACTCAATGAGTTTACTTCATATTGTAAGACTCCCTAAGTTCATCTCTGTTTGTCTTACAGAATATTTTCGCAAGTCCGTGAACAATGTCACACACAAGTTACAGATATTACAAAATGAAACGTTGAACCATACAAGTTGAGGTCATCCATATCTATATAATCCCTCCGTCATCTATATCTTGGAGGAGTAAAGATATAGATTATGACCATCAAATCTTTATACGCTCGATCGTGAACTTATCTTCAGATTCATATTTTTGTAAACAATATCCACAAACTCTTTTGTGATATTGTTTAACCCTACGGAAAAGTCTTTTCTAGGGTTTCTACTTATGGTCATAAGACTTTCTGAAATATAATCTCAGAGCATTAGGATATACAACTCAACTATATAAACTGATAGATCCCATATCTCTGTACATCAAACTTCATTAGCATTGAACCATACCCAACGACACCTAGCGGTCAGACCATGAAAGGTCCCTAACATGTGTGAAACTAAAGTTTGGTGAATCACTTACAAGCCCACCATGGTGCTCAGGTCAAAGGATCACGAATACTAGTCAACTCGAGAAGACCGTCCATTAAATTCTTCATGGGATGTCCATTAGAGGTCCTCATGAATCTGTTTAGTATCTAGTCCTTACTAAATACCTGCATACCCATACGGGCTTCCACTAAGCCCATGATCTGTTAAGAATAACTATCTGGACAATCCAGATATGTTCATATACTAATCTGAAAGGAATACCAATCCACCCGTATTGGTAACTATAAATTAGGAATGATATTTTCAAGAACATATTATGCAATGACATTTCTTAGCATCATTTGTAACTCTTTACAGCTACGTCATTACTATAATATTCTCAATCTTTGTCCTCGTTTCAGACAAGGTTCTAACTATTTAGAATTGCTAACTCTTAGCGCTGACCTAAACTCTTTTAGATCAGATCTAAACTTTTTAAGATCTATAATGTCCAAAAATTTACAAGCTTCTTACAATATAAATAATGATAATTGACAAATAAAAAATATTTATTGTACAGACATTAAATAAACAAACATTCATACAATAATTTGAATTGCACGTAAGCACCATTCCCAACATTAACGCCGTGATGCCCAAAGTGATTGCACTTATACATTTCTAGATTATCTTAGTTTCGTGTTTAGTTATAGTTGGCAAACTCTTATTCTAGCACCTTGATGTAGCTCTAAAATATCATATTTGGAAATTTATAGTTGATTATTAACAAAGTCTAGTGTAATTCATTTACACTTTTCTAGACTTCATACTTCTAATTAGTTTAGTAAATGAATTAGATATTCTAAATTAATAAATTCTAATGTTTGAAAAAGATTGACCCATTTATTAGATTAGGAAGGCATAACCTTAGTTTTTATTAAGTTGGGAGACTAATAATACTTGAGTAATCATCATAAGAATTAGTTAATGATTACATGGATGAACTATATGATTTAAATTAGGGATATTATCATCAATACCGTATAGCTTAATTACAACAATCCCCATAGGCTTAAAAAATCGACATTAGTGCTCAATTTTTTGCCAAAATAGGCGCAGATACCCAAACGTTAAGACTTTTCTGTTAAGTTAAATATATTTCATGTTAATTAGTATCAAAAGACAATTTTACCCTCTACACATTAAACGAGATTAAAATGACAAATAAACGAATTAAAACTCTTGCATAAATTTCAAAATTTTGACTTTTAAATATAATAACAAATAAAATAATAATTAAATATTTATTAAATAACTAAAATAAAATAAAATTTTAAAAATCTTTAAAAATAAATCAAAAAAATGATAAAAATATCAAAAAAGTTAAAAAAAGATTTTACCAGCCAAATGACCAATTTTATTTTAAATATAAATAAAAAAATAAAACAACAGTAAAAAATAAAATAAATAATGATAAAATATTTATAAAATAATAAAAAATAAAATAAAAATGTAAAAATAAATTAGAAAATTAAAAAAAGATTTTGCCGGCCAAATGGCCGCTTAAACCTTTGGCAATAGGCCATATTTTTTAATGTATTCCATTTTTGTGCATTTCATATATGAAGACAAATGTCCCATTTCATTTGCCACTTGTCACCTATTAAAAACATGCATGTGCCATATGTCTAACATATGGTTATGCATTATGCCACTTGTCACTTTTTCATTAGTTAACCACTTTAACTAATAAAATAGTTTTTTAACACTTAAACTTTGACAAGTGTGTTTCTTGAGAGATTCTAAAATAAATTCTGCTTTCTGAATTTGTTTTCGAATTAAACCATTCGACTCAGTCCGCTACTCTAGTGCCCAACGAGTACACTTCATATTGTGAGATTGCATAGGTTCACACTTGTTTGTCTCATGAAAATTTTCTATAAGTCCATGAATTTTGTCCTACTATATTCGTATAATTCTTTCGTCACTTATATCCTAAAAGAGTAAAGATATAGATCATCACTGTCAAATCTCTATGCGTTCGACAGTGAACTTATCTCCATATCCATATTTCTATAAACAATATCCGTAAATTCCTTTGAGATATTGTTTAACCCTACAAAAAATTCTTTTTTGGAGGTTATACTTATGGCCACAAGAATTTTTGAATACAATCTCGGGGCATTAGAATTACAATCCACCCATATGAGTTGACAGATCTCATATTTACACACACTGTACTATGAGCATCGGATCATACCCAATGACACCTAGAGGTTTGACCATGAAAGATCTCTAACATGTGTGGAATTAAAGTATAATGGATCACTCATAAGCCCACCATGGCGCTCAGGTCAAAAGACTACATATACTACTCAACTTGAGAAAACCCTCCATTGATGGCTCTATAATAACCTTTGACTGCTCCTTTACAAAATTATCAAAGATCAATACCAATAGAAGGAATACATCTATAGATATTACTAATATAATCTGATATCACTATCAAGTAAGTACATATACTAAGCAAGTATGAAGACGTGGAAAATAAGCTTGCTGAGTAATATATCTTTCTTATCTTATTTCTCTGGTTTCAAAATCCTATCGGTAACCAAAACAAGAAAGCTAGCTTCGATAGTGGTAGTGGAGTAAATTGATCTTCCATTTTTGGCAAAGGATAGGACAATGAAGCTTTTTCAAAAAAGAATAAAGGTCTGGTAAAAGTGCTCTTCATACTTTCTTATCCTAGACTTACAGGAAAAAGTGATGTCTATTGGAGGTCCTTGTGAGTCTGTTCAGTACCAAATTCTTACTTAATACCTGCACGCCTATATGAGTTTCTCCTAAGCCCATAATCTGTTAAGACTAACCGTCTAGACAATATAGACATAGACACACACTGATCCGAATGGAATACCAATTGATCTATGTCGGAAACCATAGATCAGGACTGATATTTTCGAGAACATATTGCATAATGACATTTCTTAACACCATTTTTAACTCCTTGCAACTATGTCATTACTAATATATTCGCAGGTCTTTGTCCCTATTTTAGACAATGTTTTATCTCCTTAGAATGCTATCTCTTAGCATTGACCTAAACTCTTTTAGATCTAGAATGTCTGAAAAGTAACAAACTTGGTACTATATAATTAATTATTAATGATTTATTATAAAATATTGATTGTATAAATATTAAATTATTATTATTCATACAAAATTGGAATGGCACGTAAGCACCAACATCATCAAATTTATCATTACTTTGTTCATAATTTGAATTCACCGAATTGAAAATGCAATCTATACAAAAATGATTAAGATATCTCTTATCTAAATTTATTTTTTATACTAAGTAAATTGTAAAAGGTGTTTTATATGAGATAATGCAATACTTTTAAATTTTTTGACATATATATATATATCATTGGGACTAGCAACCCAACTGGTCTGTGCCCACCATATTTAAATTTAAGTTACAGTTTATAATAGAACATGCCAATAAACGATTTAACACCTTAGGCAACCTAAGTCGCTGACCCATGAACCTTAGAAATAGGTCGTGTTAGCCATGATGAGATAGGAACAAATTAAACACATTATTCTATCTAAATTTAGATTGGTTAATACTGTTTTACATGAAGAAGAATTTTTCACAAGTAAACGAGTTTCATTTCAATCATTTTCATTGATTGATGAGTTGAAAATGGATTTGATCTTCTAATTAACCTAAATTAAACAATTATAGACTTTCGTGCATACTTAGAATAAGATTAGAATTTATACACTATAAATAAAATCTAATTATTCACTCATAATTCATTCATAGATACACATTATTCAATTCAAGATTACTATTCAACATCCATAGCATCCTATTTGTCTTTGAAAACACTTTTCCAAATTAAAACACTATCTTCTTGAATAAACACTGACTTAATCATTGTAGTATTTTTTCTTACAGCAAGGCAGTACATTTTTCGTTATTTCGTAGAGTAAGTAACTGTAAGATGGTAATTAATTTGAAGATTCTAATCCCAATAACTTCATATATATATATATATATATAAACTAAAATATAAAATTTTAAATATTAGTTTGTTCAATTAGCAAGATCTCATAAAAGATGTGAGATTTGAGTTCTGCTCACTTTAAAGATAGGGAAAATTTGATTTTATTAAATTTTGTTTTAGAAAATAAATTCTAAGGTTGGTTCAAATTTAAAAGGATAAAAGAATTTCTTCTCAAATAAAAAATAGTTGTAAATAATTTAGGGTAAATGACATTTAGACCCTTATGCTATAGTGAAAGTGACAGCTTACTCAATAGAGTTTTAAAATTACCTATGTTCACCTATTTTTAACAAAGTTTTTTATTATATTTGATGAAATTACCTTTTTTTTTACTTTTTCTTATTGCCAAATGATATTATGGACAACTTTCATTTTCATCCAAATTATAAAAAAATGGTAATTCCATCAAATTTAACAAAAAAAAAATTGTAAACAAATGTGAAAAATGAATAATTTTAAAAATAAGGTGAGTAAGTTGTCGCTTTCACTATAACATAAAGGTTCAAATGTCTTTTACCTATAATCCTTTATCTATTTGTCTTATCACACAAATAGATAAGAATTGTCCCCTTCAAAAAGAAAAAAAAAAAAAAGACAAGGACTAATGCAACATAGTCCTTTAATTTGGTCCTACATTAAAGACTTGTTTTTTAATATATTATTTGATGTTAAGATAATATCTCATCTTTTTCCATTTTAATATTTTTCTCTAATAAAAAAATATTTTTAATTTGTAAGTTGTCCCTATTTTGTATTTTTCTAATTTAATTCTCTTATCTTAATAAAAAAAAAAATTTATACTTAAAAGTGGTCCTATTTATTCATATTTTTTTTAATAGAAAAGAATTCTATAGTTATATTTCTTCTCCTACATGGAAAAGAATTTTTCAACTTAACCTTTATAAATAGATTTACAATTATAGAACACCATACATCAATAATTTTATCTTCTCTTCAATTTACATCAAACTCTTCATTTTAACTCAAAGGCCAAAGAAAAAATAATTCTCCAAGAAATAAGTTAGAATATGTTATATATTTTAATAAGTTTATTTATTTATTAGTTAGTTTTTAAATATCTTACTATTGTAACTTTATATGTACTTTTTATGGATCTAAATTTATTAATTTTAAAATATAAATTTATTTTTACCAATAATACAATAATTTTCTATTGTTTAATATTTTTATTATTTTTTTTTGTGAGAAAGCCATCTGCAAGTGGCGCTTCAAAAACTCAAATTCTTAAGATTAAAAACCTTATGATTTATACTAAAAATATTGAAAACAAAATCCATTCTTATGATTTACATTAGTTATTAAGACTATGCTAAAGTTCACTGATCTTTATCATTTGGCTCCCTAAAATCAAATCTTAGTTTCGCTCTTGGTAGGGACTGGCATTTCGGGGTTAGTGTGTCATCTTAAATATAAATATAAGAATATTTTTATCACTTAAACCTAACATGTTGAATATCGTATAGCAATCGTGTCACTTGTTTAACATATTTTAATATATTTTTCAAATATTTATGATACTATTTAATCAAACACTATAAGTAATTTTAGTTCAAATGTAATGAAACACTTACTATATTATGATAAATATAATTTATATATAATTATGAAAAATATAAGATAGTATATTGAATTATAAATAAATTTGCAATGAACACTCTAATAATCAATTTGTCATAAATAAGTTGGCATGTTGAAAACCTTAATTCGAACGGACACAATTTTAATAATTATGAATATTTATGTTATTTATTCAATAATAGAGTAATGTTATACTTCTTAAAGAGTATCTCAAATTTTTCATCTTAAATTGATATACCAAATAATTATTGAGTAATGAAATTGTATAATTTCTAGAGTTTCCAATTACACTATTTAACCACCTAAATATTATTTTATACATCATTTAAGATGAAAAAAATTTAAGATACCATTTAGGAATCATAACATTATTCTTAATGATAAATGTCACTTTTGCAGAAAGTGCATTAAGTACACTTAAATTATTAAGCAAGTTTTAAGGGAAAAAAGAACTTCTGTTCATACACGATTCCATCTTAGGAAAAGAAAAAAATTAAATAATTAAAAAAGATGAGGTATTAACATTGTCATCCATTGAGGCTGGCACAAATTATGTTTTGATGACTGCTTTGATTTTAATTACATTGTTACTCCCCCTTATTTAATTGAAAAGATAAAAATACCCTTATGATTATTATGTTGCCATATAAATGACTAAGATATCTTTAAAAGATGAGAAGAATTTCATCTTTTCAATTAAGTAGAGGGGGTGACAATATAATTGAAACTAAAGCCATCATCAAAATATAATGTGTATGAACCTCAAGGGGAGACAATGTTACTATCCCCTAAAAAATAGAGATACTCTAATTGACAAGACTCTGCCCGAGACCCTCTACAGTAGATCATAGTGGTCCTGCGGGGCACCTCGATGGAAGTTCCTCATAATATAATTGGGTAAGTTGAGAAATTCTACGAGGCGAACCCCTTTTTAGTGGTTGCTATTACTAAAAAAGAAATCTTAGAATATATATGAAATTGACATTTTAATTTTTAAAAACAAACGGGCTGAGTTTCCCTTGTTTTTCTGAAAATTTAGTACAAAACCTACAAAGAATTACACTTCTATTTCCAAACCACTTCTCAATACTGCCAAATAGGACCTCCGGTCCTTTCCAACACAATTCAACTCAACTCAATAATTTCATTATGATCATAAAACTAAAATACTGATAAAAGAGTAAAACGATCATCAAAATATCGAAACTCTTGTTGGTTATACAAAGCATATGTACAATATACAAGCCTAGAACTACCATGCTGAAAGCAAAAAGAGTGTTATTTAGCACATTTACATAAACAAAATGATCTTCAGATTTGGCCCACTAATCAGCAATAGGTGAATCAGTAGCTGACGTACTGAGACCTGCACACTGGGAAGAGGGTTTAGAAAACATAAAACACAAAACGAGTAAGCTAAAGGAGGTTAGTGAGTGCATTTAAAATTTCAAATAAAATAACATTATGCATAGATAGTAAATTCTAAAAGACATGCATAAATCATGCTTCTAAAACTAAAGTAAAGCTGTAAAATGGTTTTCATCTTTGGAAAACAATATCCAAAATTTGTACAACATAATAACTATCATGTACTGACAGGACCCGACCCGAGATCCTCTACTATAGATCCCAGCGGCCCTGTCGGGCACCTCGACAGAAGTTCCTCTGAACCTAACTGGGTAAGTTGAGAAATTCCGCGAGGCGAACTCCTTTTTAATTTTTGTTACAACTAAAAAGGTCTAGTAATATACATGAAAACGACATCTTAATTTTAAAAAGAAAAGGACAGAGTTTCCCCTATTTTTCGAAAAATCCATTTAAAACCTGCAAAAAACTTTCACTTCTATTTCCAATACATCTCAATTCTACCAATTTGAACCTCCGATTCTTTCCAAATCAAATCCAACACAACTCAATTATTCATTTGAATCACAAATAAGCGTAATCATAAAAGTAAAAAGAACGATCACCATAAAATTGAAATCTCTTCTTCTTGGTTCAAAACATACATCCAAATATACATGCCTACAACTATTATGCATAAAGTAAAGGGTGCTACTTAGCACATTTACATATACAAAAATAATCTTCGGATTTGGCCCACTACTCGGTAATAGGAGAATCAGCAGCTTGCGTACCGAGACCTGCACCTGGGAAAGGGGTTCAGAAAATATAAAACACAAAACGGGTGAGCTAAAGGAGCTCAGTGAGTGCAAATAAAATTTTAATAAAATAACATCATGTATAGATAGCGAATTCTAAAGTTCATACAGAAATCATGCTTCTAAAACTGATGTAAAACTGTAAAACGATTTCTAACATCATATGCTATTGAAATCTTGCCGAGCGGGTTTTATCTACATCTTTGGAAAACTATATTCATAATCTGTATAACATAATAACTGCTGTGTGCATATAAATGCATAAATGCTATCGGTAAATCGAAAACTAGTAAAATCTTCGCTCGGCCATTTGCTTTCTAAACTGTACCAATGGTAACCCTAAAGCTCTATACCCACGCAGCAACTCAACTAGCACCGCACACGTGAGTAGGTCACGGGGCACCTCAACTAGCAGCACCCACAGTGACATCTCAAGACATCTCACTAGCTACGCAGCGGAATCCTACATCGCATGCATATAGCGAGACAATATCCCGTACACATAGAGCGACTCACATGACTCGACATCCCGACTTCCCGGAGATAGTGACACACCCCCAAGACCTGCCCATGTGCACGGGATATACCGGCCGGGTCTAATACAATCATCACCACTATAATCTGAGGGTACCAATGGCCTTAAAAATAAATGCAGAAATTTTAAAACTGTTTCTCAATTCGAACATATAAAGACATGTCTATGAATATATATCAAGATTATAAATCATGGTTATGCATTGAAAGCTCATAAAACATGCATATTCATTATGCGAAAACATAATAAATGAAAAGTAAAAGAAATGGCAGATTTCCACTCACGACCGCTCCACGCTCAATTTCACTCCCGTTATCGCTCTCAGTTATCTTCACCTACGCACCATAAATGACATTTAGAACCAAATCGAATGTTAGAATCTCATTTAACTACTAAATGCCCTAATCGGCATACAAAGCCCGGATGTAAACTACTTCCCGGTTTTTATTTACGGAGCCATTTAATCTAACCTATCTCACCATCCGGTGCCCTGAAAATTATTGAACGCCTTATAATCTTGGTTGGACATAATTGCCCTTCACCTTTCCAAAATGGACAATTGTGTCCCATTATCTTCATTTTTGATTTTTCCATCAACATATACATTCAATTTACAATATGCACCATTTACACACAACAATTCATTCAAAACACCACTCAATCCCTAACTTCCTTAAAGTGGCAGAATTCCACCCTAGGTTTCAACACATTCCTTTTCTCAATTTCTTGTTCCAATTACAACAAAATCATGTCAATTTCATTCTAAAGCCCTAATTACAACCAATTGAAATCTCTACAACAAAATCACCAAAAACCTTAATTCTTACCTTGCCAATTTCTTCAAATTGATGACTTCTTCAAGCTCCAAACTAGAATTCAACTCAATCTAAGCCAAGAATACACATAAGAACATCAATTTAAGCATTCTTGAAAGCTCACTTATCAAACTCATAAAACAATGCTTTTCTTACCTCTTCTTCTTGAATTTTTACTAATTGAGGCTTCAATTGAGCTTAGGGATTGGTATGTAACCTTATTTTGGCTTGATTTAGCATGAAAAATCATGAAAAAAAACTTGAATAGTCACTGTAGCAGCACCCCCCTTTGAAGCTCGAATTTCTCTTTTTTATTTTTTAAGTGTTGGTTTTGATCTCTCTTCAAATTGCTACACACTTCTAACATATATATAGTGCTCCCTCAATTGACCATTTTGCCCTTCAACTTATTTAAAACTTCTAATTTGCCATTAGTTCAAATGAAAAGATTTAATTGGTTTCTTTATAACTATCTAGTTAGAATAGTCAAAAGAACTAACTAGAGTTTCCAACTTGGCAATCCATGAGATTGTTTCTAATTGGTCCATTCCTTAATATATAGATTGTATTTCTCAACAAAGGCTTGTTCCATTCATAACCCTTAAATGGAAATTTATGTAGTAAATTAGGATTTTCTTTTCTAAGCCAATAGAGCAAAATTCCAAAAATATTCTAGGGTCGTCCGGCGCACCGATCGAGTGTGAAATTACGAAATTAGGTCTAATATCTCTCACGTGCACTATAAAGGAAATATTTCTAATAGGGTTAAAATTGAGTAACCCTACGGTGTCTTATTTGTTCTATACCAAAATCTAGACGCCAATACTACTAATAGGGATTCGATATTACAATTTCACCCCTCCTTAAAAAATTTCGTCCTCGAAATTTAAATCATACCTGTCTCAAAGAGGTAAGGATGTTGCACTCGCATCTGATCTTCACGTTCCCACGTGGCTTCTTCTACCCCATGGTTCATCCATAACACCTTAACTAAGGGAATGCTTTTGTTACGAAGGACTTGCTATTTCCGGTCTAGAATTTGCACAGGCTTCTCTTTGTAGGTCAAGTTCTCGTTCAATTCTACCAATTGTTCCCTTAGGATGTGTGAAGGATCTGTTATATACTTGGGAAGAATGGAAACATGAAACACATCATGGATTCTAGCCAGATCTTCGAGTAACCGTAGACGATATGCCACCTTTCCAACTCTTTCAACTATCTCGTATGGTCTAATATATTGGGGACTCAGCTTTCCTCGCTTTCCGAATCTTAGTACTCCTTTCCATGGCAATATCTTCAGAAAGACCTTATCACCGATCTCAAACTCTAAGTCTCTTCTTCTGTTATCTGCATAACTTTTCTGTCTATCATTAGCTGTTTTCAATCTCTGCCTGATAAGTTGAATCTTTTCCGAAGTAATCTGGACAATTTTTGGGCCGATCAGCTTCCTTTCACCTACCTCATCGCAACAAACTGGAGTTCTGCACTTTCTTCCGTACAATGCTTCATATGGTGCCATCCCGATGCTAGTCTGGTAGCTATTATTATATGTGAACTCCATTAGCGATAGATGAGTATCCCAACTTCCCTTAAACTCCATAACACACGCTCTAAGTATATCTTCAAGTGTCTGTATTGTCCGTTCTGACTGACCATCCGTCTGAGGATGAAAGGCCGTACTGAAACTCAATTTTGTGCCTAGAGCTTTCTGTAAGCTGGGCCAAAATTGAGAAGTGAACCGTGGATCCCTATCTAACACAATGGATATTGGAACTCCATAGAGTCGTACCACATCATCTACGTACAACTGGGCCAATTTATCTAAAGAACAACTGCTTCTAATAGGTAGGAAGTGGGCAGATTTAGTCAGTCTATCAACAATCACCCATATTGCGTCATTGCCTCTCTGGCTACGCAAAATTCCTACCACGAAGTCCATCGTTATTCTTTCCCATTTCCACTCCGGAATCGAAAGGGGTTGCAAAAGCCCTGCAGGTTTCTGATGCTTCGCTTTTACTTGTTGGCAAGTTAGGCATCTCAAGACAAATTCAGTTATATATTTCTTTATGCCTTTCCACCAGTAGTGCTCTTTTAGGGTACGGTACATCTTTGCGCTCCCCGGATGCATAGCATATGCAGAAGAATGAGCTTATTCCATAATCTCTCTTCTTAACTCGTTTACATCCGAAACACATAACCTCTGACCCAAGGCTACTACACCATCCTCGGTCACTAAAAGATCCTTCCGCTGCCCTGACTCGATTTCACCCTTTAATTTAACTACTTGTGGATCTTGAGTCTGTAGTTCTTTGATCCGATCAACCAGTATTAGACGGACCTGAAATGTGGCTAATAATGCTCCCGAATCTGACAATTCTAATTTTACACCTAAAGACCTCAATTCTATCAACATCGATAAATATGCGACCTTCAAATGAGCTATTGAACTGACAGGCTTTCTGCTGAGAGCATCTGCTACCACATTAGCTTTTCCTGGATGGTACTCCAAGGTGCACTCATAATCTTTAATAAGCTCCAGCCACCTTCTCTGCCTCATATTCAATTCTTTCTGAGTGAACAAGTACTGCAGGCTCTTATGATCCGTAAAGATCTTGTAAGGAACTCCATATAAATAATGCCTCCAAATCTTTAAAGCAAAAACTACTGCAGCTAGTTATAGGTCATGTGTAGGATAGTTCTGTTCATGTTTCTTTAATTGTCTGGAAGCATAGGCTATTACTTTCTCCTTTTGCATCAGCACACAACCTAGACCTTGCCTGGAAGCATCATAATATATGGTAAATCCGTCATTCCCTGATGGAAGTGTAAGCACTCGGGTCGAAGTCAACCTTCACTTTAGCTCTTCGAAGCTCTGCTGGCACGCTTCTGACCATACAAACTTCTCTTCTTTTCGGGTTAAATTAGTCAGAAGAGCGGCTATTTTTTAGAATCCCTCTACAAACCTCCTATAATATCCGACCAAACCCAAGAAACTACGGACCTCTGTCACGTTCGTGGGCTGTCTCCAATTCACTATTGCTTCGATCTTCTGGGGATCTACTGCTACCCTTTCTACAGAGATTACATGCCCTAAAAATGCCACTCTATCTAGCCAAAACTAACATTTACTAAGTTTGGCATACAGCCGATGCTCCCTTAAGGTTTGCAAAACTATCCTCAAATGTTTTGTATGCTCTTTCTCACTGCTTGAATAAACCTGTATATCATCAATAAATACTATCACAAACCGATCTAAATAGGATCTAAAAACTCCATTCATAAGATCCATAAAAGCAGCTGGGGCATTAGTCAGTCCAAAAGGCATAATCAAGAATTCATAATGCCCATATCAGGTTCTAAAGGCCGTCTTAGGAACATCTTCATCCCGGATCTTCAGTTGATGATAGCCTGACCTCAGATCTATCTTGAAAAATACTTTGGCTCCTTGTAGTTGATCAAACAAATCATCAATTCTCGGAAGTGGATATTGATTACGCACCGTTACTTTTTTCAGCTCCTGGTAATCAATACGCAATCTCATGCTTCCGTCTTTATTCTTCACAAACAAAACTGGTGCACCCCAAGGAGAAGTACTCGATCTAATGAAACCCTTATTCACCAACTCTTTTAACTGAACCTTCAGTTCTTTCAATTCTGAATGAGCCATTTTATAGGGTGCTTTAGAAATTTATTGTGTTCCATGGGCTACTTCTATTTTAAACTCTATCTCTCTATCCGGAGGTAATCCCGGAAGATCCTCAGGGAATACATCCGAAAACTCTCTCACCACCGGAATATCCTCCAATTTCATTCCACCATCTCTTACGTCTATGGCATAGATTAAGTAACCCTGACATGACTTCCGAAGCATCTTTCTTGCCCTCATTACCGACACCATGCTGGCGGAAAGTGATTTTTGCACCCCACGGAAAATAACTTCCGTTCCGCCCGGGCTAAATAATCTAATTTCTTTCCGGAAGCAATCCACTGAGGCCCGATACTTAGACAACCAATCCATCCCTAAAATCACATCAAACTCACTGATGGCCAACACAATCAAATCCGCCATAAACTATTGTCTCTCAATACTGATTTTACTACTCCTATACACTGTTTCTGCTACAATTGAGTCTCCGGTAGGAAGAGACACTACTACTACGCCATCTAATAATTGGGGCGCTATACTAGCATTTGCAGCAAACTCCAAAGAAATAAAAGAATGGGTCGTTCCAGGATCTATCAGTACATAAGCATCTCGATCAAAAATTGATATTGTACCTGTCACAACTTCTGGGGCTGCATCCGCCTCCTGTTGGGTCATCGCAAATACCCTAGCTTAGTGTCACGACCCGATTTCTCGAAACCGTGCGGCCTTAGACACTTGCTAGTGCTAAGCAGCCTACAAGACCCCAATTAACCAAAGAAAGAGATGAAGAAGAATCACACCGAGTGTTTGAGAGAATGCTCTCGTATTTTATTACTAAAGAGAGATTACAAAGCTATACACTTACAAGCTAAGAGTATTTCTACAATTTGGAGGATGAATTCTCAAATGAGAACTCCACCTATTTATAGCTAAAGCTATATACAATGGACGGCTAGGATTAACTCTAATCCAAGGGTCCAAATCTAAAGAGGAGAATATGCTAAGGAATATTCCAAAGATGCCAACTACCAAGAGAATATCTTATGGAATATGCCTTTTCTAGAAAACTCCCCCACCTACCACACACATGTGGCATTAACCCAAATCCATTGGGCCTTCTAGAATCTTCAACCCATGTAACACATCATGGGCCAAAATCCCTCCCTTGGTGGTTCTGTCGCGCGCCAAATGTTCGAGTAATTGCTTGAGAATATTTGGGGCGTGACATTAGGTATGCGGTCTACCTTGTAATCCACCGGATGATCCTCCTCGACCGACTCCCCTACTAGGCTAGCTTGCATTGCTCAATCTTCTGAATTGGGAACCTCCTTGAATCTGCCCTCGACTGCCACTGGTTTATCCCAAAGCTGGTGGTCCATCTTCTAACTTACTGCTAGCTCCATCATTCGGGCAATCTCTCATGTAGTGACCCTCTTGCCGACACTAATAACACCCGGTAGTCCCCTTCCTACAATCCCCCGGATGGGCCTTGCCAGATTTATTACACACCGGGAAATTCTTCCAACTCTCCTTAGTGCTTCGGAATTCGACAGATGGTTGCCGAACGGAAGCTTGGCTGGATTGAGCTCCTTGGCTTGGATTTCGACTGCTGGACTATGAAGATCTCTCCTCTGTTCGGGTGAATTTACTCGGTCCTCCTCGAGAACTACCTGACCAGTCTCTTTTCTGACCCTGTTGTTTCGGTTTAGGGATGGCCGCCATGCTTCTTTCAACCCGTGTTACAGCTTCCACCAATGCTTCATACTGAGTATGGGCTGCCGATACTACATACGCCCTGATTCGTGGATTGAGACCCACTGCAAAACGGTTAGCCTTCTACTCCTCATTGTCGGCTATAAAGGGAACGGCACGGAGGAGCTCCGAAAACTTCTTCTCGTACTCTGCCACCGAGAGAGAGCCTTGTTCCAACTTGAAGAACTCTTCTATCTTTGCATCTTTATAAATTTTAAGGTAGAACTTATTCACAAATTCCACTTTGAAAAGCACCCAAGACACCCCATCGGCGTTGCTCCTTTGCAAGGCCTTCCACCAATCTTTCGCTCCTTCTTTCAGTAGAAATACGGAGTACACCATCATCTGCTCTTCCGTACATCCCATAACCTGAAAAATTTCTTCATTGTTCTCTAACAAAGATAAGGCTCTCTCGGGATCTCCGGTACCGTCATAAAGCTTAGCGCCTAATTTCTTGCCGCGCTCAATGGACACTCTGGTCTCTCGCGGCTGTTGGATCGCCGCTGCTAGTATCTGGGCCATTTGAGCTATATTCACATTTCCACCCTCTGGCTCAGCGGGTTGAGATGATTCAGGAGGGGTGTGAGGCGTAGGAACATTTACTGACTCATTTCCCTGCTCCTCTTCAGGTGCAAAAGCCTCTGCAGCTGCTCTCCTATTACGTGGGCCTCCACGATGATGCATATTTTCTAAAAATTTAGTGATGCAAATGATTATCAAATGCAAAGAATTCAACTTACTAAACTTAGAAAAATATGCATATAATTTCAAGAATCTCATTCTAAAAATGAACTTTTTAACTAAAATTCAAAAACCGTGCTCTGATACCACTCTGATAGGACCCGACCCGAGACCCTCTACTATAGATCCCAGCGGCCTTGCTGGGCACCCCGACGGACGTTCCTCCGAACCTAACTGAGTAAGTTGAGAAATTCCGCAAGGCAAACCTTTTTTTAATTCTTGTTACTACTAAGAAGATCTAGTAATATACATGAAAACGACATCTTAATTTTAAAAACAAACGGACAGAGTTTCCACTGTTTTTCAAAAAATCCATATAAAACCTGCAAAGAAATTTCACTTATATTTCCAATACATCTTAATTCTACCAATTCAGACCTGCGGTCCTTTCCAAATCAAATCCAACACAACTCAATTATTTATTTGAATCACAAATAATCGTAATCATAAAAGTAAAAAGAACGATCATCATAAAATTGAAATCTCTTTTTCTCGGTTCAAAACATACATCCGAATATACATGCCTACAACTATTATGCATAAAGTAAAGGGTGCTACTTAGCACATTTACATATACAAAAATAATCTTCGAATTTGGCCCACTACTCGGCAATAGGAGAATCAGCAGCTTGCGTACCGAGACCTGCACCTGGGAAAGGGGTTCAGAAAATATAAAACACAAAACGGGTGAGCTAAAGGAGCTCAGTGAGTGCAAATAAAATTTCAATAAAATAACATCATGTATAGATAGCAAATTTTAAAGTTCATGCAGAAATCATGCTTCTAAAACTGATGTAAAACTGTAAAACGGTTTCTAACATCATATGCTATTGAAATCCTGCCGAGCGGGTTTTATCTATATCTTTGGAAAACTATATTCAGAATCTGTATAACATAATAACTGCTGTGTGCATATAAATGCATAAATGCTATCGGTAAATCGAAAACTAGTAAAATCCTCGCTCGGCCATTTTCTTTCTAAACTGTACCAATGGTAACCCTAAAGATCTATACCCACGCAGCGACTCAACTAGCACCGCACACGTGAGTAGGTCACGGGGTACCTCAACTAGCAGCACCCACAGTGACATCTCAAGACATCTCACTGGCTATGCAGCGGAATCCTACATCGCATGCATATAGCGAGACAATACCCCGTACACATAGAGCGACTCACCTGACTTGACATCCCGACTTTCCAGAGTTAGTGACACACCCCCAAGGCCTACCCATGTGCACGAGATATACCGGCCGGGTCTAATACAATCATCACCACTATAATCTGAGGGTACCAATGGCCTTAAAAACAAATGCAGAAATTTTAAAACTGTTTCTCAATTCGAACATGTAAAAGCATGTCTATAAATATATATCAAGATCATAAATCATGGTTATGCATCGAAAGCTCATAAAACATGCATATTCATTATACGAAAACATAATAAACGAAAAGTAAAAGAAATGGCAGATTTTCACTCATGACCGCTCCACGCTCAATTTCGCTCCCGATTTCTGCTCTCATTATCGCTCTCGGTTATCTTCACCTACGCGCCATAAATGACATTTAAAACCAAATTGAATGCTAGAATCTCATTTAACTTCTAAACGCCCTAATCGGCATATAAAGCTCGGATGGATACAACTTTTCAATTTTCATTTACAGAGCCATTCAATCTATCTAATTCACCATCCGATGCTCTGAAAATTTCTTAACACCCTATAACTCCGGTTGGACATAATTACCCTTTGCCTTTCCAAAATGGATAATTATGTCCCATTTTCTTCATTTTTTATATTTACATCAACAATATACATTCAGTTTACAAAAGGCACCATTTATACATTTCAATTCAACCAAAACACAACTCAATTCCTAACTTCCCTAACGTGGTAGAATTTCACCCTAGGTTCCAACACATTTCTTTTCTCAATTTCTTGTTCCAATTACACTAAAATCAAGCTAAATTCATTCGTATGCCCTAATTACAACCAATTGAAGTCTCTACATTCCAATCACCTAAAACCATAATTCTTACCTTGCCAATTTCTTCCACTAGGTGACTCCTTCAAGCTCCACACTAGAATTCAACTTAATCTAAACCAAGAATACACATAAGAACATCAATTAAAGAAATCTTGAAAGTTCCATATCAATCTCATAAAATAATGCTTTTCTTACCTCTTTTTCTTGGATTTTCACTTATAGAGGCTTCAATTGAGCTTAGGAACTTATACTTGACCTTCTTATTGACAAGACCCGACCCGAGACCCTCTACTGTAGGTCCCAGCGGCCCTGCCGGGCACCTCGACAGAAATTCTTCACAATTTAACTAGGTGAGTTGAGAAATTTCGAGAGGCAAACCCTTTTTTAGTTCTTACTATTGCTGAGAAAATCTGGTAATATACATGAAAATGACATCTAAATTTTAAAAAACGGGCAGAGTTTCCCCTGTTTTTCTGAAAAATCCAAATAAAACCTGCAAAGAAATTTCACTTCTATTTCAAATACTTCTCAATACTACCAATTCGGACCTTCGGTCCTTTCCAAACCAAATCCAACATAACTCAATAGTTTTATTTAAATCACAAAATGAGCATACTTATAAAAAGTAAAAACGATCATCATAATATCGAAATCTCTTCTTGTTGGTTCAAAACATACATACAAATATACGTGCCAACAACTACTATGTAGAAAGTAAATAGTGCTATTTAACACCTCTACATATACTAAAATGATCTTTAGATTTGGCCCACTACTCAGCAATATGAGAATCAGCAGCTTGCGTACCGAGACCTGCACCTGGGAAGAGGGTTTAGAAAACATGAAATACAAAACGAGTGAGCTAAAGAAGCTCAGTGAGTGTAATTAAGATTTCAAATAAAATAACATTATGCATAGATAATAAATTCTAAGTACATGCATAAATCATGCTTGTAAAACTGATGTAAAGTTGTAAAACGGTTTCTAACATCATATACTGATGAAATCTTACCGAGCGGGTTTTATCTACATTTTTGGAAGTCAATATCGAAAATCTATATAACACAACAACTGCCATGAGCATATAAATGCATAAAATGCTATCGATAAATCAAAAACTAGTAAAGTCCTTGCTCGACCATTTTCTTTCTAAACTGTACCAATGGTAACCCTAAAGCTCTATACTCACGCAGTGATTGAACTAGCACCGCACACGTGAGTAAGTCACGAGCCACCTCAACTAACAGCACCCACAGTGACATCTCACTAACTATGCAGTGGAATTCTACATTGCATACATATAGCGAGACAATATCCCGTACACATAGAGTGACTCACATGACTCGACATCCCGACTTCTCGGAGTTACTGACATACCCCCTATGACCTGCCCATGTGCACGGGATATTTCGGTCGGGTCTAATACAATCACCACCGCTATAATCTGAGGGTACAAATGGCCTTTAAAACAGATGCAGTAATTTAAAACTGTTTCTTAAACCAAATATGTAAAAGCATAACTATGGATATATATCAAGATCATAAATCATGTTTATGCATTAAAAGCACATAAAACATACACTTTCATTATGCGGAAACATAATCAACGAAAGATAAAAGAAATGATTGATTTTTACTCATAATCGTTCTGCGCTCAATTTCACTCCAGATTTCTGCTCCCGTTACCGCTCTCGGTTTTCTTCACCTATGCGCCATAAATGACATTTAGAACCAAATCGAATGCTAGAATCTCATTTAACTACTAAACGCCGTAATCAGCATACAAAGCCCGAATGCATACTACTTTTTGATTTTCATTTACGAAGTCATTTAATCTAATCTAACTCACCATCTGCCATCCTGAAAATTATTAAATGCCTTATAACTTGGTTGGACATAATTGCCCTTCACCTTTCCAAAATGGACAATTATGTCCCATTTTCTTCTTTTTTGGTTTTTTCATCAACCATATACGTTCAATATACATAAGGCACCATTTATACACAACAATTTAAACAAAACACAACTCAAGCCCTATAATCCCCTAAGTGGCCGAATGCACCATTCTCTAACCAACACATTTCTTTTCTCAATTTCTTATTCCAAATGCATCCAAAGCATGCCAATTTAATCATAATTCCATAATAACATTCAATTGAAGTTTATATCAAAATCACACCCAAACCCTAATTCTATACATTCACACACATACATACTTATACAATATACAAATATACAACATAAATATATTCATATATATATATATATATGTGTGTATATATCTACATAAATATATACATACAACCACACTGACATGTTTTCATAAATCTGTACATACATTCATATATATATGTATATACATGCATAAATACCTACATATGTATTTTTATTCATTAATACGTATATATGTATATCTACACCTATACATACCAAAAATACATGTGTACACATACAGAGATGTATATACATACGTATCTATATACATATATATAAATCCAATACGTAAAATAAATACCAAAACAATAAATTTCTTCTTACTTCTTCCTTTTTATCCTTCCTTTCTTTCTTTCTTTTCTTTTCTTCCTTTCTTCTTTTTTCTTCTCTCTTTTTCTCTTTCTTTTCTCCCTTTTTGCTAACACTTCTCTTCCTCTCTCTTTTTCTCTTTTCTTCTCTCCTTTTTTGCTAACACTTCTCTTCCTCTTCCCCTTTTCTCACATGTAACTCTTCTTTTTCTAAACACTTTTTTTTAACCAATTAAAATTCTACAATTATTCCCTTTTACTTTTCCATAACCAATCACAAAAGTCCACTTATACTAACTTTAACAGCACTTATCCCATTTAAAATAATATAATAATAATAATAAAATATTCATAATATCTATTATTATTATATTATTAAAATTGGATAAATGTTAATTAATTTATACTAACTATAGTTAACTTTTAACTCCACCTTGGTTATTTCTTAACCATGATTAGGTTAATAAATTCATAAAATAATAAATGCATGATTTTACTCTACTGCCATTCAACTTGTTCTACCGATCACCTATGTGGGTCTACATTGCCACACTAATGGGTTAACATAACCACATTGAAATATTATTCACACGTATCACACACAAAAATATTTACAGTAGCATCAAAATCAATTATCACTATAGTTCCTTCATTGCAATACTTCAAAATCTAGGTATCTACGATGTTCATAGGAATTGGATCTCGCAATTCACCCCTCCTTAAAAAAAATTTCGTACTCGAAATTTAAATCGTACTTGTAATATCCAATCCCTATTAGTAGTATTGGCACCTAGATTTCAGTATAGAGCAATAAAGACACCGTAGGGTTACTCAATTTTAACCATATTAAAAATACTTTTTTTATCGTGCGCGTGAGAGATATTAGACCTAATTTGGTAATTTCACACTCGATCGGAGTGCCGGACGACCCTAGAATATTTTTGGAATTTTTCTCTATTGGCTTGGAAAAGGAAATTCTACTTTACTACATCAATTTTTATTTAAGGGTGATCTATGGAACAAGTCTTTATTGAGAAACATAATCTATATACTAGAGAATGGACCAATTAGAAGAAATCTCATGGATTGCCAAGTTGGAAATTCTAGTTAGTTCTTTGGACTATTCTAACTAGATAGTTACAAATGAACTAATTACATAGTTAGTTTTCAACTAATGGAAAATTAGTAATTTTAAGTAAGTTGAAGGGCAAAATGGTCAATTGAGGGAGCACTATATATATGTTGGAAGCGTGTAGAAATTTGAAGAGAACAAAAAGCAATCATTTAGAGCAAAAGAAATTTCAGTTTTTTTTCATGATTTTTCATGTGTAATCAAGCTACAATAAGGGTACATACCAATCCCTAAGCTCAATTGAAGTCTCCATTAGTGGAAATTCAAGAAAAAGAGGTAAGAAAAGCATTGTTTTATGAGTTTGATAAGTGAGCTTTCAAGAATGCTTTAATTGATGTTCTTGTGTGTATTCTTGGCTTAGATTGAGTTGAATTCTAGTGTGGAGCTTGAAGGAGTCATCAATTTGAAGAAATTGGCAAGGTAAGAATTAGGGTTTTGGTGATTTGAATGTAAAGACTTCAATTGGTTGTAATTAAGGCTTTAGAATGAAATTGGCTTGATTTTGTTGTAATTGGAACAAGAAATTGAGAAAAGAAATGTGTTGGAACCTAGGGTGAAATTCTTCCACTTTAGGGAAGTTAGGGATTGAGTGGTGTTTTGATTGAGTTGTTGTGTGTAATTGGTGCATATTGTAAATTGAATGTATATGGTTGATGGAAAAAAAACCAAAAATGAAGAAAATGGGACATAATTGTCCATTTTGGAAGGGTGAAGGGTAATTATGTCCAACTAAGTTTAAGATGTTCAATAATTTTCAGGGCGCCGGATGGTGAGTTAGCTTAGATTAAATGGCTCCGTAAATAAAAATCGGGATGTAGTATGCATCCGGGCTTTGTATGCCGATTAGGGCATTTGGTAGTTAAATGAGATTCTACCATTCGATTTGGTTCTAAATGTCATTTATGGCGCATAGGTAAAGATAACCGAGAGTGGCAACGGGAGCAGAAATCGGGAGCGAAATTGAGCGCGAAGCAGTTGTGAGTGAAAATCTGCCATTTTTTTTGTTTTTTGTTTATTATGTTTTCGCATAATGAATATGTATGTTTTATGAGCTTTTGATGCATAAACATGATTTATGATCTTGATATATATTCATAGACATGCTTTTACATGTTTGACATGAGAAACAGTTTTAAAATTTCTGTATCCGTTTTAAAGGCCTTTGGTACCCTCAGTTGTAGTGATGATTGTATTAGACCCGGCAGGTATATCCCGTGCACATGGGCAGGTCTTGGGGGTGTATCACTAACTCTGAAGAGTCAAGATGTCGAGTCATGTGAATCACCCTATATGTACGGGGTATTGTCTCGCTATATGTATGCAATGTAGGATTTCGCTGCATAGCCAATGAGATATCTTGAGATGTCACTGCGGGTGCTGCTAGTTGAGGTGCCCCGTGACCTACTCACGTGTGCGGTGCTAGTTGAGTCGCTGCGTAAGTATAGAGCTTTAGGGTTACCATTAGTACAGTTTAGAAAGAAAATGGCTGAGCGAGGACTTTACTAGTTTTCGATTTATCGATAGCATTTATGCATTCATATACACATAGCAGTTATTATGTTATACAGATTCTGGATATTGTTTTCCAAAAATGTAGATAAAACCCATTCGGCAAGATTTCATTAGCATATGATATTAGAAACTATTTTACAGCTTTACATCGATTTTAGAAGCATGATTTCTACATGTACTTTAGAATTTGCTATCTATGCAAAATGTTATTTTACTTGAAATCTTAATTGCACTCACTGAGCTTCTTTAGCTCACTCATTTTGTGTTTTATGTTTTCTAAACACCCCTTCCCAGGTGCAGGTCTAGGTACGCAAGCTACTGATTCTCCTATTGCCGAGTAGTGGGCCGAATCTGAAGATCATTTTTTGTACATGTAAATGTGCTAAATAACACTTTTTACTTTATGCATAAAAGTTGTAGGCATGTATATTTGTATGTATGTTTTGAACCAACAAGAAGAGATTTCAATATTATGATGATCATTTTTGCTTTTTATGATTATGCTTATTTTGTAATTCAAATGAAACAATTGCGTTGTGTTGGATTTGATTTGGAAATGACCGGAGGTCCGAATTGGTAGTATTGAGAAGTGTTTGAAATAGAAGTGAAATTTCTTTGCAAGTTTTATACGAATTTTCTGAAAAACAGGGGAAACTCTGGCCGTTGTTTTTTTGAAACATTAAGATGTAGTTTTTATGTATATTACAAGATTTTCTCAGTAATAGCAAGAACCAAAAAGGGGTTTGCCTCGCGGAAATTTCTCATCTTGCCTAGTTATATTCTAAGAAACTTCTGTCGGGGTACCCGACAGGGCCGTTGAAATCTGCCGTAGAGGGTCTCAGGTCGGGTCCTGTCAGTACCTGTCTCAATGAGGTAAGGATGTTGTACTCGCATTTGATCTTCACATTTCCACGTGGCTTCTTCTACTCCATAGTTCATCCATAACACCTTCACTAAAAGAATGCTTTTATTACGAAGCACTTGTTCTTTCCGGTCTAAGATTTGCACAGGCTTCTCTTAGTATGTCAAATTCTCGTCCAATTCTACTGACTGTTCCTTTAGGATGTGCAAAGGATTTGCTAAATACTTGCGAAGCATTGAAACGTGAAACACATCATGGATTCTAGCCAGATCTTCGGGTAATCGTAGACAATATGCCATATTTCCAACTCTTTCAACTATCTCGTAAGGCCCAATATATTGGGGACTCAGCTTTCCTCACTTTCTGAATCTTAGTACTCCCTTCTATAGCGATATATTCAGAAAAACTTTATCACCAATCTAAAACTCCAAGTCTCTTCTTCTGTTATCTGCATAACTCTTATGTCTATTATTCTCAAAATAAAAAATTTGGCATTTCTACGCAACTAAGTTGTCATTCAGATCAGAATGTTAAAGGCATTATCTTAAATGATCAGAAATCAACTTTAATGAAAAGACCTTTAGTTCTACTGATTCTTAAACCATAGATCTCAGCATTATATCTCTTATTTTAACTCTTTAAAAAAATAGTCTATCTTATTAGACATCATTTTCTCATTGAGATTGACATGTTTATTTTTTTCTAATATGTTCAGTTTCAAACAGAAAAGAGTCCACTAAGACAATTATTACGATGGCAAATACGATTTTTCAACTATTCCTTTAACGTTATCCATGAAAAAGGAAAGGACAAAACAATTACTGATTTTCTTTCACGAAACTTTATAAATAGCCTAAATCTCACAACCACTTTTCTAGCAATAAAGAAAATCAACCTTCTTACCATCTCCATAATGAATCCCATTATCATAACTCTTCCTGTTCCTTTTACTCCACCACAATTTTCACACCTAATCAGAACTAAAACACTCTATTTCCATGCCAAAGAATTCATCAAACACTAAGCCATCTTGGCAGTCCAAGAACACGGCGTCACAGTTCTTAGTAGCCCTTTGTTCAACTTGGAATACCTTTTCTTTCACCTGCACTCTTTTTTTCCATTTTTCCAATGGTACAAACCTGTCCTTTACTTGTTATGGTACCTGTTGGATCTGTATACAATTGCTATAGAATTCCCATTATTTAGAACCCTCCAAAAATTAGAAAAATGTGATGAAGATCATCCAGCCCTGGTTTTTCTCCAATGGTTCTACCCAAAGACATAGTGGATAAGTAAATTTCAACATATAATTGCAAAAAACACTAATGCTGTAGTCCCCAGACAATATCTTTGGTCTATTTTACTTCTCCAATGAAAGGGTATGATTGTTTCAGATCATGAAATTCATTATTACCCTACTGTCAAGGATTACTTCACTTTTACCCTTTCACTAAAGGGATCAATTAAGCTCTGGCCTGAAGAAGTAATCCAGCAAAAGAGAGAACTTGAAAGAATTCTTGCTAAGAAAAATCAGATAATTCCTCCATCTATTTGGATCTCCCTAGAAGATGCTACACCTTAGGAACAGGTTGAAGATGACTTTGCAGAAGAACTGAATTTTGCCAATTTACACAAATTTTGACAAAGACAAAAACATCATCTTTCATATCACAGAAATACAGATTACTCCACCCACCATCACTATATCCCAAACGTGACGTATTATGCCAAATACAGACAAGAAATGGATAACCTTCACCAATGGCCTCAGCCAGCTGTCCCGACAGAACTTGACCAATACAAACCCAATCTTGACTTATCCCTCTTTTAAGACTCCCTACCTTATACAACCGACACCCAAATCCAAGAGGAAGCCCGCACATCCCTCATTCAGACCAGTTCACATACAGAAGATCAAGATATGGTAGACCCACCTTTCACTCAGCCAAAGCTCTCATTCAATGTATGGGAACAACAACTCCATAAGTTCCTCTCTCACAGATACGACACAGATGAAAGCGACCAAGGAGACTCATTTTGACCCATATTGCTCTTTCTATTTTTCACGAAAACCAGATCAGTGCCGCTCTATCACATCAAAGAGAGACTGACTATTGCTTTATCTTTATGTCAAGTGTGCTTTATTTTTCTTCATGTCTGCTTTTAATCTATCGGTAAAAAATTAATGTTAAGACCACAAAAGTCCTGGTAATTAATGAAGTTAATTTGGCCTCAAGTCCAAAGTTCAGATGTTAGCCCAAAAAGTCTTCAAGTTATAGATGCATGATTGGCCATTAGCGCCAAGACAGCAAGGTCCCTAAGTCCATAAAATAGGCCTTTATTTGACTTTTCTTAATCATCTTACCTAACTCATCACGCTTTTGACACAATTTTATCACACTTACATATCAACAAATATTTATTCAAAATTTTACGGCCTACTGTCCCTTATAAATGATAAAGTAAAACTCATTTTTTTCTTTTTGCTTCACAAGAACCGAGGAAAATATATAGTTGAACATATACTCTACAACTGTTATCAATTTGTTTTTCTATAAATACATTGTTTTATTTTTTTTACATCCTTATACAAACTCGAAAATATTTAAAGATTAGGGTGAGCGTAACAATGGAAGAAACCTCAGCTCGTCAATTCACAAAATTTTGTGTCTTTTGTGGATCCACCCCTGGAGATATTGAAGAGTTTACAAAAGTTACAGAAAATCTTGGTGAGGTATTAGCTGAGCAAAATATACATTTAGTATATGGAGGAGGTAACCAGGGTCTGTGGCAAAAGCTGCACTCAATAAAGGTAGTCGAGTTTTGGGTATCATTCCAAAACCTCTAGCTATTAAAAATATTGTAGGAAAAACAGTTGGGGATGAGTTACAAGTCTCATTTATGCACGAGCAAATGGCTCAAATGCTTAGGTATGCAGATGCCTTCATAGCTCTACCAGGAGGTTTCGGGACCTTGGAGGAAATTTTTCAAATTGTCTCATGGGCACAATTACAAATCTACCAAAAACTCATTAGTTTGTTAAATGTTAATAGTTTTTATAATGGGTATCTATCTTTTCTTGACTATGCAGCGGAAAGACAATTCATCCTACTTCTAGCATAACGGATTCTTATTTCTGCTCCAACTGCTGATCAACTGATTGATCAATTGCAGTCTTTTATTCCTCTGTCTAATCCAACACTGTATCAGTTAGATTGGTCTACTCATGACAGTCAGAAGAAGCGCAAAATAGACTTAAATCTCACTTTGTAGCCTCTATTGTTATTTTGCTGCTGCTATTGTTGTTGTTGTTGTTTCCCTTTTCAATAAAAGTTGTTTCACTTGATGTCTTCAATACTCTATTTCTCTATATTTTGACATTGAGAAAATTATCTCAATTTGCTCTATGACACACAAATTACCATTATAAGATATTCGACATCATTCCCCTACTCTTCTTCAAATGTAAGTGCCTCCGCAGCTGCTCTCCTAGTACGTGGGCCTCCACGACGATGCATATTCTCTATAAATTTAGTGATACAAGTGATTATTAAATGTAAAGAACTCAATTTACTAAACTTAGAAAAATATGCATGCAATGTCAAGATTCTTATTCTAAAAATAAACTTTTTAACATAAAACTTCAAAAACCGAGCTCTGATACCACTCTGACAAGATCCGACCCAAGACCCTCTACTATAGGTCCCAGTGGCCCTGCCGAGCACCTCGACGAAAATTCTTTAAAATTTAACTGGGTGAGTTGAGAAATTTCGAGAGGCAAATCCCTTTTTAGTTCTTGCTATAACTGAGAAAATCTAGTAATATACATGAAAACGACATCTAAATTGTAAAAAAAAAAGGGCAGAGTTTCCCTTGTTTTTCTAAAAATCCAAATAAAACCTGCAAAGAAATTTTACTTTTATTTCAAATACTTCTCAATACTACCAATTTGAACCTCCGGTCCTCTCCAAACCAAATCCAACACAACTCAATAGTTTTATTTAAATCACAAAATGAACATACTTATCAAAAGTAAAAACGATCATCATAATATCGAAATCTCTTCTTGTTGGTTCAAAATATACATACAAATATACGTGCCAATAACTACTATGCAGAAAGTAAATAGTGCTATTTAACACATCGACATATACTAAAATGATCTTCAGATTTGGCCCACTACTCAGCAATAGGAGAATCAGCAGCTTGCGTACCAAGACCTGCGACTGGGAAGGGGGTTTAGAGTAATTAAGATTTCAAATAAAATAACATTATGCATAGATAATAAATTCTAAGTACATGCATAAATCATGCTTGTAAAACTGATGTAAAGTTGTAAAACGGTTTCTAACATCATATATTGATAAAATCTTGCCGAGCGAGTTTTATCTACATTTTGTAAAATCAATATCCAAAATCTATGTAACACAACAACTGCCATGAGCATATAAATGCATAAAATGCTATCGGTAAATCGAAAACTAGTAAAGTCCTTACTCGGCCATTTTCTTTCTAAATTGTATCAATGGTAACCCTAAACTCTATACTCACGCAATGACTCAACTAGCACCGCACACGTGAGTAAGTCACAGGGCACCTCAACTAACAGCACCCACAGTGACATCTCAAGACATCTCACTGGCTATGCAGTGGAATCCTACATCGCTTACATATAGCGAGACAACATCCCGTACACATAGAGTGACTAACATGACTTGACATACCAACTTCCCGGAGTTAGTGACATACCCCCGTAACCTACCCATGTGCACGGGATATACCAGTCTAGTCTAATATAATCATCACCACTATAATCTAAGGGTACCAATGGCCTTTAAAATGGATGCAGTAATTTAAAACTGTTTCTTAAACCAAATATGTAAAAGCATAACTCTGGATATATATCAAGATTATAAATCATGTTTATGCATTAAAAGTACATAAAACATACACTTTCATTATGCGGAAACATAATCAACAAAGGATAAAAGAAATGACAGATTTTTACTCACAACCGCTCTGCGCTCAATTTTGCTCCGAATTTCTTCTCCCGTAACCGCTCTCGGTTTTCTTCACCTACGCGCCATAAATGACATTTAGAACCAAATCGAATGCTAGAATCTCATTTAACTACTAAACGCCCTAATCGGCATACAAAACTCGGATGCATACTACTTTTTGATTTTCATTTACGGAGTCATTTAATCTAATCTAACTTACCATTTGGCGTCCTGAAAATTATTAAATGCCTTATAACTTGGTTGGACATAATTGCCTTTCAACTTTTTAAAATAGACAATTATATCCCATTTTCTTCATTTTTGGTTTTTTCATCAACCATATACATTCAATATACATAAGGTACCATTTATACACAACAATTTAACCAAAACACAACTCAAGCCCTATAATCCCCTAAGTGGCCGAATGCACCATTCTCTAACCAACACATTTCTCTTCTCAATTTCTTGTTCCAAATGCATCCAAAGCATGCCAATTTAATTATAATTCAATAATAACATTTAATTCAAGTTTTTATATCAAAATCACACCCAAACCCTAATTCTATACATTCACACACATACATACTTATACAATATACAAATATACAACATAAATATATTCATATACATATATGTGTATATATCTACATAAATATATACATACAATCATACTTACATGTCTACATAAATCTGTACATACATTTATATATATATGTATATACATACATAAATACATATATATGTATTTTTATTCATTAATACATATATATGTATATCTACACCTATACATACCAAAACTACATGTACACACATATAGAGATGTATATACATACGTATCTATATACATATATATAAATCCAAATATATAAAATAAATACCAAAACAATAAATGTTCTTCTTACTGCTTCCTTTTTATCCTTCCTTTCTTTCTTTCTTTTCGTTTCTTCCTTTCTTCTCTTTTCTTTCTTTCTTTTCTTCCTTTTTGGTAACTTCTCTTCCTCCCTCTTTTTCTCTTTTCTTCTCTCCCTTTTGGCTAACACTTCTCTTCCTCTTCCCCTTTTCTCACGTGTAACTCTTCCTTTTCTAAACGCTTCTTTTTTTTTTAACCAATTAAAATTCTACAATTGTTCCCTTTTACTTTTCCATAACCAATCAAAAAAATCCACTTGTACTAACTTTAACAACACTTATCCCATTTAAAATAATATAGTAATAATAATAATAAAAAAATATTCATAATATCTATTATTATTATATTATTAAAATTAGATAAATGTTAATTAATTTATACTAACTATAGTTAACTTTTAACTCCACCTTGGTTATTTCTTAACCATGATTAGGTTAATAAATTCATAAAATAATAAATGCATGATTTTACTCTACTGCCATTCAACTTGTTCTACCGATCACCTATGTGGGTCTACATTGCCACACTAATGGGTTAATATAACCACATTGAAATATTATTCACACGTATCACACACAAAAATATTTACAGTAGCATCAAAATCAATTATCCCTATAGTTCCTTCATTGCAATACTTCAAAATCTAGGTATCTACGATGTTCATAGGAATTGGATCTCACACTTATATCTTGATTAAGTATGAAAATGCATGAAAACAAACTTGAAATGTCACTGTAGTAGCTCATCCCTCACTTGGACGAATTTTGCTCTCTTTTGCTCTAAGTGGTTACTTTTGATCACTTAAAATTTTTACACACTTCTACCATATTTATAGTGCTCTCCCAAAAGACCAATTTGCCCTTTAACTAACTCAAAATTTCTAAATTTCCATTGGTTGAAAACTAAGTATGTAATTGGTTCCTTTATAACTATCTAGTTAGAATAGTCCAATGAACTAACTAGAATTTTCAACTTGGCAATCCATGAGATTGTTTCTAATTGGTCCATTCTCTAATATATGGATTGTGTTTCTCAAAAAAGGCTTGTTCCATACATAACCCTTAAATGAAAATTCATGTAGTAAATTATAATTTCCTTTTCCAAGCCAATAGAGAAAAATTTTAAAAATATTATAGGGTCGTCCGATGCTCTGACCGCATGTAAAATTACCAAATTAGGTCTAATATCTCTCATGCGCACCATAAAAAAATTCTAATAGGGTTAAAATTCAGTAACCCTACGGTGTCTTCATTACTCTATACCGAAATCTAGGCGCCAATACTACTAATAGGGATTAGATATTACACTAATTATCATTGATATCCTCTTAATCAACACTATTTCATCTCATTAAGTAGTAGTGAATGTCACTTTTCAAGTTTCCCTATCTCCCTTTGTCTATTTAGCTGTGGTTGATCTGGACAATAATAACCGAACACGAATAGCAGATTTACAACTATTGAATAAGAATTAATCTTAACGAGTCCTGTTCAAATCGGTGTTTGGGTCATTTTACTTCTTATTTCCTTCAGTACCTTACGGGTCTCAATCTAAACAAACCTCGTTTATATTCCTATTCTTAAATACATTTTAACATTCCAACCAATGATGTAAAGTAGTTTAGATATTAAAAAATTATCCTTTGTAACTCTTTGTATTTATCTTTTTATCATTTTTAATCTCAGATAAGATTTGTTTCAACTTGGGATGGCAATGGGCTAGGTTTGGGATGGATACCTCTAAATTCATATCCACATCTACTTAAAAAATAAAATACCAAATCCTTTTCAAACCAAAAGGGTTTGAAGTTTATTACCAATTCAGCTCTAGTGGTTTTGTACTCATTACCAAACCCGCAATAGGTTATCTGCAGATTTTAAGCAGGTTTAAGATAATACCCAACTTGGACCCAAAAATATCTTTGTTCTCATCATGTATTATTTGATAGTTATAACTGCGTATAAAGAAATATAATGCCTTTCATTCTTATTCAAACCAGCCTTACAATGGCTTAATGTATAAATTACGAAGAAATGAAGACATCATTCCATGATACAGGCTATAATTTCAAAAAGAGATTTTCTAGCAGTTGGAGATGACATGTTAGCTGTTCTAAGTCAATTTTTAGCTGTAAATTATTTCTTTGCCTAATGAGTCATATTGAAACTATTAGTTAGTTTGTTGTCGATCTTCTTGGCCAAATTTCTATCTGAGGTTGTGGTTGGTTGAATTTGTTACCAACTTAGTTTGATTATTATAACCTAGCCTTATTTGCTTTGTTATCATCTACCACATTTTCTAATGTCCATTGCCTATAATGATAAATAAAATCCTTATTTCTTAATCTGATCAGTTTTCTACAATCAAAGGCTACATATATGTTGCACCAATTAATATTAATATTCCACATAGCCTATAGGCTATAGTATGTTAATTTGAATTTTGTTATCTTCAATATAAACTATGTCCTTTTGAGTATATATAAAAACTATGTCTAGCTTGCATAGGGCACGTATCCAATCATGAGAATTAGTAGTACAACCATAAATCCTCATTTAATATGAATTTAATTAGATTAGTGATGTATGCTTTAGTACCTAAGTGCAAATGCATGCTATTGTATCAAGTAATATAGGATTTTAAATCCAGATATCATTCCTACATGGACTATACGAGTCTGAAATCCAGATTTTAAATCTTTAATTAATTACTAAAATTATATCTACTTAACTTTATTTTAGAAAACCAAAGTCTAAAATTAATTAATTAACCTAGTCTTATCAATTAAACTAAACCTAAACATCACAAAATTAAAGAGTTAAATTTACTAAGTAATAAGAATCTAGGGTTTCGACTTATCCCCAGTATTTCATTGAATTCATTAACTTCTTTCTAATCTCTTAATACAAATTGCTTGGCTAGAATCTAATCTCATCACAAGCCTCTATCGATGGTCGAGTATTATATTACGCATTTTAACAACTATCTATATGTTTATAGTAATAAAAAAAAAGGTAATTCATTAAGACCAAGTCTAAATCAAGCCATACATGCCATCTAAATATATGTCAATCCTACATGAAACTCATAGTTGTTACCCTGTGATTATGCATCAAACTATTCTAGGCTAAACATATGAATCCATCTGTAAAATTCATCATGGTTATTCAATTATTCAAAATATTGGCTAGATATAATGAAACCATTAAACTCAAGATAGAATGAATCAATTATATGTATTAAATTCATAAACTTAGAATCAATAAAATCCAATTAAATACTAAGTTCAAAAGTCTAACCCTAGAAATAAAAACTTAGGTCATGGTGAAGTAAAAAGTTATAGAGCTTATCAAGAATAACATTATGAAAATCATAGAAAAATATAAATATAAAGAGTTGAAGAGATAAAACTAATTCTTTTGCAGTCTTTAATCTTCTAGTTTTTTTTATCCTCTAAAATTTGCTCTTTCTCTCTCTTCTTTATTCTTTGAATTATGATTTTTCTTCTCTTTTAGTCTTTTTTATTCTCTAAAAATTACTCTTTCTCTCTCCTATTGATTCCTTGAATTAGGATTTTTGGTCTTCTATTTATATGTTTATGTCTTCAAATTATAGAAAAACATCAAATAAAAGTCAGATTAAGATTACTATTTATAAATACTATTTATAAGAACTGTTTACACAGTGCCGTGACGCTTCTGGGTGCTAGTACTGCAATAATACTGAAGCAATCTATAGTACAATTGTTGTTTTTGGCTTATTTTCATTAGATTTTCATCCTATTTTCTCTATTGACTATAAACCTACAAAATAACAATAAAATATATAAAAAGCTAAATAATATTAATTTCAACGAACAAATATTAAGCTTGAAAGATGAAAATATGAGACCTAATTAACCCATATCAATTAGTAATTAAAATAGTCTCAAAAAAAGAAAGGAGTACATAACATAACCAATTCAAATATTAAGTCTAAAACTTTTGAAAATACTAATTCTTATAGATAAGTCCATAACTAATAGTTTTGAAAATATTGAATTCGAAACTTTAAACATTCAACACTAAGTTTTAACTATTAAAACAAATTCTTTTTCTTTTTTAAAAAATTAAAAAGAAGTAGTATCCGCGGATATCTGCAATAGGTATCTGTGGATTTTATACTGAACCTGTACCTGTCTCAAATCTATTGCAGGTTTTTATTTTGTATACCAAACCCGCTTTAAGTCTTACTAAATCTTTCCCAATACGAGCTGGGTTTAGCAAGTTTGTGAGTATTTTGCCATCCTTAGTTTCAACCCTATCTCTTTCCTATATATGTATGTTAAATTGAAAATAATTGACTTGACTATGTGAATTTATATTGCTGATATATAGAATATACAAAAGACAATGTTACAAAATTCTAACATAAGCTTTTGTTGAATCAAATATTTGGGTAATTCTCAAACCAATGAGTTAACTTCATTTTTTGTTGGGGGATTATTTGATTAAGACTAATAAAGTAAAGATAAAGAAATGAACAAACACTAAATATATACGAGTTTAGCCCAATTCGAGATTACGTCTATTTTACCGAGTTTTGTAGGCTCACTGATATGCACTATTAAATAATCATTGTACGCAATAGTAAGCTAAGACACTATAACTATTACAAAGAAGAAATAATGGGAGCAGAAGAGAAGAAAAATAACACAAAACTATAGTAGAGAGAATTTAAATGCCTTCTCCATTATTGAGCCCCCTTTTTGTTGTAAGGCTTTGTATTAAAATTCTTTTATGAAGATAATTAATTCTCATGATTTATGGGATATTAATTTTCTAATTTAATTCTATAATTTTAGCAATTCAATCCTCTCATTAATTAAGTACCTCAATAGGATAAGGACCCTTTTTTTTCTTGGTTATGGTTGACCCTAAAATCTAAAAAAGAATAGTTTTGTTTAAAAATATAAGGGGGCATATTTAATAAGAAATGCAATAGAAAAATCTTTGTACGATGTAGGAAAAGATAAATCACAATCATTATATATTATTTATAGACAACTCATAAATAATAATAATAATAATAATAATAATAATTATTATTATTATTATTATTATTATAAAGTGAACAACCAAATTGTCGCAACCTTTTCCTTTTGGTCACATTCTCTAATTTTGGTCCAAAAAGTCATCCTATATTTTTCTTTATTTTAGAGATGTAACCACATTTGTAATTGCCTATGTCCCATGTTTCGAGATATAACAAACTGATAACCATCTATGATTATCTTTAATGGGAAGATGTTCATAACAATATAACAAATGGTTAAGGTCCCTAAGTATGTATGTCATTTAAAAAAAAACACACACTATTATTAAAGATTACAAAGGTTTAGAAGAACTAATATCACTTAAGACACTGCAGTGCAATCAAGTATCAATAGTCAGAGGTTAGAGTTTTTATTTTTATTTTATGCATTTGATATTGTATACTATTTAGTTATAATGCATATTTAGATCATATTTTTAGTTTACTAATTTGTATTAGAGCCGTTGTTATCTCTGCCATGATATGTTTTGTAATCTAAATTTTTTTTGGCTAATGCCTAAAATTGTTTTTAGAATTAAAGTTTGTTTTAAAGATTTTTTAATGAAAACTGAGGTTATAAACCATTAGGAAATTGATTTTTTAATATTTTTATAATTTAAAACGTTAAAAATGGTATTGAAAAGGCTTAGAAACCTTTAAGTTTGAAGATTGGTCAACTGGGTTGAAAGTCAAGTCAAAGAAACCCGTTTGAAGGTTGAAAATGACTCTGAACGACATGTTGTTTGGTAGTTACTATCGTTGGATAAACATGTCATTCAACTGTAATGAAGTCATCTATGAAATGACATGTCGATTGGCTGCTGATTTCTTTTTTAAAAAAAAGACGAATCATTTTGTAAATTTTGAAATAGGCCTGACATAATTGACTTTTTTCATTCAACCCCTCCAACTTTTGATTGATTTTATTTTGGCCAGATTTATTTTAATATTTTGCAAATGGCCCAACAAAATTGGCTTTTCTCACTCAACCCCTCTAGCATTTGATTAATTTTATTTTGGCTAGAATATCAAATTTACAAATAAGCTCTAAACAGAAGTTATATTTTGAGTAATTATATTTTAGCTATAAAACTTTGTAAAATTTACAAACAGGTCCTAATTTGATTCAAATGTTTTTAATTATTTTGTGTCCTTGTATATTAAAGTCATATTTAATTTTTAAGTATCGTTTATTTATTTATATGTTGATACTTGCAAATTTTGTATCAATAATATTTGGTGAATAAAAACAATTGTCAAGTGATCCAAATACTTTTAATTAATTAGATATTAGCCACAACATCTTAACTATGCAAAATTATATATTAAGTGTTTTGGATCACATGTGGAAAATGATATTAATTATAGTTAATCATATTTAATAATATAAATTTTATCCCACAATAATTTGTATTATATTTGTATCGTTAATTAGGATAAAATATTAAATTAATTTCTTAATTTAGCCACAAGAATTAAGAAATGGAATGTAATTTGATAGTTTTACCGTGAAGTTATATATGAATATACTTGAATTAGAAATGTTGGCCCACAAGTAAATTTATTTATTAGCCTTAATTTCTGTAAAATAAGCATGTATGTTTAGTTTTATGGTTATACAGCCTGTGAATATTTTTTCACGTAAAATGTTATATAACCAAGTTGAAATGTAATAACTATAAGGTTTGAAAGAAGAAAATTCTTATTCACTTAGGGTGGATGGATATTGACTATGCTATATGAAATGATGAACTACCTATTATTATTATTAAAACTAGCACTCCAGGCAATATTTCTCTTTATAATCAATGAGAGTGATCTAATCGCCTCAGTTTTATATTTATAAAGACCAAGTATTTGTAGTTCAACTGATTAGTATAACAATGTTCGAGCATTACTAAAGGCATAGTCAATATCCATGAGAAATTGATGAGAAATTTGAGACTTTAGACAAGACGCTTGCCAGTACTTTAATAATAAGGATTGTATCTATGAGGCTCACTAGCGTTAAAGGTGTGCGTGAACACATCATGCAAAATAAGGGGCATTGCTACTTAATTGAAAAATCTTAAGATTGAAATATCTAAATCTTTCCTTGTGCACTATATGTTAAATACTTTTTCACAACAATATGGACCTTTCAAAATCTTCTATAATACACACAAGTATAAATGATTAATTATTGAACTCATGACCATTTATGTCAAAAAGGAAAGAAGGCAGATAATGGAATTGGGTGATAGTGCATATATGGCAACACAAGGAAAGAACAAAGACCAAGCCAAACATATTAAAAAAGGTAAAATACCTCCTTAAGATGAAATAAAAAAGGAATCCAAGTACTTCTTCTATAAAAGAAAAGGGACACGTGAAGAATGATTGCCTAAGTTTCAAAAATGTCTTGAGAAGAAAGGTAATCCAATCTCATTTGTTTGTTATGAATCTAATATGATTGATGTTAATCATAACACAAGGTGGATTGATTATGGTTATAAAATCTATATTTTGAATTCCTTGCAAGGTTTTGAAAATCTAAGGAAGCCAATGGGAGGTGAACAGTTCATCTATTCAGGAAATAAGATGCGTTCACATATGGAAGCAATTGTAACATGTAGTTTACTTCTAAATAATTTTGTTTTGAATTTTCCTAGAAATTTTATTTCAGTTTCAAGACTGTATCATTGGGTTATTCATTTAACTTTACAAATACATCTTTAAATTTATTTTATAAATTTGATCTTATTGGGAATGGTACGTTATATGATTATCTTTTCTGCATTAATTTACAAAATGATGCCTTTTATAATGCAATAAATGTATATGTTGACATTAAAAAATGTGTTATGAATGAAGATTCCTCCATGTTGTGGCATCAGATATTAAGACATATCTCTATAGAAAAAAATTAAAGATTAGTAAATAATAAAGTACTTAGTACTTTTGATTTTATTAATTTTGACACTTATATGAACGACATAAAGGAAAACCATACCAAAAAAACCAAGAAAGGTGCCAAGAAGAGCTCAAACATATTAAAGATCACATTTAAATATTCTAATCCAGACATTAATTTATATAGTCAAAAATACTTTATCTCTTTTATAGATAATTTCTCATGATACATGTATCTCTGCTTGCTTCATGGTAAAAATGAAGCATTGGATGCTTTTAAGATATTTAAAGCTGAAGTATAAAAATAATACAAAAAGCGAATTAAAATCATAAGAATAGATAGAGATGGAGAATATTATGATAAGTACTCTAAGGATTAACAAGTCTTTGTCTATTTCTAAACTTTCTTCAAGGGTATGGGATAGTCACCAATACACAATGTCTGGTTCTCTATATAAAATTATGTAGAACAAAAAAGAAACAAAACATTGATAGATATGGTATGGAGTATGCTTAACAGTTCTAAGCTTCCTAATCCTTACGAAAAGAAACTCTTAAAACTGTAGTGTATATATTGAACTGAGTTTCAACCATAGTTGTCCCAAAGATGTCATTTGAATTATAGAAAGTTTGACAATCGAGTTTTTGACATATGTGCATTTAAGGATGCTTGTCTAAAGTGAGAGTTCATAATCCACAAGAAAAAGAAGCTAGACCCAAAAACCATAATTAGGTATTTTCTAAGATATGTCGAAAGATCTGAAGGGTATAGATTTTATTGTCCATCTCATTTTCTAGAATTGTAGAATCAAGTAATGCAAGCTCAAAAGTTAAAAGAAATTACAATGATAATAAAAGAAACAAAATAAGCATACCACTTTTATTACTTTCTAAAGTGATACAAAATTTCACCACTTAAAGGGATACAATAAAAGATACATGCTATTTGTTTGAATTCACCACTCAAAGGAATCTACTAAAGAGATATAAGGTTCTAAATAAATACAAAATTAAGCCCACCACTCAAGAGGTATACAATGGGATACATAATAATTCACCACCCAATAAATCCTATAAGAGATACAGGCTCTTAAACTCATCACTCTAAGAAATCCACTTAAGAGATATAAAGTTTAATGAAGAAACTCTCACCAAAGAATTCCCTCAAGATAAATTTCTTAAAACTCAAATCTTCTTAACCTCCTCCTTTTATCCCTCAAGGTATTTATAAAGACTACTTGAGATGCCTAGCACTCATTTTAACTTTTTAAAGTATAATAGTTAATGAAAACTAAAGACTTTCAAACTTTGAACTACTACTAAGATGAAATAAATTTAATAGTAAATACAACTACTATGATAAATATAGCCAACTACTTCTTAACTTTCTCTTTAACCTTTAATTTATCAATGTGATTATGTTGAGTCCATCATGTTATGTTTCCAACTCCATGTAATTAGACACTCTCGTGTCAATCTCCCCTAGTTGGAAAAAGATTTGTCCCTAAGCTTCGAAACATTTTGAACATTGTTAAAGTTGCTAAATTTGTTGTCTTAATTCTTTAATTAGAATATCTCATTTATCAACTTGAGTTGTAAATTGCTCTTCAATAGTTGGAGAAAATCGATGACCTTTGGCTATTGAAAAACAAAGCCAAAAACCAAAAGCTTTGATATTGCAAATTAGTGTATGATAAAGAGTTAAAAGAAAGTACAACAAGAATAAAAGAAACAAAATAAGCACACCACTTTTATTGCTTTCCAAAAGGATATAGAATTTCACCACCCTCAAGGTTATAATAAAAGATAAAGGCTATTTGTTTGAACTCACCACTCAATTGAATCCACCAAAGAGATACAAGTTTTTTAAACTCATCACTCAATAGAATCCACTAAAGAGATATAAAGTTCTTAAACTCATCACTTAATGGAATCCACCAAAGAGATACAAGGTTCTAAAAGAAAATACAAAATAAAGCTCACCACTCAAGAGGTGTGCAATGGGATACAAAATTATTCACCACTTAATGAATCTTATAAGAAATAGAAGGCTGTAGTTCACCACTCGAGAGGTATACAATAGATATAAAATAATTCACCATCTAATGAATCTTATAAGAGATATAGGGCTCTCAAATTCACGACCTTTAAAGAATCTACCTAAGAGATACAGAGTTTAATGAATAAACTTTCACAAGAGAATTCTCTCAAGATTGCATTTGTTTAAACTCAAATCTTTTTAATCTCCTCCTTTTATCACTCAAGGTATTTATAAAGACCATTTGAGATACTTAGTGATGTCTAATATAATGACCTAGCGCAAGTGCACGCTTTTTGTATCAAGTAATATAGGACTAAGTCCAGATTATCGATTTCACAGATACTATTGCTTCTATTTTCTTCAATCGAATACTAAAATTACTCTACTTTACCTTTATCCAGACTAGCTTCAAAGATGGAGTTTAACTAATTAAATTATTGCTATCGAATTGAACTTAATTAAAATATTGCAAATACTTAAAATAGAATTCACTGAATTGATAGGTAATCTAAGGTATCAACGCATCCCCTAGTAGTTCACTGAACCCTTTAACCCTTTAGTTATATCCCTTCTTATCAATTAATTGGCTAGACACTAATTTCATCATAAGCTTCTATCGATAATCAAATGATAATATCACACCTTAACAATTACCTATATGTCTATGGTAATCCGAATAAGATGCAACTCATTAAGACTAAGTCTAATCAAACTATACATGCCACCTAGGTATATGTCTATCCTAGATGGAACTCATAGATATTACCTTATGATCATCTATCAATCTACCATAGGCTAAACACATGATTCCTTTCGTCAAAGTTATCATGGTTCCTAAACAATTAAAATAGTAATCAAGTATAATGAAAGCATTAAGCATAGATAGATTGAATCAATTAAGGGATAAAAGTTCATAACTAAGAGATTAAAATAATCAATTACATACTAGGTTCAACAACGTTTAACCTTAGATCAAAAAAAATTAGCTCATATTCAAAACAAGAATATCAAAGAAAAGTATGAAAATATAATGAATGAAATCATCTCTTAAAAGTAAGGAATAAAATAAAACAAGTGATGCCCTAAGTTGTTCTTCTTCCTTTTGTCTTGATTGCTCAAGAGTTGATTCCCCAATCCTCAATAACTTCACCTTGATCTCTTGGCTTGAAGGTGTGTTTGTTGCTTGTGTTATTCTCCTTGTTAAGTCTCTCTATTTTTGCCTCAAAAGAGTGTTTTTGTTGCTATGAGAAATCCTAGGCACCAAGCCAACCCAAAATCACAATTGAGGAGGGGTATTTAAATCTCCCGCATGAGCGCCGCGGCGCTGAGGTCTCAGCGCCGCTGTGCTGGACACGAGCACAGGTCTCCACAATTTCTTCGATGCACACTGCAGCACTGGGTGTTGAGCGTCGCGGCGCTCACTCGCTGTTCTGGGTGCCACGGCGCCCAGCCACCTGCTGCTGCGTTACGTTCGTAATTTGATCGTAACTTCTTTGTTTAACGTCCAATTTGCCTCTCGTTTGTTCTTATACGTCACATTCTCCATCATGCATCTATTTATGATCAGAAAACACAATTAAATAGTCAAATACTTATGATTTGGGGCAAAATACGAAAGTTAAGTACAAATTCTACTAGTGCTTTTATGCCCCTATCACTTAGTGCACATTACAATTTTTAAAAGTACATTAATTAATGAAAACTAAGACTTTTAAACTTACAAATTCTATTAAGATGAAATAAATTCAATAATAAATATAACTACTATAATAAATGTAATCAACTACTTATTAACTTTCTCTTTAACCTTTAATTTTCTAATGTGATTATGTTGAGTTTATCAAATTCTATTTTTAGCTTCATGTAATTAGGCACTCCCATGTCATTAAGAAACTCAACGTTTCTAGAGAATGACTTGATAAGTGGTAGCGATCAATCTTAGAATATAGTTTATGAGAAAGATTATTTTTATATTCAACCTTCTACCTCAAGTAAGAGATTGATTGTTATTCACAGTATCCTTCAAGTTCAAAAGAGTGTTGAGCAACTAATCATTGAAATTTCATAAGTTGCTAATAACAATTTAGTAGATCAATTTTTTCAAGATTTACTAGAAATTATTTAACAACGAGTTGAACAATATTCTCCTCAAGAAATGTTGGTACAATATTAAAAAGATATACTAGAACAACAAAATCAGCAATTAGTGATGATTATATTATGTATTTGTAAGAATCTAACCATAACATTGGAGTTGAAAATGATCCTGAAACAATTCCACAAGCTTTGAGTTGTAAATGTTGGAGTTTGTGCTTACGTACCATTCCAATACTGTATGAATATTAAATAATTTAATATTTATACAATAAATATTTTGTATAATTGTTAATACAATATAAATACATGGTACAATGCTTGTTACGTTACAAACATTGTATGATCTAAAGGAGTTCAGATTTGGTCTAAAAAAGTTTAGACTGGTGCTAAAAATTAGCATAGCTGAGAGTTATATATGCTAACAGTTAGCACTGCTAAGAGTTAGTAAGTTATAAGAGTCAGCTAGATCTAAAGGGTTAGATCCTTATCTATAATAGGATAAAGACCTGAAGATATATCAATAATGGCATAGTTGTAAAGAGTTGCAATAGGTGCTAGGGGATGTCATTAGGCAAGTATGTTCTCAAACATTTTATTTTTGATATGTTTTACCGATGCGGGTCTGTCTGTGGATCTATTTTATATAGATTAATGTATGCTATATCTAAATGGTATATATGGTTATTCTTAGTCGATTGTGGGCTTACTAGAAACTCATATATGTATATGGGTATTCAGTTAGGATTAAATACTGAACACTCACGAGGACACTAATAGACAACCTATAAAGCCGTCAATGGCGAGTCCTCTCGAGTTGAGTAGTATACGTAGTCCTTTAACCTGAGTGCCATGATGGGCTTGTAAGTAATCCACCATACTTTGGTTCTACACATGTCATAAACCTTTCATGGTGTAACCATTGTGTATCACTGGGTATGGTTTGATGATGCTTATGGAGTCCGGTGTGTACAGATATGAGATTCATCGGCTCTCATACTAGAGCAGTATATCCAGATGCTTTGAGATTGTATTTTAGAAAATCTCATGGCCACGAGTACTAACCCGGGAAAAGGTGTTTCCCAAAGGGTTTAACAGTATAGCAAATGTGTTTGTGTACGTTATTCTTGAAAATACAAATTTAGAGATGAGTTCATGGATGAGCATACGGGGATTTGACGGTGTTGATCTATATCCTTGCACATCTTGGAAATAGATGCTAGAAGGACTATACGTATCCGTTGTGACCTCAGCTTGTATGGTCTAACACGCTGATTTGTAATATATGTGACGTGTGCGTAGGGCATCAATCACAGACTCATTGAATAGTTTCATTTGACGAATCGGGTATAGATCTAGGGAGTTTCGTAATATAAAGTGTACTCGTTGTGCACTAGAGCAGCGTACTGGATTGAATTGTTTAATCTAGTAATTTCCAGCATAATCGAATAATTATTTCAGGAACTCTCGGAATGCGCATGTGTCAGTACTTAAATATTAAGTACAGTATTTAGTTAATAATTGTTGTTGACTAATTAAATAGTGACACGAAGTACATAATGAGTCTTCAGTTAAATTGACTCAAGTAATGAGCATAGTAAGACCCACGTTAAATTAATTAAAGGCTTAAGGATTATTTTCCTTAATTAATTATTTAAGTGTTAAATAATTTAAATATTTGTTATCACTTAAAAATTAAGTAATTAATTAATTTGTCTTAATTGTTAAATGATACTTAAAGGACTTGAATGATATTTTACTTGTCAAAAGCAAAGTATAACCGCCCATCACTTTTGCTGGAAACATGTTTGGCTTATTTATAAGCCAAATCCTTTTGATAATAATATTTTAGACAAAATGTAAAGATATTTTTATTATATTATTATATATATTCATTTGATGAATATATATATATATATAACCATGGAAGGGTAGCCGGCTACAGATGTGGTTTTGAGAGTCTTTGGAGTTCATTTTGCTCTTGAAACAAATGGAAAAGTAAGAGAGCTAAAAGAGGGTTTTTGGCAATGGATGGAGAAATTTTTCCTTTGAAGGTAAGAAAATTTATTTTTGTTTTAAGTTTTTAAATGTTACAAATAACAAAAATTTAATAGCAAAATTTATTTTGTTATTTATCTTCCCTTCTAAATAAATGGTCACGATTGTTGCATTTGAGCTATTTGTATTTTTGATGGATTTAATTATTGAATACATTAAGAACAAAATGAAAATAGTTTAAGTATTAGGCTATAAGGATTAAGAGTTAATCTCATGGTTTAAGAGTTAAATCAGATGCTGAAAAATAAAGGCTGTTATTATAGCAACCTAAGCCTACTATGTTGGGTCTTAGAACTGCCAACCGGTCGACTTCGTGCGGTACTTCAGCTATAAATTCGTTCTAAAGGCTTGACAAGTGATATCTCTCGAATCTTAGTCTTAGTATTCATTTAATTAATATGTTGTAATTTTATTCATTAGCGTAATGAATAAAAGTTATTGTGTTCTTTTTTAGAAAATTAAATTTCTAATTTCAGTTGTGAATATTTATGTATGAAATACATATATGGTGTATATATATTGTATTTGATGCGTATATATATAATATTTAAAATGAACACGTATACTACATCTACACACCCAATAGATTTAGGTTGTGAACTGAAATAAATCGGCACCCTTATAGTAAATAATTATATTTGTGATACAATCACATGAAAGAAAGAAAGAAATACTCGTTGGGCAACATTAAAAGATATAAGGCAAGACTCATTGCTCAAAGATTTACTTAAAAGGAAGGATATTTTCTTATTTTAAAGCTACCTCTCATGGAGTATGGATAAAGAGTTTCATATATGTGCTTAGAATTGTGAATTCAATATCTAGGTCATTAAGGATATATTGCGACAATTCAGGTGTATTTTTTATGGCTAAAAATAATAAGAGTGGTAGTCAAAGTAAACATGTTGACATCAAATATTTAGCCATAAAAAAACTTGTTAAAGAGAAGAAAGTGGTCATTGAACATGTTAGTATTAAATTGATGATTGTTGATCCTTTAACAAAAGGCATACCACAATTAAAGACTATGTAGACCGAATGAGATTTAGTTCTATTATGTGATTTTTGTTGTATGGACGAATGTTATTTAAATGAAACTCTTGTTTGTCTGTAGTATTTTCTCATATTTGTCTGCAGTTTCATTTATTTTGAGAAAAACTATTAATGTTGGACCTAAAATAAACATAAATTTATGCCTTAAATTGTGTTGCTGCATATGGGCTAGCATTTAAGAAATATAATACGTAAAAGATAATACCTGTTTTAAAAAAATCTATTATCATTATTCATGTACTTTGTTTCTTAAGTATAAGAATTGATAGATTTTGTATATCATATTAAGGGACCAAGTGGAAGAATATTGACCACATTTTTAACTGCCCCATGTTCCCACATTTTAACTGCCTCATGTTCCCACCATGTTCTCGTGTTCTGATATATATGGTAAAGTGATAACCACCTTTGAATATCTTTAATGGGAATATGTTTATAATGATATAACAAATGGTTAAGGTCCTTAAGCTTGTGTCTCATTTTTTTGAAAATACGTTATTATTAGAGATTACAAAGATTTAGAAAAATTAAATATCACTTAAGGCACTGCAGTGCAATATTGTTGGAGATTAGAATATCGATTTTTTTGTTTTCTTTTGATCTTGTATACTATTTAGTTATAATGCATATTTAGATAATGATTTTAATATAATACTTCCATCAAATAATATGATGTCGCAAATGTCCTTGTTGCTGACAAAGTAGAGCAATAAAAACCAACTCCGTAATAATATTTTGTACATTACTCATAATAATTTAATTTATTATATGAAGTCTCTCATGGTGCCTTTTGCAGTCTAGTCCAAGATAGGTCGAATGCTTTTTCACCATCTCAGCTTTGCAGGAAAATATTTCTCAATTAGGGAAAGATAGTATGGCTTGACTTTTTCGACATCAACAAGCACTTTACTCTTGCTGTAGAGATCATATTTGCTGCAAAATGATTTCGAAACATGCAACACAATCATCGGTTATTATTGGTTGACGTAATAGTATGTATGAAGCAGACAAAGAGTAATGAAACTTACTTGAAGACATGGAGCCACTTCATGTTCTCCTTATCCTCCTCATTCATTAGGTGTGTGTATGCACCCTGTGTATGTAAAGCTACAAAAAGATAGAAATAAAACGATTGTCAATTGGAAACATCAGACTATCAACTATTCCGCAAATTGTCAAAAAGAGTTATGTCTATAAATGCTTACGATAGAAGGAGTGATATCGGACTATGAACAATCCAGCTGAAGGTAAAGTAGTTCCATTCTCCTTTGCCACCTGCGGATTTCAAATCGTCATAAACTAGTTAAACGTCTAGTTCTTATATAGCCAGATGAGATTATGATCAAATTAATTCCAAGTTTAAGTTCAAGAATGCACAAGATACAGACCAGGTACAGTAGTCATCGTGTCCCCATGAGATCACTACATTGTCTAGGCCACAGCCTTTCGAGTAAATTCCGTTCTTGGTGTTGTAGGAAGGATTTTTGTAGTCTGAATTTTCCTCGAAATGCTGCAATGAAAAAAATTATTTTTTCTTAGTTGATTTCTTGTAGTACTGCTTAGTCTTTTTTAAGCTTTGCAGGAGAAATAAAAACCTTGTGGTGAACATTGGATTCGTCGAAAGCGCATCCAAGAGGGAATGTGTCTCCTACAATGTTGAAATCAAACCATTTACATTTAATTGAAATCACTTCAAAGTAATTGTAATAATGGTTGCATTTCTGATTTGCTAGAGTCAAAATTCAAATACTCACCAACAACTGCCCATTGAGGAAGCCCTCCAAACTTAGGAAGAGTAAGAACCTTTCCAAGATCTGAAACAATAAAAACAAGTTGTATCACCGTATGCTAAAACTGATGCAGTCAAAATTTCTTCTTTTGATATATTTTTTCTGTGATATAAAGGCACCCATTAGGATGATTCTCATAGGTCTATACTACAGATTTTCAGATCTACAAGATAAGCATATTTACTAAATCAAATTAGTACGTATTGTTGCATCCTTAGCTATACATTAAAGTTTACACCCTGTATTATCATAAGAAAGGAGGAGCATATGTTAATATTAGAACAAGTGGGGCATATAACTCTTAACATAACAGAAAAAGTCAAAATATTCCCAAAATCTTCTGATGATGTATTTTAAGCGTGTGTATATGTATATATTAACATTTGTGCTGTAGAAAGGAAACAAATAATCATAAAAGGATATATACCATGAATGAGAGCAGTCAAATGCAACCAATCTTCATCGGGGTAGTCCTTTCGGATTGCTTCAGCAGACTGCAACAAGTGCTGAATCTGAGGCTCATCCAAGTCAGGATCGCTCTCAGGATACAACTTCACTGAGAAGTTCACAGCATTCCCAAATGCTCATCTCCGCTTTGTCCAATTTCGCATACTCCTCCCTCATCCTTTTCACCTGTGCATTCATATTAATTTGCTTTCGAAGTTTAGATATCATATCATTTTTGCATACATAAAGTGAAACTCTATGTAGAGATGTATATGAACCGATGCTTACAAAGTCATATGTTTGGTTGATGTGCTGCAAGCGATAAAATTCCTCGACACCCTTTTGCCTTTCACTTTCAGCATTATAATCCCTACATGGCGTTTTTAATATTACTTCCATGTCAGATTGCTTTCAACGTGAACCAAAGCATTAAATTTTCATAACAAAATAAAAAGAAATAAAAAGTTGTAAAAACCTGAAGGTGTGGCCAAAAGAATTGATTTCCAATGCAACAAATCCATCATTTGGCTCAGTTTTTGGCATCACAAACCCTCCATCCAATACCAATTCATTGGTATTCTCCTGAAGATTCTGGCCCTCAGCTTGTGATCCTTGTAAACAAACAATAATTTGATTTACGGTATTAAAACGGGAAAAAAAAAAACAAAACATAAACGTTTTTAGGATCATAGAGTATAACATACCAATAAGCTCAGGCTGCTCAATAAGGATAGTCATCTTGGCTCAAAAGAAAAGGCCGAAAGAGAACAAAACAAGAACAAGAGAAGCAAAGGGCTCTGAACTCGAAGAAAGAAAGCTCGATAATTGGCGGTGAAAAGTGATGTTATGGGATGTGGGCATTTATAGCGATTCTAATAGTCCGTCCTTGTTATTTGGAATGTTTTGTGTCCTTGATTGTCCACAAAAGAAACTTTCGAGTCCTCGATTGAAAATCTCACTTTCTCCCAACAAATTTATCCCGGAAGGCAACTTCGGATCACATGACATCCAAACGTGTGACCAACTAAGCATCCAATCACTTCCCCCTAAAGCGCGTCTCAACACCGTCCAATCACAACAAGTTTCTAATTAGCCCAAAAGCCAAACTCCTTTACTTTGACGTGCAAAATATCCCTCCGCGCCGTTAATTAAAAGATTAAATATCTTCTAGATTACACGTAAATTATCCACAAATAACAGATTTCACTTCATTAATTATTTTTATCCACAAAACTGTGTTAAGAGTAGTTAATTTTAAATTAAGAATAAGGTTACATTTGTTAAATTCTATTTTTATTTTTATTTATTTTAAATCATGGGTTCATTAGGTAGTGAACTAATAATTTTAAAAATTACATTATTTTACTATTTAATAATTATTTAACAAACTAATTTAAAATAAAAATTTTAAAATATTACTTAAAAAGTGTAACATTTTTTTAAACTTAATTATCATTTTAATTTTTAAAAACAATTTTAAAAATAATTATCATTTTACAACCTATTATCGTCAAATATGATTGATTTTTGTGAAATAATTTTTTAAAAATATAATGAGATGCATTTATGGTAACAATTTTTAAAAGGGTTAAGGATATTATTATTCAGAAATTTGGCCAAAAAACTCAATTTTATTACACGAGTTTTAAAAATTTTAATTGTCTCAATTTATTAATTTATTATCAATTGTTTTGATAGTAAAAGAATAATATTATAATTGAACAAAAATACAAAATGCAAACTTAACACACAACATGTCATGTCATATGTATGTGTCAATCACGTATTCTTTTACAAAACTTTATTAGATTTAATTACTATAAAAATTAATATTAAAATTTTAATATTATTTTTTTCTTTTTCTTCTATCTTCTTTCTTTTTTTTATTTTTAACTCTCTCTTTATCATTTCATTGTTTTCTCTCTCAATCACTTTTTTTATTACTTTTAATATTATAAATTATATTAAATTTTTCTTAAAAAATAATATACATATATATATATACAATTTCTTCACAAAAGATTATAAATTCATCACTAACCCAACATCTTCATCATCATTCATCGTCATATTTGCGTCGTCATTCATCATTATATTTTTTTAGAAGCATCACCATTAAATCTTATAACACTCTCAAATTTGCTTTTGTTCACTAGTTAACTTACCGCAAAAAGTTAATGCATCGACTTTTTTTTATGGATTTCGGTCGATGATAGTTCATTTATAAGTGAGATTGAGATGTTTCAAAACGGTTCATTGTTAACTTTTTTTCACTTGCATTTTATTATTTGAGTTGTCTTCATTAAGAAAGAATTTAGGGATAAAACATAAAGAGAGGGAAGAGGGGCGGCCTGGTCATGGTGGGAGGGGAGGCAGGGTAGAATCTTGGGGTTGAGTGGAAGTGGTGGTGGGAGTTGTATATTATTTAATATTTTTTTAATTATGAAAATTTTTTATTTTTTATTTTTAAGATAAAATATATAATATTATTTTGTAATATCATTTTTTAAAACTAATTTATAATATTAAAAAAATAAATATAATATTTTTATTAAATTATTAAAATTTACTTATGTTTCAAGCCACTTAATTTTTAACTTAACAAATAAGAGAAAAATATAATTTTATAATAAAATAATTTTTTTCGTCAAAATAAATAATAACAAATTAATAAAGTTTTTAGATAAAATTAAAAATGTTAAAATTCATAAGACAAATTTGAATCTTTAATCAAATTTCTTTGAACAAGAACGTCCATCACCCGTTTCTGAAAACTAAAGGAGTAAATAGGAGTGCGAACTAGGAGCCTACTCAGCTTTACGTGGATATCTCATCTTATCATACAAAAATTTTGGACCGACTGATGCAGTATCTAGTCACTGCCAACCAACGTTTTGACTTTCTTGTTGGAAAATTGTAACTCTAATCAACGACTGAGCTGTCAGTCTGTACGTTTAAAAGGTACAGTCAACAGACTGAAATATTAGTAGTAATGATATGAGCGCACGGTCAAGGTTGTGCCACGTCATAAAGTCGAACAAACTTGAATGTTATTTGCAGAAGGATTTTGATTGGCTGCGGAGTCCAAATTAGGAGACAGCGGAGAGTTTTGTTTATTAAATTTTTTTTTTGTTAAGGTTTGAAGTAGGTAGGTACAAATTTAATATAAAAAATAAAAATTTGTAATAAATTTAAAATGGATAGGTTCGATAAAATATTTATGGATGCTAATAATAAGTATTTATAAATATTATATATTTTTTATTTTATATAAAAAAAAATAATAGGTTACATTTTACATGCCTAATATGTTTAGTATGTATGTTTGAAGTGTATGTTTGCACATTCAGAATAAGATTTTAACATGTGTATTAAGCGTTGTATATTTATTGTGCACTCCTAATGCGTATTTTTAGTATGTGTGTTAAGTACTAGGCTCTGAATATTGTTTATTTTTAGCATTTTCTCCGACCACTCGTGTTAAGTGCTGCGCATTTAACGTACGTTTTTAGTATTCGCTCTTAACACGTATGCTAAGCGTTGTGTACTCATTATCAAATTCGTTTTAAATTTACAGATAATTTATTGTGAATTTAATAATAAATACATATCCACTATAGTGAATTTGATATTAAAATCTTAAATTTGTAATAAATTTAAAAATAATTTAATATTTTATTTTTAAAATGAATGCAGATACAAAATTAGAGGTATATATCTCAAACCCAATTTGCTGCCCATCTCTAAAAGTGATGTACTTGGGTGTGTCGGGTCGTAACTTAGACGTGGTAAGTGAAGAAAACAGAAGATGTGGTGTGCGAGTTCGACCAAAGAAGAGAAAATAAAGAACCAGAAGACATTCTCAAAACAGAAAAGAACTTGAAGACATTTTGTGCTTATATAATAAAGAAGATAAAAGAAATCTTGTGCTTATATAATAAGCTATAGTGTAAACGTTTGCACCATAACAGCATTGTACTGAGCAACTCAATATTGTATTAGTTTAAATTTAAATTTTATGAGATGGGTGCATTCGCAATACAAAAAGGACACCGTAAATAATCAACTAGAAGATATTGTTGTTTAGGTGATGAGTTCCTGTCAAGTAAAACATGGCGTGCACAAACTTTACAAGCTGTCACTTGTTATGTTATTAGCCATGAACTTGATAATTATAATTAACTACAGTTTGTTCAATTGGATAATTAGTTCTTTTTTATGTACATATAGTGATAGAATTGCCCAATGGTTCGTATCTTTCATGGTCTGTCAAAGTAAAAGTTAAAAGAGCTAGAAAATTAGCCGACTCTTCCTAAATGGTTTATGCAAAACATGGATCGTGAGATCATCTGCTTTTGGGGATAATGATATACGTATAATGTATTTGTTATATAATAAATGTAATTATTAAAATTTGGTGATTCAAAATTAAGATTGAATTTGATTTTAAGTTAAAAATTATGAAGAGTTAATAAAAAAATAAGTGTGCGTTAAATGTACAAAAAAATGACGAAAACAGAGAGTTAGAAGTAAAGATGAGCATAAAAATACAAGTATGGCAAATGTGAGTGCCGCACTATTGGGTACTTAGCATTATGTTGCCAAAATCAAAACCCACAGCACCACAGCACTAGAAGTATAGTTCTACAGTGTCCAATTTTGATAATTTCTTGTTTTAAGATGACTTAATTAGTTTGAGTCGGTTTTGCATTTCTCTTTTGTGTGAATTCTTATTCCAACTAAATTTAAGGTTTCTAGAGAGGTTTTGAAGCCTATATAAACCCTTGTAATCTCTTAGAATACACAAGCATCAAAGATGTAAATATAAAAAGATAATAAAAAGCTAGATAGACACTAGAATGCTGAGTGCATTAGAGAATGTAACCATAAGATCATTTGAGTGATGAATACGAGAGAAATGATGATAGATCTTTTAAGAGAGAGCATTGACTATTCGTTGTATTTATTGATTAATCTCTTGTGGTAGGTTTTTGTGACTTAAAGGTCTTTGTGACTTAGAGTTCCTTGTGAACTAGTTATAAAAGAAGCTGAATCTTTGATCCACTGTAAATATAGGTATTTATCGTTGAACCATGTATATCTTATATTTTATGGTAATTTTTTCTATATCTCTATTATATGTGATCTTTTATATTCTTGGTTACTTGTGGATAAAATCTTTCACAAAGCGCTTAAGTAATTTTAAGGTATTAAATACCAACTATTGAGGTATTAGAGCACATCAAAAATACCAATAAGTAATGTCAGTGCTATGGCTGAGAGTGATACCTAAGTACTAACAATTTAGAGAGCTAGATTGATTTCCTAATAGTAATCAATAGATAATTAGCGAAAACTAAAGTAATATTACTATGTTTTCGATATTGAAAAAGAGTTACATGTTGAAAATAGCCAGTGATTTTACTATTAGAATATAGAACTTGCATAATTCTTTTTAATCTTACTCGTAAAAGACTATACCTCGAAAGAGTAACAATGGCAGGTGAAAACTTATGTCAATCAACGGCCAATCTAAACAACGTAAGATTTCACTCAAAATACATTTTTCAAACCAATCAATAATTGATTTAAACCAAAATTACTAATAAAAATAAAAATAAATAAAATGTAGAAATAATTAAAAAATTGTCACACACAGATTTATAATGGTTCTATTCTCTATCAAGAAACCTTCATTCACTTTTAAGCTCAATCAAAAACTCAAATCCACTATAGAATAAATCTAGTATAACAATTATAAGGACTATTACAAGAATGCACCCAAAATTATTTCTCTCTCTAACCTTGAATTAGGCAGTCACAAATCTTGATCCTCTCACTTAGAATAATACAATATGATATCAATGGATAATGCATTCATTGATTTCTTATCAATCTCTTTGTTACCATCTAATTATGGCATTATTTATAACTGAATAAATTCTCATTGAACTAATTAGAGACATTCCCAAGAATCTAAGAAAGTGGAAGTAGCTTTATCCTAAAACTAAAATAAAGTGAGCTTAATTTTGTTATAATTGACTTTTGAATAATTCCCTTCAAAACGACATCGTCTTGAGTTTGGTGTAACTATTGATGCCATTAATGAATATAGCATGTATTAAAGCTTCTAGCCTTATAACAATTATATCTTTGTAGTCCTCCTAATTTTTATAAACTACTTTACAAGCACATATTAAATATCATTTCAATCCTTCTAATTTCTTTAAATTACTTTAGAACCAACAATATTTTTTGGGATAAGAACATTTTTGTCCTACTAATTTGATCTAATTCTTAATTTTATCCCACAAATTTCAAAAATTTAATTTTGTCTTAGTCCGTTAGTAAGATTCCGTTAATTTTAATGAAAATCTTTTTTAATTGTACAATGATAAACTTACTGTCAATTATGATGTTAATTAAAAATAGTGATGTGAGTACATTATACAATGTACACGTGTCGGTTAATAATAGGCTATTAAAAATAAAAAGACACGTGGTACATTTTAATAAGTTCAAATTTTAATATTCATTAATATTTTATTTTATATTAAAAAATAATTAAAATAAATAAAACTGAACTACCAAAACCGGTGACTGCTGTCGCCGGCCACCACCTGTCGTCGAATTTCAGTAACGAAAATAGGCAAAATTTATGTCATTAGATTCTAATTTTTTATGTCTACACAATGGTGGAATCATTTTTGTCAAAAGAAAATAAGAAGGTGGCCAAAAAAATAGGTCGAAAATAGGGAGAGGGTGGCGACTACTGCGTGTCACCGTGGAACGGTGGGGCGGTGGCGTGCACCGCCCCTGTTGTTGAATAGATCAGCAGCCAAAATATCCAACGGTGGGGGTGGTGCATGCCACCGCCTCACTATTTCACGACAAACGGTGGTGGCCGCTGGCAATAACCCCCCACCATTGGATAGATCAGCGTGCATGCCATCGCTTATCGTTTGACGGTAAACAGCAGTGGCCGCTACCTCCCACAGTGTTTTGTTTTCACTTTTGGCACATCTACGGTACTCCGTTTACCAAATAAAATCTTACCATTGCGTAGATCACAAAATTTTGAGTCCAATGATGTCAATTTTGAGTTGAATCACAATCGATCACCAGCGCCTGGTTATTTACTGACGATGGCGGCTGCTATCTTTTTATTTATTTTATTTTATTATTTAAGTGACAAATCAGTGATTGACATGTGAATATTTTGTGTTAGGCCATCTTACTATTGACATATGCATTGTCATGCTTGTACATTAATGCCACCAATTTGTTTTGATTTGCCAAATTTATGGAAACTTTGGCTATAAATAGCCAATATCATTTTAATGGAAATATGTAAGTGAATTGTAGAAAAATTAAATAGAAAGGCTTGAGAGAAATTTAAGAAGCAAGTGTTGCTTCAGATAAAATATTCTGATGAGAAACAAAGCTATCGTTTTAGCTCAAAGGATCCTACCAAATTCTAGACTAGAATTGTGTAAAGCATACTTCAATGGTGAGTTTCCTAATCTCATTAGTGTAATGAAATATTTGTTTACACTCCACTGCACTTAATTATAAATGTGGTATGTGTAATTAAAAATTAAAATGTACACACTCACTCTACAATGCAATTTTACTAGTGACCACCCAAGCTCATGAATCAAACTCTGTAACCAGATAGCTTCCTTAACCTCTTCTATTGCAATAATGTACTCTACTTTCGTGATGGATAAAGCTACTATATATTGGTTATACCTGGGATTTCCAACTACTACAATTTCCACACATTGTAAAGTAATAAGTTATTGTTGATATCCATTTATCCTAATCACCAACATAATTAGAGTCTGCATACCCAACAGATTAATCACTTTTTTCTATGTCCAAATATTATACCATAATCTGCTATCCTAACAATGTATCTTAGCATCAATTTTATCTCATTCTAATGTTCTTTCTCTAGATTTGTCATGTATCTACTTAAGACACTAATGTAATGTGCAAGGTTAGGTCGTGTACAGATTATAACATATATAATTAATCCATCAGCACTCAAATATGGTATCTTTTCCATTTGTTGTCTCTCTTCCTCTATACTTGAAGAGTGTTATGCAAAAAATATAAAATATTCAGCTTATGTAAGCTTACTGACTTATAAGAGACCATTCTAAATTTCTCCAACACCTATTTTAGATACCCCTATTATTTTAGTTTGATCTTCCTGTCTTTCCTTTGCTAGATAATCTTTATATATAGGATCCTTTTAACTTCCCTAGATCTTTCATAGCAAACTCTGATTTCAAGGAGTTTTTCATCTCTTATATCTCACTCATACTCTGACTTATGAACAGTATATCATCTACATATAACAAAAGGTAGATGACATAACCTTTGACTAAATCCTTGAAGTAGATGCATATGTCATACTGACTTTTGTGGAACCTTTTGCTAGTAAAGAAGAATCAAACATTTTGTACCATTAGTGCTTACATTAACCTATAGAGGGACTTTCTCAAGATGACATACTAGCTTTTTCGTACTTCTGACTTCAAACCCCTCAAAGTTGTTTCATGATAATTATTTCTTCAAGTTCCTTATGAAGAAATGCAATCCTTACATCAAACTAATACATTTCCCAGTCAAATTCAACAATTAAAGACAACATTGATCTAATAATGGTGTACTTAACCACTGGTGAGAAGATCTACTTGTAATTTATCCCTTCTCCTTATGACAACTTATTTACTACTAATCTAGTCTTAAAACCTCGATGGATCATCTAATGCGGTCCTTTACTTAAGTTTAAGGATTTACTTGCAATCATTAAGTTTCTGTTTATTATATCTTGGTACCAAAATCCATGTCTGATTCTGCATAATGAGTTCATTTCTTCTTCCATTGCTTTCATCTACTACTTTTTATCCTTACTATTAATAGCTTCAGCGTAACTCCAAGGTTCCTTTCTTTTATATATGTCCTGAGCTGTCATTAAAGCAAAAGTAGTTAAATTATAAAAGTAAATTTTAAAGGAAATTTACCTCTATCCTTGCTTTATCCTTTGCCAACTGATAGTTTTCCATTTACTACTCTGTTTTTGCTATCCCATCATAGTTTGGTTAGATTTTTTTTGTCTAATTTCCTTATACTGGTTTCCACCTTAATGTGGATTGTATCTGATTCTAATTCTGATCCATGGTCACTTCTAGTGTTCTTTATTCTTGTACTTAAAGATTCCTTACTCACATAAGGTATGTCAATCTCATAAAAATAACATCCCTATTAATAATGATTATAATCCTACTTGAATCCCTTAACCATAGCCTATAAACTGTTAGAGTGTGTGGGGCCCACCAACGCTTTGGTACCCAACCAGTGGCTGACACCTCAGCACCTACTGGCGCCCCAACACACAATCCGCAGGTAACCTGCACCCCCAAGGAATCGAACCCCCGCCCCCATCTCCATGGAGGCCTTATAGGCCTTTAGAGGTTCGTCCTTGTACCCACTGAGCTGGCCAGCCCAATGGGTACAAGGACGAACCTCTAAAGGCCTATAAGGCCTCCATGGAGATGGGGGCGAGGGTTCGATTCCTTGGGGGCGCAGGTTACCTGCGGATTGTGTGCTGGGGCGCCAGTAGGTGCTGAGGTGTCAGCCACTGGTTGGGTACCAAAGCGTTGGTGGGCCCCACACACTCTAACAAAAAGGCTGGCCAGCTCATTGGGTACCAAAGCATTGGTGGGCCCCACACACTTTAACAGAGCTGGCCAGCCTTTTTGTTAGAGTGTGTGGGGCCCACCAACGCTTTGGTACCCAACCAGTGGCTGACACCTCAGCACCTACTGGCGCCCCAGCACACAATCCGCAGGTTACCTGCGCCCCCAAGGAATCGAACCCCCGCCCCCATCTCCATGGAGGCCTTATAGGCCTTTAGAGGTTCGTCCTTGTACCCATTGGGCTGGCCAGCTCAGTGGGTACAAGGACGAACCTCTAAAGGCCTATAAGGCCTCCATGGAGATGGGGGCGGGGGTTCGATTCCTTGGGGGTGCAGGTTACCTGCGGATTGTGTGTTGGGGCGCCAGTAGGTGCTGAGGTGTCAGCCACTAGTTGGGTACCAAAGCGTTGGTGGGCCCCACACACTCTAACAAAGTGTGTGGGGCCCACCAATGCTTTGGTACCCAATGAGCTGGCCAGCCTTTTTGTTAGAGTGTGTGGGGCCCACCAACGCTTTGGTACCCAACCAGTGGCTGACACCTCAGCACCTACTGGCGCCCCAGCACACAATCCGCAGGTTACCTGCGCCCCCAAGGAATCGAACCCCCGCCCCCATCTCCATGGAGGCCTTATAGGCCTTTAGAGGTTCGTCCTTGTACCCATTGGGCTGGCCAGCTCAGTGGGTACAAGGACGAACCTCTAAAGGCCTATAAGGCCTCCATGGAGATGGGGGCGGGGGTTCGATTCCTTGGGGGTGCAGGTTACCTGCGGATTGTGTGTTGGGGCGCCAGTAGGTGCTGAGGTGTTAGCCACTGGTTGGGTACCAAAGCGTTGGTGGGCCCCACACACTCTAACAAAAAGGCCGGCCTTTTAGTTAGAGTGTGTGGGGCCCACCAACGCTTTGGTACCCAACCAGTGGCTGACACCTCAGCACCTACTGGCGCCCCAGCACACAATCCGCAAGTAACCTGCACCCCCAAGGAATCGAACCCCCGCCCCCATCTCCATGGAGGCCTTATAGGCCTTTAGAGGTTCGTCCTTGTACCCATTGGGCTGGCCAGCTCAGTGGGTACAAGGACGAACCTCTAAAGGCCTATAAGGCCTCCATGGAGATGAGGGCGGGGGTTCGATTCCTTGGGGGTGCAGGTTACCTGCGGAGGATATGTGGGTGTGCTAGTGGCTCTGAGGTGTCACCCAGCTAGTGGACCAGAGAGTTGGTGGACCCCACATACTCCTAACAAAAAGGCCGGCCTTTTTGTTAGAGTGTGTGGGGCCCACCAACGCTTTGGTACCCAACCAGTGGCTGACACCTCAGCACCTACTGGCGCCCCAGCACACAATCCGCAGGTTACCTGCGCCCCCAAGGAATCGAACCCCCGCCCCCATCTCCATGGAGGCCTTATAGGCCTTTAGAGGTTCGTCCTTGTACCCACTGAGCTGGCCAGCCCAATGGGTACAAGGACGAACCTCTAAAGGCCTATAAGGCCTCCATGGAGATGGGGGCGGGGGTTCGATTCCTTGGGGGTGCAGGTTACCTGCGGATTGTGTGCTGGGGCGCCAGTAGGTGCTGAGGTGTCAGCCACTGGTTGGGTACCAAAGCGTTGGTGGGCCCCACACACTCTAACATAAACTTTTATACTATCAACATACCTTAGGAAGACACATTTCCGAGACCTAGGGTCCAATTTCCCTATATTATCATGTACAAAAGTTGTGTACTCAAACACTAAAGCGATATTTCTATATCTTATAATTAAGCGCAAGTATACGCTATCGTAACAAGTAATAAAAGGACTTAATAAGTCGGATGTCGAACCCATAGAGATAATTTCTACTTCTTAACCAAGTACTAAAATTATGTCTTTCTAATAATTATTCAAAAAATTAAAAAACTAAGAATGAATGCAGAAAATATAAAATCGATGACATAATGTAAAGAGAATTAGGTAATAGCAATATAGAGAAAACCTAGTATTAATAATATCTCTCAATACACTTTTTAATAATTAATCTTCTAATACTTAACTCTCTTAGTCTTTGTTATTGACCAAGACACTAATATATTCATAAGCCTCTTCTAAGGTCATGCAAGTATACCTTAATTTACGAAATACCTATATTCCTACGATACTTGTAATAAATTAAGATTCATTAAGACTAAGTCTTATTGATCATATATGCCAATTAGGTATATTCATATCCTAAATTGAAACTTGCATATATGCCAATTAGGTATATTCATATCCTAAATTGAAACTTGCATATATGCCAATTAGGTATATTCATATCCTAAATTGAAACTTGCATATGCAACATTGAATGTTACTCTACAATCATGCATCAAATTACCTAGGTTTAAATATAATGATTCCTCTATAATGATTCCTCTTTCGAGTTTATCAAAATATTACCAATTCATTCATCATATATTGGCCAGATATATTGAAGCATTAAGAACAAGTAATTTGAATAACAAAGAACTAAGTTTATTAAAGAACTAAGCATTAGTTTATGGCTACAAGAGAACAGCAGTAAAAATAATAATAAATTAAAATACAATCAATAGCAAACTGATATAGATGTCGAATTGCTCTTAATTGGCTGCCTAAGAAATTGATGATGCCAAAGAATGCCTTAAATCTCTCTCTAGGGTTGCTACAATTAATCTTCAATTGCTCTCTATGACTTGTGCTCTGTATTCTTAGTGTTCTTGAATTGCTCTTGGGTGATCTTGGATTGATTCTTAAAGGTTGGAGACGAGTGGCCTTTTATAGGGATTGATATGAGCTTAAAAATCTCAATTCTCGTTGGACTAGGACTCGCACCACCGCTGGGCCGCTATGTTGCTGTCGCTGGGGCGCTGGGTGTAAGTGGCCTCACCACTGGAGCGGTGGGATGTTGGCGCTGAAGTGTTGACCTACAATTAGTGCGATGAGAGTCTAGCGCTGGGGTGCTAGTCACGACTTAAACAGGTTGTCTTTTCTAATTTTCTTATTTTGATCATTATTCTAGTGCTAGGGTCAAAATCCTTGTGAAGCTGGGGCGACAGGTCTATGTTTTGAAAACTTTGCATTTTAGTCCCTATTTTGCTCATTTTGCATCTGTTTTTTTTTTTATTTTGTTCAAGTCCCTATAAATAACACTAATGCACATAAATAACCATTTATTCTCATAAAATAATAAAATATCAAAATAAAAATATGAGAAAATATATGACAAATATGCCCTTATCAAATTCCCCTAAACTTAAACACTTGTTTGTCCTCAAGCAATAAAATAAAATCAAAAGAGAGAAACAAAGGGTTATACTTAACTCAAATAACAAATAAAGAAAACAAAACAAATATGTTAGATTAGTAAGATGATCAAAATCATTGTCTTAAAGGTTTGATGAAATGGTACAAATCCTGAAGATAGATAAATAGCTATTAACAATCCTAATTATCTTTATTTAGTCCCTCATTCTTCCTCATAGACAATCACCATGTGTGTGTGCAAGTAAGAAGCAATAGCTAAAACCATTATTTGATTTACTTTATACTTTAGTTTGTGCAGAAAAGATGATATCTCAGCATATAATTTGTATTATGACACTCTCATAGGCTTGTTTTTACTACCACTCTCTACTAATGTAGAAAATCACATGTCTAGGGATCTATGTAGGACTTTACTTAGCTTGAAACGTAAGGCTAAGGTCAAGGTAGGATAAAGGATAAACAATTTAGGTTAAGTCACACCATGAACACTTAAACTTTACCTAGAAACTTCTTGATCTTTCTTTTCCTTGTATTATCTCATTCCCCAAACTTATTGTTTTTCCCATCTTTTTTTTTTCAACCTTTACTTTTCAAAGAACTTTTTCTTTTTCTTAAGCTAAGGGTATTTTTATTTCTCACTCTTTTTTTGAATACCCCCAAACTTAGATTGACAAATATCACCCACACTTTTTTTTTCATATCACCACAACTTTTCCCTTTCAAGAGTATTTCTAAGCAAATGCAAGGTTTATAGTGTTACGGGTAAAATTTTGGATAAGTAAACTTTAAGTCTTGGGCTTGTAATGTAGTTAAACAAAAGAATAGATAGTTAGGCTCAAAATAGGGTACTAGGGATAAATATACAATAAAGGTAGGGTAGAAAGGCTTAATCAGCCCAAAGATGGTTTAATGTCATTTTTCTATTCATGTGTTTCTTAGGATTTCGCCTCAAGTAGTAATTAAAGACAAGTTCTAAAGTATCGGTCTTCCAAAACTGTGGTGTACTCCGTAAAGCATAAGTATCTCTAAGTAATAGTTATAACTATTCATGCGTAAAAAGTGCTAAAAAAGAATGGTGATTAAAAATAAGGTCGAACTTGTTCCTAAACTTAGATAACCAAAATTGTCTCAAGTATTTATCATTCCCTATAGATTTGTAAAAAATAAATTCAGCCATGTATTCTTTTTCTTATCATAGACTAATGATCATTTTAACAAAACCTAATATAAAAAAACTAATTAGCTAAAAAAAAATTTAACCCACAAGAATAACCACTCAAATTATGCAGCAAAACAAACACAAGAAAGTGTTTCCACCCCCAAACTTAATTTAGACATTGTCCCTGATAGGACCCGACCCTAGACCCTCTACTATAGATCCTAGCAGCCTTGCCGGGCACCCCGACGGAAGTTCCTCCGAACCTAACTGGGAAAGTTGAGAAATTCTGAGAGGCAAACCCCTTTTTAATTCTTGCTACTACTTAAAAGGTCTTGTAATATATATGAAAATGACATCTTAAATTAAAAAAACAATGGATAAAGTTTCTCCTGTTTTTCAAAAAATCCATATAAAACCTGTAAAGAAATTTTACTTTTATTTCAAACACATTCAATACTACCGATTCGGACCTCCGGTCCTTTCCAAATCAAATTCAACACAACTCAATAGTTTCATTTAAATCCCAAAATGAGCATACTCATGAAAAGCAAAAATGATTATCTTAATCTCGAATTCTTTTCTTGTTGTTTCAAAACATACATACAAATATACATGCCTACAACTATTATGCATAAAGTAAAGAGTGCTATTCCGCACATTTACATGTACAAAAATAATCTTCGGACTCAGCCCACTACTCGGCAATAGGAGAATCAACAGCTTGCGTACCGAGACCTATACCTGGGAAAGGGGTTTAGAAAACATAAAACACAAAACGGGTGAGCTAAAGGAGCTCAGTAAGTGCAAATAAGATTTCAATTACAAGAACATTATGCAAAGATAGCAAATTCTAAAGTACATGCAGAAATTATGCTTCTAAAACTGATATAAAACTGTAAAACGGTTTTTAATATCATAAGCTAATGAAATCTTGCCGAGCGGGTTTTATCTACATCTATGGAAAACAATATCCAGAATCTGTATAACATAATAACTGCTGTGTGCATATAAATGCATAAATGCTATCGGTAAATTAAAAACTAGTAAAATCCTCGCTCGGCCATTTTCTTTCTAAACAGTACCAATGGTAACCCTAAAGCTCTATACTCACGCAGCGACTCAACTAGCACCGCACACGTGAGTAGGTCACCGAGCACCTCAACTAACAGCACCCACAGTGACATCTCAAGACATCTTACTGGCTATGCAGCGAAATCCTACATCGCATGCATATAGCGAGACAATACCCCGTACACATAGAGCGACTCACATGACTCGACATCCCGACTTCCCGGAGTTAGTGACACACCCCCAAGACCTGCCCATGTGAACGGGATATACCGACCGGGTCTAATACAATCATCACCACTACAATCTGAGGGTACCAATGGCCTTTAAAACAAATGCAGAAATTTTAAAACTGTTTCTCAAATCGAACATGTAAAAGCATGTCTATGAATATATATATCAAGATCATAAATCATGTTTATGCATCGAAAGCTCATAAAACATACATATTCATTATGCGAAAACATAATAAACGAAAAGTAAAAGAAATGACAGATTTCCACTCATAACCGCTCCACACTCAATTTCGCTCCCGATTTCTGCTCCCGTTATCGCTCTCGGTTATCTTCACCTACTCGCCATAAATGGCATTTAGAACCAAATCGAATGCTAGAATCTCATTTAACTACTAAATGCCCTAATCGGCACACAAAGCCCGAATTGATACTACTTTCTAATTTTTATTTATGGAGCCATTTAATCTAATCTAACTCACCATCCGACGCCCTGAAAATTATTGCACGCCCTATAACTTGGTTGGACATAAATGCCCTTCACCTTTTCAAAATGGACAATTATGTCCCATTTTCTTCATTTTTTGGTTTTTCCATCAACCATATACATTCAATTTACAATATGCACCATTTATACACAACAACTTAATCAAAACACCACTCAATCCCTAACTTCCCTAAAGTGGCAGAATTTCACCCTAGGTTCCAACACATTCCTTTTCTCAATTTCTTGTTCCAATTACAACAAAATCAAGCCAATTTCATTCTAAAACCCTAATTACAACCAATTGAAATCTCTACAACAAAATCACCAAAAACCCTAATTCTTACCTTGCCAATTTCTTCAAATTGGTGACTCCTTCAAGCTCCATACTAGAATTCAACTCAATCTAAGCTAAGAATACACATAAGAATGTCAATTGAAGCATTCTTGAAAGCTTACTTATCAAACTCATAAAAAAAAATGCTTTTCTTTACCTCTTTTTCTTGAATTTCCACTAATTAAGGCTTCAATTGAGCTTAGGGATTGGTATGTAACCTTATTTTGGCTTGATTAAGCATGAAAAACCATGAAAAAAAACTTGAAAGGTCACTGTAGCAGCCCTCCCCTTCAAGCTCGAATTTTCTCTCTTTTTTTGCTCTAAGTGTTGGTTTTAATCTCTTCAAAATTCTACACACTTCCAACATATATATAGTGTGACAGGACCCGACCCGAGACCCTCTACTATAGATCCCAGCGGCCCTGCCGGGCACCCCGACGGAAGTTCCTCCGAACCTAACTGGGTAAGTTAAGAAATTCCGTGAGGCAAACCCCTTTTAATTCTTGTTACTACTAAGAAGATCTAGTAATATACATGAAAACGACTTTTTAGTTTTAAAAACAAACGGACAGAGTTTCCCCTGTTTTTCAGAAAATCCACATAAACCTGCAAAGAAATTTCACTTCTAATTCCAACACATCTCAATTCTACCAATTCGGACCTCCGGTCCTTTTTAAATCAAATCCAACACAACTCAATTATTTCGTGTAAATCATAAAATAAGCATAATCATAAAAGTAAAAATGATCATCATAAACTGGAAATCTCTTCTTCTTGATTCAACACATACTTACAAATATACATGCCTACAACTATTATGCATAAAGTAAAGAGTGCTATTAGCACATTTACATGTACAAAATTTATCTTCGGATTCGGCCCACTACTCGGCGATAGGAGAATCAGCAGCTTGCGTTCCGAGACCTGCACCTGGGAAAGGGGTTTAAAACATAAAACATAAAACGAGTGAGCTAAAGAAGCTCAGTGAGTGTAAATGAGAATTCAATTACTAGAATATTATACAAAGATAGCAATTTCTAAAGTACATACAGAAATTATGCTTCTAAAACAGATGTAAAATTATAAAATGGTTTCTAATATCATATGCTAATGAAATCTTGCCGAGCGGGTTTTATCTACATCTTTGGAAAACTATATTCAAAATCTGTATAACATAATAACTACTGTGTGCATATAAATGCATAAATGCTATCGGTAAATCGAAAACTAGTAAAATCCTCGCTCGGCCATTTTCTTTTTAAATTGTACCAATGGTAACCCTAAAGCTCTATACCCACGCAGCGACTCAACTAGCACCGCATACGTGAGTAGGTCATCACGGGGCACCTCAACTAGCAGCACCCACAGTGACATCTCAAGACATCTCACTGGCTACGCAGCGGAATCCTACATCGCATGCATATAGCGAGACAATATCCCGTACACATAGAGCGACTCACATGACTCGACATCCTGACTTTCCGGAGTTAGTTACACACCCCCAAGACCTGCCCATGTGCATGGGATATACCGGCCGGGTCTAATACAATCATCACCACTATAATCTGAGGGTACCAATGGCCTTAAAACAAATGCATAAATTTTAAAACTGTTTCACAAATCTATCATGTAAAAGCATGTCTATGAATAAATCAAGATCATAAATCATGTTTATGCATCGAAAGCTCATAAAACATACATAGTCCTTGTGCGAAAACATAATAACCGAAAAGTAAAAGAAATGGCAGATTTCCACTCACAACCGCTCCGTGCTCAATTTCGCTCCCGATTCTTGCTCCAGTTAACGCTCTCGGTTATCCTCACCTACGCGCCATAAATGACATTTAGAACCAAATCGAACACTAGAATCTCATTTAACTACTAAATGTCCTAATCGGCATACAAAGCCCGGAGGTAAACTACTTCCCGATTTTAGTTACGGGGCCATAATCGAAACTAACTCACCATCCGGCGCCCTGAAAATTATTGAACACCTTATCATTTGATTGGACATACTTGCCCTTCACCTTTCCAACATGGACAATTATGTCCCATTTTCTTCATTTTTGGGTTTTTCATCAACCATATACATTCCATTCACAAAATGCATCATTTACACACAACAATTCAATCAAAACACCATTCAATTCCTAACTTCCCTAAAGTGGCAGAATTTCACCCTAGGTTCCAACACATTCCTTTTCTCAATTTCTTGTTCCAATTACAACAAAATCATGCCAATTTCATTCTAAAGCCCTAATTACAATCAATTGAAATCTCTACAACAAAATCACCAAAAACCCTAATTCTCACCTTGCCAATTTCTTCAAATTGATGACTCCTTCAAGCTCCAAACTAGAATTTAACTCAATCTAAGCCAAGAATACACATAAGAACATCAATTAACACATTCTTGAATTCTCACTTATCAAACTTATAAAAGATGCTTTTCTTACCTCTTTTTCTTGAATTTCCACTAACAGAGACTTCAATTGAGCTTAGGGATTGGTTTGTAACCTTAATTTGGCTTGATTACACATGAAAAATCATGAAAAAAAAACTTGAATAGTCATTGTAGCAACACCCCCTTTGAAGCTCGAATTTCTCTCTTTTTTTTTGGCTAAGTGTTGGTTTGATCTCTCTTCAAATTTCTACACACTTCTAACATATATATAGTGCTCCCTCAATTTATCATTTTGCCCTTCAACTTACTTAAAACTTCTAATTTGCCATTAGTTAAAAACTAATTATGTAATTAGTTCATTTGTAACTATTTAGTTAGAATAGTTCAAAGAACTAACTAGAACTTCCAACTTGGCAATCCATGAGATTTCTTCTAATTGGTCAATTCTCTAATATATGGATTATGTTTCTCAACAAAGGCTTGTTCCATTCATAATCCTTAAATGGAAATTCAGATAGTAAATTAAAATTTTCTTTTCCAAGCCAATAGAGAAAAATTCTAAAAATATTCTAGGGTCGTCCGGCGCACCGATCAAGTGTGAAATTACCAAATTAAGTCTGATATCTCTCACGTGCACTATAAAGAAAATATTTCTAATAGGGTTAAAATCGAGTAACCCTACGGTGTCTTATTTGTTCTATACCGAAATCTAGGCGCCAATACTACTAATAGGGATTGGATATTACATAGTGCTCCCTCAATTGATCATTTTGCCCTTTAACTTACTTAAAATTACTAATTTGCCATTAATTAAAAACTAATTATATAATTAGTTCATTTGTAACTATATAGTTAGAATAGTCCAAAGAACTAACTAGAATTTCCAACTTGGCCATCCATGATATTTCTTCTAATTGGTCCATTCCTTAATATATGGATTATATTTCTCAATAAAGGCTTGTTCCATATATCACCTTTAAATGAAAATTCATGTAGTAAATTAGGATTTCCTTTTCTAAGCCAATAGAGAAAAATTCCAAAAATATTCTAGGGTTGTCCGGCTCTCTGATCGAGTGTGAAATTACCAAATTGGGTCTAATATCTCTCACGTGCACCATAACAAAAATATGTCTAATAGGGTTAAAACCGGATAGCCCTACGGTGCCTTATTTGCTCTAAATTGAAATCTAGATGCCAATACTACTAATAGGGATTGGATATTATAGTCCCCAATATCAAAAAATAAAGAAGTGAAAGTAAGAGACTTCCTTTTTCAAATTTCCCTGCAGTGCTAACTTTCCGTCGTGAGAGCAATGATCTGGCGCTGACACGATAATCATCCATTGCTGCAGTGCTGAAGGCTCGTTGTTGGGTGTTTACTAGAATTCCTTCTGGTGCGCTAGGGTGTGTATCGTAGGGGCAGTGTTGACTCAAATTTTCTATCGCTGCTGTGCTGCATTCTGTCGTTGAAGCGCTGTACTTCTTGGGGGTTTTTTTTTTTGTAGGAGTTGAAAATAATAATAATAATAATAATCATAATAATACTTACCTTGGGTTACCTCCCAAGTAGGGCTTGATTTAACATCTTCGACTTGGTGGGGCTTTTTATTCTTTTATGGTAGGTCGAAGATGCTGGTGGAAGCATTTTTGTAAGTGATCTTGTTGGTTTCCTTCTTTTTTGGCTTCCATATTTTTTCAATTAAATCTCGGGCAATATCTTTTACTGCATTCTCATTGTGTCTCTCTGAAAAGACTTTGATCTTAGACCGAGAAAGTGGCTTTTTCTTTCCTTTCTCTTTGCTTACTTAATTAAGGTGCTGCTATTTCTTCTTCTTTCTTGCCTTCCTATACTTCAATGCTTTTTTTCAGATGTGAGGATCCAATGTCTCCATATCTTTAATTTGCTTGACACTTGAGTGCAACTCATTAATGCAAAAACAATCTTCACTTTCAGTTGGTAATTTGATTTCCTCGAATACCTTAAAAGTGACTGTGTCCTTATATACCCTCATGGTCAACACCCCTTTTTGCACATCAATGACTGTTCTTCCAGTGGCTAGGAAGGGTCTTTCAAGGATCATAAGGATCTCCTTATCTTCTTCTATATCTAGAACAATGAAATCGACAAGGAAGATGAATTTATCAACTTTAACCAGTATATCTTCAATTAATCCATTGGGATAGGTGAGAGAACGATCTGCTAGCTGAAGTGTGATATTTGTTAGTTTGGCTTCTCTTAGTCCTAATCCTTTCTTGCTTTCCTATACTTTAATGCCTTTTTCGGATGTGAGGATCCAATGTCTCCATATCTTTAATTTGCTTGACACTTGGGTGCAACTCATTAATGCAAAAATAATCTTCACTTTCAGTTGGTAATTTGATTTCCTTGAATACCTTAAAAGTGACTGTGTCCTTTTATACCCTCATGGTCAACACCTTGTTTTGTACATCAATAATTGTTCTTCCAGTGGCTAGGAAGGGTCTTCCAAGGATCATAGGGATCTCCTTATCTTCTTTTATGTCTAGAACAATGAAATCGACAAGGAAGATGAATTTATCAACTTTAACCAGTATATCTTCAATTAATCCTTTGGGATAGGTGAGAGAACGATCTGCTAGTTGAAGTGTGATATTTATTAGTTTGGCTTCTCTTAGTCCTAATCTTTTATACACGGATAATGGCATAAGATTGATGTTAGCTCCTAGATCACAAAGTGCATTCCCAAAATTATAATTTTCAATTGAGCATGGTATGGTAAAGCTCCCAAGATCTTTGAGCTTTGGAGGGAGCTTCTTGAGAAGAATGGCACTATACTTTTCTATTAAGGCCATAGTCTTGAAGTCATATATTCTTCTTTTCTTTGATAAGATGTCCTTCATGAATCTTACATAGCTCGACATTTGTTCCAATGCATCTATAAAAGGAAGATTAATATGTAATTTCTTAAAAACACCAAGAAATTTAAAAAACTGCTTATCTAGTTTTTTCTTTTGCAGCCTCTGAGGAAATAGAGTGGTGAAGTGAATGACTATGTAGGTTGCTTCTGCGGATTGCTATTGGTATCTTCTGTATTTTCACTTTTCTATTCTTGTACTTGAATACCAGTTTCTATGCTTTTCTGCATTTCAACATTTTTCTCTTGACTTCTTAGTTGCTGTAATCTCTGAGAAAATAGTATAGGTGGTCTATATGGTTGCACATCTCCTTGTTAGACCACTGTTTCTTTTTCTTTCTCCTTTATCTCAAAAAGCTGTGGTTGAGGTGTGTTGTTGATAGGGGTGTAAAAACACTAGTATAATTTATACCCAACTTTTGTATTTTATTCTAAATCATAAATATTTGACTATTTAATTGTACTTTTTGATCATAAATAGATGCACGATGGAAAATATGACGCATAGGAACAGACGGAAGGCCAATCAGATGTCAAACAAAGAAGTTATGCTACAAATACGAAAGTAGCATAGGAGGTGGTTGGGCGCCCATGACTGAGAGCCACGACGCCCAAGTCAGTAGCTGAGCGCCGTAGCTTCCACAACCCAGCACCCGGCACTCGAGGCGGTGAATAGTGTTTGAAAATAGTATTTGATACAGTAACCAATGTATAGTATTTTTGCTACCGTAAATCATGAACAGTATTTTAAAGACAAAAACCCTAAAAGAGAAGGAGGAAAAGAGAAGGGAAAAAGAGAGAAAAGAGGCAAAAACTTAGAGAGAGAATTCATAACACAAGATCAAAGATCAAAACCAAAGATTGAAGAACCAAGATTAAGATTCAAGCTTCAAGTCAGATTGAGGGAGAAGCACATCAAAGAGTCATTTTGATTAGATTTTCTTCTCTTTCTTTATCATTAAGTTCTTTTTCTTATTGATCTTTATGAATTAGTTTGATACTTTTGGTTTTGTGATGAGTTAATTTGTATTCTAGGGTTAGACTATGTAAACCTAGTAAGTAGTTGGATTTCATTGATTCTTAGTTTATGAACTTAATTGTTATAATTGATTCATTCTATCTTGTGTTTAATGCTTTCATTATACCTGATCAATACTTTGAATGATTGAGGAACCATGATGAACTCATCGGAGGGATTCATGTGTTTAGCCTAGGGTAGTTTGATGCATGATCATAGGGTAACAACTATGAGTTCCATCTAGGATAGACATATACCTAGGTGGCATGTATGGTATAATTTAGACTTAATCTTAATGAATTACATTCTGATTTGATTACCATAGACATATAGGTGATTGTTAGAATACGTAATATAGTCACTTGACCATCGACAGAGGCTTGTGATGAGATTAGTGTCTAAGCCAATCAATTGATATTAAGGGATTAACTAAGTGGTTAATGAATCCAATGAAATATTAGGGGACGAGTCAAAACCCTAGATTATCTTTATTTGTGAATTCTACTATTTTCTTTTCTTTAGTTAATTGAGAGAACTAGATTAGTTACATAAATTTCAATTTTTGGTTTTTTGAATAAAAGTTAAATAGGTATAATTTTAATACTTGATTTATAGAATTAGATTGCATAGCCCCTGTGGGATCGATATCTGGACTTAAAATGCTATATTACTTGATACGATAGCGTGCACTTGCGCTTAGCTACTATAGCACACCAATCAGTTGTCATGTAAGATTTTACCACTTCTTAGGGAGATGGCTTGTCACTGCTCTATATTTCCTTTTGGATTGACTTTGGTGTTGCTTGCTAGGGTTCCTTGAGGGCGATTGCTCATTGCTGCAACAAGTTGTCCTACTTGATTCTCTAAGGCTCTAAATGAAGCTGCTTGACTTTGAAAGAGTGCATCTGTTTTCTTTAAATTTCATTCAAGTCCCTATAAATAATAATAATGCACATAAATAACTATTTATTCTCATAAAATAATAAAATATCAAAATAAAAACATGAGAAAATATATGACAAATATACCTTTATCACTCTTAAAATTTTATAAGGGATAAAGACAAATTTACCATAATATTTTGGACTAATTAACAACTTTATCCTGGTTAGATCTAAAATATCCAATTTTTCCATAATCCGTTACTTTTAGACATATGTCATTATCTAATTGATTTATTTTTTTAAAATAATTTGTAAATAAATTAAATTATTCCAAAAATATTGAAAATAAAAAACTGGCATTGTCACCGAAAATGGCAGGGGGCCAGCTACCGCCATGGTTTTTCGGCAATAAGCCAATAACAAAAAATTATCAAATTTACATAATTAGACCTTATTTTTCTTGATCTACATAGTGGTGGGATCATTTTTAGCAAAAAAAAAAAACCAAAAAATGGTAAAACAATGGTGGAGAGTGGCGGCCACCACTGGTTACCATTAAACGGTGAGGCGGTGACTTACACTGCCTTCACAGATGAATAGATCGACCGCTGATCTATATATCCGTATAATCCTTTCGTTTTATATATATATATCTTATAAGAGCAGTGATATGATTATGACCGTCAAATTTCTATATGCTCGATTGTGAACTTATCTCTAAATTCGTATTTTCATAAACAACATCCACAAACTCTTTTATGATATTGTTTAACTCTAAAATAAAATCTCAGAGCATCAGGATATACAACTCACCCATATAAGCTGACAAATCCCATGTCTAATCACAACGGACTCTATAAGCATCAAACTATATACAGGGACACCCAATGGTCAGACCATGAAAGGTCTCTGACATGCGTGGAACTAAAGTATAATGGATCACTCACAAGCCCACAATAGTACTCAAGTTAAAGGATCACGAATACTACTCAACTCAAGAAGACCCTCCATTGACGGCTTCATGGGATACTATTAAAGGTCATCGTGAGTCTGTTTAGTAACCAGTCTTTACTAAATACCACTATACCCATACAGACTTCTGCTAAACCTATGATCTTCTAAGACTAACCATCTGGACAATCCAAATATGAACATACACTAATCCAAAAGGAATACCAATTGACTCGTATCGGTAACCATGGATCAGGAATAATATTTTCGAGAACATATTATATAATAACATTTTTTAATACCATTTGTAACACTTTACAACTACGTTATACTATAATATTCTCATGCTTTTATCCCTATTTCAGATAAGGTTCTAACTATTTAGAATTGTCAACTCTTATTGTTGACCTAAATTCTTTTAGATCAGATCTAAATACAATGTCTGAAAAGTTACAAGTTTCTTACCATATAAATAATAATAATTAACAAATAAAAGAAATATTTATTGTATAATTATTAAATAAATAAACATTCATACAACAATTTGAATGACATGTAAGCACTATTTCCAACTTCGTATCATAACAAATCATAGATAAAGACAACGAAGTATCGAAATTCACCCATTGCGGTGTGATTCATTGGATTACATACATCACTATATAATAATTCTAATAAATCATTGGTACGGTGTTAACACCAGTAAAAGGAGATTTAGTCATCTTCCCTTGAATACAATATTCATAAACTGGATAAGATCCTATGGTCAGATCAGGTATCCGACCATCCTTAATCATACGGGATAGGTGTCTCACATCTATATGACATAATCTCATATGCCACAGTTCAGTCTCATTCAAAGTTTTCGAGCCACTACTAGTATTAGCCTATATATTCATGACATTTTTTGTTGTATCTAATATATATAATGGTTATTTACTACCTGACATTCAGCTAACAAAACATTATCCATATCATATAAACATAAGAAATGGTTCTGAATATATATATATATAATGTCCTTCACTGTCTAACACAAAAAGGAATATAATCTGCTGAATAATGTTCAGTACAAAATAGCATTTATATAGCACAATAGTTCTATTACAAGGGAGAGGTAAATAAAAATATCTTATAGCTTCAACCTATAGGAAATCTCTATTTCCAACACAACGTTGCACTTCTCAAAGTTGCATTAATTTAACATCCCTCAGACCCTGCAATACATTACAAATGTTAGAAAGATAAGTGGTATCTAATACCCAGTCGAAACTAGCATCAAATACTAAAGAAATGTCAATGATAGCCAAGTATATACCTGAGGGGGTCTTCTTAATAGTGGTAAGGTACTTTGGGTATTTATGCTTCCAGTGCCCGTCCCCATCGCAATAGAAACACTTTCCTTCACTTTTAAATCATCATCCAACCATTTTTTATATGTCTCTCTCTTCTATAAAGAGGCACCATAAAAAAACACCTTAGGGTAATATCTGATTAACCATAAACCTTAACTTTTTAGAATCCAGAACTATTCTGAGATTCAAAAGCTTGTCAACATAATTCACGACACCCTTAAGTTAGTATGCATCAAGTATGCATACGAATGGGTTGCTTGTAGCCATTTTATCTTCACAAGACAAAAGGAAAGAGATGTTAGCGAAATATTTCAATCGTTATTATACAACGCTTTAGATCATAGGTGTAACATTTATACATTTTTTAATCTAAAAATTCTCTCTCATTGGCATTTTACTTTAGCCTTACAAATGGAAAAAATGAAAGTTTAAATATTTTAAAATATACAGTGAGAAGTGGACAATATTGGCATTTTACTCCAACCTTACAATTTAGCGATATTGGCCTTTGTTAACCCAAAAGGTAGATAACTTTTGTCAATTGCATCTCATGCAATTCTTATCATTGATCCTAAATATACCTTATTCTCACACTTTAGTGACATTGGGTAGTGTATTCTATATTAACTTGTCAAAGATTAAATATAAGTTACTGATACTACCCCTACCCTTTAGCAATATTGGGCAATATATTCGTTTATATTTGCCTCATCTCATGTTTAATCGGCATAGTCTAAATCACATCGATCAATCCCTCATACTTTAATGATATTAGGAAAAATCAAAGTGACCAGTCTAACACTGTATTAATAAGACGAGCCATTGTAAAACATTATCTCATTATGAAATTCTATTCAATCTGATTATGAGAGATCTTGAACACTTATCCCCATCTTATAAGGATGTGATTCTCAATCACTCATTTATTTTGTGCAAGCATAATTATCCTCCATCAGTAGGGCTCCCATTGTGGTTAATAGCACAAATAAATGGTCATAATTCATAATGCAATCAAATAAATGCCACATGTAATTTTTAAATAGTTTTAAAAAATTAGAGTGAATAGTATCAGTGCTACGACATTAAAGGAAGGGCCCCTAGTGCCATGACACCAAGCACTAAGTGCTACAACGCTAAGGACTAGAATTTCCTAGCGCTGTGGCACACATCATTTAGTGCTGTAGCACTGAGGATTGGAACCCTTAGTGCCGCAATGCGAAATACTAGTATTGCAGCATCCTAATTGATTGTAACCTAGTTTAGCACTTTCAACACTCAAAATACATCACCCACAGCCCTGGGACATCCCAAATAATGCAACAAACATTCCACTTATCCCATACAGCACACAAACATGCTCTGATACCAATTAAAAGTGTGCTATTTTTACGGGTACCTGAATATGCCATGTGTTCATCAAATTATAATATACATGTCATACAAACATATAACACAATAGAATTTTAAATCTAATTTCTTAATTCCATAACATATTGAATTTAAGGCTTCATTATAATAATGAGATTAGGAATTACCTTTGAAGCTTTTGAAAATTTTTCAAACTTAGGTGGGCTTGGATCTTTAAAATGGCTGCTCCAATTTTTTTAGTGATAATGTTTAACTCTCAAACACTTTTTTTGGTTAACTATTTAACCACTTTGAATTTATTTCAAGGAAAAATTAGAATTGGTGTTTTTAGAACCGACAAGTCTTGCAAAACAAAAAAAAATAATTCACTCTTTCCTTATAAAATGATCGACCAAGAATGAAAGAAAAAGAAGAAGAAGTTCACTTTTTGATTTCAACACTCTTCACTCTTTCTTCTCTCTCTAATTTTTCGAGCCAAATAAACTCTTTACAAATGAAAAACACATTTTATTTTATTCCTTCTCAAATTGTCAACTTGTGGCCTTGCCAAGCAATACCATCTCATGCCCCTTTGTTTAATCATTTGTTGACAAATTAACATAAAATAAAACAAAAATAATTAAGGTTTATTTTATGGATCTTGCTTGTCATACAAGCAAATGCAATTTTGTTAACACAAAGTCAAACAATCAAGGGTCTAAATTGTGCCACTTATTATCATCACGTTGGTTAACAAATTTTGTCAACTAATTAAATTATATACTTAACACTTAAGTCAGGATAAGTGTGCATCCTGAGGGATCCTAAAATAAATATCCAGTTTGCTAAAATTTTATGAATAGAACTGTTCAGTCCAGTCTGTTGCCCCAATGCGCAACGAGTACACTTTATATTATGAGACTTCTAAGTTTACGCTTGGTTTTTCATATGGAACTCTTCCATAAGTCTGTGAAAAATATCCTCCACAGATATTACAAAGCGGTGCATTAAACTATATAAGTTGAGGCTATAACATATTTATATAATCCTTCTGTTGCCTATATCCTAGAAGAGCAGAGATATAGATCATTACTGTTAAATCTCTATTTGCTCACCCATGAACTTATCTCTATATTCGTACATCAATAAATGATATCCATAAATACCTTTCTATTTTATTTATTCTATGGAAAACTCTTTTTTGGGTTTACTGCTTATGGCCATAAACCTTTCTAAAATACAATCTCAGAGCATCAGAATACACAACTGATAGGGACATAAAAGCACTAGTGGGATTTGTACCTAACTTTTGTATTTTGCTCCAAAACATAAGTATTTAACTATTTAATTGTGTTTTCAGACTATAAATAGATGCACGATGGAAAATGGGATGCATAGGTGATAGGGGCATAAAAGCACTAGTAGGATTTGTACTTAACTTTAGTATTTTACTCCAAATCATAAGTATTTGACTATTTAATTGTGTTTTCTGCTCATAAACAGATGTACGATGGAAAATGTGATGCATAGGAACAAACGGGAGGCAAATCGAACGTCAAACGAAGAAGTTACACTCACAATATGAATGTAGCATAGCAATAGGTGGCTGGGCGCCGCGGCGCCCAAATCTGAGCGCCGCAGCGCCCATAACAATGTGTGAGTGCCGCAGCGCTCAGCACCCAGCGCCATGAACAGTTTTTGATACGATAGCGTACACTTGTGCTTAGCTACTATAGCACACTAATCAAGTTTTTGGCGTCGTTAACAAAAACTTGGTGTCTAATTTAATGACCTAGCGCAAGTGCACGCTTTTTGTATCAAGTAATATAGAACTAAGTTCAGATTATCGATCCCATAGAGACTATTATTTCTATTTTCTTCAATCGAATACTAAAATTACTCTACTTTACCTTCATCCAGACTAGCTTTAAGGATGGAGTTTAACTAACTAAATTATTGCTATCAAATTGAACCTAATTAAAATATTGCAAATACTTAAAGATAGAATTCACTAAATTGATAAGTAATCTAGGGTATCGACGCATCCCCTAGTAGTTCATTGAACCATTTAACCCCTTAGTTATTTTTCTTTTTATCAATTGATTGGCTAGACACTGATTTCATCATAAGCTTCTGTCGACAGTCGAATGATAATATCACACCCTAACAATTACCTATATGCCTATAGTAATCCAAATAAGATGCAACTCATTAAGATTAAGTCTAATCAAACTATACATGCCACCTAATTATATGTCTATCCTAGATGGAACTCATAGATGTTACCCTATGATCATGTATCAATCTACCATACGCTAAACACATGATTCCTTTCGTCAAAGTTATCATGGTTCCTAAACAATCAAAATAGTGATAAAGTATAATGAAAACATTAAGCATAGATAGATCGAATCAATTAAAGAATAAAAGTTCATAACTAAGAGATTAAAAGAATCAATTACATACTAGGTTCAATAACGTCTAACCCTAGATCAAAAGAAATTAGCTCATGTTCAAAACAAGAATATCAAAGCAAAAGTATGAAAATATAATGAACGAAATCATCTCTTAAAAGTAAGGAATAAAACAAAACAAGTGATCCCCTGAGTTGTTCTTCTTCCTCTTGTGTTGGTTGCTCAAGAGTTGATTCCCCAATCTTCAATCTTCAATAACGTCACCTTGATTTCTAGGCTTGAATGTGTGTTTGTTGCTTGTGTTATTCTCCTTGCTAAGTCTCTCTATTTTTGCCTCAAAAGAGTGTTTTTGTTGCTATGAGAAACCCTAGGCACGAAGAGCTTCGAATCCCCCCCACTCAATAGGCGAGTTTAGAAGGGTATTTAAACATCCGTATGGGCGCCGCGGCGCTGTGGGCTCAGCGCCGCGGTGCTGGGCACGAGTACAGGTTTGTTAAGACATCGATGAGCGCCGCGGCACTGGGTGCTGAGCGCTGCGGACTCACAAGCTGTTCTGGGCGCTGCGGCGTCCAGATCTGGGCGCCGCGGCGTCCAGCCACCTGTTGCTACACTACATTCGTATTTTGAGTGTAACTTCTTCGTTTGACATCCGTTTGCCTCCCGTTTGTTCCTATGCATCAAATTTTCCATCGTGCATCTGTTTATGATCAGAAAACACACTTAAATAGTCAAATACTTATGATTTGGAGCAAAATACGAAAGTTAAGTACAAATCCTACTAGTGCTTTTATGCCCCTATCAAATACCCCCAAACTTAAAACTTTGCTTGTCCTCGAGCAAAATGAAGAAAAACATTCACAATTTATTCATGAATCAAAAAAGTAAAAATTAAAAAATTATAAACAAGCTCAGGTTGATTAGATGATCAATATCGTTGTCTCAAAAGCTGCGAAAAATGGCACAAGGCTCTTTAGAAATCAATAAACAACTTTCAACAATCCTCATACCATTGATCAAGTACTTCATTCTTCCTTATTAATGATCACTTGTGTGTGTGTGTGTAATAAGCAAGTAATTAGCTAAATAGAACATAGATTTACTCAATACTTAAGAAAGTACATAAAGATGATATCTCGGCATAGTTTTAATTATAACACTACCATAAGCTTGCTTTTCATACTACTCTCCACTAATGTAGAAATACACATGTCTAGGGATCTATTTAGGACTTTATTAACTTGTAATGTAAGGCTAAGGTAAAGCTGGGTTATAAAGATATATATAAAGTGCAAATCACACCATTAACACTTAGACTTTACTCAAAAACCTCTTGATTTCTTCTCCTCCTTGATTATTCATCTCTTTCCCAAAACTTATGCTATTCCCATTTTTCTTTTAATCCCTTTTATAAAGAATTTATTCTTTTTTTTAAGCTGGGGATATTATGCATTTAAACATTTCTTTTTTTTTTTGTTTTTTTTGTACCCCCAAACTTAAGAATGATATGTACATTCAAGACTTATTACTTTTCATTGCAGTACCCTTCTTTCATACATCCACAACCTTCTTCATTTTAAGAATATTTCTAAGTAAACTCAAGATTTATGGTGCTACCGGTAGATTTTAGGGTAAGTAAACTCAAAGGCTTTAAGTTTGTAATGTGGTTAAATAGAAAAAATGGTTAATTAGGCTCAAACGGGGCGACTAGGGATAAATATACATATAAGGTAGGCTCAAAAAGGCTCAAACGGTCCAAATATGGCCTAATGTCATTTCCCTAAGCATGTGAATTCTAGGATTTCGCCTCAAGTAGTAAAAGCAAGTTCTAAAGTATTGGTCTTCAAGACTGTGGTGTACTACTTAAGCATGAATAAGTCTATGCAAAAAATTTAACTAATACATGCTTATTTTAATGTGCTTAAGAATAAATAATCAAAAATAAGCTTGAATTCAATCCAAGAATCATGATATAAGAGTTATCTCAAGCATCTATTATTTCCTAAAGGCTTGTGAAAATATATTTAGCCAATATTTTATTCCTTATCATGGACTAATGATCATCATCGCAACTAAAACTCAACAACCTAAAAAAAATTTACTTCACAAGACAACCAACCAATATAAGCAGCAAAATAAATACAAGAAAGTGTGTTTCCCATCCCCAAACTTAAATTAGATATTTTCCTCAATGTCTAAAAATAAATTTAAAAGTAAGAGAAACTCCCCTGGTAACTGAAGTTGAAGCAGTGCAGCGTTGTGTTCTGTTGAATGTAAATGCGGTTCTCTTTGCTTCCAACGCTTGAACTTGCTCATGCTGCTTCATTGAATGCTTGAATTGTTGATTTATTCCTACAAAAAAAATAGACGAACATAACTAAAACTAAAAATAAGCTAATAAAAATACAATTTTACTTGGGTTGCCTCCCAATAAGCGCTTGATTTAACGTCGTCGGCTTGATGGGGCTCTTTCTACTTTTTATGGAGGATAATCGTTAATAGTAGAAGCATCTTTGTATGGAAGCTTGCTGGGCTTCCGCTCATTTGGCTTTCACATTCTTGCACTTAGACCTTGGGCAGCAACTTGTTCTTCTTTCTTATGCTTATCTGGAAAGACTTGAATCCTAGATCGGTGAAGTGCTTCTCTTGTGGCATTTTCTTCTATCCTCTCATCAAACTGCTGCTTCTTCTTCTTCTTCTTCTTCTTCTTTCTTCTCCTTCTATGCCTTAACACATTATTTTTAATGTGAGGGTTTAATATCTCCATGTCTTTGAGTTCTTTAGTATTTAGGTGTACCACATCAATGTTACAACAGTCTTCACATTCAGCTGGCAACTTAATTTCCTTGAAGACTTTAAATGTTGCAGTGTCATCTTGTATCCTCATGGTCATCTATCCTTTTTTAACATCAATGATCGTATGTCATGTAGCTAAAAAGGGTCTTCCAATGATGATAGCGATCTCTTTATCTTCTTCCATGTCTAGAACAATAAAATCGGCGGGAAAGATGAATTTATCCATATTTACTAGCACGTCTTCAATAATTCCCTTCGGGTAGGCGAGATAGCGATCAGCAAGTTGAAGTGTGATATTGATTGGTTTTACTTCTCTTAAACCTAGCTTGTTATAGACAAAAAGGGGTATGAGATTAATGCTCGCTCCTAGATCGCATAGGGCTTTACCCAGATCATGATTGCCAATAGAGCACGGTATGGTAAATCTCCCGGGATCTTTGAGCTTAAGAGGTAGCTTTTTCTGAAGAATAGCGCTACACTCTTCTGTCAATACCACTGTCTCATAATCCTCCAGTTTCTTCTTCTTGGCAAGAATGTTCTTCATGAACTTGACATAACTAGGCATTTGTTCAAGCGCATCTGCAAAAGGGAGATTAATATGTAATTTCTTAAAAACATCAAGAATTTTAGAGAATTGCTTATCTAATCTCTTATTTTACAGCCTCTGTGGAAATGGTAGAGGAGGTGTGAATGACTGCCAGGGCTATTTCTGTACATTTTCTGCACTTGTATACTGTTCATCTTTCTTTTCTACACTTTCAGGAATTTCTTGTTGCAATTTTTAAGTTTCAGCACTTGTTTTGCACCTCTGTAACCTTTAAAGAAAAGGAATAGGTGGTCTATATGGTTGCACATTTTCTTGTTAATCAACCTTCTCATTTTCCTTCATCTTTGGAAGTGATGTTGATAGTGTGTCATTATGTAAGATCTTACCACTTCGTAAGTTGACGGCTTGGCATTGCTCTACACTTCCTCTTGGATTAGCTTAAGTGTTGCTTGGTAAAGTCCCTTGAGGTCGATTATTTAGTGCTGCAGCAAGTTGCCCCATTTGAGTCTCTAGATTTTTAAAGATGCAGAATGGTTTTGTAGAATAGCATCATTCGACTTCATGTACTGTATAAACATATCTTTCAAGAATGCTTTCCTTTTTGTGGGGGATGAAATCCGGGTGGGTTTGGTTTAAGTTGCTGGCCTTGGTTGCCACTCCAAGAAAAATTTGGATGATTTCTCCACCCCGGATTATAGTAATTTGAATAAAGACTATTCTGCTGTCTATTATAGTTCCCCACATAGTTTGCTGACTCTATGCATTGTCCATTCAAATAATTATTGCCACAGAAGTCACAAGTCGCAATCTAGGTCTTGATAGCATTTATAGAATCAAACCTCTTGGTTAATATGTTGATCTGCACAGCCAATGCATTAAATGCATCAATCTCATGAACTCTAGCAACCTTCCTTGGTGTGACTTTTTCAGCAGGCCATAGATAGCTATTAGATGCCATCTCTTCTAATAACTCATATGCTTCATCTGTGGACTTGTTCATCAGAGCTCCTCCAGCAGCGGCATCGATAATTGTCCTTAAATGACCCACTAGCCCATTGTAGAACGTCTGGACTAATAACCATTTCGGAACTCCATGATGGGGACACTTCCTCAACATGTCCTTGAACCGTTCCCATGCTTCGTATAATGACTCGCCTTCAATCTGCACAAATGAAGTGATGTCATTCCTCATCTTAAATGTCTTTGCTGGTGGGAAAAACTTCGCTAAAAACTTCTGTGCTAGGTCATCCCACGTCTATATCGAGCCTGATGGTAATGACATCAAACAGCTCTTGGCCTTATCCCTTAATGAGAAAGGGAATAATCACAACCTGATAGCATCATCTGAAACCCCATTGAACTTGAATGTGTCAAAAATCTTCAAGAAATTCACAATGTGCATGTTGGGATCATCATTGGGAGCTCCATTGAATTACACCGACTCCTTAAGCATCTAAATAGTACTAGGCTTAATTTCAAAGTTGTTTGCATTAACAGTAGGGCGCCGAATACTAGACTGAATGCCTTCAGTTGTAGGAACAACATAATCCCTCAACGATCTCTGCTAATTCATAGGCTCAAACACTGGATTATCGATGTTGTCGTGCTTCTCTGCCATTTTTCTGTTTTGACGTTGCTCTCTACGAAGTTTCCAGAATGTTCTTGCAATCTCAGGATCAAAAGATGTTGAATCTTCACTCTTGGTTCTTCGCATGAACTGTCAAAACACAAACAAACAAACAAACAAAAATGCAATTATTAACTAGAGCGAAAAAGAAAAAGAAATACTAATGAAACTAAAATAAAATCTGAAGTAAAAATAAAATAGTATGGTGCTAGTATCGATCTAAGATTAGATAAAATAGTCCCCGGCAACGGCGCCAAAAACTTGGTGTCTAATTTAATGACCTAGCGCAAGTGCACGCTTTTTGTATCAAGTAATATAGAACTAAGTCTAGATTCTCGATCCCATAGAGACTATTGTTTCTATTTTCTTCAATCGAATACTAAAATTACTCTACTTTACCTTTATCCAGACTAGCTTCAAGGATGGAGTTTAACTAACTAAATTATTGCTATCAAATTGAAACTAATTAAAATATTACAAATACTTAAAGATAGAATTCACTAAATTGATAAGTAATCTAGGGTATCGACGCATCCCCTAGTAGTTCACTGAACCCTTTAACCTCTTAGTTATTTTTCTTTTTATCAATTGATTGGCTAAACACTGATTTCATCATAAGCTTCTGCCGACAGTCGAATGATAATATCACACCCTAACAATTACCTATATCTCTATGGTAATCCGAATAAGATGCAACTCATTAAGATTAAGTCTAATCAAACCATACATGCCACCTAAGTATATGTCTATCCTAGATAGAACTCATAGATGTTACCCTATGATCATGCATCAATCTACCATACGCTAAACACATGATTCCTTTCGTCAAAGTTATCATGGTTCCTAAACAATCAAAATAGTGATCAAGTATAATAAAAGCATTAAGCATAGATAGATCGAATCAATTAAGGAATAAAAGTTCATAACTAAGAGATTAAAAGAATCAATTACATACTAGGTTCAATAATGTCTAACCCTAGATCAAAAGAAATTAGCTCATGTTCAAAACAAGAATATCAAAGCAAAATTATGAAAATATAATGAACAAAAGCATCTCTTAAAAGTAAGGAATAAAACAAAACAAGTAATCCCCTGAGTTGTTCTTCTTCCTCTTGTGTAGGTTGCTCAAGAGTTGATTCCCCAATCTTCAATCTTCAATAACTTCACCTTGATTTCTTGGCTTGAATATGTGTTTGTTGCTTGTGTTATTCTCCTTGCTAAGTCTCTCTATTTTTGCCTCAAAAGAGTGTTTTTGTTGCTATGAGAAACCCTAGGCACGAGGAGCTTCGAATCCCCCCCACTCAATAGGCGAGTTTAGAAGGGTATTTAAACATCCGCATGGGTGCCGTGGCGCTGGGTACGCGTACAGGTCTATCAAGACGTCGACGAGTGCTGCGGCACTGGGTGCTGAGCGCTGTGGTGCTCACCCGCTGTTCTGGGCGCTGCGGTGCTTAGATCTGGGCGCCACGGCGTCCAACCACCTGTTGCTGCGCTACATTCGTATTTTGAGTGTAACGTCTTCATTTGACGTCCGTTTTGCCTCCCGTTTATTCCTATGCGTCACATTTTCCATCATGCATTTGTTTATGATCAGAAAACACAATTAAATAGTCAAATATTATGATATGAGAAAAATACAAAAGTTAAGTACAAATCCTACTAGTACTTTTAAGCCCCTATCAATGGAACAAACGGGAAGCGAATCGGGTCAGAAACGAGAAAAATGCGCTCGAAAAATGAAAGAAGAGAAACAAGTGGCTGGGCGCCGCGGCACCCAGAACAGCGAGTGAGCACCGCGACACTCATCGAAGAATTGTGGATACCTGTACTCATGTCCAGCGCCGCAGCGCCCATGCAGGAGATTTAAATACTCCTCTTTAGTTGGGGATTGGAAGCTCCTCGTGCCTAGGGTTTCTCATAGCAACAAAAACACTCTTTTGAGAAAAAAAATAGAGACTCTTAACAAGGAGAATAACACAAGCAACAAACACACATTCAAGCTAAGAGATCAAGGTGAAGTTATTGAATATTGAAGATTGGGGAATCAATTCTCAAGCAATCAAGACAAGAGGAAGAAGAACAACTCAGGGCATCACTTGTTTTATTTTATTCCTTACTTTTAAAAGATGATTTCGTTCCTTATATTTTCATACTTTTACTTTGATATTCTTGTTTTGAACATGAGCTAATTTCTTTTGATCTAGGGTTAGACGTTATTGAACCTAGTATATAATTGATTCTTTTAATCTCTTAGCTATGAACTTTTATCCCTTAATTGATTCAATCAATTTATGCTTAATGCTTTCATTATACTTGATCATATTTTGATTGTTTAGGAACCATGATAAATTTGACGAAAGGAATCATGTGTTTAGCCTATGGTAGATTGATGCATGATCATAAGGTAACATCTATGAGTTCCATCTAGGATAGACATATACCTAGGTGGCATGTATGGTTTGATTAGACTTAATCTTAATGAGTTGTATCTTATTCGGATTACCATATACATATAGGTAATTGTTAGGGTGTGATATTATCATTCGACTGTCGACAGAAGCTTATGATGAAATCAGTGTCTAGCCAATCAATTAATAAAAAGAAAAATAACTAAGGGTTAAAGGGTTCAGTGAACTACTAGGGGATGCGTCGATACCCTAGGTTACCTATCAATTGAGTGAATTATATCCCTAAGTATTTGCAATATTTTAATTAGGTTCAGTGCAATAGCAATAATATAGTTAGTTAAACTCCATCCTTGAAGCTAGTCTGGATAAAGGTAAGATAGAGTAATTTTAGTATTCGATTGAAGAAAATAGAAACAATAGTCTCTGTGGGATCGATAATCTGGACTTAGTCCTATATTACTTGATACAAAAAGCGTGCACTTGCGCTAGGTCATTAAAATAGACATCAAGTTTTTGGCGCCGTTGCTGGGGAATATTTTATCTAATCTTAGATCGATACTAATACCATACTATTTTACTTTTACTTCAGATTTTATTTTTATTTCATTATTGTTATTGGTATTTTTCCATTCTAGTTAATAATTATATATATATATTTTTGACAGTTCATGCGAAGAACCAAGAGTGAAGATTCAACATCTTTTGATCCTGAGATTGAAAGAACATTCTAGAGACTTCGTAGAGAACAACATCAAAATAGAAACATGGCAGAGCATCACGACAATATCAACAATCCGGTGTTTGAGCCTATGAATCCGCAGAGATCATTGAGGGATTATGTTGTTCCTACAACAGAAGGCATTCAGTCTAGTATTCGGCGCACCACTATTAATGCAAACAACTTTGAAATCAAGCCAAGTACAATTCAGATGCTTAAAGAGTCTGTGCAATTCAGTGGAGCTCCCAATGATGATCCCAACATGCATATCGTAAACTTCTTGGAGATTTGCAATACATTCAAGTTCAATAGAGTTTCAGATAATGCCATCAGGTTGCGACTATTCCCTTTCTCATTGAGGATAAGGCCAAGAGCTGGTTGATGTCATTACCATTAGGATCTATATCAACATAGGATGACCTAGCACAGAAGTTCTTAAGAAAGTTTTTCCCACCAGCGAAGACAGCTAAGATGAGGAATGACATCACCTCATTTATGCAGATTGAAGGTGAGTTATTATACGAAGCATGGGAACGATTCAAGGACATGTTGAGGAAGTGTCCCCATCATGGAGTTCCAAAATGGTTATTAGTCCAGACGTTCTACAATGGGCTAGTGGGTCATTTAAGGACAATTATCGATGCCGCTGCGAGAGGAGCTCTGATGAATAAGTCCACAGATGAAGTATATGAGTTATTAGAAGAGATGGCATCTAATAGCTATCAATAGTCTGCTGAAAGAGTTACACCAAGAAAGGTTGCTGGAGTTCATGAGATTGATGCATTTAATGCATTGGCTGCGCAGATCAATATATTAACCAAGAGGTTTGATTCTATGAATGCTATCAAGACCCAGATTGCGACTTGTAACTTTTGTGGTGATAATCATTTGAATGGGCAATGCATGGAATCAGCAAACTATGTGGGGAACCATAATAGACAGCAGAATAATCTGCATTCAAATTACTATAATTCGGGGTAGAGAAATCATCCAAATTTTTTGTGGGGTAGAAACCAAGGCCAGTAACTTAAACCTAACCCACCCAGATTTCATCCCCCACAGGAAAAAAAAGCATCCTTGGAAGATATGTTTATGCAGTATATGAAGTCGAATGATGCTATTCTATAAAACCATTCTGTATCTTTGAAAACTCTAGAAACTCAAATGGGGCAACTTGCTACAGCACTAAATAATCGACCTTAGGGGACTTTACCAAGCAACACTGAGGCTAATCCTAGAGGGGATAAAGAGCAATGCAAAGCTGTTTCTTTGAGAATGGCAAGGAGTTCCAGTCAAACAATGCAAAAGTGAAGAAAAGTGCAGAATACAATGAAGAAAATAATGTAGAAGTGCAGAATTTACTGCAGAACATAATGAACAGCAGCAGAAAAATGCAAAAAGCAGTAAAGAGATGCAAAAAAATGATAATGCAGGAGTACAAACCAGTAAAGGTCAGCCGAAACTTGCAGTTCAACCTTCCCATCCACCTCCACCATTTCCTCAAAGGCTATAGAAACAGAAATTAGACAAGCAGTTTTTGAAATTTTTAGATGTCTTCAAGAAACTCCACATTAACATACCTTTTGCAGATGCTTTGGAACAAATGCCTAGTTATGTGAAGTTAATGAAGGACATCTTATCAAAGAAAAGGAGATTAACTGAATATGAGACCGTGGCACTTACCGAAGAATGTAGCGCAATATTATAAAAGAAATTGCCACCAAAATTAAAGGATCCAGATAGTTTCACCATACCAAGCACTATCGGGGAGAAATTCTTTGGCAGAGCATTATGTAATTTAGGCGCCAGCATCAACTTAATGTCATTATCCATTTACAAGAAGTTAGGTTTAGGGGAAGCTAAACCTACTAATGTCACCTTGTAATTGGCAGACCGTTCAATTACCTATCCAAGGGGCATTATTGAAGATGTTTTGGTAAAGGTTGACAAGTTCATCTTCTCAGTAGATTTCATAGTGTTGGATATGGAGGAGTATCATGAGGTACCCATCATACTAGGAAGACCATTCTTAGCAACAGGGGGAACCCTTATTGATGTACAAAAAGGAGAATTAACTATGAAGGTGCAAAATGAAGAAGTAACATTTAATGTGTTCAAAGCCATGCAAGGGCCAAGTGAGGAAGATGAATGTATGTGCATTGACGTCATTGACAGGGAAGTACAGGATATGTTCAACAAAAATACCATTGAAGATTCTCTAGAAGATGCAGTGGTAAATAGAGTTGAGGTAGAAAGAAGTGAAGTGCGAGAGTATCTCCAAGACCTAAGCCTTTCTCTGAGATTTGACAGATTTAGGAAGAGAGCTGAATCGTTAGATAGACCAGAAGGCTTGCAAACTCACATTAAGCCATCTATTGAAGAACTTTATAAACTAGAGTTAAAACCACTACCGAGTCACTTAAGGTATGCATTTCTTGGCGAATTTTCTACTCTACCAGTTATAGTTTTTGCACAACGTGATGACCCGCAGGTAGATAAATTGTTAAGGATCTTAAGATATCATAAGAGGGCTATAGGATGGACGATTGCTGACATCAAGGGAATCAGCCCATCTTTTTGCATGCATAAAATCCTATTAGAGGAAGGGCTCAAGGCTACAATTGAGCAGCAGAGGCGCTTAAATTCAGTAATGAAAGATGTAGTAAAGAAAGAGATTATTAAGTGGCTAGATGCAGGGATTATCTACCCCATTTCTGACAGCTCATGGGTAAGTCCAGTGCAATGTGTACCAAAGAAATGAGGAATCATTGTAGTGGCAAATAAGAACAATGATTTAATCCCAACAAGGAGTGTCACAGGTTGGAGGATATGTATGGACTACAGGAAGCTGAATAAAGCCACCCGTAAAGATCATTTCCCTTTACCTTTCATCGATCAAATTCTTGATAGGTTAGCAGGACATGAATATTATTGCTTTTTGGATGGATATTCTGGCTATAATCAGATTGCAATTGCTCTTGAAGATCAAGAAAAGACCACGTTCACTTGCCCATATGGGACATTTACTTTCCAGAGGATGCCATTCGGACTATGCAATGCTCCAGCCACATTTCAGCACTGTATGATGGCCATATTTTTAGACATTATTGAGCACTTCATGGAGGTATTTATGGATGACTTCTCTATTTTTGGCAATTCATTTGATCAATGCCTTGATAATCTAGCATTTGTGCTCAAACGGTGTGAAGATACCAATTTAGTGCTCAATTGGGAAAAGTGCCACTTTATGGTTAAAGAAGGCATAGTATTAGGTCATAAAATTTCTGCTCATGGTATTGAAGTTGATAGAGCAAAGATAGAAACCATCGAGAAGTTGCCACCACCAACTAATGTGAAAGGAGTGCAGAGCTTTCTTGGCCATGCTGGATTTTATCGAAGATTTATAAAAGATTTTTCCAAGATCTCTAAACCCCTATGCAACTTATTAGAGAAAGAAGTGTAATTTCATTTTGATGATGCATGTCTTGAAGCTTTTCAATTGTTAAAGAAGAAGCTTACCACAGCACCGATCATTATAGCTCCAGATTGGGACTTACCATTTGAAGGGATGTGTGATGCAAGCAATTTAGCTGTGGGGGCTGTACTAGGACAACGTCGAGAGAAAGTATTTCACATAATATACTATGCAAGCAAGACTTTTAATGACACGCAATCCAATTACACCACCACAGAAAAAGAGCTTCTAGCGGTAGTCTTTTCTTTCGACAAGTTCTAAGCTTACCTGATTGGAGTCAAGGTTACAGTCTTCACAGATCATTCAGCAATTAAGTACCTCATCAACAAGAAACATGCTAAGCCAAGACTCATTCGATGGATTCTTCTACTACAAGAATTTGATCTAGAGACCAAAGATAGAAAAGGAATTGAAAATCAAGTTGCATATTATCTCTCTCGTTTGGAAGCATCAAATCAACGCCAAGAGAAAATCCAAATCAATGAAACCTTTCCAGATGAGCAACTCCTTGCAACACAACATCACGAGATCCCCTGGTATGCTGATATTGTCAATTTTTTAGTTTCTGGTCTAACACCTCCTGATTTGACTTTTCAGCAAAAGAAAAAGTTCCTCCACGACGCAAGATTCTATTTTTGGGATAAACCATTCCTATACAAATCATGTGCAGACCAAATCCTTCGAATATGTGTCCCTGCAGAAGAAACTCAAGACATCTTACACTATTGTCATGCATCCAATTATGGAGGACATTTTACGAGCGACAAAACAGCAGCTAAGGTACTTCAATCTTGTTTTTATTGGCCCACATTATTTAAAGATGCATATTCTTTTGTTGCAGGATGTGATCGATGTCAACGGATGGGGAACATCTCCAAAAGACATGAAATGCCACAATAGACCATTCTAGAAGTTGAAATCTTTGACGTTTGGGGAATAGACTTTATAGGACCGTTTCCACCATTCCACAACAACAAATACATACTTGTAGCTGTGGATTATGTTTTAAAATGGATAGAAGCAGTAGCATTACCAACAAATGAGGCAAGAACAGTGATTAAGTTCCTTCAAAAGAACATATTCACAAGATATGGAACTTCGAGAGCAATTATAAGTGATGGGGGCTCACACTTCTGCAATAAGTATTTTTCAGCCCATCTGCAGAAATATGGGGTCAGGCACAAAATAGCTACTGCATATCATCCTCAAATGAGCGGACAAGTTGAGGTATCCAATCGATAAAAAAAAGTATTTTGGAGAAGATGGTTAAACCAAATCGAAAAGATTGGGCATTACACTTGGATGACGCATTATAGGCATATCGTACTGCTTACAAAACTCCGATTGGTATGTCTCCTTTTCGTTTGATCTTTGGAAAAGCATGTCACCTACCCTTGGAGTTGGAACACAAAGCATATTAGGCCATTAAAGCCCTCAACTTTGATCTCCAAGCTACAGGTGAAAAATGCTTACTTCAACTAAACGCCATGAATGAGTTTCATCTACAAGCATATGAGAATGCCAAGATGTATAAAGAAAAGACGAAACGGTGGCATGATATGAAGATACTTCGGCGCTCATTTGAAAAAGGACAACTAGTGTTGCTATATAATTCAAGACTGAAGTTATTTCCTGGAAAACTCAAGTCCCAATGGTCTGGACCGTTTCAAATCATAACGATGTACCCAAATAGAGCGGTTGAAATTAGGGATCCGCATAATCAAGTTTCATTTACAGTAAATGGTCAGCACCTCGAGAATTACCATGGAGGATATATAGATCGACAGAAGGTCAGTGTCGATCTTATGGATCACAAGTAAATGCAGGAACAGCAAGTCAGGCTGAAGACGTTAAACCAAGCGCTTCTTGGGAGGTAACCCAAACCTAGTATCCTTTGAGTTCAATTAGTTTATTTTATTTTAGTACTTTATTTTGTTTTATTTATTTATTTATAGTTTTTTTTAAGGGATAATTTTCTTTTGAGTAGCACATTTTCTTTTAAATTGTAAAAAAAAATTTGAAAAGAGGCTCGTGAGTGCATTGATGCCCACACATAGGCGCCGTGGCACTCGAAACAGAGTGTCAGCGCCACAGTGCTAGCACCTGGGCACAATCCTGCCTAGATGCATGTAAACGAGCGCCGCAGTGCCCACACGGGAGAATTAAAGTATTCTCCCTTTCCCCCTTTTTAATTCTTCTCATCTTTCCCCCTTCTTCCTCACTCACATAAATCCTAAAACTCATCTTCCCTATCTCCCACTCTCATCTATCCATCTCAAATCAAAATTAAACACTCCCACACACTAGATTTACATTCAAATGCATTACCCACTCAAATTAACACCACATTAGCACACTTTTCACATAATTGTTGACATTCATCACTTCTTCTAACTTCTTCTCTTCAAGAACATTCAAGGTACGAATCCATATCTTTCTTTATTTTATTTCTTGTTATGTATTTTTATTTTATGATTACAATGCATAATTAGTTTCCTTATTGTTAGATTATGATACTTAGGACTTGTTTCAAGTGATTCAAAAAAAAAAATAGATAATGCTTGTGCAACTTTTTCTAATTGATAAGTTGAATGAAGTTTAATGGGTTCTACTTGAAGTTCTTGATTAGTTACCTAGCCTTCTATTAGAATGTTTCTGAGAATATGTTGAAAAGTGGTGTTGACTTGTGTTTATTGTTTAACATGGCGTTATTTGGTGTTTAATGTTCACGTTGATATTGATTGGTGTTTATGGTGCATGTTGCTAACAGCTGAGGATTAATGTGCAATGTGGTGAGTTAAGTGTTGCTTAAATGAGTGATTTTGGGGTGTAAAAGAGATTTTGGGTTAAGGGAATATGGCACACATATATGATTTTTTATTGCAATGTGTGCGTGGCATTTGCTGTCCATATTCGGGTTGCTCATTATTGTTGTTTCAAGTAGTTAATGGCACCCAATAAATCCAAGAAGTCCGTTGCATCCACTTCTACGGGCTACGACACTAATAAATTTGTCTCTAAAGACGCCGCTAACTTATATCACTCTCTCATAATTAAACGCACAATCATTCCTGAAAGAGGATTTGATATCACGGGCGGGGGTTACCCAAGAATCTCCTGAATTATTGTAGATAAAGGTTGGGGACGCTTGTGTGCACAGCCAAATGCTACAGTTATCCCAGTAGTCTGAGAATTCTATGCTAATGGCAAAGAGCACACTCATGAGAAAGTAGAAATCTGGGGCAGAATCGTTCGCATCCACTATGAGGACATCAATAGATACTTTGGGGTCCCCAATATTCAACATGATGTCTATATGGAGCTCCTCCAGCACCCAGATTATGAAGCGGTCATTCATTACTTGGCCACCCCAGATGCTCAATGGACGATGTCTGGAAGTTCTTCGGTTTCCTTTCCTACACGCTACATGTGCAGAGAATTCAAAGCATGGCACTATTTCATAGCTGCCAGATTAATGCCGGTCCGTCACATGAGCACAGTAACAGCCAAGAGAGCTTTCCTTCTGTATGCCATTCTAACAGGGCAAACAATTGACATCGGTAGGGTAACCAGCGATATAATTTTTTTTTGCCTCGATCATCCAAAGCAAAGCATATATTGCCCTTCCCTGATTACAGCACTTTGTGCTAAAGCTGGAGTTGAGTGGACATCATCAAAGGAAGTATTGCCCCCTACACATGTATTGGACAACAGCAAAATTGCTAAAATCATTGATGGTTCAGCTCAAGACCCCGTTCCCCGACCACTTCCGCCACACCGATCCACAGCACACCTGACCATTCCTCAACGGTTGTCTAGGTTAGAGGATGCTTTCACCACACACCAGCAATGGACCACCTCACATGCTGCCTATCAAGATCAGGTTTTGCGCATTACACCCACACACTTCGGCATGGATACACATAACTTGCTACACTTTCTGGTCTATCTAGCTCCACCAGATGCAGATGACTTAGGAGATGATGCCGAAGACAAAAATGAAGAGGCGTGTGCAGATAAAGACGACAAGGGCACCTAAGGCCTCATACAAACAGAGAAGTGTTCCTATTTTGTTATTTTACTGCCACCATGAGGACATGTCTTATTTTAAGTGTGGGGGCTGGGGAAACACTTTTTGATTCGTAATTTTCTTCATGCATTGTTAGTTTATTTTCTACTTTATCTGTTTTCTTTTAAAGTAGTTTACCTTCTTTCAGTACCGGTTGTTTGGGTCAAAAGAGTTATAGTCGATGATGATAAATGGAGTTGAAGAAAAGCTATTAACTCTAGACTTAACTATTATTGTGTTCATTTTATACTATAATCGGATTAGTTATATTCAGCTTATAGTGGTTCACTTTAAACATCAGTACACTCTAGAGCTATTGAATGTTCAGCAGTGGTAAAGTAGAATATACTTATTCACAACGAAGAAGGTAATCAAGGTCATCTATTATCTAGAACTTGTTTGATTAGCTTTCAAGGTGAAATCCTAGGACAAATATAATAAGGGATATGATTATAGGCCATTTTTGGACCATTTGAGCCTTTTTGAGCCTACCTTATATGTATATTTATCCCTAGTCGCCCCGTTTAAGCCTAATTAACCATATTTTCTATTTAACCATATTACAAGCTTAAAGACTTTGAGTTTATTTACCCTAAAATCTATCAGTAGCACTATAAACCTTGAGTTTACTTAGAAATATTCTTAAAATGAAGAAGGTTGTGGATGTATGAAAGAAGGGTACTACAATGAAAAGTAATAAGTCTTGAATGTACATATCATTCTAAGTTTGAGGGTACACAAAAAAACAAAATACACAAAAAAGAAAAAAAGTTTAAATGCATAATGCCCCCTGCTTAAGAAAAATAAGAAATTCTATGCACAAATGGTACAAAAAAAAAACAAAAAAGAGGGAAATAGTATAAGTTTAAGGGAAGAGATGAAGAGTCAAGGAAAAAAAAGGAATCAAGAAGTTTCTAAGTAAAATCTAAGTGTTAATGGTGTGATTTGCACTTCATAAATGTCTTTATATCTCACTTTCACCTTAGCCTTACATTACAAGCTAATTAAAGTCCTATTTAATCCCTTATTATATACTTGTTTTACATTAATGGAGATTGCTATGAAAAACAAGCTTATGGAGAATTGTTTGATCCTGATCTTTCTTTGATAAAGATAAGATGTTCGAAAATGTAATTGATGTGCAATTAAATAGCTCGACACACACTCACAAGTGAACAATTATAAGGTAGATATAAGCATAACGATTAAAGTATAGAAGCATGAATAATTTTTTAGTCTAAAGGTTTTATAAGTGTAATTCACATGTTGAGACAACTTATAAATTTTTGATTGACCCAAGTAACTCATGATTCATGGAATGTACGAGGGTGTTTCTACAGTGTTATTCTAGCTGCTTGTTAATATGCTCTTGACTTGCTCGAGGACGAGCAAAGTCTTAAGTTTGAGGGTATTTGATAGGGGCATAAAAGCACTAGTAGGATTTGTACCTAACTTTCGTATTTTGCTCCAAAACATAAGTATTTGACTATTTAATTATATTTTCTAATCATAAACAGATGCACGATAAAAAATGTGATGCATAGGAATAAATGGGAAGCGAATCGGGTGAGAAACAAGAAATATATGCTCGAAAAATGAAAGAAAAGAAACAAGTGGCTGGGCGCCGCGGCACCCAGAACAGCGAGTGAGCGCCGCGGTGCTCAGTACCCAGTGTCGCGGGGCTCGTCAAAGAATTATGGATACCTGTACTCGTGTCCAGCGTCGCGGCGCCCATGCAGGAGATTTAAATACTCCTCCTTAGTTAGGGATTGGAAGCTCCTTGTGCCTACGGTTTCTCATAGCAACAAAAACACTATTTAGAGGAAAAAATAGAGACTCTTAGCAAGGATAATAACACAAGCAACAAACACACCTTCAAGCCAAGAGATCAAGGTGAAGTTATTGAAGATTGAAGATTGAAGATTAGAGAATCAATTCTCAAGCAATCAAGACAAGAGAAAAAAGAACAACTCAGGGCATCACTTGTTATGTTTTATTCCTTACTTTTAAGAGATGATTTCGTTCCTTATATTTTCATACTTTTACTTTGATATTATTGTTTTGAACATGAGCTAATTTCTTTTAATCTAGGGTTAGACGTTATTGAACCTAGTATGTAATTGATTCTTTTAATCTCTTAGCTATGAACTTTTATCCCTTAATTGATTCAATCAATCTATACTTAATGCTTTCATTATACTTGATCACTATTTTGATTGTTTAGAAACCATGATAAATTTGACGAAAGGAATCATGTGTTTAGCCTATGGTAGATTGATATATGATGATAGGGTAACATCTATGAGTTCCATCTAGGATAGATATATACCTAGGTGGCATGTATAGTTTGATTAGACTTAATCTTAATGAGTTACATCTTATTCAGATTACCATAGACATATAGGTAATTGTTAGGGTGTGATATTATCATTCGACTATCGACAGAAGCTTATGATGAAATCAGTGTCTAGCTAATCAATTAATAAAAAGGGAAATAACTAAGGGGTTAAAGGGTTCAGTGAACTACTAAGGGATGCGTCGATACCCTAGATTTCCTATCAATTGAGTGAATTTTATCCCTAAGTATTTGCAATATTTTAATTAGGTTCAGTTCAATAGCAATAATATAGTTAGTTAAACTCCATCTTTGAAGCTAGTCTAGATAAGGGTAAGGTAGAGTAATTTTAGTATTCGATTGAAGAAAATAGAAACAATAGTCTCTGTGGGATCGATAATCTGGACTTAGTCCTATATTACTTGATACAAAAAGAGTGTACTTACGCTAGGTCATTAAAATAGACGTTAACAACTCACCCATATGAGCTAATAAATCTCATATCTTTGCACACCAAACTTCATGATCATCAGACTATATTTAGCGACACCTAATGGTCAGACCATGAAAGGTCTCTAACATACATAGAACCAAAGTTAAGTGGATCACTTATAAGCCCACCGTGGCACTCAAGTCAAAGGACCATGAATACTACTTAACTCAAGAAGACCTTTCACTGACTGCTTTATGGGATGTCTATTAGAGGTCCTCGTGAGTCTGTTTAGTATCCAGTCCTTATTGATTACATGCATCTCTATACGAGCTTCTACTAATATCATAATTTGTTAAGATTAACCATGTAGACCATTTAGATATAGATATATACTAATCTGTTTGAAAGGTTTAACCGATTATTCCACATCAGTAAAGATAGATCAAGAACATAGTATTTGAGAACATACTTGCATAATGTCATTTTTAGCATCATTTGGAACTCTTTGCAACTATGTCATTACTAACATATTCTCAGGTCTTTGTCCTATTTTAGCCAAGGCTTAAACCCCTTAGAATTTGCTAACTCTTATAACATTCTAACTCTTAGCACTTATAACTCTTAGCGTTGCTAACTTTTAGCACTAATATAAACTCCTTTAGATCATACAATGTCTAAAATGTAACAAGCATGTTACCATTTGATAAATAATAATATTAAAGATTTTATGAAATTATAATTCTTTTAATATTTAAATAATATTCATACAAATTGGGATGACATGTAAATACAAATTCCAACAGTAACAGCTTTCCCCCAGAAGTGTTTGGGAAGGTCTGAACTAATAATCATACATCTAATTTTTTTAAGTAAAGTCTTATTCATCCTTTCAATAACTCTATTTTGCAGAGAACTATGTATAACAGTCCTGTGCCTTATGATTCTATGGTCTTCATAGTAATTATAAAATGATTCATTACACTATTCAAGTCTATTATTAGTTCTTAAGGTCTTACGTTTCTTATCACATTGATTTTCAACCATGGACTTCCAAACCTTTAACTTAGAAAATGTTTTATGCTTGTGTTTAAGTAAGTAAAGCTATACCTTCATTGAGAAGTCATAAAACATTAATAGAAAATACATGCTTCCTCAATTTAAATTGTATTTGTTAGCCCTTATAAATATGTATGGACATATTTTATTAGCTCATTTACTCTGTAAATATTGAAATTGAAGCTTAGCCTATATTGCTTCTATTGGGGTGTCGGTTTATAACCTAAACCTATTGGGCGTGTGAATGCGGTATACGTGTCCATTTTAAATTATATATATATATAGGCATTAAATACAATATATATATATACACCATTAATGTATCTCATACATAAATATTCGCAACGGAAGCTAGAAATCTAATTTGCTAAAAATGAATACGATAAATTTTATTCAATTACACTAATAAATAAAATTAACCATATTAATCATATTAATACAAAATTAAGAGATATCACCTGTCAAGCCTTTGGAACTGATTTATTCCGGAGACCCGTTGGCAGTTCTAGGAACCAACGTGGTGGGCTTGGGTTGCTAGAATAGCAGGCTTTATTTTTCTAACACCAGTTTAACACTTAAATCGTGAAATTAACTCTTAATCCCAATAGTCTAACACTTAGACAAAAGTCAGAAGCTAAAATCTTTAACTTAGAATTTATTTTAAAGCATGAAATTGATTTTTAAACAAAATTAACCTCTAATAGTGGCCAACACTTTTGAGAAGAAAATGAAATAGATTTCAACAATTAAAATCAAAAAAACAAAATCCAATTTTGCTTACCAATTTCTCCTAATTACTGAACTCACTTTCTCAAGTCGAGATGAAAAAAATTTCATCATTTCTTAAGCCAACCCAAAATGAAACACTTTCATTCCCTTGCTTAAATAAAGAATGGTCGGCACTACCACCTTAGCTCCCTCTCAATTTTGTTTTTCAATTCATCAAAAATGAATTGTCAAGCCATCTCTCATAATTGCTGAAAATGCATATATATATATATATATATATATATATCACATTGTGTTTTTTATTATTATGAATAAAGGATTCTTTTATTCTTTCAACAAGTATGGGAGGCCATACTATAATGTTGACATGTATAATTTAATAACAAAATCTTCTTTTTAACTTTTTCAAAAGAATTGATATTGTATAAGCAAAATATCTAGATTGTAAAATATAAATAAATCAAAAGGAATTTGTTCATATACATGGTAACATATTTGGCCACATGTGAGTGTAAAAGCATTAATGATATTCTCAATATCATTGAAGCCTTTTTTTTTTTTAATTTAATGCCCTTAAAGTTTCTATAATTTCTATTTAAGCAACATTTATTTTAACTATATCATTGCTTAATAAAAATCTCATTTTATTTAGCAATTAAGTTCTCAATAAAATATTTGTTTTATTAATTTAACCATGAGTTAACAATGAACTTTAGTCATATTAACTAATCATTTAACTCTTAAGTGAATACAAATATTTAGATTATTTAACACTTAAATAATCAATTTAGAGAAATAACCTTGAAGCCTTTAGTTAACCCAACATGGGTCCCACTATACTCAATATTTAAGTCAATTTAATCGAAGGCTCACACTGTGTTACGTGTCACCATTTAATTAATCAAAAATAATTATTAACTAATTATTGAACTTAATACTTAAGTACTGACATGCACACATGCCGAAGGTACCTAAAACAAATACTTGGTTCTATTGGAAATTAATAGATTGAACAATTCAATCCAGTGCGCTACTCTAGTGCACAACGAGTACACTTCAAATTATCGGACACGCTAGGTCCACGCCTAATTTGTTAAATAGAACTATTTCATAAGTCTGTGATCAATGCCCACGCACACATCATAAATATTACAAATCAATACGTTAAACCATATAAGCTGAGGTTATAGTGCATACATTTAATGCTTCTGTAATTTATATCCTAGATGTGTGAGGATATAGATTTACACCACTAAATCCCATATGCTCGTCCATGAAATTATCTCCAGATTTGTATTTCCAAGAACAATGTATGCAAACACATTTGCTATATTGTTCAACCCTTTGAGAAACACCTTTACTATACTGTTCAACCCAAGAACAATGTACTCATGGCCACGAGATTTTTGAAATACAATCACAGAGCATCTAGATATACTACTCCATATGAGAACTGACTGATCCTATATTTATACACACCAGACTCGATAAGCATCAAACCAAACCCAACAGTCACACTATGAAAGATCAGTGACATATGTTAAACCATAGTATGGTGGATCATTTACAAGCCCACCGTAGCACTCAGGTCAAAGGACCACGTATACTACTCAACTCAAGAAGACTTACCATTGACGGCTTCATAGGATATTTAATGGTGTCTTCGTTAGTCTGTTCAGTATTCAGTCCTGACTGAATACCCGTATAAATATACGAGCTTCCAGTAAGCTTATGGTCGGCTAAGAACAATCATCTATACTATATAGATATAACATACACTGATCTTTATAAAAAGAGATCCACCGACAGACCTGCATCGGTGAAAGTAGATCAGGAACATAGTGTTTAAGGACATATTTATATAATGACATCTCCTGGCACTTATTGCAACTCCTTACAACCATGTTTTACTGGTATACCCTTATGTCTTTATCCCATTACAGACAAATATCTAACCCTTATCTAGCTAACTCTTATAACCTGCTAACTCTTAGTAGTGCTAATAGTTAGCATTTATAACTCTCAGCTCTATTAATTCTTAGCACTGGTCTAAACTCTTTTAAACCAGATCTGAACTCCTTCAGATTATATAATGTCTTAAACGTAACAAGCATTGTACCATGTATTTATATTGTATTAATGATTATACAAAATGTTTACTGTATAAATATTAAATAATTTAATATTTATACAGTATTAGAATGGCACGTAAGCACCAACTATAACAAACTTTCACTTGCTTTAGTGCCATTCGTACTGGTATTTCATATCAATACACTCTAAGTGTTTCTCAAACACAGTAGGAATTTAAGCCTAAGTGGGTCCGCTACGTCATCATAGGAATGCATCTTAGATTTAATCAAATCTCTAGTAGTAAAAAAATTTTCAATTATGTGGTATTCAAAGTTCACATCATCAGATTACTGGTGTGTCTTGTAGCTTCTTGGCTTAAGCAATTAATTCGTTATTATTTATAATGTAGTGGGATAGGATCCCCTAAGCTTGGAATTATTCTAAGCTCTACAACTAACTTGAATATCCATAGTGCTTCTTTTGTAGACTTCTCAAGCTGCAACTAATTCTTCCTCTAAGGGAGAATTAGCTATGGACATATAAGGAAGAACATATAACCAGATTTAAACTTTCTACGATCTGAGTCAGACTGAAAGTCTGGGTATGTGTACTCCTTCACTTGTAAAAAATTTTCTTTATATTTAAAAACTTATCCTCTATACCTCTAAGGTATATCATATATGTTTCATAACCATTTGATGGTCAGGCCTAAATCTGACCGATACAAACTCGTAACTCTAAATCTATCCAAATTTATGTTTTCATACATAACATGACATGCATCAAGCTACTTTTAATTGATGCATATTATAAGTTAGACATTCAAACTCTTTTATTTTCTACCCAATGACACTTCTTCTTAGAAAGATGAATGTCATGTCTGAAAGGTATATTAAGTATCTTACAATTAATTAAGTTATACCTTTCCAAAACTTAGTCTATGTACGATGATTGAGAGAGTCCCATCAACCTCCTAACTTTATCTCTATAAAGTCTAATAAGAGGTCTCTCCTGAATTTTTTATGAAAACGTTCTTAGTCAGATAACACTTATCTGATTGACTTGTAATATACCAACGTCATTTTCAACATCAAGTATATTTTCCACGTAGAGAATCAGATAGATAATCCTGCTCCTACTGTCTTTCTTGAACACACACGCTTTTTTTTTATTGCTGATGAAACCAAACTTTCTGATTTTGTCATTCAAACGAAGATGCTAGCTTTATAAAAACTACTTAAGTCAACTAATAGACTTTCTCAGTTTGTACAATAGATTAGAAGTAAGGTTGAATACAAAACCTTTAAGCAGTTCCATGTATATCTCTAACTTAAGACATATATACCAGAATGCCATGTTTGCATCCATTGGCCAAACCTCAAAATCTTAATATACTGCGATAGCCAACAAAATCTAAATTAACTTTAGCATAGTTACTGATGAATAAGGTTTCCTTATTATTAATTCCAAATCTATGAGTATAACCTTTCCTCACCAGTTGGGCCTTGAAAGTCTCTACTTTCAAGTGCCTATGCTTTCACTATATAAACTCTTTTACAACAATTAGGAATAATTCCTATAACAAGTACAACCAAGTCCCAGACTTGACTATCATACATAGAGTAAATTTTAGATTTTATGGCTTCTTTTCATTTTCCCAAGTACAATCATTATATAATCCTCACAATCTAAGAGAAACTCTTTCTCGTATGAGGTAGTATTACAAGTAATGAACATATTTCATTACTCTAGATGATAGAACTGGTATCCAATAAACCAATATTTGTACCAATTTGGCGCAAGTATATTATGTTGCATAACTCTTATACAACAATTAGAACTAATTGTTATATAATAGTTATGCATTAAAGGTCTCTACCTTTAATGCCCATGTTTCTGCTGCATAAACTCTTTTACAACAATTAAGAATAATTCCTATAGGAAGTACAACCAAGTCCCAGACTTGACTGTCATACATAGAGTCAATTTTAGATTCTATGTTTTCTTTCCATTTTTTCAAGTACAATCATTCTATAATCCTCACAATCTAAGAGAAACTCTTTCTTATAGGAGGTAGTATTACGAGCACCTAACATGTTTCGTTACTATGGATCATAGAACTAGTTGTTAGGGTAATTAAGCTGATAACTTTTATTAAATGGTAATTAAGCTTGTAACATTATAAAAATGATATGATCTGAATGAGTTCATATCTGGTTTAAAGAAGTTTAAACCATGGCTAAGAGTTAGCAAAGCTGATAGTTATAAATGCTAAGTGTTAGCAGGTTATAATACCCAGCGGGATCTAAAAGTTAGAACCTAATCTATAATGTAACAAAGACCTGAGAATCTACTAGTAATGACAAAATTGCAAAGAGTTGCAATAGAGACTAAGAAATGTCATTATGGAAGTATCTTCTCAAATAAAGAGTTCCTGATCTACGTTTACCAATGAGGGTCTATCGGTGAAACACATAGATTAGTGTATGTCTATAGCTGTATTGTACAAATGGTTATTCTTAGTTAACCATGAGCTTGGTTGAAGTTCATATAGACATACAGGTATTCAGTTAGGACTGGATACTGAACAGACTCAAGAGGACCCCAATAGATATCCTATGAAACCGTCAAAGGAAGGTCCTCTCGAGTTGAGTAGTATTTGTGGTCCTTCGACCTGAGCGCCACGGTGAACTTGTGGGAGATCCATCATACTTTGGTTCCACGTATGTCAGAGACCTTTCATGGTCTGACCGCTACGTGTCGCTGGGTATGGTCCGATGCTCATGGAGTTCGGTGTGCGTAGATATGGGATCCGCCAGCTCACATAGATGGGTTGTATATCCGAACTTCGAGATTGTATCTTGTAAAGTCTTATGGTCGTAAGCAATTAACCTGGGAAAGGAGTTTCCTCTAGGTTCGAACATTATAGCAAAAGTGTTTGCGTAAATTGTTCATAAAGATACGAATCTGAAGATAATAAAGTGATGGATGAAATTATCAGGATTTGACGGTAATGATCTATATCCCGTTCATCCTGGATATAATGACGGAAGGATTATACGAATATGGAGTAACCTCAACATGTATGGTCTGACGCGCTGATTTGTAATATCCGTAACGTGTGCGTGGGGCATCGTTCACGGACTTGTGAAATAGTTTCATTTGACGAATCGGGCGTGGACCTAGGGAGTCCCAATATGAAATGTACTCTTTGAGCACTTAGGCAGCGTACCGTATTAAATAGTTTAATACAATAAAATCCAGCAATTTACTAAGGTTACGTTAACTAAAGTATATGGTCAGATGGTGGGACCCACTTTAGGTTAACTTGGTAACCGAGTAAGGACATAATTGTAATTTCACTTGATAATTATTTAATCGTTAAATAATTCAAATAAATATTTATTTATTTAATTGTTGAATAAATAAATTAAGTTTAACTAAGGTTAAGAGTTAACCATTTAGTTAAGTTAGATTAACTATACTTAATGGTTAAGTAAAAGTTAACCTAACCATGGTTAAATTTGTTAACTATGATTAAAATAATTAAATATTCTTTTAATTAACTAGAGTTAAGAGTTAACTATAGTTAGAATATTTTAATGTTATTTTAACCTAACTAAAGTTAAGAGTTAACTATGATTAGGTTAGATTAAATTCAAATTGAAATTAAGTGAAATTAAGTGTTATGAAATGAAATTAAATTCATTTGTATAAATAAAACAAATGTAAATTAAATTCATAAGGTTTTTGTTAAATTGATTTTGCAAAATTAGGTTAGCCATTTTACAAAGAGAGAAATTGTCTTCTAATTAATGGATTCAAGAGTTGAATTCATTATTTTCTTTTAAGGCTTAAAACTAATTTAGCAAAATAGGTTTTTGATTAATTGATTAAGTGTTAATCAAAAGAAAAAATCAAGAACACAAGTTTAAGTAGTTAAACAAGTGCTGGATCAAAAGCTGTCATTCTAGATAATCAAACCCACCATTGTTGATTACTAGAATTGATCAAAGACAACATTTTGGTGGACTTCAACAATCTCCAACCAAAGGCTTCAAGGGTTATTTCTCAATCTCGTTTCTGATTAATATATTGTGATTGTGTTTACTGCAATACTTTAAGCTTCCGCTGCTTCATTATATATATGAGATATGTATAAATTGTGATTAAACACAAAACCCACATGCAAACACCCATGAATGTACAACTCCCAACAATTGGTATCAGAGCAATTTTGTGTTGTTTTGGGTGTTTTTTATAGTTGGCTAAATGTTAGTTAAATTGTATGACAATTTCTGGGGATGTTCGGATGCAATTCAAGTGTTGAATATGTAAAATTGAAAAAACAGTCCCTGGAACGCCGCAGCGCTTATGTTCAGCGCGGCAGCGTTCATATGAACGCTGGGGCGCTACGTGTATAACGCGCCAGCGATGGTGATCGCAGGGGCGCTGAGTACATAACGCGCCAGCGATGGTTATCGCAGGGGCGCTGAGTACATGGCGCGCTAGCGCTGAAAGCACTGCCCTGCAGCGCCCCAGCGGTGCTAAAAGAGCGCCGCAGCGCTGAAAGAGCAACGCCGCAGCGCGGAGGCTTTTGAAGCCCTAGCGCCGCAGCGCTGAAAGAGCATCGCCGCGGCGTTCATTAAAAAAAAAAAAGTAATTTTTTTATTTTATGCATGTGGGGGGTTTATGAGTTGTAATAATAAGAGTTATTAATTTACATGATAAACCAGGACAATTATTTTTTTTCATGTTGGTAACCACAAGGGAACCCCACTGATGGGGGTTAGTTGTGTTTGCACATGATTGAATAATTGATTGAGAATAACCTTCTCATGAGATGAGTGCCTGTATTTAAAATCTCTCTTAATCAGATTAAAAAATTATTGTGTTATGTGTTAATATTTTAATGATCCGCCTTGTCAATACGGTATTAGATAGGTCACTATGGTCTTTCCCAATATTGCTTTAGCATGAGGGATTTGGTCGGTGTGATTTAATCTAATGCCGGTAAAACATGAGATGAGTCAAATATATGCGAACATGTTATCCAATATTGCTTTAGCGTGAGGATAATGTCAGTAACATATATTTGATAATTGGCAAGTTAATCTGAAATACACTTACCCAATATTGCTTTAGCGTGAGGATAAGGTGTATTTAGGATCAGTAGCAAGAGTTGCAAGAGTTGCAATTGACAAGGGTTGTCTACCTATTGGGTTTATAAAGGCCAATATTACTTTAGCGTGAGGCTGGAGTAAAATGCCAGTGGGGTCCACTTCTCACTGTATAGTTTAAAAATTCTTAAACTATCGTTATCTCGTTAGAGAGATTAAAGGGATTATGTAAAGCAGTGGGAGGGCGTTTTTAAATTAAAAATTGTATAATTGTTATACCCATGATTTAAAATGTTTTTATTAGCGATTTGATTAATTAATAATCTGCTGACACATATCTATTCTATTTTGTCTTGTGAAGATTAATATGGCTTCAAACAACCCTTTGATGCGCATTTTAGATGCCAACCAACTCAAGGGTGCTGATAACTATTCAGAATGGATGACTAATCTCAAAATTGTTCTGAATTCTGAGAGACTTGGGTATATTGTTGATCAGAAAATGCCCTCAGGAGTTTCTGATGATGCCACCCCAGAAGAAAGGGTGACATATCAGAAATGGTTGGATGAAGATTTAAAAGTTAAATCTTACATCCTTGCCTCGATGTCTCATGAGCTGCAGAGAGAGCATCTCCATATGGAAAATGCTAGCAGCATCATGCTCCACCTGAAGGAGCTTTTTGGTGATAGACCTCAGATTGAGATATATCGTGTCGCCAAAACACTCTTTCAGGCTAGACTTCCTGAGGGTAGTCCAATGAGTCCTCATGTCCTTAAAATTATCAGATATATTGAGAGGCTTGAGACTATGGAAATTTCTTTAAACAATAGTTTGGGGAATAGTTTGATTCTCCAGTCGCTTCCGGGGTCATTTACGCAATTCATCATGAACTTTAATATGCAAGAATTGACCCCTACATATGCTGAACTTCATAACATGTTGAGGACAGCATATGAGGATATGAATAAAGGAGGCTCATCCCTCCTAATTCAGGGTGCTTCATCTTCTACCCCGAGGGCTTCTTTGAAGTCCAAAGGGAAGAAAAAGAAGATGAGGCAGACACCCCGAATAGGTCCTCAGAATCGACCGATATCCAAACCTCTAGAGAAAAGCAAGGCAAAAGGAAAATGTTTCTTTTGCAGCGATGAGGGGCACTGGAAACGTAACTGCCCTAAATATCTTGCAAGCTTGAAGAAGGCTCCCTCAGGTATTTGCTTTCCTATCATTGACATTTCTTTAGCATTTGATGCTAATGCAGGCTGGGTATTAGATACAGCATGTCCTTCTCACATCTGTAATATGTTACAGGGTCTGAGGGAAGTTAGATTGCTGCAGCCAGGAGAGGTAAAGCTTCGAGCTGGAAATGGTGATTTCCTGCAGGTTGAAGCTGTAGGACATTTGGATTTACTTCTCCCATGTAATAAATATGTTGTATTAAATAATTGTTATTTTGTTCCCAGCATCATCAGACAGATAATATCCCTTCCTGTACTCGACAGTGAAGGGTATCATATGAATATTCGGAACTGTTCCTTATTATTATATGATATGTATGATGTTTTATTAGCTGATTGTCGGTTAGTGAATGGGCATTATATATTAGATACAACAAGCAGTGTCATGAGTATGCAAGCTAGTACTAGTAGAAATTCGGAAACTTTAAATGAAACGAAAATATGGCATATGAGATTAGGTCATATAGGTGTGAGACGCCTAACCCGTCTGGTTAAGGATGGACAGATACCTGATCTGACCATACAACCTTATCCAGTTTGTGAATCATGCATTCAGGGAAAGTTGACCAAATCTCCATTTGTAGGTGTAGGACACCGTGCCTCAGATTTATTGGAACTTGTACAAACAGATGTATGCGGTCCAATGAATCATACTGCTATGGGTGGATTTCGATACTTTGTACTTTTTATCGATGATTTGTCACGATACGGGTATATGTTTCTTTTGAAACATAAGTCAGAAACCTTTGAAAAGTTCAAAGAATTCCGACTTGAAGTAGAGAAACAAACCGGAATGTACATCAAGTGCCTTCGATCAGATCGAGGTGGTGAATACATGAGCGGTGAATTTTCGGATTATTTAAAAGAGAATGGGATTCTAGCTCAATATAGTCCTCCAGGTACTCCGCAACACAATGGTGTATCGGAGAGGAGGAATCGGACTTTATTGGATATGGTCCGATCGATGATGAGCTTTACCGATCTTCCTGAATATCTGTGGGGTCATGCCCTACAAACGTCAACTCACATATTGAACAGAGTTCCATCTAAAACTGTTCCTTCTACTCCATATCAGATATTGACTGGAAGGAAACCAAGTCTCAAATATTTTAAAATTTGGGGCTGTCCTGCTTATGTAAATGTTGCACAACAGGATAAACTTGCACCCAGGGGGTATAAGTATCGGTTCATCGGGTATCCTAAGAATTCAATGGGATACCAATTTTATGATCCTGAACAACGAAATGTGTTCGTTGCTCGTAATGCCACTTTTCTTGAGAAACAGTTTCTTATGGATTGTGGGGATTGTAAAAAGATTGAACTTGATGAAGTCAATCAAAACACTGATGAACCACTGATGGAAACTCAGGCTCAATCGAGTGAAATACCTTTAACACACCATTCTCGTAGGTCACAAAGGATGTCTAGGCCACCTACTAGGTATGGTCAGATACCTGAAGGTGCGCTTGGAGTTTTCTTAATTGAAGAAAATGATCCTTTGACCTATAGAGAGTCGATGTTGGACATTGACTCGGGAAAATGGCAAGATGCCATGAAATCCGAAATTGACTCTATGCATCAGAATCAAGTCTGGGACTTGGTTCAGCTTCCTGAAGGAATAGTTCCTATCGGTTGTAAATGGATTTATAAACGGAAGCGTGGGCTTGATGGAAAGGTTGAAACCTTTAAAGCCAGACTGGTTGCCAAAGGTTATACTCAGCGATCTGGGATCGACTATGAGGAAACTTTTGCACCAGTAGCGATGCTTAAGTCAATTCGTATATTATTGGCATTTGCAGCATATTATGATTATGAGATATGGCAGATGGATGTGAAGACGGCGTTCCTAAATGGATATCTCGATGAAGAGATATACATGGAACAGCCTGAAGGTTTTGCATCCAGCTTGACCTCTGGTCTAATATGCAAACTGAAGAAGTCCATTTATGGACTTAAGCAGGCATCCCGAAGCTGGAATCTTCGTTTTGATGAAGTAATCAGAGGGTCTGGTTTCATCAAAAATGAAGAGGAAGCTTGTGTGTATAGAAAGGTCAGTGGGAGCATGATAGTTTTCTTAGTTCTCTATGTTGATGACATACTTATCATTGGGAATGATATAGGTATGTTCCAATCAGTCAAGAGCTATCTGAGTAAGAACTTCTCCATGAAGGATTTGGGAGAGGCTTCCTTTATACTAGGTATAAAACTCTATAAAGATAGAGTGAGGAAGCTGATAGGACTCTCCCAATCATCGTATATTGATAGTGTCTTAGAAAGGTACAGTTTCACTAATTATAAGACAACTAGTGTACCTTTTAGACATGGCATTCATCTTTCGAGGAAAATGTCTCCTCAAACAGAAGATGAAAGAGTTAGAATGTCTAACATGCCATATGCATCAGCTGTAGGAAGCTTGATGTATGCTATGATGTGCACGAGACCTGATATCAGTATGGCTGTAAGTGTTACTAGCCGATACCAGGCTGATCCAGGTGACAGCCATTGGATGGCAGTCAAACATGTCCTGAAATACCTTAAGGGTACAAAGGACAAGTTTCTTGTTTATGGAGATGGTGACTTGCAAGTGAGAGGATACGCAGATTCAGACTTTCAGTCTGACCTAGATGATAGAAAGTCTACATCTGGGTATGTGTTTATTCTCAACGGTGCTACAGTGAGTTGGAAAAGCACCAAACAGGGATCCACAGCTGATTCTACCACTGAGGCAGAATATATTGCCGCTTCTGAAGATGCAAAAGAAGCAGTGTGGATACGTAAGTTTGTCGCAGAACTCGGAATAGTTCCAAGTTCGAAAGATCCTGTCCCATTATTTTGCGACAATAATGGAGCCATTGCACAAGCAAAAGAGCCAAGAGCACATCAGAGATCTAAACATGTGGAGAGGAAATACCACATAATTAGAGAGATCTTGGCTAGGGGTGATATAATAATTTGTAGAGTAGATTCTATAAATAATGTAGCGGATCCACTTACTAAAGCCTTAACTCCAAAGGTGTTTGAGAAACACGTGGAGGCTATGGGTATAAGATACCAGTATGCATGGCACTAGAGCAGGTGGGAGTTTGTTAGGGTATGTGCTTACGCGCCATCCCAGTTTGTATGAATATTTAGTTTGTAATATTTATACAATGCATATTTTATTAAATCGCTGATAACTTTTATTAAATGGTAATTAAGCTTGTAACATTATAAAAATGATATGATCTGAATGAGTTCATATCTGGTTTAAAGAAGTTTAAACCATGGCTAAGAGTTAGCAAAGCTGATAGTTATAAATGCTAAGTATTAGCAGGTTATAATACACAGCGGGATCTAAAAGTTAGAACCTAATCTATAATGTAACAAAGACCTGAGAATCTACTAGTAATGACAAAATTGCAAAGAGTTGCAATAGAGACTAAGAAATGTCGTTATGGAAGTATCTTCTCAAATAAAGAGTTCCTGATCTACGTTTACCAATAAGGGTCTATCGGTGAAACACATAGATTAGTGTATGTCTATAGCTGTATTGTACAAATGGTTATTCTTAGTTAACCATGAGCTTGGTTGAAGTTCATATAGACATACAGGTATTCAGTTAGGACTGGATACTGAACAGACTCAAGAGGACCCCAATAGATATCCTATGAAACCGTCAAAGGAAGGTCCTCTCGAGTTGAGTAGTATTTATGGTCCTTCGACCTGAGCGCCACGGTGAACTTGTAGGAGATCCATCATACTTTGGTTCCACGTATGTCAGAGACCTTTCATGGTCTGACCGCTACGTGTCGCTGGGTATGGTCCGATGCTCATGGAGTTCGGTGTGCGTAGATATGGGATCCGCCAGCTCACATAGATGGGTTGTATATCCAAACTTCGAGATTGTATCTTGTAAAGTCTTATGGCCGTAAGCAATTAACCTGGGAAAGGAGTTTCCTCCAGGTTCGAACATTATAGCAAAAGTGTTTGCGTAAATTGTTCATAAAGATACGAATCTGAAGATAATAAAGTGATGGATGAAATTATCGGGATTTGACGGTAATGATCTATATCCCGTTCATCCTGGATATAATGACAGAAGGATTATACGAATATGGAGTAACCTCAACATGTATGGTCTGACGCGCTGATTTGTAATATCCGTAACGTGTGCGTGGGGCATCGTTCACGGACTTGTGAAATAGTTTCATTTGACGAATCGGGCGTGGACCTAGGGAGTCCCAATATGAAATGTACTCTTTGAGCACTTGGGCAGCGTACCGTATTAAATAGTTTAATACAGTAAAATCCAGCAATTTACTAAGGTTATGTTAACTAAAGTATATGGTCAGATGGTAGGACCCACTTTAGGTTAACTTGGTAACCGAGTAAGGACATAATTGTAATTTCACTTGATAATTATTTAATCGTTAAATAATTCAAATAAATATTTATTTATTTAATTGTTGAATAAATAAATTAAGTTTAACTAAGGTTAAGAGTTAACCATTTAGTTAAGTTAGATTAACTATACTTAATGGTTAAGTAAAAGTTAACCTAACCATGGTTAAATTAGTTAACTATGATTAAAATAATTAAATATTCTTTTAATTAACTAGAGTTAAGAGTTAACTATAGTTAGAATATTTTAATGTTATTTTAACCTAACTAAAGTTAAGAGTTAACTATGATTAGGTTAGATTAAATTCAAATTGAAATTAAGTGAAATTAAGTGTTATGAAATGAAATTAAATTTATTTGTATAAATAAAACAAATTTAAATTAAATTCATAAGGTTTTTGTTAAATTGATTTTGCAAAATTAGGTTAGCCATTTTACAAAGAGAGAAATTGTCTTCTAATTAATGGATTCAAGAGTTGAATTCATTATTTTCTTTTAAGGCTTAAAACTAATTTAGCAAAATAGGTTTTTGATTAATTGATTAAGTGTTAATCAAAAGAAAAAATCAAGAACACAAGTTTAAGTAGTTAAACAAGTGCTGGATCAAAAGCTGTCATTCTAGATAATCAAACCCACCATTGTTGATTACTAGAATTGATCAAAGACAACATTTTGGTGGACTTCAACAATCTCCAACCAAAGGCTTCAAGGGTTATTTCTCAATCTCGTTTCTGATTAATATATTGTGATTGTGTTTACTGCAATACTTTAAGCTTCCGCTGCTTCATTATATATATGAGATATGTATAAATTGTGATTAAACACAAAACCCACATGCAAACACCCATGAATGTACAACTCCCAACACTAGTATCCAATGAACCAATATTTGTACCAATTAGGCTGAAGTATATTATGCTGCATAACCCTTATGCGACCAAAACAACCTCCACACCTTAACTACTTAAGACTCAGCTCCCTTTAATCTATATCTCATATAGAGTAGAAGGAACTGATTTTAGTGGAACTGCATTCAATAAGTAAGTAGCAAATTCTTATAGCATAATCTCATAAATATTCTAGAAGATCAATGAAGCTCAACATCAATCAAACCGTATCAAATAAAGTCTGATTCCTCCATTCCTTAAACACTTTTATGTTAAGGAATATCTAGAAGACCATGCTGTGTGAGAATTATATTCTCCCTTAAATATTCTATAATATACTATTTATGTATAATGGTTTGTTTCTTTACTTCATAGTCGAAAGCCTTTGAACACTTCAAAAGTTTCCAACCTGTGTTTCCCAAAAACATATATTTGTATAGTGAAAAATTACTATCCAAACTTTGAAATATTAAAATTCACCTAACAGTATAATTCATTGGACTAAATACATCATATGTACCAGTTCCAATAAATCAGTAGCTCGGTATCCAACACCTAGATTAGAATTCGATCATCTTCCCTTAAATTCAGAATTCATAAACTTGCCAAGGTTCTATAGTCAAATTAAGTATCTGACCATACTTTACCAGACAGGATAGTCATCTCACGACCACATGACTTAATCTTATGTGCCACCTAGACATTTCTTATTGTATCTAAGATATATCAGTCATTCATTACCTGATACTCAGTAAGATAAACATTATCTTTATCATATAAACATAAGGAACTATTATAAATTTTTTATGATAACCCTCTCTGTCAACTATAGGGAGTGATATGATACGCCTAATAATGTTTGGCACATATTATCAATTATACAATATAATACTAATATCAAAATAAAAATGTGACCTAAAAGGTCTTAACAGCTATTACGTGTAGGAAATCTCTATTTCCTACACGAAGACATACTTTTCCTTTCTCATCACTATAGCATTTCTCAAATCACGCAACAACTTGTAGATATGAGAAAGGCAAGCAGTATCTCATACCCTTGGATCGACGGCATCATATGCTAATGAAACATCTATATTCTGTAAATAGTTATCTAAGGGATCTATCTATTCTCAATTAAAGTTTCTTAACCAATAACACTTACTATTCAAACCTTATCACAGTGGAAATATTTTTCATTATAACTATTCTCTAACTGTAGATTAGATATATCAAATATAACCAAGTAATTTAAAATTTAGAACTATTCTCAAATTCACAAACAAGTCTTTAATATTTCTCGGTACTCTATAGTTAATGTGCATTGATCAAATGTACTAACGGATTACTCATACTTATCTTATCTATATAAGACGAACATCTTGTCTCTATAAGATGAAAATAGGAGATGTGCAGCAGAACACTTTTAATCGTTAATTATAATGCTTCAAATCATAGGTATATAAAATATACATTTTTTAATCTGAAAGCACCCTTTCACAACTCTACATAATCCCGATAATATATCGAATGGGATAATGACAATTTAAACTCTTTAAACTACACAGTGGAAAGTAGACCCTGGTGGAATTTTACTCTAGTCACATACTGTAGCGATCTAGGCCTTTATAAACTAACAGGTAGAACACTCTTGTCAATTGTGCCTCATGTAACTCTTACTCCTAATCCAAAATACACCTTATTTGCACACTATAGCAATCTGGGGTAAGTGTATTCCAGATTAACTTACCAATGATCAAATATATGCTACCGATACTACCCGCACACTGTAGCGATATAGGGTAATACTGTTGCATATATTTGTTTCATCTTATATTTAACCGGCATAGTCCAAGTCCAACCTACCAAGTCCCTTACACTGTAGCAATATTGGAAAAAGACCTACATGACTTGTCTAACACCGTATTAACAAGAATGATCATGTATAACATTATCTCATAATGAAATACAATTCAATCTGATTGAGAAAGATTTTTGAAACTCGGTCTCACTTCATAAGGTGATGATTCTCAATTAGTCATTTATTTCTATGTAAACACAATTAAGCTCCACTAGTAGGGCTCCCATTATGGTTACCAGTACGGAAAAATAATTTCAATTTATAATGCAGACTGATAACTCTTATCTCTGCATCTCATAAACCTTAGTTTATAATCCAGACTAATAACTCTTATCGCTGCATCTCATAAATCCCTACATGCATATTTAATTTTGAAATAGTCTTCAAAACACTGTTCAAATTAATTTACAAAACTACTATAGAAACACTGTTCAAAACTACTATAGAAACACTGTTCAAAACAATGTTCTAGATTATTGTAGAAGTACTGTTCCAAAAGTATTGTTTAAGTGAACAATGTCAGCACTGCGGCGCAGGGCTACCAGTACTGAGGTAGTGCCTCAATGCCGTAGCACTCGCTCCTTAGCGTTGAGCCACCTCGGCCCCAACATTGCAATACTCGTTATTCGGTACTGTGGTGCTTAGCAACTTGTCAATTCTGCTCACGTATTTCAACACTTGAAACTCTTCAACTGAGCCCCAAAATACTACCAAACATCAATTCACTCTCAAATACACCTAATTGACACCACAAAACTCTCTGATGCCATTTTGTTGGGGTGCTGGTTTATAACCTAAACCTATTGGGTGTGTGCATGTAGTACATGTGTCCATTTTAAACTTTATATATATACACATCAAATATAATAAATATACAACATTTATGTATCTCATACATAAATATTCACAACGAAAGTTAAAAATCTAATTTCCTAAAAATGTACTCTATAAATTTTATTAAATTACACTAATGAATAAAATTAACTATAGTAATCATATTAATACAAAATTAGGAGATATCACCTGTCAAGCCTTTGGAATTGATTTATTTTGGAGTACTGCCCAAAGTAAACCCGTTGGTAGTTCCAGGACCAAGCGTGTTATGCTTAGGTTGCTAGAACAGCAGCCTTTATTTTTTCAATACTGGTTTAACACTTAAATTATGGAATTAACTCTTAATTCTAATAGCCTAACACTTAGACAAAAGTCTCAAACTAAACTCTTTAACTTAGAATTTATTTTGAAGCATGAAATTGATTTTTAAACAAAATTGAGCTCTAATAGTGGCCAACACTTTGGAGAAGAAAATGAATTAGATTTCAACAATTAAAATCAAAAAAAGAAATCCAATTTTGCTTACCATTTTCTCCTAATTATTGGACCCACTTTCTCGTGCCAAGATGAAAATATTTAATCATTTCTTAAGCCAACCCAAAATGAAACACTTTCATTCCCTTACTTAAATGGAGAATGGTCAGCACCACCATCTTAGCTCCCTCTCAATTTTGTTTTTCAATTCATCAAAAATTAATTGTCAAGACATCTCTCACAATTGCCAAAAATTAAACACTTATATATCACGTGGTGTTTTGTATTATTATGAATAAAGAATTCTTTTATTCTTTCAACAAGTATGGGAGGCCATACTTCTATGTTGCCATGCATAATTTAATAACAAAAACTTCCTTTTTTCTTTTTCAAAAGAATTGATATTTTATAAGCAAAATATCTAGATTATAATATATAAATAAATCAAAAGGAATTTGTTCAAATACATGGTATCAAATTCGGCCACATGTGAATGTAAAAGCATAAATGATATTCTCAGTATCATTGAAGCTCTTCTTTTTTTGATTTAATGCTCTTTTCTATCATTCCCTTTTAAGCAACATTTACTTTAACTATATCATTGCTCAATAAAATCTCATTACTGCTATACTCTCATGTCTTTATCTTATTATAGACAAGGATTTAACCTTTTAAATCTGGCTGACTCTTATAACCTACTAACTCTTAGCAGTGCTAACTATTAGCATTTAAAACTTTCAGCTCTGCTAATTCTTAGCACTGGTCTAAACTCTTTTTGACCAGATCTGAACTCTTTTAGATCATACAATGTTTGTAACATAACAAGCATTGTACCATGTATTTATATTGTATTAATAATTATATGAAATATTTATTGTATAAATATTAAATAATTTAATATTCATACACTATTGAAATGGCACATAAGCACCAATTCCAATACCATTGTACCATGATGTAATGTTTAGAAAATTTTAAGGTTGTAAACTTCCTATCACATATTAATCCTTGCTTGTTCAACTGAAGAAAACTTGCTTCCCTAGTGTGACCCAATCTCCTGGGCCGTAAGTCAACCTAATCATGGCTAACATAACCAACAGTTCCTACTGAACCTGTCACAGTGGTTACCAAACAAACAATTACAATATTTACTATTTCTAAAAAAAAAGTAGTATTTGAAATTATGTTTCTATTTCATATCATTGACTACTAATCTTAACCACACATAACTAACAACAATATATATATATGCAAAATAAAACAACTAAAATAGCAATCATAAAGAGTAAGCATGATCACACATGAAAAATGAAAGCCGAATAGTAACAAAACAACTAAAAATAGCAATCATAAAGAGTAGCATGATCACACACAAAACATGAACATCGAATAGTGGTTTCCTCCCAGAAACTTAAAGTTGATATTGTTCACAATGGAAAAAAAAAGAGTGAGTAAATGTGACTTCCCTCGTAGACGATGGCTTAGTGTGATGGTGCTCGAATCATGAGGTCAGAGTTATTGTTTGAGTTGATGCCTAAAACCTTGAATTTGCTTCATTTTTTACCTCATTTGGGCTACACCTTGTTGGCTCTATGTTCGCGCTTTTTTATGCTTTATAAGGTGCCAACTTGATATTTTAACATACTACAAGAAAGAAAATAAAATAAAAACTAAGATTGAAATTAAAAAGTAAAATTCACTTGGGTTGCCTCCTAAGAAGCACTTGATTTAACTTCTTCGGCTTAGCGTCTTTCAAAGTCATGGGGGATAAAAATGAATGTCAAAATCATGTTGAGGTGCATGGTTCCCGCTACTCCTCTTCTTAAGCTCCCTCGACTCTATGATCAAGGTTCTCACAATAGACTCCAACAATTTTAACTTATGATTTTCTAGCAATGATTCAAAGTAAGGATGAGATAAAAAATTCCTTGACTGAGGTCTTTAAACTTTTCCTTGAAATGTGAGTCATTCTTTTTCTTTCTTTTTACTTTGTTCCTCATTACCTTCCTTTTTACCCGGGGATGAACATCATTCATCTTCATCACTTTTAGGGGTCATCGCTGACTACTTGTGTACATTCCCTCAATTATTAAACATTCGTTTTTCTTTATTGGTAATTTGATATCTTTGAAAACCTTAAAAGTGATTGTCTCCTCTTGCACTCTCATTTTCATATCTCCCACTTCCATGTCAATAAGAACCCTCCCGGTAGTTAAGAATGGCTAACAAAGAATTACTGAAACTTTTTTTCTTCCTCTATATCAAGAACAACAAAATTTATCGGTATGATGAATTTACCCACTTTCAGTAACACATCTTTAATGATACCTCATAGATAGTTGAGAGATCTATCCACCATTTGCAAGAAAACTATTATGGGTTTTACCTCTCCAAAATCTAACTTTTTAAAGACATATAAAGGCATAAGATTTATGCTAGCACCTAGATCATACAAGGCCTTCTCAAAAGTTAAAATTTTAATAGTATAAGGGATCGTGAAGCTACCTAGATCCTTCATCTTTTTAGGCAACTTTCTTTGAAGGAAAGCACTACATTTCTCTATTAGCCTTACTATCTCACAATCCTCCAACTTTTTCTTCTTTGATATAACTTCCTTCATGAATGTTATATAGTTTGGTATTTTCTCCAAGGCATCCATAAAGGAAGTGTTGATGTGAATCTTTTTAAAGTTTTAATGGAAATTACATAATTGGGCATCTAACTTCTTTTTGTAGAAGCGTTGAGGGTATGAAAATGGTGGGATAATAATAAAGGGGTTGTCCTGGAAAGAAATGGAATTGGGTTTGTGATTTACCTTAAATGGTTCCGCACCAACTTCTTTCTCTTCACCCTCAACCACCTTTTTCTCCGAAGCCTTTACTTTCTTACCACTTTTAATGGTGATGGCATTGCCATGCTCTCTTAGGTTAGCCTCCTTGTCACTTGGAAACTTGTCAAAAGATTTATCTTTGATTGCATTGGCTAGTTGGCCAACATGCACCTTTAATAACTTCAATGTTACATTCATAAAAGTGCAATATGTCTTGATGTTTTCAAGCGAAGCCTTATTTTTGTTGAAATTCTCTCTAGTCTCAACAATAAAAGTTCCTAAGAAATCTTTTAATATGGGTTTCTTCTAAACTACTAGTTGTTTAAACCCCCAATGACGGTTGTAGAGCATTCCTTGTATTACCATAAGAAAGGTTCTCGTGATTTCAGTGCCCAAAATGATAATGTGTAGGCAAGTTGTTACTCCGGAAGTGGAAATTTTTGTTGTTGACATATTGGACTTGTTACAGATCACTCCCTTCACCTTTGTAAGATACATTTGCAATTATCATTAGCTCTTTACTTGTTGAAGCCTTTCCAGTATTGAATGCAGAAATTTAGTTAACTAAGGCTGAAACTTGGACTGAAAGTACAACAATTGCATCAATTTCATGTACTCCAGCGGCCATCACAATGAACCTCTCATTAGACCGTTGGTAATTGTTGCACGCTATTTTCTCCAACAAAGCTTGGGCTTTTTTTGTAATTTTTGACAATGATGTACCACACGCCACTGCATCTGTAATAGTTCTTGTTTGCCCATTTAGTCCATTGTAGAATATTTGTATTTGGAATCAATCTTGGTATCCATGTTAGGGGCACCTCCGGATAAGGTCCTTGAATCACTCCCAAGCTTCATAGAAAGGCTCGAAATCTAATTACCTAAATTGTACTATCTCTTTACAAAGTTGTGAAGTCTTAGATGGTGGAAAAAATTATGTGAAGAATCTTTGGGCAAGCTCGTCCCATGTTGAAATACTTCCCGATTGCAAAGATTGAATCCATTCATTTGCTTTGTCCTTAAGATAGAATGGGAACAAGCATAATTGAATAGCATCCTCCGTTACTTTATTCATCTTGATGGTGTCGCAAACCTCCAAAAATATAGCGAGATGAATATGCAAATCTTCCCTTGGCAATCCCTCATATTGATTTTGTTACACCATATTGATAAGAGCCGACTTCAATTCAAAATTATTGGCTTGAACCGCTTGACGCCAAATCCTCGAAGAGTTCTCATTAACTACTGGCTTAAAATAGTCCTATAATACCCGTGGTTATTGGTTGTTGTTACAATCGTTAGCCATACCTTGAGCTTGATCTCCCTTTCTCTCTTAAGCCTCCACAAAGTGTGTTCAACTTTTGGATCAAAGTGAAAATTTTCGAGCTACGAGCTCTTTTCATAAACCTTCAAACAATCACAATAAAACCACAACTCAAAAAGAATAAAAGAAAAATAAAAAGCCTAAATTAAAGTTAAGTTGTTTATCCACAATATTAGTATAAATTCAAATTTTTCAATCCCTAGCAATGGCGCCAAAAACTTATTCGTAAAAGTATACACACACGAATTGTAACCTCAATTGCTTAGGTCGTGATCAAGTAGTAAAATGATGAGTGAGTATCGTTCCCATGAAGATTATACTCTAAATAAATGCTAAGTATTATGGTGTTGACAATTTAACTTTATCTATGCTAATTTAAAGGCTAAGATGAATTTTGAAATTAAAGATGCTTAAAACTAATTAGTTTAGTAAATTAAAGACGTGTGAGTTCCATGGCAATGGGTTTTAGGAACTTGATTTCACACTACCGTTTCTATGTTCTTTATCATTAGTAATTAATAACTAATCTTGTGTATTCATTAATTAAGGGCTTATAATTAATCTCATTACCTCTCTTTAATGTCAAATAAGATTATATACATACACAACCAAGTTGATATCCCTATCTAACTTGTTATACATACATGAATTAAGCTACTCTTAAGTGATTACCTTAAGACTATTAGTCTCCCAACTCAATAAACTCAAAGTTATGCTTTTTAAAACCAACACATAGGTTAAACTCTCCCAAGCACAAAACTCACAAGTCTAAATCATCTAATCAATTTTTCAATCCAATTAGAAGCATTAAACTCATAAAAAGCATAAATGAACAATATAAGATATAGTCATAACCAACTAACAACATCAAAATATAGTATTCAGTAGAGTTCCACCAAGCCTTAGAATATGTAATCTAGTTATCCATAGTGAAGTACTCAATTACATTAATCCAAAGGTTCATAAGAGTAATCATATTCAAACAACACAAATTACAAATACAAACTTAAAATAAATGTAAATGAGATAGAGAGAAAGATAGAACTAGTTGAAGAAGTCCTTTGGTCCTTTAATCTTCAATAGCTCTTTAACAATCCAAGCTTCAGCTGTGTTTCTTTCACTAAAACCCTTAGTTTTCTCTATTTATTTCATGCCTTCTTCTCCATTGTAAATGAGGCTTTTAATCTTCTTTTTATAAATTTAAAAAATAGGCTTCAAAATTAAGGCACAAAGTAAAAAAATAGAATTGGGGCATTGGCGGTGCGTGGACTCCACTTTTTGGCGCTTAAACACCAAGCATTCTACCATTGGGAGCTCGAATTGGTGCCTAGGCACAAAACATTGTAGCAAAAAATATCATTCATCGGTGCTGTAGCAAGTTACTGTTCATTAGCATTGTAGCAAATTTGGTTTTTTTGCCTTGTTTTCTTTAAATTTTCATTTCAAATAGCTCCAATAACTTAAAACCTACAAAATGACATTAATACACATAAAAAATCATATATTTACATTCAAAATGAGCAATTCTTAAATTAAGAGGGATATAACATCATATATAAAGCCCAGTTATCATGTATACACAAGCTTCATCAATATTTTTCTCAAAGCCATAAAACTTGATAGCTTGATCAAATCTTATATTCCAAGACTTGCTTAAGTCTATAAATGGACCTTTGCAGCTTGCAAACCTTTTGCTCTTAATCTTATTCTATGATTCCCTCTGGTTGAATCATATAAATAGTTTCATCAAGATTGCCATTCAAAAAAGTGGTCTTAACATCCATTTGTCAAATCTCGTAATCTAAACAAGTGACAATGGATAAAAGAATACGGATAGATTTTAGGATGGCTACTGGCAAAACTGTCTCCTCATAGTCAAGTCCCTCTTTTTAGGTATAATCATTTGCCACTAGCCATGTTTTGAAAGTCTTCACTTTTTCATTTGCTCCTCTTTTCATTTTGTAATCCTATTTGCACCCATCTCAAGATTCATGGCTTCAAGCTATCTCTCCTTGTAATAATCTTTCATTGCTTGTTTATATGTGAATGGATCGTCTAAACTGTCATCAGAGATTGTAACTTGTGCTTCTCTAATTAAAGTGTAGTTTATGGATAACCTTAATACCTTTTCACTACGCCTAAGTGGCGGTGGTGTATTCTGATAAGTAGGCATGGTTTGTTGACTTTGTGATCTAACAACAACTGTTGAATATTAAAATCTAACCTCATCGAAAAGTATTTCCTTGATAACAACTTTGCTTCGAGGTATTTAATCTCTTATATAATTATTCTTAAGAAAAGTAGCATTTGTCGATACAAATACTTTATTATCTTTAAGGTTATAAAAATAAACCACCTCTTGTCTCTTTGAGGTATCTTATAAATAGGTACATTTCTGAATATGGTTTCAACTTTCCAGTCTTTCTCTTTAGCACGTGTGCTAGACACCCCCCATATGTGAAAGTGTCGTGAAGAAGGCTTGCGACCATTCCACAACTCTAAGGGTGTTTTAGGGATTGACTTAGATGGCACTACGTTAAGAATATACACTACTGTTTGTAATGTAGAACCTCAAAAATAAGCATGTAATGATGAGAAACTAAACATAAATCTCACCATATCTAGTAACATTCTATTTCTCCTTTCGGCAACATCATTTTGTTGTGGTATTCCCGAAGCATTGAGTTGAGATATAATCCCAAGCTCTTTTAAATGATCTCCAAATTCAGCATCAAAGTATTCACCTCCTCAATTAGATCAAAGTGCTTTCAATGGTTTATTGAGTTATTGTTAGGGTTTGTGCTTACGTGTCATCCCTGTTTGTATGAATATTTATTTTATAATATTTATATAATAAATATTTTATTAAATCACTAATAACCTTTATTAAATAGTAATTAAGCTTGTAACATTATAGACATTGTATAATCTGAATAAGTTCATATCTGGTTTAAGAAGTTTAGACCAGGGTTAATAGTTAGCAATGCTGATAGTTATAAATGCTAAAAGTTAGCACTACTAAGAGTTAACAGGTTATAAGAGTCAGCGAGATCTAAAAAGTTAGAACCTTATCTATAATGTGACAAAGACCTGAGAATCTACTAGTAATGACATAATTGCAAAGAGTTGCAATAGATACTAAGAAATGTCATTATATAAGTATCTTCTCAAATAAAGAGTTCATGATCTATGTTCACCAATGAGGGTCTATCTGTGAAATACAATAATATAGATTAATGTATGTCTATATCTATATTGTACAGATGATTATTCTTAGTTAACCATGAGCTCGGTTGAAGCTCATATAGACATACAGGTATTCAGTTATGACTGGATACTAAACATACTCACGAAGACCCCAATAGATATCCTATGAAATCGTCAAAGGAAGGTCCTCTCAAGTTGAGTAGTATTTGTGGTCCTTCGACCTGAGCGCCACGGTGGGCTTGTCGAAGCTCCACCATACTTTGATTCCACGTATGTCAAAGACCTTTCATGGTCTGACTGCTACGTATCGCTGGGTATGGTCCGATGCTCATGGAGTTCGGCGTGCGTAGATATGGGATCCGCCAGCTCATATAAATGGGTTCTATATCCGATACTTCAAGATTGTATCTTATAAAGTCTTATGGCCGTAAGCAATCAACCTGGGAAAAGAGTTTCCTACAGGTTTGAACATCATAGCAAAAGTGTTTGCGTATATTGTTTATTAAGATATGAATCTGAAGATAAAGTAACGAATGAAATTATCAGGATTTAACGGTAATGATCTATATCTCGCTCATCCAGGATGTAATGATGGAAGGATTATACGAATATGTAGTAACCTCAACATGTATGGTCTAATGCGCTAATTTGTAACATCCATGACGTGTGTGTGGGGCATCGTTCACAGACTTATGGAATAGTTCCATTTGATGAATCGGGCGTGGACCTACGGAGTCCCAATATTAAAAGTACTCTTTGAGCACTTGGGCAGCGTACCGTATTGAATAGTTCAATACAGTAAAATCTAGTAATTTACTATGGTTAAGTTAACTAAAGTATATGGTTAAATTATGGGACCCACTTTAGGTTAACTTGGTAACCTAGTAAGGACATAAATGTAATTTTACTTAATATTATTTAATTGTTAAATAATTCAAATAAATATTTATTTATTTATTTGTTAAATAAATAATTTAGTTTAACTATAGTTAAGAGTTAACCATATGGTTAAGTTAAGTTAACCTTACTTAATGGTTAAGTAAAAGTTAACCTAACCATGGTTAAGTTAGTTAACTATAGTTAGAATATTTAAATGTTCTTTTAACCTAACTAGAGTTAAGTGTTAACTATAGTTAGAATATTTAAATGTTCATTTAACCTAACTAGAGTTAAGTGTTAACTATAGTTAGAATATTTAAATGTTCATTTAACCTAACTAGAGTTAAGAGTTAACTATGATTAGGTTAGGTTAAATACAAATTGAAATTAGGTGAAATTAAATGTAATAAATTGAAATTAAATTCATTTGTATATATTAGCCAAATGTAATTAAATTCATAAGTTTGTTAAATTTTCTTTTTGCTAAAAACTTAGCCAGCCATTACAAAGAGAGAAAAGAGAAATTATTTTCTAATTATTGGATTCAAGTTGTTGAATTCATAATTTTCTTTTATAAAGCATTAAAACCAATTTAGTAAAACAGGTTTTGATTAATTGATTAAGTGTTAATCAAAAGAAAAAATCAAGAACATAAGTTTAAGTTGTTAAACTTTTGCTGGATCAAAGATTGTCATTCTAGTTAATCAAATCCACCATTGTTGATTATTAGAATTGATCAAAGATTACATTTCGGTGGACTTCAACAATTTCCATCCAAAGGCTTCAAATTGCTCAATTTCATTTTTGTTAATTCCTTTAATATATAATAATTGTATTTACTGCAAAATTCTAAGCTTTTACTGCATATTTATATGTATCAGATATGTATATTTTGTTGTTAAACACAAAATCCACATGTAAAAACCCTTGATTAATCAACACTCAACAGTTATTTCTTAGATTCAGCTCAAAATTCTTTGAACTTTTCAAACGTTTTCAATTTTCTATGGATCAAATATATATAGCCGTAGCGAGAATCATCATCAATAAAAGTGATAAAATATACTTATGAACCTCTGGCTTGCACATTAATCGGACCATAGACATCTAAATGTACTAGGTCTAAAGGTTCTTTGGCCCTATTGTCTTTTCCAGTAAAAGGTCTTTAGGTCATTTTACCTTTAAAGCAAGATTCAAAAACTGGTAAAGTATCAACCTTTAAACTTTTTAAGGGTTCGTCTTTTACCAATCGTTGTATCCTGTTTAGGTTAATATGACCTATCTAAGGTGCCAAAGGAATGTTTCGTCAATAGAAGAAATCATTTGTTTCTTAAGTTTTAGTTGTTCTAGCCTAAACATTTCAGTATTAAGCAGTGTTTGAGTTTCTGGGCATAGGATATAAAGATTATTCTTTAAATTATTGACGTATATATTCAAACCATTTTTAGAAATAAAATTTGAATTATTATTAAAAGAAACGAAATAGCAATGTTCTAAATATTTAGAGATAGAAATCAAATTTTGTCTAAAATAAAAAATATAACAAATGTCTTGTAAAATTAAAAAATGATTCTTAAACCTAAGTCTAACTACTCCTACTACTTTAGCCGAAATAATAGTTCTAGTACCCTCACATCGTAAACTCTTTATCTGCCAATGTCCAAAAATGATCAATTATCTGTAAAGTAGAATAAACATGATTAGTGGCCCCAAAGTCAACTACCCAAAGGTATTCATTATCTTATACTAAACAAGCTTCAAGAACAAGTAAATCACATTTAGCTTTCTTTTTCTTCTTGAGCTCTTATAGACAGAAAGTGCAATTCTTCTTCCAGTGGCCTTCCTTTTAACAATGGAAACATTTTTCATTTGCCTTGACCTTGTAGCTCTTGTTCTTCTTATAATTGTTCTTCTTTTTAGGTTTGCCTTTTGATGAGATAGTTCCGCCATTATTCCTCTTTTTATTATTGAAAGAGAAAGGCTCCTTATCGACAATATTTACCTCCCTCTATTTCTCAATATTGATGGATTCAAAGGTTTGGAGCTCATTGAGCAACTGAGTTATGTTGAACATAAGTTTGTTCATAAAGTAGTTACTCGTAAATAGAATGAAACCCAGAGATGGGATTTCCAAGATCATCCCTACCTACGTACGTTAATCTATCTCTGCCTCATGAATCTCAACTTCATTAAATGAGCAATCATTTTAAGTACATCATCACCAACTAATGTTTCACTCTTCATCCTAGTATTAATAATGGCTTTTATCGTATTATATGGGATTTTTCAGAAGACTGCCCTAACATTGCCTGAAGTGAATCCCACATGTCTTTTGTTATTTTCATCTTCTTATGCTTACTCCTAAGAACTTCAGACATGCCTGCTAACAGGTAGCAGCAGGCTTTTTCATCGGTATAAGCCATTGATCATATTGATCTTTAGCTTCTTGTGAAGTATTAAAAGCAAGCCTTTGAGGGCAGAGATCAGAGATGAATACGGTGTTCATTGTACTTTTCTATTTCACAAAGTTTTCCCTGGTTAATTTGTCATTAGATAATATTGTGATCAATGGATTTATCATTTTGCTGAAAATAATAAACAAATGAACTAAATCATTCATGCTCAAATATCATCATAATTATGGTATAACAATTTAAACATGATACATGATATAAAAGAATAAAGGTAAAATTCCTAAGAAAAATTATATATCACGATAATCTAATTTATCAAAATTGATGTGCCATCGTAGGGTAGGTTAGACCAATTTTAAATTAGATTGAGACAATCTCAATTAATTAATGCTTCAAGTTATCTCATAACTTCTACATTAATTAACTATCGTTTATTTTGGTCTAAATATAATTATATTTATATAAGTGTGATGCATTCTTTCGAACTCCTTAGAGTTAACTTCAAAGTTGCCGCCATATGGTAAGTTAATCTAGAAATACATTTAGAAATCTTATCTCATAGAAGTTAACCTTGATATTGATTCAAACGGACACCCTCCATAGGGAGAACGAAAACAAGACCGTTACAAAGCGCCATTTAAATCTTATGTTATTAAACTAACGATTCAGACCATGGGTTATATTGTCATTTAACCCTTTTCCACTTATTATTTTATGTTTTAGGGTTTTGTTTTATAAAATATCTTATATTTTATAATCTTAGTGAAAATTATTGTTACTAGTCAATTATTGATCTCTATGTTTTATTCTAAGTGTTTCTAGAATCTAATCCTATCAACACTTAAATAAATTACCAAATTTTTACCCTAAAAATCTAATTTATTATGAGTAATTAAGACTTATAGTTTTAATAAACTATTTATTGTAATATACTTAATTAGTCTAATATGAATTACCTAATTCAACTAATTAAATCTAATTCACATTTATTTATACTAATTATGGAAATAATTAATTTTAATCTGATTAAAAAAATAATTCCTTATTAGATAAATTAAAACTATTTTAATTATGTCTAATAAATAATTGGTATACTATGTGTCAATTTATTAAATGTAAACTAAAACTATTTTAAAATAAAATAAAATAATGACACAAGTACTTATGACATATTATAATGCATTGAGTAGGCACATATTAAATCTAAATGATATGTTATAATACATTGATATATTTTATAATATAAATCATCACATAGAATAAAATATAAAATATTAGTGTTGACCGAGTCTTTTGAATTTTTAAGAAAAGAAAATAAAGTACAAAAATTAAAAGATAATCTTGAATTTTTTATAACTTCTTTTCCTCGAGTAGTCTTTGATCTCTTAATAAAATACAATTTTATCTCTTATAATTATATTTTATTATTTCTCTAAAAAAAATAATTATATCTCATATAATAATTACTATTATTATTATTTTAATCTGCTGGGCTTTGTTGGGTCTGCCAAGGGTAGGCTCAAGTTACTGCACCAGACACTATTTAAAACAGTGGCTGTTGAGCATAGCTTGGGCCACACCGGCCTATCAACAAGCTTGGGCTACTCCCAGCTTTGCAAAGGGAGATGGCAGACCTCTATTGGCAGAATAAAGGGAGCCACTCTTTTTGTCTTTTTCATGGATTTGGAAGAAAACGGATTCCTCTTCTTTTCCCTCTGGAACTCGTTGATAGTGTTTCACGACGTGCTTTACGAATTACTTCACGGAATTTTACAACTTTAAATATTTTACAATAAAATAAAATAAAATTACAAATTTTTATGCCTTTTTATGATTTACCAAAATTAATCTAATCAATTCTAAATTTAAAATATCATTTAATTAATGACTAACACTAATGGTCCATATAAAAAAAATAATTATTCATCCCATAAATTATAAAAAAATAACAACTATTAATATGTGTCTACCTATTAAGAACTCAAAATAAAATTTATAATTGGTAAATTAAAGTAGACATAAGCTTAACTTTAATACCAATTGTAAGAACGATTTTTAAAAATTTGTTATGTCTATTTTAATTTAGTAATAATAGAATATAAAAAAAATACCTCTGACAGGACCCAACCCGAGACCCTCTATTATAGATCCCAGCGGCCCTGCCGGGCACCCCAACGGAAGTTCCTCCGAACCTAACTGGGTATGTTGAGAAATTCCGCGAGGCGAACCCCTTTTTAATTCTTGTTACTACTAAGAAGATCTAGTAACATACACGAAAACAACATCTTAATTTTAAAAACAAACAGATAGAGTTTCCCCTGTTTTTCGAAAAATCCATATAAAACCTGCAAAGAAATTTCACTTCTATTTTCAATACATCTCAATTCTACCAATTCGGACCTCCGGTCTTTTGCAAATCAAATCCAACACAACTCAATTATTCATTTGAATCACAAATAAGCGTAATCATAGAAGTAAAAAGAACGATCATCATAAAATTGAAATCTCTTCTTCTCGGTTCAAAACATACATCCAAATATACATGCCTACAACTATTATGCATAAAGTAAAGGGTGCTATTTAGCACATTTACATGTACAAAAATGATCTTCAGATTCGGCCCACTACTCGACAATAGGAGAATCAACAGCTTGCATACCGAGACCTGCACCTGGGAAAAGGGTTCAGAAAATATAAAACACAAAACGGGTGAGCTAAAAGAGCTCAGTGAGTGTAAATAAAATTTTAATAAAATAACATCATGTATAGATAGCAAATTCTAAAGTTCACGCAGAAATCATGCTTCTAAAACTGACGTAAAACTGTAAAACGGTTTCTAGAATCATATGCTATTGAAATCTTGCCGAGCGGGTTTTATCTACATCTTTGAAAAACTATATTCAGAATCTGTATAACATAATAACTGCTGTGTGCATATAAATGCATAAATGCTATCGGTAAATCGAAAACTAGTAAAATCCTCGCTCGGCCATTTTCTTTCTAAACTGTACCAATGATAACCCTAAAGCTCTATACCCACGTAGTGACTCAACTAGCACCGCATACGTGAGTAGGTCACGGGGCACCTCAACTAGCAGCACCCACAGTGACATCTCAAGACATCTCACTGGCTATGCAGCAGAATCCTACATCGCATGCATATAGCGAGATAATACCCCGTGCACATAGAGCGACTCACATGACTCAACTTCCCGACTTCCTGGAGTTAGTGACACACCCCCAAGCCCTGCCCATGTGCACGGGATATACCGGCCGGGTCTAATACAATCATCACCACTATAATCTGAGGGTACCAATGGCTCTAAAAATGAATGCAGAAATTTTAAAACTGTTTCTCAATTCGAACATGTAAAAGCATGTCTATGAATATGTATCAAGATCATAAATTATTGGTATGCATCGAAAGCTCATAAAACATGCATATTCATTATGCGAAAACATAATAAACGCTAAGTAAAAGAAATGGCAGATTTCCACTCACAACCGCTCTGCGCTCAATTTCGCTCTCGATTTCTGCTCCCGTTAACGCTCTCGGTTATCTTCACCTACGCGCCACAAATGACATTTAGAACTAAATCGAATGCTAGAATCTCATTTAACTACTAAACACCCTAATCGGCATACAAAGCCCGGATGCATACTACTTCCCGATTTTAGTTACGGAGCCATAATCGAAACTAACTCACCATCCGGCGCCCTGAAAATTATTGAACACCTTATAACTTGGTTGGACATAATTGCCCTTTACCTTTCCAACATGGAGAAGTATGTACCATTTTCTTCATTTTTTGTTTTTCCGTCAACCATATACATTCAATTTACAATATGCACCATTTACACACAACAATTCAATCAAAACACCATACAATTCCTAACTTCCCTAAAGTGGCAGAATTTCACCCTAAGTTCCAATACAATCCTTTTCTCAATTTCTTGTTCCAATTACAACAAAATCATGCCAATTTCATTCTAAAGCCCTAATTACAACCAATTGAAATCGCTACAACAAAATCACCAAAAACCCTAATTCTCACCTTGTTAATTTCTTCAAATTGATGACTCCTTCAAGCTCCAAACTAGAATTCAACTCAATCTAAGTCAAGAATACACATAAGAATGTCAATTGGAGCATTCTTGAAAGTTTAGTTATCAAACTCATAAAATAATGCTTTTCTTACCTCTTTTTCTTGAATTTTCACTAATTGAGGCTTCAATTGAGCTTAAGGATTCATATGTAACCTTATTTTAGCTTGATTACACATGAAATATTATGAAAAAAAAACTTGAATAGTCACTGTAGCAGCACCCCCCTTTGAAGCTCGAATTTCTCTCTTTTTTTGGCTAAGTGTTGGTTTTGATCTCTCTTCAAATTTCTACACACTTCTAACATATATATAGTGCTCCCTCAATTGATCATTTTGCCCTTCAACTTACTTAAAACTTCTAATTTGCCATTAGTTAAAAACTAATTATGTAATTAGTTCATTTGTAACTATCTAGTTAGAATAGTTCAAAGAACTAACTAGAACTTCCAACTTGGCAATCCATGAGATTTCTTCTAATTGGTCCATTCTCTAATATATGGATTATGTTTCTCAACAAAGGCTTGTTCCATTCATAACCCTTAAATAGAAATTCATGTAGTAAATTAGGATTTCCTTTTCTAAGCCAATAGAGAAAATGTTCAAAAATATTCTAGGGTCATCCGGCGCACCGATCGAGTGTGAAATTATCAAATTAGGTCTAATATCTCTCACGTACACTATAAAGGGAATATTTCTAATAGGGTTAAAATCGAGTAACCCTACGGTGTCTTATTTGCTCTATACCGAAATCTAGGCGCCAATACTACTAATAGGGATTGGATATTACAACCTCAATCGTGAATTTTTTATCAACGTTTTCTATCAACACTAGCAAATCTTTCATACTGTATCTCATACCAATAGACTACTCGTGTGAGTGAGTTGAAAAATTGTAAAAGATTTAAATTTTGTGTCCTTTTATTTTTTTCTCTTTAAAAAAAATTTAGCCCAAAGAAAAGCACAAAAGAAGAATACGTAAAATTTGATCTAAAAACTCATTTATATAGTGCAAGAATCCTTATGTTATCTAAACGGATAAAATAATATCTAATATTATTTTTAATTAAATAATTTAGATAATTCATAATTATCTAATAATTTAATTTAATTAAATAATCTAATTATTTATTTAGTTCCATAACTATTATGGATTGGACCAACAATTGATTGAGCCTAATAAATTTAATCAAATTAAACATAGGCTAACAAATTAATTAATTAGTCCTAATAAGTTTAATCAAATTAAATTTGGACCAATTTTTTTTTTGATCTAATAATTAATTCAATAGTCTATTTTAGTGTTTATGGAGCTAGCGTCGGGTAATGGACTAAAAAAAATAATAAATATAAGAATTGATCAATCAGGAAAGCATCGGATAAGCATTAGGCGGACCTACAAAATTAAACTCAAATAAATTAAATTATTTGATTAAACTCTTTAATCAATATTATTTTATTTATTAACTTTATATTACTTCATTAAAAATATAAAGTTGAACTCTTAATTTTGCAGATAAATTACAAAATAGAAAGCTGTCTTTGTCCATTTAATAATTATTTCATATAAATCAATCATCCACAAGTGTTCATAATTAGAGCTAGTTGAGTGTTCGTTAACCTCTCTAATTACATCTTTATCCTTAATCTACATAAATCCTCTTTTGAACATTTAATTTATAAAAACCACAAATTTATTAGTTTCTTTAACTCTCAAAAAAAAATTGAGTCATCATTATATTCAATACCACAATCAATTATTAAGAGAACAACTTATCTAACTTCTTTTGAAAATGAGTAGATTCCATATTTGTGAGAAATGTTCCCAACCATCTATTTTATATTATATTTATAAAATAATTAGTAATTGACTGAATATATTTTACAATTTTTTTCTTGTAAATTAATAAACATAACTCAGTGAATATGAGTTCATTAATTACTCAGGATTAAGATTAATTCATATATGATTATATTGTGATAAAATAAATTCTCTTTACTAACAAAAAATTAATTTTATCGTGGTCTTATCCTATAAAATTAACAAAGTGCCTCTATTTTTTATGTCATTACATAGAATGATTTGGATAAGACTATTTATATACAATATACAAATGAGTCGCACTTATACTTTTTCAAAATAAAATTTATGTCTTCATTCAAATTAATGACTTATTTAAATTATTAAATTTAAACTTAATTCTATTATATATAACTATTATATATTAAATTTAAAGTTATATATAAAAGATTATCTATGGTCCAATCATCTGATGGCTGTGTTGTATAGTCAATTATTTTGGCCGTTAGATATGCTCTAACGGCTGAAATTTAATTGATTATAAAACTAACAACATAGGCAATTGACGGTTGATAGAGTTGATGAACAATATCAAAGGCCCCCACAAAAATAATAAAAACCTCCCTTATGTGAAGTTAATAAATTTTAAGATAAATATACTAATTGATGAAAATTATTAGCACAATACTATTAATGTTAAATTAATAAAAAAAAAGTTATGTGACATTAATTTTAATTTTATAACATAACAAATATTATTAAATTTAAATAAAATTATATTTATACTTATAATTTTCATTCTAATTTTAATTTCAATTACGTTATATAATATAATTTCAATTTCAATTTTAATTACGTTAAATATTATAATTCTAATTTTAATTTCAATTATATTAAATGTCATAATTTTAATTCTAATTTTAAATTTAATACTTAAAACGTTATAATTCTAATTCTAATTTTAGTTCTAATTTCAATTTCAATTACGTTAAATACTATATTCTAATTCTAATTTTAAATTTAACTGCGTTAAATGCTATATTTTTAAATCCAATTTTAATTTTCATTTCAATTTCAATTACGTTAAATATTATCTTTTCAATTTGAATATTAATTTTTATTATGTTAAATGTTATAATTCTAAATCTAAATTTAATTTTAATTACGTTAAATAAAATAATTTTAATTTAAAATTTAAAATCAATTTTAATTACTTTAAATTGTATAATTCTAATTCCAATTTCAATTTTAATTCACAAACTGTTATAATTCTAATTCTAATTCCATTTTAATTTTAATTTCAATTACGTTAAATGTTATAATTTCAATTTCAAATTTAATTTCAGTTACATAAATGTTAAAATTTCAATTATGTTAAACATTATATTTTCAATTTCGGTTTCAATTATGTTAAACATTATATTTTGATTTCAAATTTAATTTCAATTATGTTAAATGTTACAATTCTAATTTCAATTTTAATTTCAACTATGTTAAATGTTATAATTCCAATTTTGATTTCAATTCTAAAATGTATACTAGGAACACATGTCCTGTAAATGGAGACATATATAAAACGGTTATTGCGCATCTACATGGCATAGCGAGTAAAAATGAAGAAAAAACATATTGACATGGGGATTGCAAAGCCAAACTTGACATGGCCAAAATGGGTACTGCCCAAGGCACACGTGGCGACACATGACTACAAGCATGACCTTATAAGTCCACACACGTATCGCGTGCGTGATACTTGCCTGAGTGCATTGCGCGGCAATGCGTAGCATACTTGATGCGCATCAAGCATGCTGTGCATCAAGCACATGCACATCAGTGTGCAAAGACCCACCACGTGGCGCCACCACAAGACACCACGTGGTATTAAATTTATATATTTTTATTTAATCTTTAATTTTTTTGTTAAATTTTATTTAATTTTATAGTTAAAATAATAATTATTAATTTAAATTAATGAGTAATTAATATTAAATTAGCTACTTTTTATTAACATTATAAATAAAATTTAAACAAAATTATTAAAATTAATTAGAAATTAATACGTTAAAAAGTTAATTTTTGTCTAAAAACATACGGATTTAATTGTTTAATTTAATTGTTTGTAAATTTTTTGGCTAACAAATATACTTACATACATTTAAATTTTAAATTTATGTAAATTTGTAATTATTTATATACTGAATTGTTATTTACTATAGGTAATTATTGGTTATTAATTGGTTCTAATTTATTTAATTATTTTCTCATGCACTAATTGTTTTTTGGAAGCAAAACGTAAGGTCATATATAATTCCACAAAATGAGTTCTAGCGCCATCAATCATTACTTACTCCAAGATGTGAGCCTTAGACTCCATCAAGAAAGAGTTGACGCCTAGGTAGACATAATTATTTAGGACCATATGCTATAACATTTGATGTAATTGAAATTAGATTTTAAATTATAATATTTAATGTAATTGAAATCTAAATTGGAATTGGAATTATAACATTTTACATTATTGAAATTAGAATTAGAACATTTAACGAAATTGAAATTGGATTTAGATTTGAAATTATAATATTCAAGATAATTGAAATTTAAATCGGATTCAAAATAATTACAATATTTAACGTAATTAAAAATTAAATTCAAAGTTGGAATTATAATATTTAACGTAATTAAAATCGAAATTGGAATTAGAATTATAACAATTAATGTAATTAAAATTAAAATTTGAATAATAACATTTAACATAATTGAAATTAGAATTATAAAAATTTATGTAATTAAAATTAAATTTAAATTTGAAATTAGAATTGGAATTATAACATTTTGCGTAATTAAAATTGAATTTAAATTTGTAATTAAAATTATAACACTTAATGTAATTGAAATCAAAATTAGATTTGAAATTATAACATCTAACATAATTGAAATTGAAATTGTAACTAGAATTATAACATTTAATATAATTTAAATCGTAATTCAAATTGAAATTAAAATAAGATTTGGAATTTTAACATTTTAACAGAAATAAAATTGAAAATGGGTTTCCAATTGTAAATATATAACATAATTAAAATTAAAAGTGCTATTGAAATTATAACATTTAACATAATTGAAATGTGTAATATCTTTACCTTTATATTTTCTAACAACAAAACGTGGCATGTCACAACACATATACATAACATTTTTTTAACAATAACCAACAACGTGCTAAATATGTAGAATTGAGGATATTTTAGAATTTTGTTGGTGAAAACTACAAATAGTAGGAACACGTGGTACATTAAGTGGGATACTACATACATGATGTTGTATCTAAGTTGTTTTTTATTTTTTTGTAAAATATTTAAAGCCATGCTTATATAAGAGACCCATAAAATAATATCCCCTATATTATGTAATATATTTTTAGTGATAACCGACAACACGCAAAGTTTGTAAAAGTGGGAATATCTTAGACTTTTGTTGATGTAAACTGTAAATAGTGGCAACGCGTGCTACATTAAGTGAGATAGAACATATATGATGTTGTATGTAATTTGTTTTTCTATTTAATTTTTTGTAATTAATATCAAAATCATGCTTATATAAAAGACCTATAAAATAACATCCTTTATATTATATAACATTGTTTTAAATGATAATCAATAACACGCTAAGTATGTAGAAGTTGGGATATCTTAAACTTTTATTATGAAAACTATAAATAGTGGGAACACGTGATACATTAAGTGAGATATAACATATATAAAGTTGTTGATGTATTTTTTTATTTAGGCATTTTATATTAACTATAGTTATTTAAAACGCTCATAAAATATCATCCCCATGTATTATGTTATATTTTTTGTGCACATAAATACAAACTCACAATTTATGAAAAAGTTGAAACACTCTCTTATATATGTGGGTCAGTGGTGTAAAAAGTGGCAACACGTCTTATATTAAGTAGGCTATAACATACAACAGGTTGTGGTTGTATTTTTTTTTATTTTAGGTACTTTGCATTAACTATGGCTATTTAGGACACTCATAAAATATTATTGCCTTGTATCATGTTACATTTTTTGTGCAGATAATTGCAAACTCGCAATTTATAAAAATGAGAACACTCTCTTATATTTGTGAGTTAGAGATGCAAAAAATGAGAATATGTTACATGGTACAAGGGATGTTATTTTATGAGTGTCCTAAATAAGTATGGTTTTTACTAATTTTATAAAAAATAAAATAATTATAAACAATATTATGTATGTTCTTACTTAATATACTACATGTTTCCATTATTTATTATTTTTAGCAAGAAAAGTGCATAAATCTCTACTTCTACATTCTTAGCGCGTTGTCAGTTACCATTAAAAATATGTTACATAATATAAAGGGATGTTGTTATATGATTGTCCTACATGAGTATGATTTTTGTATATTTTACAAAGATAAAAAAATAAAATAATTACAAACAACATCATTTGCCATCATGTATGTTCTCAATTAATATACTATATGTTTTCACTATTGTTTGTTTTCATTAAAAAAAAGCATATATCCTTACTTCTACATTCTTAGTGCGTTATTGGTTATCATTAAAAATATGTTACATAATATAAGGGAATACTATTTTATGGGTGTCCTAAATAAGTATGGTTTTTATATATTTTACAAAAAATAAAAAATAAAATAATTACAAATAACATAATGTATGTTCCCACTTAACATACTATATATTCCAACTATTTACTGTTTTTACCAAGAAAAGTGCCTATATCTCCACTTCTATATACTTAGCGCATTGTTGGTTACCATTCAAAAATGTTACATGATATAGAGGGATGTTATTTTAAGGATGTCCTTAATAAGTATGATTTTTATTTATTATACAAACAAAAAAAAATTGCAAACATCATATATGTTGTATCCCACTTACCGCGTTGTAGGTTATCATTCAAAATATGTTATATAATATAGGGGATGTTATTTAATATGTGTCCATTATAAGCATAGTTTTATATATTTGTGGTCAATGGTACAAAAAGTGAGAACATGTTACATGATATAAGGGGATGCTACTTTTATGGGCGTCCTAAATAAGTATAGTTTTTATATATTTTATAAAAAAATAAAAAAATTACAAATAACATCATGTATGTTCCCACTTAAATACTGCATGTTTTCACAAAAAAAAAGTACCTATATCCCCACTTCTATATTCTTAGTGTATTGTTAATTATCATTGAAAACATGTTACATAATATAAGGGAGTATTATTTTATGGGTGTCCTTAACAAGTATTTAATATATTTTATAAAAAAAATTATAAACAACATCGTGTATATTCCCATTTAACATGCTACATGTTCCCTTTATTTATTATTTTTATCAAGAAAAGTACCTATATCCCCACTCCTACATACTTAATGCATTGTCGATTACCATTCAAAAAATGTTATATAATATAAGGGATGTTATTTTATAGATGTCCTTAATAAGTATGATTTTTATGGATGTAATTATTATTTTTATTTAAAGTACTTTTATATTAATCATGGTTATTTGGGACACCTGTAAAATATCATCCATTGTATTATGTTATATTTTTTATACAAATAAATGCAAACTCGTAATTTATAAAAAAGTGAAAACACGTCCTACGTTAAGTGAGAAATAATATCCAATAGGTTATGGATATAATTGAACTTTTTTTAGGCACTTTATATTAACCATAGTCATTTAGGACTCTCTTAATGTATTATGTTATATTTTTTTATTTAGTTAAATGCAAATTTGTAATTTATAAAAATGTGAAGACACCCTTTTATATTTGTGGGTGAGATATGTAAAAAGTGAGAACATGCCCTATGTTAGTGGGATACAACATACATAAAATTGTTAATGTATTTTTTTTTATTTAGATACTTTATATTAATCATAATTATTTTAGGACACCTAAAAAATAGGAAAGTTTTAAGAAATAGCCAAATTTGAGGGGGCCATAAGTTGTTTAGCCACCATTTCAAAATTTTAATTTTTTTAGCTAAAGTCATTATAAATGGACAAAAATACTCTTTTACTATTTCAACAGTAACTTAATTTAAGTTTATATTTGTTTATAAATATCATATTTATTTTATTTAATTATATTATTTATTTATCTTAGTTTAACTACATTATTTATTTAATTATATTATTTATTTAGTTTAGTTTAACTACATTATTTATTTAAATTTTGCAATAGCGTGATTAAATTAAATAATTAACAAATAATAGAATAAAATAAAATAAATATAATTTTAATAAATAAATACAAATTTAAATTTAAATAAATATAATTTTAAGTAAATAATATAAATTAATTATGTCAACATAGTAAAATAAAATAATTAATTAATTATAAAATAAAAATAATTTAATTTAATTTAAAAAACTACTGTAGTAGATACTGTTTACTGTGGTGAGCACAGTTGAAATAGTAAATGGTATTTTTGTCCATTCATTACGTCTTTGGCTAAAAAGGTTAGAAAGTTGAAATAGTGGCTAAAAAAATTAAGCCCCCTCAATTTTGGCTATTTTAAAAACTTTCTCCATAAAATATTACCTCATTGTATTATGTTACATTTTTTTGCAACTAAATACAAATACACAATTTATATAAAGTGGGGACACCCACTCACATTTATGGGTGAGAGGTGCCAAAAGTGAGAACGCGATCTACGCTAATGGGATACAACATACATAAAGTTTGGATGTATTTTTTTTATTTAGTTACTTTATGTTAGGGTTGTGCCTGCATGTCACCTCAGTTTTATATAAATATTTAATATCTATACAGTATTCATTTTATTAGATCACTAATTCTTTCATTTATATGGTTCAATGATTGTAATGCTATGAACATTATATGATATGAAGAAGTTCAAATGTGATCTAAAGGAGTTTAGGTTAGGACTAAAAGTTAGCATTATTGAGAACTATAACTGCTAAGAGTTAGTAAATTATAATAATCAGTGAAATCCAAAGAGTTGAAGCCTTGTCTATAATTAGAGAAAGACCTCAGAATATACTAGTAATGATATAATTGCAAGAATTGCAATTAGGTGCTAAGAAATATCTTAAAGTAAGTATGTTATCAAATCATCGTTCTTGATCTATTTTCACTGATGCAGGCCTGTCGGTGGATCATTTTTAATATAGAACAGTGTATGTCTATATCTGTAGGGTACAGATGGTTGTTCCTAACTAACCATGAGTTTAGAGCTTGTATAAACAAGCATGTATTTAGTAAGGATTGGATACTAAACTGACTCAATGAAGACCTCTAATAGATATCCCATAAAACCATCAATAGAGGGTCTTCTCGAGTTGAGTAGTATTCGTGGTCCTTTGACTTGAGCACCACGGTGGGATTGTAAGTGATCCACCGTACTTAGGTTCCACACATGCCAGAGACTTTTCATGGTTTGACTGTTAGGTATCGCTGGATATGGTCCAATGCTAATAGAGTTTGGTGTGGGTAGAAATGGGATCTGTCAGCTCATATGAATGAGTTAAATATCCTGATACTCTAATGTTTTATTCCAGGAAGTCATATGACCATAAATATTAAACCCAGAATAAGTTTTCTATGGTATAAATAATATCGCAAAAGATTTTGTGAATATTATTTATTGAAATACGAATCGAGGAGATAAGTTTATAGTTGAGTGATAAAGGACTTGACAATGTTGATCTATGTCTCTGTTCTTCTATGATATATATGATGGAAGAATTATACGAATATAGATTAACCTCAACTTGTGTGGTTCAACTCGCTATTTTGTATTTTCATAACGTGTGTGTGTAGGACATCGGTTGTGGACTTACAGAAATATTTTATCAGACAAAATAAGTGTGAACCTAAAGAGCCTCGTGTACTCGTTGAGCATGTGGGTAGCACACCGGATTAAATTGTTCATCTGAAAAGTTTTCAAAAAATATGTATTTATTTCAAAGTCTCTTGAGGAGTAGCTAAGATTTAAATGTTAAACTTAGGATTGTGCCAAATAAGACTTGACACTTTTATTTACCTAGTGTATGCCTCAAATTATACCAATAGTTTATATAGTTACAAAATTAAAAATTAGTAAATATAACTATGAAACAATTGTTGTTTCATAGCATATAATATTTGGCCATTACAATAATCAAATGAATATGATTCATTTGATCCATTAACTTACATTTGTGATAAATTCATTGGATGAAACTAAATACAAATGAGATGTGTTTCTTTTTGATTGGTCTTAAAGGTGTTGCTATTACATTAAATTGAATTTGATCCAATGAACAGGAGGTGACATGAATTAAGCCACCAATTGCTTCCTAATTTGGCTAACAAAAGCATGTCATGACTAAGCCATTAAGCTGCCTTAACATGCTTGGCCAAGTGGCAATCAAGCCACTTTTCATTGAATGAAAGTAAGGCAATAGTTGCCTATAAATGAATGACAATTGCCAAGTGAAAAGTTGAAGAAATTGCCTTAGATTGTGATATTAAAAGGTATTAGTAATAAAGCCCAAGAGAAAGAAATAAAAAACAAGAGTTGTTTCAAATATACAGAAAGCAAAGCTACTAATCTAGCTTGAGAAAACTTACTATGTCCCTAACTAGATTTATTCAAAGCACGTTTTAAGAGTGAATTTTCAATTTTATTAGTGTAATGAGATAATATAATATAATTCTTTAATTCCTCTGCATTACATATAATATTTAAATTGTTTAAAATATACATAATCATCCAAAGCACGATGCATATGCATATAACCCTAACACTTTATATTAATTATGCTTATTTATAACACCATAAAATATCATTTTCTTGTATTATGTTACATTTTTTGTGCAATTAAATGTCAACACACAATTTATGTATAAGTGGGGACACCATCTTATATTTAGAGCTGAGAGGTGCAAAAAATGGGAACACGCCATACGATAAGTGTGATACATTGTCCATTTGTATTATGTTACTTTTTTTTGCAATTAAACGCAAACTTGCAATGTATGTATAAGTGGGATACTCTCGCACATTTGTGAGTGAGATATGCAAAAAATGGAAATACACTTTACATTAGTGACATTCAACATGAATAAAGATGTGAATATATATTTAATTTTATTTAGGTATTTTTATATTAGCCATGGTTATTTATAATTTCAATTTCAATTACGTTAAATATTATAATTTCAATTTCAATTTCAATTACGTTAAATGTTATAATTAATTCTGATTTCAATTTCATTAAATATTATAATTTCAATTTCAATTTTAATTACAATAAATATTATAATTTCACTTCCAATTAAAATTTCAATTTAAATTACATTAATTTCAATAATTTCAAATCCAATTCTAATTTCAATTGCATTAAAATGTTATAATTTCAATTCTAATTTGAATTTTAAAATTTATAATTTCAATTCTTATTTAAATTTTAATTCGTTAATTGTTATAATTCTAAGTCTGATTTCAATTTCAATTACATTAAATATTATAATTTCAAATCTAATTTCGATTTCAATTACATTAAATGTTATAATTCTAATTTTAATTATATTAAATATTATAATTTCAATTTTTATTTTAATTACATTAAATGTTATAATTCTAATTCTAATTTCAAATTTAATTATGTTAAATGTTATAATTTTAATTTTAATTATATTATATGTCATAATTTAAAATCTATTTTAAAATTCAATTATGTTAAATGTTATAATTCAAAATTCGATTTTAATTTCAATTATGTTAAATGTTATAATTCAAAATTCGATTTTAATTTCAATTATGCTAAATGTTATAATTCTAATTTCAATTTCAATTTCAATTGCGTTAAATTTGTAATTATAATTTCAATTTTAATTTTGTTAAATGTTATCATTCTAATTATAATTTCAATTTCAATTGAGTTAAAATTATAATTCTAATTGAATTTTAAATTCAATCTCAAGTTTGTTGAATGTTATAATTTCAATTTCAATTACTTTACATGTTATAATTTAAAATTTATTTTATATTTCAATTACGTTAAATGTTATAATTCTAATTTCAATTTTAATTACGTTAAATTTTAAATCTAATTTCAAAAGGTCGTTGACATAGGGAATGACATCAAACGATCGTTGTGCACCTATAACTTAATGCATAACGGGTGAAAGTGGATAAATAAAATCTTGACATGGGGATTGCAACACCACACTTAAGAAATCTCAATATAATGTACAATATCTTTACCTTCACCTATTCCACCAACAAAAGGTGGGGATATACTTACACGGGAGTTGGTGACGGGTGCAAATACTTACACGATAAAATGTAAAGTAATTGAAATTAAAATTAAAATTTGAATTATAACATTTAACATAATTGAAGTTGAAATTAGATTTGAATTAGAATTATTTAACGTATTTAAAATTAACGTTAGAATTAGAATTCTAACATTTAACAAAATTGAATTTCAAATTAGATTTGGAATTATAATATTTAACGTAACTGAAATTAAAATCATAATATTTAACATAATTGAAATTGAATTTAAAATATAAAATTAAAATAATAACATTTAACGTAGTTGAAATCGAAATTAGAATTAGAATTATAACATTTGACGTAATTGAAATTAAAATTATATCATTTAATATAATTTAAAATTAAATTGGAATTAGAATTATAATATTTAACATAATTGAAATTGGATTTCAAATTACAACAACATAATTAAAATTAAATTTAAAATTAGAATTGGAACTATAACATTTAACGTAATTGAAATTAAAATTAAATTTGTAATTATAATATTTAACATAATTAAAATCAAAATTGGAATTAGAATTATAACATTTAATGGAATTCAAATTCAAATTGGAATAGAAATTGAACATATAACGTAAATGAAATTAAAATTATAACATTTAATGTAATTTAAATTAAAACTTGAATTGAAACTGGTATTATAACATTTATAGCAATTGAAATTGAAATTAAAATTAAATTTCAAGTTATAACATTTAATGTAATTGAAATTGAAATTAGAATTAAAATTATAACACTTAACATGATTGAAATTGAAATTATAAAATTTACTAATTGAAATTAAAATTAAACAATAAAATTATAACATTCAATGAAATTGAAATTTAATTTAATTTTTGAATTACAATTATAACATTTTATGTAATTGAAATCGAAATTAGAATTGAAATTATAACATTTAACGTATCTGAAATTGAAATTGAAATTATAACATTTAACGTATCTAAAATTGAAATTGAAATTATAACATTTAATTAATTGAAAGTGAAATTGGAATTAAAATTATAACATTTAACATAATTAAAATTAAATTTAAATTTGGAATTGGAATTGGAATTAAAACATTTTACATAATTGAAATTAAATTTAAATTTGAAAAATTAAAATATTTTACATAATTGAAATTAAAATTATAACATTTTAAGTAATTGAAATCAAAATTTTAAATTAGAATTATAACATTTAACGTAATTAAAATCGAAATTAGAATTAGAATCATAACATCTAACATAATTGAAATCGAAAATGGAGTTAGAATTATAACATTTAACGTAATTGAAATTAAAATTGGAATCTGAATTATAATATTTAACATAATTGAAATTGAAATTGAAATTAGAATTATAGCATTTAATATGATTAAAATTAGAATTGGAATTGAAATTATAACATTTAACATAATTAGAATTGAATTTAAATTTGGAATTAGAATTATGGTATTTATCATAATTGAAATTAAAATTAGATTTGAAATAATTATAACATTAAACATAATTGAAATTAAAATTAGAATTAGAATTATAATATTTAATGTAATTGAATTTGTAATTAGAATTATAATATTTAACACAATTGAAATTAAAGTTGTAATTAGAATTATAACATTTAATGTAATTGAAATCAAAATTATAATTGAAATTATAACATTTAAAGCTATTGAAATTAAAATTGAAATCGAAATTAAAATTATAACATTTTACGTAATTAAAAATAAAATTAAAACTGAAATAATAACATTTAACGTAATTAAAATTAAAATTAGATTTGGAATTGGAATTATAATATTTAACGTAATTGAAATCGAAATTAGATTTAAATTATAATATTTAACATAATTAAAATTGAAATTGGAACTGAAACTGGAATTATAACATTTAACGTAATTGAAATAGAAATTAAATTTAGAATTATAACTTTTTAACATAAATAAAATTGAAATTGAATTTCTATGTTGAATTATATAACACAATAAAATTTAAATTACTATCAGAATTATAACATTTAATGTAATTAAAATTAAAATTTAATTTTAAATTATAACATTTAACGTATCAAATATTTAAATTAGGTTGAAATTATATCATTTAACAAATTTGAAATTGAAATTTGATTTCGGATTATAATATTTAACATAATTGAAATTGACATTAAAATTAAATTTGGAATTATAACATTTAACAAAATTAAAATTAAAATTGGCTTTTGAATTATACCATTTAACCAAATTAAAATTGACATTGAAATAAGATTTGAAATTATAACATTTATCATATTTTAAATAAAAATTGGTATTAGAATTGGAATTATGTTGTTTAACGTACTTCAAATTGAAATTGAACTGTGATTTAGAATTATAATATTTGATATTATTAAAATTATAATTAAAATTAAATTTCTAATTATAACATATAACGCAAGTTAAATTGAAATTTCAATTGGATTTATCTTATTTAACGTAATTATAATTAATATGTTACTTCAATTGTAACATTTAACGTACTTAAAATTAAAATTTAATTTCAAATTTTAACATTGAACATAATTAATATTAAAATTAGAATTATATCATTTACGTATTTAAAATTTAAATTCGAATTGCAATATAACATTTAACGTAATTGAAATTATAAATAGAATTGGAATGAAATCTTTTTACATAATTAAATTATAAATTAAAATTAAAATTATAACATTTAATATTATTGAAATCGAAATTCGAATTAAAATTATAACATTCACATATTAACTTCAACTCTTTCAACTATACAATTTAATTTGCAAATTTAAATTTAATTAAAATTAATATATATATATATATATATAAGATCACACAGTGTAAAATTAATATATATAAAATCATATAGATAATGATTATATAGTTCCCACAAATATATGTATTTCTACAATATATTTATTATTATAAGGATAATTAATTCATTTTAATATGATTAACTTAAAGTTTTTCAAATAACAAATTTAAATTGTAAATTCATATTTTAATAAAATTAAATTAATAAATAAAAAGGATCAATTTATTAATTATCAACAAACTTTATTATTATTTGAATTTACAAAAAGATAAAAGGATTTTTTTGTTAAATGCCATTATTTCGGTTTGGCACCGGTAATAATGGGTTAACCCCCTCTATTGGCTGCCATTTGTTGGAGGGGGTGTGCTAAGGTCATTTGACTGTCTGGAATAGTTGGATGTATCAGAGGCACACCTTACTTTTTCACCTTTTAGTTTTAAGATTTCAAAAAAATAAATCTCTTATGGAAAACCAGGGTATCCTGGCCGGGTTTTTCATCTCTTACAAAACCTAGATCCAGCCCGAATCCAGGTTTGGCAATACAATTAAAATTTAGATTTGTATAGAAGTCTAAATGATTTTGGGTTGGGTATAAGGTTTTTCCGACTCCAACTCCTGATTCGGGTCATTTGCAATATGTAACATAATTAAATTTTGAATTTTATTTGAAATTATAACATTAACGTCATTGCAATTGACAATGAAATTGAAATTATAATATTTAACATAATTAAAATTAATTTTATATTTCAAATTATAACATTTAACGTAAATGAAATCTAATTCAACTTTACAATTATAACATGTTACATAAATGCAAATTAAAATTTAAAATTGCGCTTATAACATGTAAATTAATTGAAATTCAAATTGCAATTGAAATTTTAATATATAAACGTAATTCGAATTGTAATTGAAATTGAGATTAAAATTTTATTTAAAATTATAACATTATAATTGAAATTTATATTGAATTTCTAATTTGAAATATATAACATTATTAAAATTGTAATTGCTATTGGAATTATAACATTTAACGTAATTACAATTAAAATATAAATATAAATATAAATTATAATTTAATTTTAAATTATAACATTTAACATATTTGAAATTGCAATTAAAATGCAAATTGAAATTGAAATTGTAATTCGATTTTAAATTATAACATTTAACATATTTAAAATTTATATTGGGTTTGAAATGATAACATTTAATGAATTTTAAATTAAAATTTGCTTTCAAATTCTAACATTTAATGTAATTAAAATTGACATTGCAATTTAAATTTCAATTATAACAATTAACAAAACTCAAATTCAAATTAGATTTCATATTATACCATTTAACAAAATTTAAATTGACATTCAAATAAAATTTTAAGTTTAACATTTAACGTATTTTTAATTCAAATTATATTTAGAGTTATAACATTTAATGTAGCTCAAATTCAAATTGAATTTTTAATTAGAATTGAAATTCTGTCATTCGTCACACTTCAAATTAAAATTTATTTGTGATTTGGCGTTACAGTATTTAACGTTATTGAAATTGTATTTGAATTTTCTATTATTACATATAACGTAATTTCAATCAAAATTTGCTTTGATTTATAACATTTAACGTAATCACAATTGAAATATTACTTCAATTGTAACATTTAACGTAATTTAGTTTAAAATTAACAGTGAACATAATTGCTATTAAAATTAGAACATAATTGCTATTAAAATTAGATTTCAAATTGGTACTATTTAAAATATTTGCAAATGAAATTGAAATTAAAATGCAATTATAATATTTAACGTAATTAGAATTATAATTGGAATTAAATCTTTTAACGTAATTAAATTTTAAATTATAACATTTAATGTAATAAAAAATATAATTGGAATTAGAATTAAATCTTTTAATGTAATTGAATTTTAAATTTAATTTCAAATTATAATATTTAACGTTATTTAAATCAAAATTGATATCAACATTATTACATTCACGAACTACAACTCTTTCAACCATACAATTTATTTGATAAATTCAAAATAAATTAACATTAACATATACAGGATCAAACAATTTAAAAGGACCATATATAACATCATACACATGATGACTATATATTTCTCGTAAATATATGTACTTTACAGTATATTTATCCTACACACAGTCTATTATTATAAAGATAATTAATTCATTTTAATACAATTAATTTTAAGTTTTTCATATAACTTTAAAATGCAAATTCGTATTTTAATAAACTTAAACTAATAAATAAAAAAAGGTTCAATTTTTTATTTTTCATCAAACTTTATTATTATTTTAATTTACAACAAAACTAAGGACTTGCTTGTTATTTCTCGTTATTACAGGTTAATAAAAGGTTTGACCCCTCCGATGGCTGCCATTTGTCAGCCAATGGAGGAATAGCACTAATGTCAACCGGCTGTACCAGAGGCGTTCTCTATATATAATAATCAATAAATTTCATGATATTTAAATAAAACCAATCAAAATTACAAATATAAAATTTAATGAATGATTTTTATTATTTATTTTTAGTAGTATCTAAATTTAAATAATCATAGTTTTAAGGCACACTTCCAACAATGTTCAACAAAGAAGTATCAAAATATTTTTAATATGTTAAGAAAGAAATTAAATAGTAGTTATAAAAAAATTTTGGGGGCTAATTGTAGGAGAAATTGTCTTTCTCCCATTGAGATTAAGTTTAAACAAAGAATTCTAATCAAATTCAATCTTGAACCTTAACCTATTTGCATAACAAATTAATCAAGATATTAAATAAAAATAGCAAGAATGTAAACCAAATAAATAAGAGCACAACACAATCACTTACGTGGATTTTTTCTTATGCAGCGGTAGATTTTCTGTTGGAAGCTCGTAAGTACTCACTTGCCTTGAAGTTTGTTCTTGGTGGCCACTCCAAGAAATATTTGTATGATCCCTCCATTCTTGATAATAGAAATTGAAAGTGGGATTTGTTGCTATTGGTTACAACCTCTAATATAATGTGGAGTTTCAATGCATTGACCATTTGGATGATTGTCACCACAAAAATCACATATAATCTATTCTCTGCTCTTGGTGATTTTTATTGAAGTACCACTTTTGGCTGTTCATTGGTACTCGTTGAAGGCCATCTCTTCTAACAAGTTATAAGCATCATCAACAGACTCATTCATGAATGCACCCCCTACAGCAGCATCAACTATGATTCTCAAATGTCCAATTAACCCATAGTAGAGGGTTTGCACAAGTATCCATTTTTGAATCCTATGGTGTGGACATTTTCTTAGCAATTCTTTAAATCACTCTCATGTTTCATATAGAGATTCTTAATCATTCTATCTAAATAAAGTGATGTCGTTCCTCATTCTTACTGTCATTACTAGTGGGAAGAATCTAACAAAAAATTTATGTGCTAAACCATCCCATATTGTAATAGATCCTGAAGGTAACGACCTTAGCCAAATCATTGCTTTGTCCCGAAGTGAAAATAAAAATAGTCTAAGCCGGATTGCATCATCTGAAACTCCATTGTATTTGCATAAATCACAAATTTCTAAGAAATTTACAATATGTTCACTTGGATCTTCATTTGGTAACCCGCTGAATTTTACTGAAGCTTTCAACAATTAGATTACCTTCGGCTGGATTTTGAAGTAATCGACATTTATATCTGATTTTCGAATGCTAAATTGTATGTCGCTTACTTGTGGGATAGTAAAGTCTCGCAGTAGTCTTTGTGTTCTAACTTGGTTTTATTCAGTCATCATATAAAAATTAAATATACTGCGAGATAAAAAAAACACATTAAAAGTAACTGTACAAAAAAAAAAAATTCACTGTACAAAAATATATCTGAATTAAAAACAAATCAAAATAATGCAACCCAAAACAAAACAATTCCAAATAATTAAAAATATAGTAAAAAATAATAATAGCAAAATAATCACAATTCAATATAAACAAAAATAAACAGAAACAATTAAAAACATGACAATAAAAACATAATAAATAAAATCAAATGAAATAAATAAGACAAAATACAATAGAAATTAAAAAAAATTAATTAAAGTAAACAACAATAAAATAAAATAAAATAAATAGAAAAAAAAATCTGATCTAAAAGAAATATAGATTGGTATTAGTATTGGAAAGAATAAATCTAATTCCCCAGCAACGGCGCCAAAAACTTATTGTATGATTTCAATGCTAAGCGCAAGTGAATGCTATAGGGAACAAGTAATATATAACGAGTTGAGTGTCGATCCCATGAGGAATTATTATTATTCTTAACTAAGTACTAAAATTGTGTCATCTCACTTTTATTCAGACAAATAATAAATTTAATTTGTTTATGTTATAATTAATTACTAATTCTATCTTAATTATACAAACTATGTAAGGGCAAATACTATATGAAAAGTATCTAGGATTATAGCCATCTCTTAATATGAAATCATTATCCTATTTTTAATTCTTCAGTTTAATTATTAGTTACAACACGTATTTTAACACAAGCCTCTTCTGATAGTCGATTGATTATACCTTAATCTACGAAATTCCTATATTCCTATGATAATTCGAATAAATCAAGGTTCATTACAAACAAGTTGTATTGACCATACATGCTATATAGGTATATTTCTATCCTATATCGAAACTTATAAATATTACTCTACAATTATGCATCAATTTGTCTAGATCTAAACGATAGGATGTTTTTTCCAAGTTTATCCTAATGTTCCATAATCATCCAATCACAATTCCTAGCATATTAAAAGCATTAAGAATAACACAAACTGAATTCATAACAATAGGAATTAAATACCACAATTAAGTTCACATATTGAATTAAAGGCTACAATCCTAGATAATAAAATTAAATCAACATAACAAGAGTTTAATGACTAAATAATAATAATTAAACACGATACAACAATCCCAAATCGAATTTATGAAGACAAGGGCGCCTCCAATCAATCCATGGCCTTTGGTTGAATCCTCCTAGCTAAAATGACCTTGATTGTATAATCTCTCTCCAAAATAGGTTTAAATGTTGTTTCTACACAATATGAGGATGATTTCTAGGTTATAAATGTGCTAGATTGAGAGAAAATGGGTTAGGGTTAGGTTAGGGACTGAGTTTTTGCGTTTGGGGGTAAAATAGTGTATTTATAGAATCATCGGAATGCTAGGGCATTCATTTTTGGACGCTGGAGCGTTAGACATTGTAGCAAAATACTATAGTAAATCACTGTTCACATATTTTTTAGCGATTTCCTTTATTTGCTCCAATTTTATCCCTTTTCATATTCTCTTGATTTAACCCTATAAAAATAACATTTAACACATAACAGCTCTTAAATTACTCAAAAACAAACAATTATTAAGATAAATGGGGTTGGATTATGGATATAAAATATACTTATCATCTGTATTACCCCAACACCTAGTGTTGGGCCTTCATGGCCATCCTTTAAGCACATAGAGCCATCTATTGTACTTTTTACCGTCAAATGTTATAGATCATTTTTCGACTCTTAGTTTTTCCTTTTTCACTCTTAACGAATACCTTTCTTCTTCGAACTTGCCTAGGGATATCAAGTTCCTTCTCATATTAGAAACATGACTTACATAACGTAAGTTCTTAGTTTCTTCATCTTGCATCCTCATCTTTATCTCACTAACTCCCATGATCTCACAAATTATGTCATTCCCAATTAGAGCTTTACATCTAGTGGCTTTGTAGTTGGTGAATCTAGTATCCAATTGTCCGTGTACTTTTCCCTTGAGGCTACCAACATGTCTACAACTTCGGTATCTCCCTCAAGACCACTGATAGTAGTACACCCATTATGACTTTTTGATCTAGGACAATCCTTCACAAAGTGCCATTCTTTATGATAAATGAAACACTTCTTGGATCTCCTCATTGATTGGTTGCTCTTCGTCCCTTGTGCAAGCAACGACGCTCCATTCTCAGATTCAAATCTCTTTGTCAATTCTTTTGAGTTCAATAATGCCTTGAAATCATTCATCGTTAATGACTCCTTACCATACAACAACGTATCCATAAAACTCTTATAATTTTTTGACAACGAACTTAACAGGATTATAATATTGTCTTCATCCTCAGTCTTGATGCTCAATTGCTCAAGACTTATGATGATCTTATTGAACTCGTCAATATGAGCTCTTAAAGAAGATCCCTTATGTATAGTTAGCTGATGCAGTTTTTTTCTTCACAAGAAGTCTATTTATAAGAGACTTTTTCATGTATAATGCATTGAGTCTCTTCCATAGCCCCAAAGTAGTTTTTTCATCACCAAATTTCCTCAATACTTCGTCGCTTAATGTCAAAATTATGGTGTTGTGAGCCTTTTTTTAAAATCGTATCTCAATCTTTCTCCCTAAACTCTGAGGTTGTTGTCCATTTACTAGTTAAGGAACTGGCTTCCTTTAAGGCTGAGTCTAGCCATTTCTTCACTAGTAGAGCCTTAACATTATTCCTCCAAAGATTAAATTCATTCATCCCATTGAACTTATCTATTTCTTACTTGATTAAAGCCATAATTTAAATGCCCCAGACGTGTATTATTGAACTTTTGCTCTGATATTAGTTTTTAGGAGGAATCACCATTCTTTGTGAGATTAAGTTTAAGCGAAGAATCCTAACCAAGTTCAACCTTAAACCCTAACTTCTTTGCACAACGAATTAACTAAGATATCAAGTAAACATAGCAAGAATATAAAGCAGATAACTAAGAGTACAACACAATCACTTACGTGGTTTGGCCAATTGCCTACGTCCAAGATGGATCCAAGGATTCTAGCCTCTTTTATTAACTCCCTAAAGAATTTACAAGAAAATACAATGAAGAACCCTCAAAAGAATATATTATTTAGTGTATCATTACTCTCCCACAAACAATGAACACTAAAATAGCAGTTGCACTCTAGTGCAAACAAGCACTTAGTATCTACGTAATGCTTCCCTCTCTTAAAGTCTCTCTTAATGCTTAATTCTCAAACTAATAGTTTACAAGAGTTTATATATAGGTTATTTTATGTTTACTAACCTTAAACTTAATTGGAATAAGAGTAAACGTGTTTTGAAAGTTCAAAACTGAGAAAATCTGACCCAAAATAGACTTCCCCGCATGTGGTGCCGAGGCGCTGAGTGGCCAGTGTTGCGACGTTGTGCTCGCTTATTTTCAGCGCTATGTTGCTGCGACCTTAGCACTGCGACCTAGTCATCTAGCCCTCACTTTTCTCGCCTCCTTTGGCGTCACTAAGTCCCGTGTTGCTTCCCCATACGTGTTTTATACGTCATAGAATTTTTCATGCGTGTCTCATATATCTTAGACTTTCTAATATATGTCTCACATATTTTAAACTTCTTGTGAACTTTCTGTTTGATATTCTTCATAATTCTTGTTCAAACAAAATTATTCACTAAAAATCCAACACTAATAAAGTTGGAGTTACAAAAATATTTGTAAATTTATCAATAAAACAACATGTCACATGTCTTTTGACGCCGAGGGCAAACTCAGGGACGTAATCAAAAATTTCCTTCTAACTATGGTAATTGTTTTTCAATATCATTTTATAAGTTTTACAGTAATAAAATAGTTTTATTCATAAATCATTTTGCCTTATTTAGGGAGATATAAGTATATTAAAAAATAACAATACTAAAAAAGAAAAAAATGTAATATATAATACACTGTTAAATTTGTGCGCAAAGACATCTCAAAATATATAATTCATCTATTATTAATTTGAATTAATAAAATTAATTGAATTTACTATTAAAACTAAATTCATTTAAAATATATATAAATATAAAGTAGAAAAAAGACAAGTAAAAATTTGAATATGATCAAATTAAAATTATTATATAAAATTTGCTAAAATATATAATAAAACAGCGCTTAAGTTCTTTGAACTAATACTAAAAAAAAGTCTTTTGAATAAATACAATGTTTAAAAAAAATATAAGTTAATTTTATCCAATTAAATTAAGAAATATAAATTAATACTTATGTTATTATATGTATTAAATTAAAATATTCAAATTCTTAAAGAAAATTTAATTTAACATAAAAGAAGAGTTTCGAGGTAAATACAAAATTTGGAGTGATATATGTATTTGTTTTTTTAAGGAGGTCGGCTGGGCTAGTCACCCCTAATAGAAAAAAGATGTCAAAATTTACTAATTATTTTTTGTTGGACAAACTTTATAACCCCCACCTTAAAAGTGTTTTTAAGAAATGCATTTTAACTATTTTATTAAAATGAATACTAATTGACCGTTGATCTGTTTAATCGTAATGGTGATGTTCGTCATTACCCCACTATTTAACAACATTTAATAGTAAACGGTGTGATTGCCGCTTCACCGCTATAGAACATTTAATACAGGGAAGAAGAAGAAACATTTACCACCTAATCATGAAAATTCCATAAACTAGCCTAATAATTCCACAGGTGCTTATACTAGATGTAGAGGGAGTATTTATGACAAATAATGAACACTCGATGTAGAGGAAGTATTTATGACAAATAATGAATCATCGAAAGAATACAAGTTCTCTAAATGAGAGAAGAACCAAAAGATTATAATTAAGTTGTTTTTCATCAATTTTTAAATGGATTGGTGTCTTCCTATATGTTAAAATCTGAATACAAAATACATTTCCATGAAAAGTAAATTTTGATACAAGTATTGATTTGAAAATTATAGATCACTTCGAATCAGGAGGAACAAATAACAAATATTTTTTGAATCATTGAAAGACGAATTTTATTAAGCCACAAGCAAATCTGAAATAACAGAGAAAGAAACAAGGCAAGGCCTCTGTAGTCTGCGAATACGGAATTGGTGGAATCCATAACCAACAAGATATTCCCCTCAGCCTCAGCTGAAATTCACGGCAAAATGCCGTAAATACAAAGAACATTTAAGTTTAGAGTGTGTGTGTGTTTTTTTATATTAATTTATACGATGCAAAGAAAAACAAATAGAAATTATTTATTAATATAAAAATGATATAATTTTAATTTATTAACTAATCATTTATTAAAAATAATATCTATGTGATTTATTTTATGTAAATAATACTTGAAATGTAATTTATCTTTTAAAATTTATTATAAATCTTCATTGTACATAATTAATTATATAAAAAATAATTTAGGATAGTGTTAGTTGAAACCACCAAAATACTTTTCAAACTCATTTTTTAATAAATTTTTTATTACTAAAATACCTACAAAATAAATTATTATTTTGAACAAAATAATAAGTAATTAAGCTAAAAAATATTACTCTTTACACCAATATTTAAAACTATCTTTAAACATATTCAATTTATTATATCTTCCTTAAATTATAAATTTATTATTTTTTATTCAATATCAAACATATTTACACTACAAAGATAATATATATTACATATATAAATTATTTAAAAAGGCAAATTAACATTAGAAAGTTTTTATATTATAAAATAAAGATTGAAGTGGATCAATCTTAACTACTGATCTTACTTTATGTTATATCATATTTTATATATATATGTACTACACATCATTGGTTAAGTTTTCTCTAAGGAACAAAATTTTTTGTTTGGCATGGGAATCTATTTATAAATGAATGTTGTATATTCTACCAAATATTTTAAAATTAGAAATATATGTTTCAATGAATTTGCCTCTTGCAAACTTACAGAACAAAAAAAAAAAGTGAGCATTTAATTATTGGGTTTATCTAGTAAAATTTTAGTTTAATAAGATCATATTGAGCATTTAGGTAGGTTTATTGAATAAAATTTATATTTTATAAATTTTACTTATGAGTTAATTTAGTAAATGAGTCTAAAGAATATTTTAGTTTAGTTCAAATAGTCTCACCCTAAAATTAATTATGTTTTTATATAGTAAGAATTAGATTGTATAACAGTAGTTTTGAAAGCTAAACAATTCATTAATTTAAACATAATTGAAACTCAATTTTTTTACTTAATTCTATTCAAACATAGATCGCTCAAGAAATCATCCTAAAATGTCTAAATTAAAATTAAGTCTTCTCATACTTTAAATAAATAAAAAGTTATTATTGTTAATACCATCAAGATAGGGTATAATATCTTGAATAGTTATGAGTTTGAAAAATAAATAATAATACCTAATCATTAATTTTCTTTTTTGCATGGCAGCGCGTAATGGCCCTTGCTTGGCCGCTTAGAGTGATTGTGAATGAGTTGCTTGCCTCTTGCTTGGCCACTGTTACAGCGGCCCTTGGTGGCTATAGTGACCGTGATCAAGAGTAATTTTGGATAAGTTATTTGAGGGTGTTAGGATTTGTAAAATCTGAAAAAATGAAAAAAAGAAAAAAAATTAGGAGTTTTAAAATTTAGTAATTTAAAAATATTTATCTAAAATATAAATTTTGAAATAATTTTACTCTATTAACATTGACATAATATTCTTTAACGGTTAAATATTGTAGCCTATTTTTTAAATTTGTATTAATAATATTATACCTTATCTTAAGGGTAATAATAAGTAAATAAATAAATAACTGAATTTTTAGAGAAATAAATGCATTACAAGCTTCTATTGAAACTATTAAGGCAAGTGCCACATCCAATGTTTTTTTTTCTCAACGACGATATACACACTTTTTCTCAAATGTCTGAAAGAAAAATAAATCTATAAGTGAAATAGACAAATTTTAAATGTAAAAAAAAAAGTCGATACATACCAAAAGACATCTTTTGTACTTATCTTATCTAATGGTGATAAATAAATGATAAATTATAATCCTTTTTTAGCTTACAGAAATGAGAATAAAAGCGTTGCTAGTTTATCGTCTCCCGTTGTTGTGACCAGAGCCAAATATCAACAACAGCAACAGCAACAGTGCTGACAATGATACTTTTAAGGAGAAGAATAATGAGGATTTGAAGCTTGATGGTGGATTCGTTGTTCCAGAGGGCAATGCCTTCGGCCATAATTTCAGGTTCCAAGGCTCTTGTTCTCATTGCCGACGAAGATTATATTCTATTACCTCTAACTGCTTTGCATATATTTTAATAACCTAATTCTTTTTATATATATGTGTTCTAGAACAGGATTCGTATATGTCCAGTGTTCTAATAAATTAATGCGATGCTTTAAATTCAAGAAAATTGAGATTGAGATTTATTAAACAAGACAAGACCAAGTTTAATTTATAGCGAGTGAGGTTTATAGTAAACTTAAATTTTGAGATTGCAAAGTTTTAATTACTTTGTAGAGAAGAATGAGAAAAACTCTAGCAATTGGGCTATGAGATCAACAAGTAAGGAAAAAATCCTGAGTTGAAAGTAAAAACAAAAATAAAAGTAAAATAAAAAAAAAGTTGAAAAACTTATATTATATTATGTGTTGAATGATGATACCCTATAATGAGAAAATTAGACCTTTGTATAGGCTACAAAATCCTAAGTCTACTTAAATTTTATAAAGTTAAGAATCCTAATAAAATAAGACTTCATAAAATAACAAATGAGCATAACAATCAACTAGACTTAAACAAAAGTAAAAAAATAGATGGACCCATTATATAACATTTTGGGCCTGTGTCAACAATGCCCTCTACAAACTGATCAAAAGGATATTTTTTTTCTTCTAAAGCTTGCATTTTAATAAAGTCGGCCGTACTTCTCCACATTTGAAAAATTAGCTCTGTTGTTTCCATACTCAACAAATCTGAGAACTATTGCCTTTGAAGACCTCTGAGATTGCCTTTTAGTATATCTAGGCTGATTGGTCAGCTTGTCTTCAAATTTTCCTTAGAGATCTCTCATGCCGATTTATTCTTGACGATGATCAACTTATAATATTATCTCTTCAAAAATTGCTTTATCAAGTAGACTTCATAAAAATCAGCTTTCATCATGAATTACTCTTAAAATTGCCTATGTTAAGTATGATGATTCTTGACTTTAGCTATTAGTAAGAATCGCCTTAAGTGCTTATCCTGATTCCTCTGACGACAGTCGATCTTATTGCTATTTCTGAAAATCATCATAGTCTTTCTAGATTTACTAGAAAAAAAAATCCTCTTTTCAATCGGCTTCTCATGATAGTAAGACTACCGGATTACTTTGATATGTGCTCTATACTCATATCGGCTTTTAATCTTATAATAGGTCAAGCCGATTTCCTTTCCTTGGATTTATTTGTAAGTTGAGCTAGATTTATAAATGACTCTTCATTAGCCTTGTCAACCTTATCAATGCACTTGTTAATACTTGTCATATAATTACTTATTAATAATGGTCGTATCATTAATTTCAAAAAATAATCGTCCCATCATTACCTTCATTTATGATTATCTCATCATTGCTCCCTATTAAATCCTTAACTATTAATTCTTTCTTTGTGACCTTTTATTTTTACCGCTCTTGAGTCCTATAAAAAAGGCCTTTTTCATTTTCATTTTTACTTTCCACTCTCAAGCAATTTTAATCTCTCTCAAATACTTAAGGCAACCCTCAAGTGTTCATCTATTCTTCAACTAATTCCTCGTATATTCAATAGTAATTTTTGGAATTTTTACTTTTGATATTTTGCTTTTGATTATGGATACCGAATTCTTGTTAATCCTATTTTTGATCTTCTTTTATTAACTCTTAAATGTAGTTTGAGTAAAATGGAATCCAAATCGACTATCACTGCTCGATCCAAGAAAACTAAGATGACTGAGGTTGAAGGTACACCTCTCTCTTTGTACACAAAATCTTAAGAAATCAAAAAAGGTGACAAAGTTTCCTTTAAGGTACTTTCTTTTGTGGCCTACTCCTCTAGCTATATCTTAAGGACTTACGATACTTTAATTATTGTTGATATCTTAGATATTTCCCTACTCACTATAAGCACCCTATGCAATTTAGCCAAGAGCATTATATGACTATTTGGTTAACTTCCAAATCTATTAAGTCATGGCCAAAATCTACTAGCGATTTTAGGGGATGACTTAATCGTTTAGATCCTCATTTTCTCTGTATCTAGAAGTCATCTCGGATCTATGATCTCCTTCAGCTTTTTAGGTACCAAATCCCTATTTATAATGATCTTATATCAGCTAATTTACTTTTTGGTAGAGAGCCTGTAACACTTTTTATTCATGTTCGGCTATATATCCCTAACCTTTTACATCATTTTCAATTTGACAATCCATGGCATTGAAATTAATCTTGAACTCTTGGTATATGCAGTCTATCTTGTTTATTTCAAGGGTTAAGTCTAGCTTTGGCAAATTTATGAGTACATTTAGAGAGAAATCAACCACTCCTTCAAGGACTAAACGTATCGCCTTCCTCTTATATTGGCTGTGTAAGTACAATTATGCATTCCCTTAAAAAAATTAATCAGGGAATATTTAAAAGTAGCTGTCACCCTGGCAGATGGTTTAAACCTAGCTTTAAGTCATTTATTTTTTTCTCATTTATATAGTAATCTTTTCAAAATTCTTCCTTCTAAAGGTGAGTAGACTTTTCCAAATATTATAGGTCATTTCTAAATCTTTGACTTTCAGATATCGACCTATTTCCTTTCATTCTTTTTTGTAACTTCCCAACTTGATAAATATTGACTTAGCTGCTATGCCAATGGCTCATTCAATGGTAGATAAAAGGTCTTAGTTTTGAAGATTTCTTTAAATTCTTCTACACTACCTCTCATTTAGAGGATAGTATTTTTTTTTGGCTTAGGCTATCAAAATGGGCTAAATGGTCTTATAAAGGTCATGATTGTACAACTGAAGAAGCCAATCCAGATGCAGAGTGGTATAATTCTTGGGTGTTCTATTTGACAGCCCGAGACCTGCATCATAAGGTGATCACAATAGAACAGAGATTTACCAGCCTCGGTGCATTAGTCGCCAGTTTGGGTGGTATCCAATCCATTCCTTATCCAAACTCGTTCTCGGCCAACAAGCAATTCAGAACCAGGGTCGTCTTCAAAGAATCCTTTTCTTGTTGATTAGACTTTTAAAGTTTCAAGCTTGTTAAATAAGTCTCTTCAATTAGTCGATGTCCCAATCTCACGTGGTCGAATTGAGTTATTTGATCAATATTGGGAGGCAATAGTCGACTAGCATTTTAGTCTTTCATTTGATGCAGCACTTTTCTACTACAATTTTAAAGTTACTAACATTGGTACTATTATGCAGGTCAGCCAGAAAAAGACACGGGATAAGTTAATCCAATAAATTTTAAAATTTGAAAGCTTTTATGGTTTTAAATTCAATTATAATAAATTAAAAAAAATAAGAAGCCAGTGCCACCAAAGAAATAGGAAACTTATCTTGAAACATAAATGGTCAGCCACTGAACGCCAAACCCAATGAGTTCGTTGTGGTAGCCCTTGGTTGGGAGGAGGTATTCTTTGAATGACCATTTTTGGATCTAAGACCCTCAATAACAATTGTTAAGTTCAGCATAGCTAGTGACATTCAAATCAAGGGAAAAAATTGACCTACATAGACTGATTTTTATTTAGATAACTATAATAAAGCCTTGTTTGAACTTGAGTTAGTCAAGATTAATAACGATATAACTCAACAACGTATAATTATTTAGATAACTATAATAAAGCCTTGCTGATTTTTCAGAAGCAATTCCTTCCCCGATCGATGCACCTCTTACCAAGGAAGGCAATGAAGGGTTAGCTCATTCACAGAAAAGGGTTAAGATATTTTCTTTACTGCTATTGAATTTTATTTGATTTGTAAAATTGTGTTTTAAATTTTACTTTCCATTTTAAAATACTACTCAAAGGCCACCTAGGATCAAAATTGTTCATAGCTCTCCAAAATTGGCCTCCAATGACTCAAACAGCTTAGTCCCACCAAAATCGCCTTCCTTGGCTCCTACCTCAATCATTAAATCACCTTTATGATCTATAAAGTTAACAAGATGAATTTGTAGGGGTTGAGATCGCTTAGGAAAGTGTAGACCCAAATCGCCTTCATTTTCTGTTCAACCTTTCAAACCAGTAAAGCTTGCTGTGAAAACTTTAAAGATTGTAGAAGCGACTTCTACTGCTGACATCTTCAACCTGCTCCTCTAAGAATCATCTTTAGAGAGTGATACATCAGAGGACACTTTTGATGAATTGAATTTATTTCTTATGCCTTCTATCTAGAAAGAGGTCATTGCTATGATCAACAGAGTGAAGGGGCTAGAGTCTAAGGTGGCTAACATGATTCTGAACGACCGATCTATTTTGGACTTAAATAAAAAGTTGAAGTTCATCTCAAATCATGCTACTCATGCCATCAAGTTGATTAGCCTAAAGATAAAGGTCGACGACTTTATTGTGTCCTTCACTAACTTGGCCGAAAGAAGACAGTCGACTAAGAAGATCATTCATAAAGCTGAGAATAAAGCCTCAGAGAAGGAGAACTTTGATCATCTTGAGACTTAATGAATGTCAGAGGTCTGAGAATTGAGTATCCAGAGTTCTCAAGCCAAAGAGAGAATCACTACTCTAAAGGCGGAGTTGGAGAAGTTAAAAGTGGCCGAGGCTAAGATGACTAAAAAATCTCAAAGCTTTGTTGAGCAAATTTTTAAAAATTGTCTAAAGAAGAATGCTTTGAAGAAAAGCTAAAGCTGAAAATTGAGAAGGTCCCTTAGGTCGAATGGGAGATGAAGGCAATAGATTTTGAAGTTGCCAATTTTTTTCTTATTTAAAGCAATTATCATTGTAGATGAAATCGACTATCAAAGCCCTGTACATTTCCTTTTGATGAATAAAAAGATATTTTATTATTATTTATCTCATTGATTGTCTTTAAATGTCAATTTACAATTACTAATTGATCAAAACATTGATATTTGAAACCTTAGAATAATCGGCTATACATTAAGAGCTGTTGATACATTTATAATCGGCTTTGAATTGATTTCATAAATTCAAAGTAAAAAACAAATAAATCAATTTCATAAAGGCCATGAATATAACATTGATCGACCTTCTTGTAAAATTAATCATTGTAACACGCTTCAAGTTTAGACCGAAATAATAATTGGCTATTTATTGATAAAAGCTAATAATACATCCGTAGTTGGCTTTAAATTTTTAATTAATCAAAATTGAAGTTTTAATCGAACATCCATCGATTTTGCATTGATAAAGTAAACAATTACAAATTAAATCAGTTTTCCATTCACCTAAAATTAAATAATCGAAAGCGATCAGCTTTTATATAACTGATGTTCCCAAGGACTAAAAATAATTACCTTCCATGTAATTTGACTAATTTTTCAAAGAGTCTTGAGGTATTTGCCATTTTTCCAATGATCTTGGCAATCTTGAATGGTCCTTCCTAATTTGGGCTAAACTTTCTAAGACCATGTTCTTTTGAACCTATTGAAAGGATGACTTTTTATACTAGGTCGCTTTTCTTAAATGACTTGAACATGACTTTCTTATTATAGGCTATTTTTATCCTTTTTTTTTTCACCTGAAGTCAGTTTAACACTTTAAGGCGATCTTCGTCTATTCTATCCATCTCTTATACCATGGTATATTGATATCATTCAACACTTATTTTTCCTTAGAATTGCCTTCTTGTGGAGTTAGGTATGAGTTCTATTGAAACCATGGCCTTATGTCCATAGACCAACCGATAAGAAGATGTTCATGTAGTCATTTTTTAGTTAACTCTGTTTGCCCAAACAACTTTTTGTAGCTTCTTATGCCAAGCTCTAAGATTGTTTTTAATTGTTTTCTTTAACCCTTAAATGATCGACTTGTTATTTAATTCATCCTGTTTATTTAATTAGGCGTAGTAAGGGGTACTATAGATTAGTTTAATGCTAAATTCTTTTGTAAAATCGACCATTTCTTCTCTAGTGAAAACTGTTCCTAAGTCGATCATGATGGACTCTGAAATACCATATCTGTATATGATATTCTCTTTGATGAACCTAATAACTGACTATTGAGTGACCATTTTTAATGGTACGACTTTGACTTATCTTATGAAATTATTGGTCGCTATTAGGATGAATGCATGTTTCTTTGAAAATGATGGATAAATGTTACTTATTATGTCCATCGCCTATCCTCAAAATGGCTATGGCCTTATAACTGCATCCATCTTTTCTACTAGGACAATTTAGATTGGGTCGTGCTTATGTTCACAACCTCTTGTGTAAGTATAACAGTCTTGCTTTATGGCCAACCACTAAATATATTCTTGAGGATTACTTTCTTCATCAATCAACCACTTAGATAAGGTCCTGCCAATCTTCAATGTGACTCTGCCATAACCAATATACTTTATTTTGGGCCGATGCATCTTAGCAATTCTCCCAATGGTCATTTTTAGAATAATTCTCTTGTAAAGAATGTAATCTTCTTCATATAGTCAACAAGTTATTTCCTCCAATCTTTGTTCAAGTTGATTTGCAAGATCGGCTACTACTATTATAGTAATTTAGTACTGAATAAGAATGAATGAAGCTGATGAATTAAAGGTAGTTCTTCTATCACCCTTTTGAAACCTAATGCCCCATGTGCTAGATCATTGGCTTTTGCATTGTTCTTTCTTGTTGAATATTTAACTAGGGTGGACTAGAACCCTTGGAGAAGATATCGAGCTTTGTTTTAATATAGAATTAGTAACTTGAGTTCACATCTATATTCTCTTGTCACTTATTTGACAACAAACAATTTATTGCCTCTTATTTTAATGTCTTTAATACCTATTTCAGCAAGTATCTCAAGGCCAATAATGAAGCCTGCTATAAAAATTTTAGGACAGGATCTATGTACATCTAGTATTCTGATAGATAAATGTGATGCCTCATATTTAGAAAAATTGAGACTAGAGTTTACCAAACAAGGCAAGACAAAGTTTGGTGACAGCATGTGAGGTTTAGACTAAACCTAAGCTTTGCGATAGCAAGTAGATTGTAGAGTTTGGGTTACTTCGTGGAGAAGAACGGGCGAAACTCTAAAAATTGGGCTATGAGATCAACAAGCAATAATGAAATCCTAAGTTTAAAACAAGAACAAAAATAAAAGTGAACTTGAGAGAAAAAAAAACTAAAAAGCTCTATTGTATTATGCGTTGAATGATAATGCCCCATAATGAGAAAATCAAGCCTTTCTATAGGCTACAAAATTCTAATTCTACCTAAATTCTATAAAGGTAAGAATCCTAATAAAACAAGACTTCCTAAAATAACAAATGAGCATAACACTCAACTGGACTTAGACAAAAGTAAAAAAATAAATGGGCCCACTATATAACCTTTTAAACCGGCGTCAACAATATGCATTGAATAATATATTGTTTAAAAGTACCTGTGTATGGGTGAGCGTGTATATTTTAATTTTTTAATTTACACATAACGTGTATAAATAAATACAGTGGAATATAAATAAACATCTCATTACATTAATGAGATTTTAGGGAACTCACCATTGAAGTATGCTTTGCACAGTTCTAGTTGAGGACTCAGTAGGATCATTTGAGCTAAAATGGTAGATTCCTATTCTCGATTGGAATTTTGATTGAAGCTACACTTGTTTTAGTATTTTATCTCTTAGTATTGAGCAATCTCTATTGCTTACCATTCACTTCACTTAGCAAAAGAAATTCAGTTCCTTTATATAGCCAAATTGACCACCCATTCTTCCAATTACATTTTAACAAATGACTAGCATATGACAAGCATGATAAGGCTTGAAATTTGCCTTGTCATGCTTGTTAAATTAATGAGCAAAAGCTGGCCGATTTTATAGAGATTGGTGGCTAATTACACCTTAATATGTTACCACCACTTGATGGCTTTGTTTTCTATATTAACTAGCCACTTCATGCTAAATTGTTTAGCATGACAAATCATGCATGAATAAAACTTTGCCACCACTGGCTTTTGATTTGGCTGAATGGTCTTGGTTTCAAATGGCAACTATATTAATATTCAATAACAAATCTTGCCAAATTAAAATATGGCACCATTTGATTTCATTTGCTATTACACTTTTATAATGGAAACATTTTGGCCGAATTTTGCATGCCTTTGGAAATTAATTTATTTCCCCAAAATTAATTATTAATATTTAACAATTAAATGGGCTAATAAAACCATGCCACGTGTCATGCCCTAATAAATTAATGGCATGATTTGTGGCATCTAATAGAAAGAAAGTGGCAAGTTCTACTTGTCGAGATCTCGGGCTTAACATTTAAACCCTATGATCACCCCGAGAGCCCTAAAATAATTATGAGAACTTTTCAAATTGAACTATTCAATTTGGTACACTACCCTAGTGCACAATGAGTATATTTCATATAGTGAGACTCTCTAAATTCGCACATGTTTTGTCTTATAGAACTCTTCCGTAAGTTCATAAATGATGTCCCACACTCACATTATGGAAATAATAAAGCAACGTGTTGAACTATACAAGTTGAGATTAATACATATTCGTATAATCCCTCTGTCATTTTTATCCTGGAAGAACAGAGACATAGATCATCATCGTTAAGTCTCCATATGCTCAACTCTAAAACTTATCTCCAAATTCGTATTCCGATAAACAATATCTGCAAACACTTTTGCGATATTGTTTCTGACATGAAAAATAATTTTCTCGCGTGTTTTGCTTATGGCCATAAGACTTTCAGGAACATAGTTTTAGAGCATCTGGATATACAACTCACCTATATGAGTTGATGAATCTCATATCTACACATATCAGACTTTATGAGCATCGGACCATACCTAGCGACACCTAGTGGTCAGACTATGAAAGATCTCTGACATATGTGAAACCTAAGTTTGGTGGATCACTTACAAGCCCACCGTGGTGCTTAGGTTTAGGGACCACAAATACTACTTAACTCAAAAAGATATTCCATTGATAGTTTATGGGATGTCTATTAGAAATCTTAATTGAGCCTGTTCAATACATAGTCTTCACTGAATACCCGCATGTCTATACGAGCTTTCCACTAAGCCTATGGTTTACTATGACTAACCATTTGAACCATCTAGATATAGACATACACTAATCTATATTATATAAAATTTTCACCGACAGACCCAAACCAGTGAAAATAGATCAAGAATATAACATTTGAAAACATACTTGCAAAATGACATTTCTTAGTACTATTTGCAATCCTTTGCAATTATGTCATTGCTAGTATACCTTCGGGTCTTTGTCCAATTTTAGATAAAACTTTAACTCTTTAGATTTCACTAACTCTTATAATCTACTAACTCTTAGTAATTATAACTTTTGGCGTAGCTAATTCTTAGCACTAGTCTAAACACTTTTAGACTAGATTTGAATTCTTTCAGATCGTACAGTATCTGAAATGTTACAAGCATCTTGATGGTAAAACTATTTTCACCAATAAAGTATAGAATAAGTACCAAAACTAATAAGAAAAATAGTAGTGCCATAATGTTTTTACTAATTTTAAGCTTGTATGATACTTTATTGGTAAAAGAAAATAAACTTACCTTTGCGTATATCATAAAATTTTAAGTTTGACGGTTTCCAAAGCGAGATGGTTCAGTGTCGATCAATGGTCGATCAACGCTAATCAATACAGGTTAACGTTGGTCAATGACAGTCAAAAGTACTATATTAATTGTTGTAATCACTATCCAATTTAATAAATAATTCAACAGAGATGATGTATTTGAGTATTTTCAAAAACATGATAACTAAATTATAATTTTAAAAATATTTTAGGGTCTATTTATCCTTTACCTTACAAGAAAAAAAGGATACATCTATCACAAAGGCGATTTTGTGATAAATTGCATCTATCACCTAAAGTGAAGTTATTGATTTGTGATAGATAAAAATCTATCACAAATCAATGTTAGCTAATTTTAGTGATCGCGTTTCCCCATCACAAATCAATGTTAGCTAATTTTAGTGATTGAGTTTCTCTATCACAAATGTGAATTTTTTTGTCAAATGGTAATTGAGTATACACATAACAGATGATGTAGCAGTGTAATGTTAGATGACGGACAGATCACATAATAATGATATCATGTTGTTAATGACGTGGCAAATGATGTCATGATGAGGTCATGTGGCTAACATTTGATGACATCCGCTTATCCATCACAATTCAATGATAGATTGTATCATTAAATGGTGATAGATTTATTTTATTTATAATTAACAAATTATATTTTAAAATACTAAATGTTTATTTATACTATTTTATAATGAATATTTACATTGATATTTAAATTTAAATTTATATTGTATTTAAATTTATTTTTATATTCACTTATATATATTTATAATTAATTATATATATTCTTACAATAATTTATCAAGTAATATATATATATATATAAAGTTTGAACAATATCTATGGGCATCTTATTTTCTACCAATGCATTCTAGAAAGTATTCTTTTCTTTTTTACTCAATGTGATATATGCTACAAGAAAAATAGTTTGATTGTTATTTTTCTTAGGGTGTAGCTCTTCTTTTATCCTTAAATCCTTTAAATCCATTTTTGATTTCATGCCATTTTTTTATCTTACCAGAAATATTTAATAAGGTTCTATAGATGCTCTGGCATACATTCTTCTCTATATGCAAACATCTAATTAATTACAAACTAGTAAAATTCTCTAATAAGGTAGATTAAAAACGATGGACTTTTTTCTCCAAAATACAATATCATCATTTTTTTTCTTTTTTCTGCTTCTCTATTTTTTTTCGCTTTCGAACTAGTAAAATTCTCTAATAAGGCAGATTAAACTCATCCAGTGACTAATATATTTCCTATCAGCTCAATGGAATATAGGGGATCTATATTCTGGTTCCTTATTAAATGATTTTATTTTTGCACGATATAGATAATCAGTTGGAAGAAATCATCAATGCCCCATATAAGATATTTTCTTGCTATAGTTTAGCTTATATGCAAAAGTACCCTCCCAATAATATGGACAAGTATAATACTCCTTTACAGTAGCACCAGACAAGTTACTATAATTTGGAAAATCACTTATGATCCATAAAAGTAGTGTCATAAAAGAAAAGACTTCTTTCTTATAGACATCAAAAGCTTTGATTCCCACATCCTAAAAAGTTTTCAACTCAACAATCAATGGTACCAAATATACATCAATATCATTACCAAACTATCGTAGACCAAACTATCGTAGACCAAACTAGTATAACTGGCCAATAACTATGTTTACTATTGATTATGCTATGAAGATTGATATTATTAGTTAAAACAACCATTCTAAGATTTCTGCTCATATGCAAAGTCGGGCCACTTATTGTCAATTATTTTCCATGAAGGAGAGTTAGCTAGATGTTAAAGTTTACCATCCTTTTGTCTCTCAATTATATGGTAAGTCAAGTCTTTGGGATATTAAGAGATTTAAACAAACATCTTAATAATGTAATGATTGAAAATACCACAAGACTTTGGCAAAAACCTTGTTTGCTTTTTATTTTTAAACCAAACTCTTCCTTATTTCTTTCACCTTGATGTACCAGATGATAGGCATTTAGAAAGATGTTCATACTCTATTTTTATACGAAATATAATTATTACAACATGTAACTATCTTTTCATACTTAACGCTTAAACTATTTATCATCGTTTTCACTTCATATTTAGAAATGGGGAGTACATTATTTTCAAGAAGAATGTTGTTAAGACAACTTAATAATTTTAGAAAAAAATCTTTTCCGACCACCCATATTTGCCCTTGATATTGTAAACTTCATCAACCTAGACAATTTGGTGTATTTACTACATCCAAGGTACAAAGGCTTCTGAAAATCCTCCACTAGCTTACAAAATGAATTCCAACCACTATTTCAATGCCTATATACCTCATGCACCATTTTAGCAGTGCAATCAAAGTCATTGTCTAATTTTGAACCAAGCATGTAATGGTCTGGATATTCTAGAAAACCTATCTTCTAGAAAGCCTATCTCTAAGGCAATACTCTATCTTATAGGTTTCGTCAATACCGGTCACAAATAAGTGATTTCTAATTATTCGAGTTGTGTTAAAGGTCACATTAAGACATTTAAGATATAGACATCTGATCAATTTCGAATGTTTAAAATTCAAGGTTATAAATTTAATGAAAATTTCCATCCGTTCTTTATATTCCTTAATCTATAACATGACATCTAAGATTTATCCATATGAGAAATCTAACTAGATAGGAAATATGTCTTGAAAATAGTATCAAACGGGTGAGCAATCTAACAAGATTCATATTCAATTTTAAGCAAATAGACATAATAAGAATTTGGTAAATTAGCAAATATAAGTAGTAAATATAAATCTTTATTACTTAATTAACATTTTCAATCTTATACACATGCTTACAGATTACACCAAAGCATATACATAAAACCAAAATAAAAAGACGACGCTCTTAAATAGAAAAAATCAAAGCCATCTTACATTAATCCCACAAGTAGCCAAAAACAAATGAAAGAAATAACAAAACCTAATTTATCTTGCCATTTAGTAAATTCTTACTCTCATAAAGCAAAGTAAGTCACTTTATGCAAATTAAATTGTATGACTTATGAATTATCAATTAAATACAGTAATAAAAGAATATCATACAAAAGTATGGCGCATTCTTGTTTTCTAAAACTCAGAAGAAATTCATCCAAATAAAGATCTACATTTAGGGACTAAAATTCAGAGCATGGAAAACATGCAAAAAATTCACAAATAATAGCTAAATATGCTTACAACCAAAGTGTTACCACTTACACATGGTTACATATTGTTGGAGATTTGCTGATTCAACAATCTTGTTTGGACAAGAATAGATGAATATTAAATAGGAGTGTCACAACAAGTCTAGAATGTGTGGGACATATATTGGGAAGTCTGGGATACATATTGGGAAACTGGAAAAATGAAACGGAACTCAAAGATGTGAAGGAAGCAAGGAAAAGTACGGAGCTAGAACATGGACCAGTGCTGCGGCACTTAGGGGTGAAAACCGCAGCGCCCAAAATAGATCTCTAGAGCCGCGACGTTAGGTTCCCAACACCATAGCACTGGACGCAGCATGGCCAGCCTCACAGTGACATGTTCCCAGTGCCACAGTGCTGGACGCGTTAAGGCTCAGCTCCGTAGCGCCGTGGTGCCAAAGCGGGGGATATTCCGTTTTTGATCTAAATTTTAAGTTTTGAAAATTTTAAGATTTTCAAAATAAGTAGACTCTTACTCCAATAAGGAATAGGATTAGTAGGCACGAAATAACTCCTATATAAACACTTGTAAACCCTTTAGTTGAGATCAAGCATTAAAAGAGAGACTTTAAGAGAAAGGAAGAACTGGGTAGACACTAAGTACCTATGTGTGCTAGGGTGGAACCGTCGTTTGGGTGTTCATTATTCGTGGTAGAGCAAAGGTATACTAAACATTAGGTCCTTTTGAGGGTTTTTCGTTGGGTTTTTCTCATAAAATCTCTAGAGAGTTAATAAGAGAGGCTAGAATCCTTGGATCCACCGTACACGTAGGTAATTGGCCGAACCACATAAGTGATTGTGTTGTGCCATTTATTTTCTGCTTTGAATTCTTGCTATTTTGCTTGATATATAGGTTATTCCGCTATGTAAAGAGATTAGGGTTCAAGGTTTAACTTGGGGTTCTTCTATTTAACCTAATCGCATGGGTAGAAGAGCGATTCCTTCCTCAATAAACTAGTATTAAAGCTATGGTTTGATAATACACACTTGGTGTAATATCCAATCCCTATTAGTAGTATTGGCGCCTAGATTTCGGTATAGAACAAATAAGACATCGTAGGGTTACTCGATTTTAACCCTATTAGAAATATTTTCTTTATAGTGCACGTGAGAGATATCAGACCTAATTTGGTAATTTCACACTTGATCGGTGCGCCGGACGACCCTAGAATATTTTTAGAATTTTTCTCTATTGGCTTGGAAAAGAAAATTTTAATTTACTACATGAATTTCCATTTAAGGATTATGAATGGAACAAGCCTTTGTTGAGAAACATAATCCATATATTAGAGAATTGACCAATTAGAAGAAATCTCATGGATTGCCAAGTTGGAAGTTCTAGTTAGTTCTTTGAACTATTCTAACTAAATAGTTACAAATGAACTAATTACATAATTAGTTTTTAATTAATGGCAAATTAGAAGTTTTAAGTAAGTTGAAGGGCAAAATAGTAAATTGAGGGAGCACTATATATATGTTAGAAGTGTGTAGAAATTTGAAGAGAGATCAAACCAACACTTAGCCAAAAAAAGAGAGAAATTCGAGCTTCAAAGGGGGTGCTGCTACAGTGACTATTCAAGTTTTTTTCTTCATGATTTTTCATGTGTAATCAAGCCAAATTAAGGTTACAAACTAATCCCTAAGATCAATTGAAGTCTCTATTAGTGGAAATTCAAGAAAAAGAGGTAAGAAAAGTATCTTTTATAAGTTTGATAAGTGAGAATTCAAGAATGTGTTAATTGATGTTCTTATGTGTATTCTTGGCTTAGATTGAGTTAAATTCTAGTTTGGAGCTTGAAGGAGTCATCAATTTGAAGAAATTGGCAAGGTGAGAATTAGGGTTTTTGGTGATTTTGTTGTAGAGATTTCAATTGATTGTAATTAGGGCTTTAGAATGAAATTGGCATGATTTTGTTGTAATTGGAACAAGAAATTGAGAAAAGGAATGTGTTGGAACCTAGGGTGAAATTCTGCCACTTTAGGGAAGTTAGGAATTGAGTGGTGTTTTGATTGAATTGTTGTGTGTAAATGATGCATTTTGTGAATGGAATGTATATGGTTGATAAAAAACCCAAAAATGAAGAAAATGGGACATAATTGTCCATGTTGGAAAGGTGAAGGGCAAGTATGTCCAATCAAATGATAAGGTGTTCAATAATTTTCAGGGCGCCGGATGGTGAGTTAGTTTCGATTATGGCCCCGTAACTAAAATCGGGAAGTAGTTTACCTCCGGGCTTTGTATGCCGATTAGGGCATTTAGTAGTTAAATGAGATTCTAGTGTTCGATTTGGTTCTAAATGTCATTTATGGCGCGTAGGTGAGGATAACCGAGAGCGTTAATAGGAGCAGGAATCGGGAGCGAAATTGAGCGCGGAGCGGTAGTGAGTGGAAATCTGCCATTTCTTTTACTTTTCGGTTATTATGTTTTCGCACAATGACTATGTATGTTTTATGAGCTTTCGATGCATAAACATGATTTATGATCATGATATATTCATAGACATGCTTTTACATGATTGATTTGTGAAACAGTTTTAAAATTTCTGCATTTGTTTTAAGGCCATTGGTACCCTCAGATTATAGTGGTGATGATTGTATTAGACCCGGTCGTTATATCCCGTGCACATGGGTAGGTCTTGAGGGTGTGTCACTAACTCCGGGAAGTCGGGATGTCGAGTCATGTGAGTCGCTCTATGTGTACGGGATATTGTCTCGCTATATGCATGCGATGTAGGATTCCGCTGCGTAGCCAGTGAGATGTCTTGAGATGTCACTATGGGTGCTGCTAGTTGAGGTACCCCGTGACCTACTCACGTATGCGGTGCTAGTTGAGTCGCTGCGTTGGTATAGAGCTTTAGGGTTACCATTGGTACAGTTTAGAAAGAAAATGGCCGAGCGAGGATTTTACTAGTTTCGATTTACCGATAGCATTTATGCATTTATATGCACACAACAGTTACTATGTTATACAGATTCTGAATATAGTTTTCCAAAGATGTAGATAAAACCCGCTCGGCAAGATTTCATTAGCATATGATATTAGAAACCGTTTTACAATTTTACATCTATTTTAGAAGCATAATTTCTGCATGTACTTTAGAAATTGCTATCTTTGTATAATATTCTAGTAATTGAATTCTCATTTACACTCACTGAGCTTCTTTAGCTCACTCATTTTATGTTTTATGTTTTAAACCCCTTTCCCAGGTGCAGGTCTCGGAACGCAAGCTGCTAATTCTCCTATCGCCGAGTAGTGGGCCGAATCCAAAGATAATTTTTGTACATGTAAATGTGCTAATAGCACTCTTTACTTTATGCATAATAGTTGTAGGCATGTATATTTATAAGTATGTGTTGAATCAAGAAGAAGAGATTTCCAGTTTATGATGATCATTTTTACTTTTTATGATTATGCTTATTTTATGATTTACACGAAATAATTGAGTTGTGTTGGATTTGATTTGAAAAGGACCGGAGGTCCGAATTGGTAGAATTGAGATGTGTTGGAATTAGAAGTGAAATTTCTTTGCAGGTTTATGTGGATTTTCTGAAAAACAGGGGAAACTCTGTCCGTTTGTTTTTAAAACTAAAAAGTCATTTTCATGTATATTACTAGATCTTCTTAGTAGTAACAAGAATAGAAAAAGGGGTTCGCCTCGCGGAATTTCTTAACTTACCCAGTTAGGTTCGGAGGAACTTCCGTCGGGGTGCCCGGCAGGGCCGCTGGGATTTATAGTAGAGGGTCTCGGGTCGGGTCCTGTCACTTGGGGTATTTAAACCATGACTACAATTAAGCAAGAAATAAAGAAGTTCAATGGGATGAATGACTTCAATCTTTGAAAGAAGAAGGTTAGGGCTCTACTAATGAAGGAGGGGCTAGACTCAGCTTTGGAGAAAGTCAATTCCTTAACAAGCGAAGAGACGATAACCTCAAAGTTCGGGTAGAAAGATTGGGACACGATTCATAAAAAGGCTTACAGTACCATAATTCTAGTATTGAGCGACTAAGTATTAAGGGAAGTTGGTGATGAAGAAATTGCTTTGGGTCTATTGAAGAGACTCGAGGCATTATACATGAAAAAGTCTCTTGCAAATAGACTTCTTGTGAAGAAGAAACTGCATCAGTTAACAATGCACGAGGGATTTTCATTGAGAGCCTATATTGATGAGTTCAACAAGATTATCATCAGTCGTGAGCAATTAGGCATCAAGACTGAGGATGAAGACAAATCCATAATCCTATTAAGTTCATTGCTGAAGAAATATAAGAGTTTTGTGGATACGCTGCTGTATGGTAAGGAGTCCTTAACGATGAATGACGTCAAGGCATCATTGAACTCAAAAGAATTGACAAAGAGATTCGAGAGTAAAGCAGCATTGCTTGCACAAGGGAGGAAGAGCAACCAATCAATGAGGAGATCCAAGAAGTATTTCCTTTGTAATAAGGAATGACACTTTATGAAGGATTTTCTGAAATCAAAAGGCCAAGAAGGGTGGGCTGCAATTAGCATTGGGAAAGATACCGAAGTTGTAGACATATTGGTAGCCTTAAGGGGAAAGTATGCTGGTAAATGTATACTAGATTCGGGGTGCAGCATCCATATGTGTCCCTACAGATTGATATTTATCAACTAGAAAGCCAAGAGAGGTAAAACTCTAATGGGAAATGACATAACTTATGAGATCATTGAAGTTAGTGACATAAGGCTGAGAATGTAAGGTGTAGAAACTAGGGACTCACATGGTGTAAGGTATGTTCCTAAGCTGAGGAGGAACTTGATATCCTTAAGCAAGCTCGATGAGGAAAGGTATTCGGTTAGAGCAAAAACGAAAAACTAAGGGTAGAGAAATGACCTAAAAGGTTTGAGGGTAAGAAGCATAATTGAGGGCTCTATGTGCTTACTGGGATGACCATGAGTGGCCTAACACGGTGTGTTAAGGTAATACAGACCACTAGGCGACATCCAAATCATGTTCACCGAGGTGATGAGGGTAAAAAAGGATTACAACGTATTCATACCCTATGCAAGGTGCACGAATGCCTTTGAAAACCAAAGTCACAAGCCTAGGAAAAGTTAAGTCTTGGTAGAGACTTAACTTAACTCAACTCTAGGTGATAGAGTATTTGTATGGATCGAATTAAGAAGCCTTCTTATGTGGAAGATTTTGAATTAAGGAAGGGTTTGTTGGAGATTTGTGATTCAACAATCTTGTTTGGGCAAGAATTGAGATGAATATCAAAGAGGAGCGTCACAAGAATTTTAGAACATGTGGGACACGTATGGGGAAGTCTAGAACGTGTGGACATGAAGGAGAAAACGAAACAGGACTTGAAGACGTAAAAGAAGCAAGGAAAAATGCGGAGTTGGAATAGGGGCCAGTGCTGTGGCGTTTAGGGGTGAGCGCAGCGGCACCCAAAACAGAACTTCGGCGCCGCAGAGCTAGGCTCCTAGCGCTGCAGCGCTGGATGTGGCATGCCCAGTGTAGTGGTGACAAGTTCCCAGCACCGCAGCGTTGGACGCGGCATGCTTAGCGCCACAATGACAAGTTCCCAGTGTCGCAGCCCTGGACGCGTCAAAGCTCAGCGCTGTAATGCTAGGACCTCAGCACCACGGCTCCAGAGCAGGGGATATTTTGTTTTTAATTCAGATTTTGAGCTTTTAGAAGTTTAGGACTTCTAAAATAAGTGGACTCTTACTACAATAAGAAATAGGGTTAGTAGGTACAAAATAACCCCTATATAAACACTTGTAAACATTTTAGTTGAGATCAAGCATTAAAAGAGAGACTCTAAGAGAATGGAAGAATTGGGTAGATACTAAGTGCCTGTATGTGCTAGGGTGGAACTGTCGTTTGGGTATTCATTGTTCATGGTTGAGCAATGATACATTAAACATTAGATCCTTTTGATGGTTTTTCATTGAGTTTTTCTTGTAAAATCTCTAGGAAGTTAATAAGAAAGCTAGAATCCTTAAATCTACCGTCGACGTAGGCAATTGATCCAATTATATAAGTGATTGTATTGTGCCATTTATTTTCTACTTTTAATTTTTACTATTTTATTTGATATACAGATTATTCCGTTATGCAAAGAGGTTATAATTCAAAATTTAACTTGAAAATTTTCATTTTAACCTAATTTTACGGGAAAAAAAATAATTCTTCCCTCAATACATAATATTTTAAAAATATCCTTATGTGTGTCTCATTGTATATACTCCAACAAACTTATGCTTTAAATATTGAAAATTGAGTAGACAAGCTGCCAAACCTAGAATATATTTTAATAGTGATAATCTCATAAATGTTATATGATTAAATTGAACGCAAGTATCTTCAAAATTAGTCTTGCAAGAAAAAAGGAAAAAAATCAGTTAGTTAAAACCTTAAATTGATTTGATTACCTGAGTTGGTAAACTGGAAAAAATTAACCAAACCCAGATGGGCCGACTGAGAGTCGTTATTTTTCTAATATTTAAGTATTGATAGTTACAAGACATCAAGAACCAAATGAAATGAACAGTTATAGTTTCAACTACGTTATTTTTGTGCGTGCAAATATGTTTTTATCATTTGTTAATTTTCCTGATCAGGTGACACTTCCCCTTTCGGCTGTGCCTTCGACGAGTCCATTGTGCATCACCAGGTACTAAGTCCATGTCCTTGATTTCTCTTTTATTTTGTCATATTTATGAAATTAATTGTAATATGAAATGTTAATTGTCTTTACAACACATAAAAATGTTGCTATGAAAAATGATTATGCAAATGGTAAACTCTTGCACTTTTACACCAAGCTGGGTATATACACCGAGAACTGTGCACTTGATAACGTCACCATGTCATGGGGCCATGATGAATACATGTACCTCATATGTTATTCCACGTCAGCTTTGGTTTTATCTTCTTTCTAGCCAACTCTCCATTCAATTTCCATAATTGTTATTATCAATACTCTTCTATTATAAAATTAAGGTGGCCAAGGGCAACGATACTACACTCCCATTCCCATCAGCAGGTCTCTTCATCATCAGGTTCCATATATATTATACGTTTAATTATTATATCTTCATTTCATATGATACGCATAACAGCAATGTATCGATCTCGAGCTTACACATACCTGATGAATGATGAGGACAAGGAGATGCTGATCAGTGGCTCCAAGTTTTCAAGTATGATCTTCTTATCATCTTCACTCATTTACAGCTTGAACTTCGAAGAAATATTAAATGATGGTTTAATTTAGATTTTGTTAAAAACAAAATGAGATTTTGTTTCCATCATAATACGTTACTGAGTCAAATTTATATAATGTATTTCTTGGTATATGGAGCAGCAAATATGACCTGTACACCAAGAACAAATATGACCTGATTTTATTAGCTTGACAAACATTATGAGTTTTCTGACCCTTTTTCAAATTTCCTTTGACAGTACTTCCCAGAGAAGCTCAAGTGGTGAAAGTAGACTGGCAAGCTTAGTGATAAAACAGTATTGGTTTCTGCATATGCCACCATCTTTGTAGTTGTGCATGCACCGCCCACTAGGCTTTATCTAGCTATAGCAATTTGCACTAGTTTAGGCCATACTATCTATTTACCGATCGAGTAAAACAAAATTCCACGCACCGCCGGCTATACTTTTCTTTGTTGCCTCTACTTAAAGACATAGACATATATTTCATATTTAGAGTTTGTTTCTCAACATTTTATATCTATATGGCTTCTGATCCCATTTCTAAGCCTTCGGTCTGCTCTAATTTGTTACAAGTTTTTCTCATCCCAAACAATTTATCAATTCATTTGTCATAACAATAATACAAATTGTTTCATCCAAATTTCAGCATAGGCCCAATTTATTCCAAGGCCTAAAAAATTCTTCGATAGATAAAGAAAGCTGTTTTTATTATAGTAAAACTATTTAAAAAAGTCCAAGTAACAATAGAAACTACTTTCTTTATTTTAATAAAAAAAATTTAATTGGAAAAATACTGTAATATATTAATTTGATACAGATTTTATGACCCTCATACTCCTATAATCCTATAAATAGGAGATAAAATCATAAATGGGCATTAATGATTGGTTTCTCAATAATGAGTGAGAGGAGGAGGGGCGTCACATCAATTATTCTTTAGGGGGTTACTATTTATTGTAAAGGCCTACCTCTATATGTATCTTTGCTGTAAAAGTATTATTCGATATTGTCATATGAGTAAGTTTATCAAGTTCAATAAAGTAGATATAAGTTCAAATTAAGTTGAACCATTATAAAATTTTTTTTTCTTGCCACCTATTTGTCTTTAGTTTTGTTAATCTCAACCTCATTTTATAAAAGAAAAAAATTCAACTCTTAAATTTCAAGACGATTAAATTTTGTGGTCAACAGTTTGACTTCGTCTGTGAAAAATGCAATAAAAAATTATAGAGACTAACTATAGAGATTAACAATTCAAATATAAGTTCTTAATTTTGATTAACTTTAATTTGTGTACTAATATTTGATGATATGCGTTATAACAAATTCTTTTATGATATTAATTTAAATAAAATTTTGATATTAATCCTCTAGATTTTTTTCTTGAATTGATTTTGTAGTAGAACAATTTTTCCTACCAAAAACAAAGAAGAAAAAAGGAAAAAAAAAAGCTATTGTTGGTAGGATCAAACCTTAGACCTGTGATAAAACCAAGCCATGTGTGGTAGTGGAACCACTAAGGCAAATGGCTTATGCTGACCATAAAGTACAAAAAATAAGTATAAAGAAGTATAAGCCATAACACTAGCCACTACAAGCTACTGCTTTCACTACTCCCTACCATGTGCAAATCACCATTCATTATTGTTAAATTATCGATCGTCACAAAAAAATTTGACGACTACAACCCAACAACACTACCATCTGCCATTGCCCAAAAATCCTATATCAAAGTCTCCAAGAGTTTGGCCACCACCTTCTTTGTGCCCATCACCTCAGTTGCCAACAACACCGACTAAGAGCTACCACTATTTTCCATGCGCCACCATTAGCCCGCTGACAACTGACAATCATTTTATGATAGTTGGCATGTTAGATTTAGTGCTTACGTACCATTCTAATTTGGTATGTATATTTATTGTTTAATATTTATACAGTGAACAATTTAAAATTGCGCTTTAATAAATCGTTAATATTTTATTATATGGTATTAAGTTTGTTACTTTCAAATATTGTAAATCTAAAAGGGAGTTAGATCTGATATAAAGAAGTTTAGGTTAGCGTTAAGAGTTAGCATTCTAAGAGTTAAACCTTGTTTGAATTAGAACAAAGACCTAAAAATATATTAGTAATAGCATAGTTACAAGAAGTTGCAAATGATGCTAAGAAATGTAATTATACAATATGTTCTTGAAGACATCATTCTTGATCTATGGTTGCCAACATGGGTCGATTGGTATACCTTCGGAATAGTGTGTGTATATATCTGGATTGTCCAGAAAGCTAGTCTTAGCAGAGCATGAGCTTAGTGGAAGCTCTTATAGGCATGCAGGTATTCAATGAGGACTGGGTACTGATCAGACTCACGAGGACCTTTAATAGACATCATATAGAGCCGTTAATGGAAAGTCTTCTTGAGTTGAGTAGTATTCATGGTCTTTTGACTTGAGTGCCATAGTAGGCTTGTGAGTGATCTGCCACATTTTGATTCTATGCATATCAGAGACCTTTCATTATTTAACCTTTAGGAATAGTTGGCAATGCTTATGAAGTAAGGTGTACATAGATATAGAATCCGTCAGCTCATATGAGAGAGTTGTATATCCTGATACTTTGAGATTGTATTTCAAAAAGTCTTATGGCCATAAGCAGAAATCTTGAAAAGCATTTTTTGTAGGGTTAAACAATATTGCAAACATGTTTACGTATATTGTTTAAGGAAATACAAATTTAACGATAAGTTTATAGTTGAGCATATAGAGATTTGATAGTAATGATTTATATCTCTAATCTTCTGGGATATAGGTGATAAAATGATTATATATACATGTTATAACATCAACTTATATAGTTCAATACATCATTTTTTAATATCCATAACATATGTATGAGGCATTATTCACAGACTTACAGAAGATTTTTGTACGATAAACGAGTGTGAACCTAAAGAATCTCACATTATGAAGTTTACTTATTGAGCACTAGGGAAGGGGACTAGGTCGAACAGTTCGATTCGAAAAAGATTTAAAAAGCAGGATTTATTTCAAGATCTCTCAGGAACCCACTTGTCAAGCTTAAGAGTTAAGCCTATATTTTATTAGTTAAAGTTTTTAACTAAATTTTTTTTTACAAGTGGCATTGTGTATAGAAAAATAAGTAGACATTTGACTTTATAAATGGAAAAGTAAGTTGACACTTGACTGTATGAATAGAAAAGTAAATGGACACTTGGTATTATGCGTGAAAAAGTTAGTGAACACTTGACTTTATGCATGAAAAAGTATGTAGACAATTGGCATTATGCATAGAAAAGTATGTAACTACTTAACTTTATGCATGAAAAAATAAATGGTCAAGTGACTATATTGCATTGCAAATAAAAGGACAAATGGCTTTTGCATGGCTATGTAATGTAACTAGTGGCCTTATTTAAGTGGATTAAATGGACAAGTGTTCATAGCAAAAATAAATAAGTATATATAATGCACATGTTGCATTTTGCAAGTAGGATTTAGTCATACCAATTTAAAAAGAGAAGAGTTCTCTTTTGAAAAGCTTTAGCACCCATTTTGGCCAAGAGAGACACAAAAGCAAGTGTTGCTTGAAAACAATTTGTTGAAAATTTGTTAAAGTAACAATTCTAACTCTTCAATCCTACCAGTTGTTAGAGACTAGAATTCTAAATAGATCACTTCAAGATGAGCTACAAAAATTGAATTCTTTATAAAAAGGCTTCAATGGTGAGTTTATGAAACTCTTGTTGGAAATTGAGTGTGTGACATATGAGTGTATATGTAATTTCAAAAATTACTACACACAGCGGAAGCATGTTAATGTAGACACCCAATTTAACAAATTTAACCATATATATCACATATATGCTCAAGTATAACTATTATATAACAACTTATATATGATGAACAATTGTGTACATAAAATTAAAATGTAAATAACATTTACCTAATAAAGGTAGCTTTACAAAATCTTTAAGTCCTCTAACAATCTAATTAAAGAGCTCACCTTGAAGTGAATTGTTGAATAATTCTAGTCCATAATGGTTTGGTGGGATAAAGGAGTAAGAATGGTAGCTTAGTTTTACAATTTCCAGCACATGTATTCAAACTCTTTGAATATAAATTATTTGATTCTTAAATGGAGATGGTAAACATTTGCATACAACTCTTGTTTAAATGATGAAAATAATTTTCATAGATTAATTAATTTTAGCACAACTTTTCTCTATAATTACTAATCTCTTTCTCTATTTTTATTTATTCATTTTGACCCATTCATGATAGAAGAAGATAAAGAAAGGTTTTTCATATTTTCTAACACTTGAAAGAATAAAAACTAATTTTTCTCTTACCTCTCCATTTCATTTATTCATTTTGATCCATTCATGAGAGAAGAGGATGAATAAATATTTTTCATGTTTTTCAACACTTGAAAGAACAAAAACTAATTTTTCTCTTACCTCTCCATACTTGGCCGATTTTTGCACATCCTAATTGAATGAATTCATTCAATTGTTTTGTATCAATTTGTTACAATAATATATTCATTTGTTAGTCAAATTTTGTTTTTGTTATTCAACACTTTTTGATAAAACAAAAACATAATAACAAAAACAAGTGCTCCACCAATTTAATTGTTGGTCTCCCACTTAGAATTAATTTATTAAGCACTAGAATAATGACCACCTAAATAAATCATTACCTAACAAATATAATTATTTTAATTACATTAGATAAATAAATAGCCAACATCTAGGCCCCTCACTATATTAAAATACAAGGGCCATGATTAATATATTATCATATTATCTAATAATATAATAATAATATCTAATTTAATTATTTAAAATAATTTTAAATAATTACTTTTTACCTTACTAGATTTTACTACTAAGGTAAAATTAAATCATGGAACAAATTTCCACTTGTCAACATCTTATTAATTAACAACTCTTGTTAATTAATTCAATGATGTACTTAACAATAAAGTCTTGACAAATGCACATCCCGAGGGATCCCAAAATAATTATTCTAGTTTGCTAGAATTTATTGAATCAAATTATTCAATCCAGTCCATTACCCCAGTGCTCAACGAGTACACTTCATATTGTGAGACTCTCTAGGTCCACACCTAATTTGTCATATAGAGCTCCTCCATACATCTGTGAACGATGCCCCACACACACGTTACGAATATTACAAATCAGCGCGTTAGACCATACAAGTTGAGGATATTGCATATTTGTATAATCTCTCCATCATATATATCCTGGAAGAGCAGAGATATAGATCATCACTGTTAAATCTCTAATTGCTCAATCATTAACTTATTTTCAGATTTATATTTCTTTAAACAATATCCACAAACACTTTTGTGATATTGTTTATCCCTTCGAAATATATTTTTTGAGGTTTATGCTTATGGTTATAAAACTTTCTGAAATACAATCTTGGAGCATCAAGATATACAGCCCACTTATATGAGATGATGGATCCCATATCTACGCACACCGAACTTCATGAGTATTGGACCATACCTAGCGACACACAGCAGTCAGACCATGAAAGGTCTCTGACATGTGTGAAACCAAAGTATGGTGGATCACTCATAAGCCCACTGTAACGCTCAGGGTGTTCATAGCAAATTTGAAATTGAAATTGAAATTATAATTAGAATTATAACATTTAACAAAATTAAAATTGAAATTAGAATTACAAATTTAACGCAATTGAAATTGAAATTGAAATTGAAATTGAAATTAGAATTATAACATTTAGCATAATTGAAATTAAAATCGAATTTTGAATTATAACATTTAACATAATTGAAATTAAAATCGAATTTTGAATTATAACATTTAACATAATTGAATTTAAAATTAGATTTTAAATTATGACATAAAATGTAATTAAAATTAAAATTATAACATTTAACATAATTAAATTTGAAATTAGAATTAGAATTATAACATTTAATGTAATTAAAATAAAAATTAAAATTATAATATTTAATATAATTAAAATTAGAATTATAACATTTAATGTAATTGAAATCGAAATTAGATTTGAAATTATAATATTTAATGTAATTGAAATTGAAATCAGACTTAGAATTATAACAATTAACGAATTAAAATTTAAATAAGAATTGAAATTATAAATTATAAAATTCAAATTAGAATTGAAATTATAACATTTTAATGCAATTGAAATTAGAATTGGATTTGAAATTGTTGAAATTAATGTAATTTAAATTGAAATTTTAATTGAAAGTGAAATTATAATATTTATTGTAATTAAAATTGAAATTGAAATTATAATTAAGTGGACACTTGGCATTATGCATAGAAATGTAAGTGGACATTTGACTCTATGCATGAAAAAGTAAGTGGACACTTGGCATTATGCATAGAAATGTAAGTGGACATTTGGCATTATACATGAAAAAAATGAGTGGATACTTGACCTTATGTATAGAAATGTAAGTAGACACTTGGCATTGTGAATGGAAAAGTAAGTCACTTCGCAATATGCACAAAAAAGTAAGTGGACACTTGATTTTATGCATAAAACAGTAAGTGGACACTTGATTTTATGCATAAAACAGTAAGTGGACACTTGGCATTATGCATAGAAAAGTAAGTAGACACTTAACTTTATACATGAAAAGGTAAGTAGAAACTTTACATTATGCATGGAAAAGTAAATGGACACTTGGCATTGTACATGGAAAAGTAAACACTTAACTTTATGCATGAAAAAATTAATGGACAAGTGGCTATATTGCATTGCAAATAAAAGGACAAATGGCTTTTGCATGGCTATTTAATATGACTAGTAGCCTTATTTAAGTGGATTAAATGCACAAGTGTTTATATTAAAAATCAACAAGTATATATAATGCACGTGTTGCATTTTGCAAGTAGGATTTGACCATACCAATTTGAAAATAGAAGAGTTCTCTTTTAAAAAGATTTAGCAGCCATTTTGGCCAAAAGAGACATAAAAGCAAGTGTTGCTTGAAATAAATATGCTGGAAATTTGTTAAAGCTAACATTGTAGTTATTTAGTCCTACTAGTTATTGGAGATTAGAGTTGCTCAAGAGATCACTTCAAGGTGAGCTCCAAAAATTAAATTTTTCACCAAAAGGCTTCAAGGGTGAGTTTTTAAATTCTTAATGTAATTAATTTACATTCAGTATATACTTGTTGCACATGAAATTAGATTTTAATTCTATTGCGTAATGTATGCACTTAATAAGCACACCAAGGCAATAGCTAAACAATTGAGAGAAGAGGAAGGTCGTACAGCATATAGAAGACAAATATGGAATTATTGTAACATTTAGCTTTTATCACTGAACCCATTCTTATTTTTAAAAAATTTGACTCTGACCAAAATAGCCCCTAATGCTTTGTAAATGCATTCAGTTCTATTTTCTAGCATAACTTTAACATTTTGTAGATAGGCCACCAACAAAATATTATCCTTTTACAAATCCAAGGACTTGAGACTACAAACCATGGATCCAAGGATAGAAGTCTGAGGACTCAAGGCTGAGAACTATGAGACCGAGGACAGAAGACCAATAAGTAAAGGACAAAGAATAAAAGTTTACATCTTAGCTGTTTAAGTCCTCATAAGGCCGTTTAATCCCTTATCAATGCGCTGATGAGTGCACTTCATATTTATTGTTTTAAACTCCTAAACTTTGTAATTGCTCAAATTGAACAAGAATATATGGTGTTTTGTGTGTTATTTTTAATTTGTAGGTTCATAGTTGATAGAGCTATTTGAGATGAATATTTGAAGAAAACAAGGCAAAAATATCGACTATGCTACAATGGATTGCTATGGTAAAATGCTATAGTGACCAAACCCAGGTTTTGGTGCCTATGCACCAAATCAAATAAAATGTCTGGTGTCTAGGTGACTAAATGCCAAATCGGGTAGAATGTCTGGTGCATAGGCGTCGCCAACACCCTAAATTCATTTTGAACTTTTTACCATAATTTTCAAGCCCATTTTTGAGCCTATAAAAAGAATATGGAAAACTTCTTTTTTCATGAAGAAGGGAGCACAAATTTTAGAGTAAAAACTAAGAATTTTTTGTGAGAGAAAACATATTGAAGCTTGAAATCTTGGAGACCTTTGAAGATTAAAGACCTCGAAAGCTTCTTCTATTAGTTCTTCATTCTCATCTTATCCCATTTTACTTTAGTTCAAAGTTTTTTTTTTAATTTATGTTGTTTTGAATATGGTTACTCTTATGAACTCCCAAATTATCATGTTTGTGTATTTAATTATGGATAGCTAAAATTTATTGTTTTAGGGCTTGACAAAACTTTATTGAATACTATGTTTTGATGTTCTTAATTGATTAATGACTATATCTTGTACTTTTTTTTTATGTTGAGTTTAATACTTCTAATTAGATTAGAAAATTAATTAAATGACTTAGACTTGTAGGTTATGTGTTTAGGAAAGTTTAACTCATATGTAGGAATTAAAAGCATAGCCTTTTATTTTATTACATTGGGAGACTAATAGAATTAAGGTAATCACTTAAAGGGTAGCTTAATGCATGTATAGATAAAGTTAGATAAAGATATCAACTTTATTGTGTATGTATAGAATCTCATTAGACACTAGGGAAATATAATGAGATTGGTTCTAAGTCTTTGATTAATGAATTCACAAGATTAGTTATTAATCACTAACTATAAAGAACATAAGAAAGGTGGAGTGAAATCAAGACCCTATAACCTTTTTGCCATAGAATTCGTCTCTTTATGAACTTGTTAATTTTAGCTTTTTTCACATCTTTAAATTCATAATCATCTTAGTGTTTAATTTAGCTTAGATAAAGTTAGGTTGTTAGCACTATGGCACTTAACATTAATTTAGGACACCAATCCTCATGGGAATAATACTCACTCATCACTTTATTACTTATTCACGACCCATGCACTTACGGTTATAATTAATATGTATTAATTTCGTAATCAAGTTTTTGGCGTCATTGCCAAGGATAGTAAATTTTGAATTTTTGTTTAAGCATTTATTTTTCTTTCATTTTTATTTAGTTGTGGTTTTTGAAGGTTTAGGAGAAAAGCTCGTAACTTAGAGCTTTTGTATTTTGATCTAGAAGTAGAGCGTATTTTGCGGAGGCTTAGGAGAGAAATTGAAGATCAAGCTCAAGCTTTGGCCGACGATGACAACAACCACCAATAACCATGGGCATTACGAGACTATTTTAGGCTAGTGGTTAATAAGAACTATTTAGGTATCCAGCATCAAAGGGTTTAAGCCAATAGTTTTAAATTAAAACCGACCCTTATCAATATGATGCATCAAAATCAATATGGAGTTTTATCAAGTGAGGATCTGAATGTTCATCTAGTTATGTTCTTGGATATTTATAACACAATCAAGATGAATAGAGCTTCGGATATTGTTATTAGGTTATGCTTGTTCCCTTTCTCTCTTAGGGATAAGGTTAGAGGTTGGCTATAATTTTTGCAACTAAGGAGTATTGCAACGTAGGCAAGCTTTTATCTATTCGTAGATGTCGGGGAATCGGGTACTTCCCTTGACCAGGGAAACTTACGGGTAAAGAAAAGTCTGGTATTTGACGAAAAGCTTCCTATCTATTACTTAAGAGATAGATTGAATCGCAAAGAGTATGTTTGCAAGCTGGAATAGTTTATGTAACAAGCTGTATTTCACTCGCTCATTTGCTCGCTTGAAAGGCGGGATGGGTGACGAGAATCTAGAATGCAGGCAAGGCGGTAGAGCTATCGCGCGCGGGCGAAGGAGATACATTTCTGGTACATGTAGTACTGGACAAGCTCTCAGGGAATAATCTCTTTCTTAAGTCGAGCCATTTCCACCACAGCGAAATTAGAAGTCCAAGTGTCGATCCTTTTTCACCGAGTCAGAAGATTAGCCCAAAGGTTCCTTACTAAATTTTTTTAACCTTTCAAAACTTCTCAACTTCGGAGAGAGTTAGCCCAAAGGTTCCTTACTAAAGTTTTTCCACCTTTCAAAACTTCTCAACTTCGGGGAGAGTTAGACTTCGAGTCACTCTATCAAGCATGGGAGATGTTCAGGACTTTATTAGAAGGTGTCCCCAATATGGATACCAAGATTAGTTCCAAATACAACTCTTTTACAATGAATTAAGTGGGTAAACAAGAACTAATATAAATGCAACGATAGGTGGTACTTCATTGTCAAAAACCACGAAAGAAGCTCAAATCTTATTGTAGGAAATGGCATGTAACAACTACCAATGGCCTAATGAGAGGTCCATTGTGAGGAAAGCCACAAGAGTATATGAAATTGATTATTTGGTTGCATTTTCAACTTAAGTCTCAACCTTCGCTAATCAAATCTCTGCACTCAATGCTAGAGAAGCTTCAACAAGTAAGGATCCGGCCATGGTAGCAAATGTATCTTACACCGGTGAAGGGAGTGATCCAGAACAAGTCCAATATATCAACAACCAAAACTTCAATTATTAGAGTAATAACTTACCTATATATTATTACGTGAGGCTCTGAAATCATGAGTTCGTATCTCATGGTAACACAAGGAATGCTCTACAATCGTCATTGAGGTTTAATCAATCAATAGTTGAGAAGAAATATTTATTAGATGATCTATTGTGTACTTTTATTATTGAGATAAGGGAAAGGTCCAACAAGGATAAGACCCATCTGGATAATATTGAAACACATTGCACCAACATGAATGTTATATTAAAGTCACTAGATGTGCGAGTTAGCCAACTTGCCAATGCAATCAAGGATCAATCTTTTAGTAAGTTCTGAGGCTAACCTGAAGGAACATTGCAAAGCCATTACTCTTAGGAGTAGGAAAAAAATGGAAGCCCCGAAGCCAAATGAGAGTAAAGGTGAAAATAAGGAAGTTGGGTTCGAACCACAAAAGGTGAATTTAAAATCTAACTCTATCTCTTTCTCGAACAACCCTACTATCATTAACCCACCATTGTCATGCCCTTAACACTTTCAAAAGAAGACATAAATTGCTCAATTGTCCAATTTCCTTGAGAACTGTAAAAAGATTCACATCAACATTCCTTTCATAGATTCCTTGTAGTAAATGCTAAATTATAAAATATTCATAAAAGAAATAATGTAAGAAAAGTTAGAGGACTATGAGATAGTGAGGTTAACAGAAGAATGTAGTGCAATTCTTCAAAAAAGGTTATCTCAAAAGATGAAGGATTTGTGTAGCTTCATTATCATTTGAACTATTGAGAATTTAACTTTTGAGAAAGCCTTGTATGATCTCGATACTACCATAAATCGTATGCCTTTATTCATCTTCAAAAATTTGGGTCTTAGTAAGGTAAAGCTCACAACAATTTTCTTGTAAAAGGAGAATAGATTCATCACTTATCCATGGGGTATCATTAAAGATATATTGGTGAAAATGGGTAAATTCTTCTTACTAGTAGTCTTTGTTGTGTCAGATATGAAAGAAGACCATGAAGTTCTAATACTTAGTCGGTCATTCTTATCTACCAGAAGGTTTCTTATTTACATAGAGAGGGAAGAGATGAAAATGAGAGTGCAAGAGAAGACAGTCACTTTCAAGGTTTTTAAAGAGATCAAATTGCTAATAGAGAATGAGGAATGTTTTAAAATTTAGAGAATGCACCTAAGTAATAAGAAACAATCCCAACAAGTCAAAAAGATGGATAATTTTCATCCTCGAATAAAAGAGAAGGTAATCAAGCATAAGGTGAAAAGAAAGAAGGTGTGTAGCTCATATTTCAAAGAAAAACTTGGAGACATCGGTCAAGAAAGTTTTTGAATTCATTATCATTTGAATCCTTGTCAAAATAGCATAAGTTAAAATGGTTGGAGTCCACTATGAGAAATTTGATAATAGATTAGGGAAACTCAAGAAGAAAAGTGCTAGCAGCCATGCACCTCAACATCCAACATCTATTTTCATCCGACATAAATTTGAAAGATGTCAAGTCAAAGACATTAAATCAAGCGTTTATTGGGAGACAACCCAAGTGAATTTTAATTTTTAATTTCAATTTTAGTTTTAATTTTTTCCTTTATGTAATGTGTTAAAATATCAAATTAGCACCTCATAAAGCATAAAAAAAGAGAGGACATAGAGCCAACAAGGTGTAGCCTAATGGAGCTAAAAAAAAGTTAAGTAAATTGAGGGTTTTGGGCACCAACTTAAGCAACAACGTCAGCCTCACTATTCAAACACATTGCACTAAGCCATCATCTACAAGAAAAGTTTCTTTTACTCATTCTTATTCTTGTCATTGCAAATAATGTCAATTTTAGGTTTAAGGGAGGGAAACATTATTCAGTATTCATTTATCGTATTCGAACATGCTTACTTTTTTATGACGGCTATTTTTAGTTATTTTATGTTGCATGCATTTTTGTTTTTTGTTGTTAATGGTCATATTGATTAGTAGTCAAAATGACCATTAGTAGTCATTAACACGAAATAAAAATATGATTTTGAATACTATTATTTTTTTAAAACAATAAATGTTGTGATTGTTTGCTTAGTAATCTAAGACAAGTTTGACTTCATATTATGTCTGCTTGATCTTTTAAATACGTTGTTGGGATCATCTAGTTGTTATGTTTACTTAAAAGACTTTATACATAACAAAAATACTTAGGGTCTCAAAAACATGCTAGAACTTGTTTGAGCATTACTCAATGCAAAATCCTAGAGTATATATAATCAAAGAAATAATTTTAAGCCATATTTGGACTTATTAAAACTTTCAAGCTAGCCATTGTATATTTTTACCCCTATTACCCCTAGTTACCCCCGTTAAGCCTAATAACTATTTTCTTTACTAACCACATCAATACCTCAGCTTTAATTTAATCAACTTTCTAAATACTAGTCACACTATAAGCATAACATTCATTTTAGAGAACTGTGTGGGCTATTGGATTTTTTAAATTGAAGTAGTTAATTGTTCAAGGGTTATGGGTTTTGAAACGGATTTTGATTGTTTTAAAGGTATAAAAATTTAAGTTTTAAGGTATAGTAGCTGAAAATTAAAAAAAAACAATCCAAAAAATAAATGAAAATTGAATGAAGATTAAGTTTGCTATACCTCTAACTTAGAAAAACAATGATCAACAAAATAGATAGGGAATCAAAGAAATACGTTTGGGGAAAATTGAATGGAAAACAAATGGTTCGATTTGAGTAATCTTTAGAGGAATGTATATTTATGGTATGAGTTGAGCTCAAATTGATCCATTTTTTTCTACCCTCACCCTAGCCATACATTACAAACTAGATAAAAGTCCTACTTGATTTTAATTATGTGCATGCTTATATTAGTGGAGAGTGATGCAAAAAATAAGGCTACAAAGTGTAAATTATGTAAAACTTCATAGAGATGATTTCATTGTTTTGTGTGTATAAACTAATCCGAGTATATGTAACTAATAATTTTAGCTACACACACACACACACCATGTAGGTCACTTATTGGGTAGAACAAGTATTGAATTAATATATTGATAAACTATTATGATGCTTAGAATTGTTTTGATATTTGTAGTCATGAAAAGGTTTTGAGACAAATTGTTATTCATTTGCCGACTCAATATTTTGTGTTTTCTTGTAGTTTTTTTTTATTTGTGAGTTGTATCTCTTTGCTTAGGGATGAACAAGTATTTAAGTTCAGGGAGTATGATGAATGCATTTTACTTCTATTTTTTGAACTCTTAAATTTGATAATTGCTCAATTTGAATAAGAATATGTAGTTTCTTTATATACGTTATAGTCATTTTGTAGGTTCAAAGTTACTAGAGCAATTTGAGATGAAAATTCAAATAAAACAAGGCAAAAATATCAACTATGTTACAGTTGATTGCTATGTAAATGCTACTGTCACTGTAAATAGTAAAATGCTACATTATTTTTGCTACAGCGCCCCGTGCCTAGGCACCTCCAATACCCTAAATCCGTTTTGAACTTTTTACCATAATTTTCAAGCCTATAAAAAGAATATGGAAAGTTTCATTTGTCATGAACGAGGGAGCTTGAATTTGAGAGCAAACACTAAGAGTTTCTAGTGAGAGAAAGCATATTGGATTTTGAAATCTTGGAGACCTTTAAAGATTGAAGACCCCAAAAGCTTCTCCAACTAGTTCTTTATTCTCATCTTATCCTATTTTCTTTAGTTAAATGTATTTTTTTTGTAATTTGTGTTGTTTTGAACATGGTTACTCTTATGAACTCTTAAATTATTGTATTTGTACATTTGACCATGAATAGCTAAAATTTATTGTTCTAGGGCTTGATGAAACTTTATTCAATACTATATTTTGATGTTGTTAGTTGATTAATAACTTTGTCTTTTTTTTTATTTATATTCAGTTTAATGCTTTCGATTATAATAGAAAATTGATTAGATGATTTAGATCTATGAGTTATATGATTGGAAAAGCTTAATCCATGTGTTGAAATTAAAAGGCATAGCTTTTGATTTTATTGAGTTATGAGACTAATAGAGTTAAGGTAATAACTTAAAGGTAGCTTAATGCATATATAGATAACAAGTTAGATAGGGATATCAACTTGATTGTATATACATATAATCTCATTCGATACTCGGAAGAGGTAATGAGATTAGTTCTAAGCCTTTAATTAATACATTCATAAGATTAGTTGTTAATCACTAACTATAAAGAATATAAGAAAGGTAGAATGAAATCAAGACCCTAGGACCTTTTTGCCATAGAATTTAACTTTTCGTGAACTTGTTTAAGTTTAGTTTTTTTCATATCTTTAAATTCCACAATCATCTTAGTATTTAAATTAGCCTACATAAGTTAAGTTGTTAGCACCATAGTACTTAGAATTAATTTAGGACTTCAAACCTCGTGGGAACAATGCTGACTCTTCATTTTATTACTTACTCATAACTTGTGCACTTGTAGTTACAATTGATGTGTGTTAATGTCGCGAATAGCCACCTAAGCCCTCATTAAAACCGCCCAAAGTCCTTACCAAGGCTTCGTAAATCCCTAATACTTGAGCAGGATAAAAATTGAAGACCTCTTCAACATGCTTTTATAGGTAACGCACAAGCCCAAAAGTGAATCTACTATGAGATATCTTTGAAAACCTCCTCAGTCAACTGTCCAAGAAACCCATGTGACCCACAACTAAGTTTTCTTGGTGAACTAGCCAAAGAGCCCATATGATTCTTAACTAAGTTTTTCTTAGTCAACTGCTTGATAAGGCTATGTGTTCCTCCCAACTAAATGCCTAAGCACACAAATTAAACCACGCTTGATTCAAGTACAAGGTTCGGATAAGCCAATGATTCACGCTACTCGAGCACCCTAGACATGCTCAAACCTAGCTCATACTATTATATAATTTTTAATATCAACAAGTTAATACTAAAAACTATAAGACTTCTTTTCTCCCATAGATTTTGACTCGGGCCCAATTTATTACAAGGCACAAAAAGATTCTTAAATGGACAAAAAGAGAGCTTTATTACAACATAACTCTTTAGGAAAGTCCCAAGCAAATAGGGAAACTACTATGTTTATTTTGACATCACTCTAATAAACAAATCTCAATTAAAAAAATCATGTGATATCCTAATATGACTCAGACTCTACAACCCTCATACTCTTACCACTATAAATAACACGTAAAATCATAGAAGGAGAGTATTAATGATTTATTTCTCAACAATAGTTGAGAGGATAAAGAGCGACATATCTATTATTCTTTAGGATGTTACTATTTTTTATAAAGACTCTACCTTTATTTATCTATGTTGTAAAATTATTTTCCAATAGTATTATATAAATAAGCTCATCAAATTTAGTAAAGTAGATGTTGGCCCAAACTAAGTTTAACTACAATAAATTTTATCTAGCCGCTTATCTTTATTTTTGTTCATTTCAATTTTTTTTAAAAATAATTAATAAATTTAACTCGTTAACTTTAAAATTATCAAATTTTAAAATTAACATAAGCTTTACAAGTTCTATTGTTTCGGGATCCAACTTTATAAAGTGTAGTCGCTATTGATGGTGGAATCGTCGTTCTAACAACATAGAACTCTTAAGATCCAAGTAGCTATTAGCCAAGTGAAATTGGGCCTGGAATAAGCCCAGATTACTTGTAAATACTTTATCCAATTACAATGTAAAAGAAACTAAAACTTAGCGTTCTCGTCATCTCGATCGCTTGGCCTTATTAGTGCGGCTGAGTTGTCATCTCATTGCTAATTGACACACGTACAAACATTGTTTTTTGACATATATGTACAACATATCGGATAGCCATCCTAATAGTTAAATGATACCAGGGACCATGAAAAATCATTTAATCCACTAGTCCAAGTCGCTAAGTGGGATCAATATTTTGTCTCAAATTATATAAAGATTAAACAAAAAAAGTTTATTTTTGTGTGTCCAACAAGAAGGTAATCATTCTGACAAGGTTTTTGGATGGAATTTCCATCAACTTTACAGGCTCAATTTTTACCTTTAAGCATTTCAACTCAAAAACTATAAGGATTTTTAAACTTTTGGATAAATAAATAAATAAATAAATATATATATATATAATAATCTCCTTAACGACTTTGTGGATTACAGCTTGAAGAAAGCATTCATTTGATTCATCTGAACTCGCGACTTAAAATGAGTAAAGACTTGATCCCATTTGTTAGTTTAGAAGAAGCAACCTTACTTTGAATATTTAATATTTGTTACGAAAGTTAATAATTAATTTACGTTTGTTTCAGAATATATATATATGTGTGTGTGTAAGAATTATAAAATAATTTTTTTTTTTTTATAAAAAAATTTATTAGAGACATAAAAGGCCATCAAAAATATTATTGTAACTTTTTTAACTTAAAAACGTTTCCCTCATTATAAAAACGGGTTTAAATGTATTAATGGCACACAACTTATTTTTTTAAAAATTATTTTCTCTCTAAAAATTAATTTTCTTTAATATTTTTAAAAAAATTAAGATTGAAGCTTGGAATTAAAAAATCAAAAGAACCCATAAACTTTCATTTGACGCTATCTGTGGTAATCTATGTCAACGAATTAGATGATCTTTTAATTTCAAGCAATAAATTCGTATGAATTTCTCCTTAGATCTCGAATTTCTTGAGCTTGTAAGTAAGAATTATTTCTGTCATGGATAAATTGCATTCTCTCTCATCTAAACATGCATTAAAGTTGCTAAATGAACAGCTAGTTTGAAAAAGCATTTCGGTTTCCAAAGGAAAAGACAATTATATAATCATTTCGTGCTTTTGCTTTCAATACCTTCGTCACTACTCATCATCTTTGATTCCATCAAAATATCATTATCAGAAGCATGAGAATGGCCATTAGTCTAATAAGTGTAACGAGGATATTTTGCTCTCTCTCATGTTTCATGTTTACTATGGATTTGCTATTTTTGTCTTTGGGATTTGTTGTAAGTGTAAACAAGCAAATAAATATTAGTTTATTGCTTTTAAGGCATCCTGGGAAAACGTAAATTGATGACTTGCCTTGATCCAAATAATTATTTTCAATTCCAAAAATTATTGTTATTTTATTTTATTTGCTTGGAATAACGTTAATTGGTTGAGATAACTTGAAACTATTATGATTTGTTGGAAAAAGTTTCTTTGATTTAATTAATTACTATACCAATTCAAATAACATGGTTGATCTAGCCATACAATTGGCCATTGTAACCTCCTCTAGCAGATCAAACGGAAATGGTCAAATTTGATTTTAAGCTCAGTAATCGCGACTTGATCATGCAGTTCTACTTTGATTTAGGATGAATAATTATAGCCCAACCATATGGTTAATTTTAATTATCAAACGTCCGATCTATGACCAATCATGAATGATTCAATGGTCATGATTATCACATAGTTAACCAATCATAGTTATTATGGTTTGTTGAAATACATATTATGAGTTTGTATCTTATCTCTTTCTAGTTGCATGATCATAATCAAATGGTTGTAATTACATCTTGATGATCATGATAGTTATGAATATTTATAAGATAATTTGAATTGATTTTATATAAATTATATGATTTTAATTATATGGTTGAAATTTTGATTTATTAGTGTGCATAATCATATGGTCATGATTTGATCTCCACAAGAGCACATAATCAGAATGATTTGATTATGGTCTTGATTTTGCTACAAATTTTTTGATACTATTTTGATTTCACAAATTTTGATAAATGTTTATGATTATTCAATTATGTTCATTGATCCATTTATTTGATGAAAATATTTTAATGGTCATAATTTTTTTGAAATGCACTAAGTAATGACATGGAACATCTCTTTTATTTTTATTTATTAAAAAAAAAGAATGCAAAGGGTGCCTTACCTAAAGCTTTTTAGATATATTATTTTATTTGTAAAAAATAAAATGCAGTGTTCATATGCTTAAAAAGGTGCCTAAAATAAAGGAAACTATCTCACCCACACTTTTCTAACTATCTTCTCATTATTATTTTAATTATTTTATTATATAAAATATTATAAATAAATAGTGAGATGTGAGACTAAGTGTGTAAAAAAAGTGCTTAAAAAATGCCTAAAATAAAGGATTATTGTTGGAAGTGTGCCATAAAAATATAATTATTTGTATTTAAATATTGATGAAAATAATTAATAGAGGTTATTAATTCAATATTATGTTTGCAATTATAATTTTTTTATTCAAATATTATGAAAATTTTTTATTATTATATATAACCTTAAATTTAGTATATAATAGTTATATATGAGAGGATTAAGTTTAAACATAATAATTTAAATTTATCCTTAGTTTAGATGAAGACAGAAACTTTATTTTGATAGGCTAAAAGTGCGGTCCATTTGTATATTGCATACAATGATTTTATCCGGATCATTCTATATGGTGACATAGAAAATGAAAACGCTTTGCATAATGTTGATTATATAAGACTGGACCACGATAAAATTAATTCTCTATTAATCTCCATGATTAATCCTCATGTGATTATCACAATATAATCACATAAAGATTAATCTTAATCCTGAGTAATTAATGAACTCCTATTCATTGAGTTATGATTATTAATTTACAAGGGAAAGATTGTAAAATATTTTCAGTTAATTACTAAGTATTTTATAAATGTAACAAAATGGATGGCCGAGAATATTTTTCACAGATATAGAATCTACTCATTCTGAAAGGAAGTTAGATAAGTTGTTCCCTTGATAATTGATTCTGATTTGAACATTATAAGCGCTCAGTTTTCCTTAAGAGTTAAAAAAAATAAGAAATTTGTAAATTTTACAAATTAAATGTTAAAAGATGGTCAATGTGTATCAAGGATAAAGATGTAATTAGAGAGGTTGACGGACACTTGACCTAACTCTAATTATGAACACTTGTGGATGATTGATTTATATGAAATGATTATTAAATGGACAAAGACAGTTTTCTGTTTTATAATTTATCTGTAAAATTAAGAGTTCAGTTTTATAATTTTAGTGCAGTAATATGAAGTTAATAAATAAAATCATGTTGATTAAAGAGTTTAATCAAATGATATAATTTATTGTAACTTAATTTTGTAGGTCCATAAACACTAAAATAGACTATTGAATTAATAGTTATATTTAAAATATTAATTGATTCAAATTTAATTTGATTAAATTTATTAGGACCAATTATTAGCCTATGTTTAATTTGATTAAACATATTGAGCTCAATCAATTACTGGCCTAATCCATAATAGTTAGAGAATTAAATAAATAATTAGATTATTTATTTAAATTAATTAATTAGCTTAAATTAAATAATTAAATAATTATAAATTATCTAAATTATTTAATTAAATTTAATATTAGATATTATATTTATCCTTTTAATTATTTAAATTAAAATAATATAAAGATATTATTTTATCCTAATCCTATTAGGATTAATAGTTTAAATAACATAAGAATTCTTATACTATAAAAAGGGATTTTAAAACCACTTTTACGAATTCTAAAATTAGTACTTCTTTTAGGCAAAAATATTTTAGAGAGAAAATGTAAGAACATAGAATTTAGATCTTCTGCAATTTATTAATTAGCCAACACGAGTATCTAATAGTGAGAGATACAACTTAAAAATTTTATTAGTGTTAATAAAAATTATTCGTAAAAATTTACGATTGAGGTATTTTTTTATATAACTTTTAAAAACAATTTAAAATATACATAAATTTTTTTAAAAATCATTCCTACAACTACCTCACCCATACTTTTTCAACCACTTTTTTACTATTATTTTAATTATTTAATTATTTTAATATTACAAAAAAAAAAGAATGATGTATGTGGTTAGAAAAATGGAATCACTTTGGATCATACACATCTCTCTATCCTTTTATTATTACTTTAGTTATTTTAATGTTACAAGAAAGATGCAATTCGTGCGACCTATGAGTCCAAAAAAGTGAAATTACAAGGGTAGGTTGAGTTTGAGAAGTACTTTATAGGGGTAACTATGTTAAGTTAATTGCGTATTGCAAAAAACAATTATTGTGCTCCCGGAATTAAATTGTACTACTCTATTCGATCCATGTGTATTCTATCATTATTTAAAATTTTTATCAATTATTTTATTAATTCTTTAAATAGTTAAATCATTGATATTTGCAAATGATTTGTTATTGATATATGTACTATCTTATTAAGAAACATTGCATCAAAAAAAATTCATTATTATTATTTACTTCATTACAAAAAAGTTGTTGGGCCAAAAATAAATGGTCACTGTTTTATTTCATTGATCATAATTTTTATTATTTAAATAGTGATAAACATATAAATATTTTAATTATTTTATTTATTATAATTATTTATTATTTTATTTAAACATTAAAGATTATGAGCATGAATTATTTATTTCATGGCTCTAATTTTATCGATTATTTATTGATCAAACACATGATTACTACTCATTGGTCACAGTGTTACCTCAGTAAGTGTGTTACATTGTTTTCAAAATTTGTAATTATGTCTTAGCAACAAACAATGATTATTTACAAGGTTATATTTATACTTAGTCATATTTGCAATATGCTTATATAAGTTACTATATCTCAAAGTTATTTACGGTTTTATAATTTCATAATAAGTTAACCATATGTCATGTTTAGATTAAGCCTCTGCAGCAAATTATTAGAAGATAAAAAGACATCAACCCATGAAACACGATAATTCATGGTGCATAAATATCTGCGACAACGAGTTTATGCAAGGACCTATATAACTCGTGGGTTTGCTTATAGAATTGATCTTTTTATTTAAAATAATTTTTTTTTGTATTTTATACACTATGTCTATATTCATCAGATACAAATAATCAATTGATCATTAATAATGAAAGCATTTATTTTCAAATTTGTAATTAATGTGTCATTTATAAATGTAAAACTTAGAAAAACTAACATAAGCGCTATTATATCTGTCAAAAAGAAACTAGTGTTTAAAGTTACTTTTCGTTTTTTTCCTAAAAAAAGTTCAAAGGCCATCTGTAAACGACACAAAGATGGATAAGCGTCACACTTATGCATCCTCTAAAGTAAATGAAGAATCATTTCAACAACGTGAGCAGAATTTTAAAGATTAAGAAGAAATCTATAACCAGCAAGTCCCAGCTCCACCATAAGTTACTGACTGAATATCGGCAATACAACAAAAGCTTGATGCGTAAGCCACTCAAATGGAATATTTTTTCAAGACCTTTGTGCATCAGTAAAAATACTTGCAAGAAGTATTGAAGCATAATGAAAAGATGCGAAATCAGTAAAAATACTTGCAAGAAGTATTGAAGCATAATGAAAAGATACGAAATCAGTTGACACTATGCCGCAAGTCCACCGAAAGTGTCAGAGTTTTGTACAATAAAGTCCAAAAAACGAGGCACCAAAAACTTGCAGGTTACACATCAGCCCCAAGCGCACTTCACAAAAATATTGTCAGTTTGTAATACTTTACCGCAAGTCTTCCCAACTGCAACTATACTAACTATTCCTACTATAACAACTGTCAAACCATCTCTTGTAACTTACTCTCCAGAGGAAGAATTGAAAAGCTTACGTGCAAGAGATATTTGATGAATACTTACAAAGCCATCAGATTCATGCCATTTGCACATCTTACTCTTGTACAACTTGGAGAACTACAGGAATCCCCATTTATAGGAGATATCGAAAGTCAAAAGAAGCTGCCTAAGTGTTGGCGGATTTAAGGGCACGTGTGGATGTATGCATGTGCAATTGTATCTATTACCTAACGCAGCGAAAATGTATAAATTTTGCAATAAACACAATAAATATAATATATTAATCGCATTAATATATTTATAAGCTAGAGAACTCACCATAACGTGTAACGTTATACACGTGTTTTTTCTGGAGTTCGCATGAAGACCAATGTACATACAATTCTAGTCACTAACACGGTAGGCTTGGTGAGCTAGAACAGCAGCTCTGTATTCAGCCTAGGATTAACTCTTAATCCCCAAAATAGCCGGAAGTGAATTTATATCATTTTCTCCAAAAGGATAAGAAATAGATATTTTGAAGCAATTCACAATTGCTCTAATTAGAAGCGTAGGGAAAATGAAACAATTTCATTCTTCCTTTTATTTTTTCTTTTCTTCTTCTTCTTCTTCTCTTCTTTCTTTCTCCTCCATTTCTTTCTCTTTCTCTCTCGACCGATTTGGCCAAATCTTCTCCCGCCTCTCTTTCTTTATATATATATATAATATAATATAATATAAATAATAACATAATATAAAAAGAAAGATATTTGATTATTTAACAATTAAATAATCAAAATGAAAAATGACCATTTTCTCCCTCATAAATAGTTACCAAGTTTATCCCCTAATGGGTCCCACCAAATTTCACACTTGGGTAAACTCAACAGAGGGTCCACAATACGCTATGTGTGATTATATAATTAGTAAATAACAATTATTAACTAATTATTGTATTTAACACTTAAATACAGATACGCACGTATTCCCGTGATATTATTGAATATTGCTAGATTAAACAATTTAATCCGGTACGCTGCCCCAGTACACAACGAGTACACTTCATATCGCGGGACTCCCTAGGTCCTACACCCGATTCATCAAATGAAACTATTCTATGAGTCTGTGAGCAATGCCTCACGCACACGTCACGAATATACAAATCAGCGTGTTGAACCATACAAGCTGAGGTTACAACGCATATATATAGTCCTCCCGTCATGATATCCTGGATGTGCGGGGATATAGATTATCATCGTCAAATCCCCTAATGCTCATCCATGTCCTATCTCTAGACTTGTATCTCACTGAACAATATGCGCAAACTCTTTTGCCATATTGTTCTACCCTGACAAAATTCTTTCCTGGGATTGATACTTGTGGCTAGAAGATTTTTTGAGATACAATCTCGAAGCATCTAGATATCAAACTTCATATGGGAGCTGACGGATCCCATATCTGTACGCATCGGACTCCATAAGCATTGGACCATACCCAGCAATACCTAATGGTCACACCATAAAAGATCTGTGACATGTGTGGAACCAAAGTATGGTGGATCATTTACAAATCCACCGTGACACTCAGATCAAAGGACCACATATACTACTCAACTCGAGAGGACCTTCCGTTGACGGCTTACATTAAATATCTATCGGATGCCCTCGTGAGTCTGTCCTATATCTAGTCCTAACTTGATACCCATATGTCAATACGAGCTCCAAGCTCACGGTTGACTAGGAACGACCATCTATACACTATAGGTACAACATATGTTGATCTATATTAAAAGTATCTACCAACAGACCTGCATCGGCAGAAATAGATCAAGGACAATTATTCAAGAACATACTTACACAACTTGCATTTTCTGGCACCTGATTGCAACTCTTGTAACTATGCAGTTACTAGTATATTCCCAGGTCTATGTCCCATTACAGACAAGGCTCCAACTCTTGGATCTGCTGAGTATTATAACTAGCTAACACTTAACTATGTTAACATTTAGCATTTATATTTTTCAACGTGGCTAACTATAAGCTCTTATCTAAACTCTTTAGATCTGATCCGAACTTCTTCAGATCTACAATGTCTGCAACGTTACATGCATAATACCATATAAATGGGTATTAGCGATTTATGAGAATATACACTTGTATAAATGAACAAGTATATGTACATTCAGAGATGACACGTAAACACCGACCCTAACACTAAGTTCTACATGCCTCAATCTAGAACATATGAAAACAACATTGATCCAGTTAGCCATACATACTTATTTAAGCATATTGTGTCTGTTAAAGATTATAGTGAAGCGCTAAAAGTGTAAACTTCCAACGCTAATTGACAATGCCATGACTTGGTTCCAAAACTTACCTCTTGTAAGGGTGTATGATTTGAGTCTATAGTTTTACAGTGTATACATACATATGCCATATGTTCATTGTACCAAATACGAATCTATGCATACTAAATCATATATATATATATATATATATATGCTTCACATACATATATTAGTACGAGAGTGGTGCAGCAGAAGTCATAAAACGTAATGAACACAAAAAAAATTATATTAATCAAATTAATATAAAGAGATTGAGGAATTCACTACTAATTTTATTTTGAACTCTTCAAAATTAGAACCTACCTGAAATGAAACTTAATGACAGTTCTAGTAGTCAATAGGATGGGCTTAACAAGCTAGAAGAATAACTTAATTGACCAGATCTTAGTTTAACTCCTTAAATTTATACTATATGTTTACCACTGATCAATTTTTTATCAGTAAAACAATAGCCAATATTATTGTAATGTGTTAATTACTTGAGGAAAATGATGAATAATAAAGAGAAACAATTTTTCTTGAACTTTCTCTCTCAAAAAAATAATTTTCTAAGAATTTCTCTCTCTAAACCCAATTTTTCAGCAACTATTCATTTATCTCAATTCATAAATTACATGTAAATATAAATATAATTTATTATTAAATATAATTTATATATATACTTGGCCAATAAGTATATATATAATAATATTATATATACTTGGCCACCAAGTATATATATTAATATTATATTAAATAATAGAATATGATATATAATATAAAATAATAAATATCTTGATTATTTAATTATTAAATAATTAATAAGTAAAATTATCATTTTATCCATTTTTACATAACTATTAAGTGTACCCCTTAGTGTGTCCCACCATACTATACACACAGATAACTCAACCAAGGGCCTCATGTGCCACGTGTCAATATATTATTAGTAAATAACAATTGTCAACTAATTAATATATTTAACACTTAAATATTGACACGCACGTATCTCGTGGTCATGTTGGATATTATTGGACTGAATAATTCAATCCGGTACGTTGTCTCAGTATACAACGAGTACATTTCATATCGCAGAACTCTCTAAGTCTACGCCTGATTTGTAAGATAGAACTATTCTATAAGTCTGTGATCAATGCCCCACATACACGTCATGAATATTACAAGTCAGCGTGTTGACCATACAAGTTGAGGTCATAGCGCATACATATAATCCTTTTGTCATCTATATCCTAGATGTGCGGAGACATAGATTATCACTGTCAAATCCCTCTGTGCTCATCCATAACCTATTTTTAGATTCGTATCTCAATAAATAATATATGCAAACACCTTTTTAATATTGTTTAACCCTGTGGGAAACTCTTTTTTCTGGGTTAATATTTATGACTGTAAGATTTTTTGAGATACAATCTTATAATATGAACTAACGGACCCTATATTTGCGCACATTGGACTGCCTAAGCATTAAGTCATACTCGGCGACACCCAACAGTCAGACTATGAAAGATCTTTGACATACGTGGAACTAAATTATAGTGGATCACTTATAAGCCCATCATGTCGCTCAAGTCAAAGGATCATATATACTACTCAACTCAAGAGGACTTTCCATTGACAGCTTTATATAGGATATCTATTCAGGTCTTTGCGAGTCTGTTCAATATCAAGTCCTAAATGAATATTTGTATATCTAACGAGCTCCAAGCTCATAGTCAATTAGGAACAACCATCTCTGCCTTACAAATATGACATACACTAATCCATTTAAAAGGAATCCATCAATATACTACATCAGTGAAAATAAATTAAGAACATAATGTTCATATATATACTTACGTAAAGACATTTTCAAACACTCAATTATAACTCTTTCTTTTTTTTGATAAAAACTTATTAAAGATATAAAAAGCCCACAAGAGTATTATTATAACTTTTTTAATCTAAAGACTTTTCACTCATTATAAAAAGGAGACCTAAAAGTATTAATGACACACGACTCATTTTTTAAGAAATTATTTTCTCTTTAAAAATTAATATTCTCTAATATCTCTCTAAAAATCACAATTAATTAGGATTAAAAAATAATGAAGCCCGTAAACAATCAATATGTATACATATATATAAATAATATTTATTTATATAATTAAAAAAAATATTATATTAATAAAATTAAAAAGATATAAATTAGTGATATATCAATTAAAATATAAAGTTCATCTAATAATAATATTTAAATGTAGATAAATACAAATAAAATTACGGCGTCGACAGCACCTAAACTAAATGTAAACTAGTAACATCACTTGGTGGTCACATCACTGTTTGAATTTTTTATTTTATATTACAACCGACGAATCCAAGTAAACTAAAATCAAGTTAGATTTGATCTTCCAATAATTTAAAATGCCGAAAAAGTTTTAATAGTTATCATGAATGAGAATTCTCAGCCTAATTTAACTGCTTTTGAAAACGAACTTATTAAAAAATTAATAAAATTATATCTATCAAGCGTCATTCTCATTTATATTATATAAATTAAGTTAAAACCAAAAGTAGGACATTGCATTGCCTACCCTAAAGTTGTGAACAAAATAAAATAATATGCTATTCCATGACATTTAACGGTGCCAAACTTTTCTCGCGTCCATATCATCACTTGCATTGTTTCTTTTAAAGAGAGTAAAATAGGGAAATATATATCATCACTTTGCTTAGTCGATTCGATCGAGTTTCACCATATTCTTGTCTAAAGTTAATAGTGACATCTCGCATCATATATAATATATTATGTAGTTCATAATTAAGATGGTAAAATTTGAATCTAAATTTTGTACGATTTAGATTTGGATTCAAAATTTTGTTTGTCCTACAAGTTGGGTTTATTCTAGACTTTTATTTTTATTTTTAATTTTTTTTATTATTTTGATAAATTTTAAAATTTTGAAGTATTTATATTATAAAATAATTGTAAGATTTTTATTTATAGTTTGTATTGTATAATTTATTTTTATAGTTTAATATATATAATTTTATAAGTGATACATGTACGTATAATATGCATTTATAGTTTAAAATATATTTTTTATATTCTTGTTACAATTTTTTTTTTTTAATTTTTAAGGTTAAATTAAATTTTTTAGGACATTTATTTTGTAAAACAATTGTTAGTTTCATATAAATCAAAGATTAAAAATTAATTTAGAATTTATTTAAATAAAAAATAAAAAAGTATAAAAAGCCAGATTTGAATTTCTCAAAAAACAGGATTCAGATCCCCAAAACAACCCTTTTTTTTTGGGCCGAGTTCAGGATTCGGATAAGCCGGGTTTCGGGTTTTTTGGATTCAAATCCAAATCTGATTTTTTTAAATTTGGATTTTTTTGCAATTCCTATTCATAACTAGGGATGGCAAATCCAAGTCTTAATTTGTTTTAATATCGAAATCCAGGTTTAGCCTAGGTTTTTTCAGGCCGGATTGGATTTGAGTTAAGCTCGATTTTTTTTAAAAAATATTTTAGTAAATTTTAAACTTTTGGAGTATTTATTTTATAAAATAATTGTATTTATAGTTTGTACTGAATAATTTATATTTAGTTTAATATTTATTGTATAAGTGACACGTATAATTTGTTTTATAGTTTAAAATATATTTTTAATCCTTGTTATAATTTTTTTAGTATTTTAGGTTAAATTTATACTTTTGGGATATTTATTTTGTAAAATAATTGTTAGATATATATATATATACATATATATATAAGATTAGGAGTTAATTTAGAAGTTTCTTAAAAATAAAAAAAATTTAAAAATAAAAAATCAAGTCGAATCTAGGCTGGACTTGGATCCGAATTTCTCAAAACATAGGATCTAGATCCCTAAAAAATTCAAATTTCTTCGGGTAGGGTTCCAGATCTGAGTCGAGCCGAGTTCGGTTTCAGGTTTTTTCAAGTTCGGGTTTTTTTACCATCCCTATTCATAACTCATATTTTCAAGCATGTAATAAAAAATTTATTATTAAATAAGTTAAAAATATTTTAATAGTAGATAAATGTTAGAAGTGGTGATTCAATAATCATGTATAAGCATGAATTTAGATAGATGCCAAATGAGAAATCAACAAAAAATATAGTACACGAAGGTTTTCTGAAGGAACAAAATGAAAAGACTGAAGAATGTGTACAGTTGACGTAATGGGTACTGTTCATAAGGTACTGTTTGTTTTGGCTCAATTATCTTCTTAAGTGAGATTTGAAATCCTACAAGTATGAACTCTTATTCTAACTAGGTTTAGAGTTCTTAGGGATTTTCTAAGCAATATATAAACCCTTGTAAACCCTCAGAGATAGCCAAGCATCAAAAGCATCAAGATGTAAAGAAAAGAGAGAATAAAAAAGTTAGGTAGGCACTAAGTGCATGGTGCATTAGAGTGAAACAGGTGATAAGGCGTAATTGTATAAACTATTTTATCTTCCTAACTTGATATTTGTTCAATTTATCTCAATAATTGGGCTATTTATGCGTATTAATGTTGTTTTATAGGTTGAAGCATTATCGGAGCAAAAATACCGGAAAACGGACGCAAATCGGAGCATTAGAGATAAAAATACGAATGGAGGACTCCAGCTGGGACAGCAGCTGGAAACACAAAGAAACACCTAACTTCTAAGTTTGAAGAAATCAAAGAGGAGGGAAGCAAGCTTCAACAACAAAGGCATTTGACAGGGATGTCTTCTTTGCTTTGATTCTTTACTTGTTGTAAGATGTTTAGTTTGCATGTATTGATGGAATTAGCTTCAAGATTGTGTAGTTTAATGATGAGCTAATTTCGTTCATCTAGGATTACATCCTTGAACTCATTTGTGATGGATTTTTAGCTCTCTCTTTTATGGTATTAATTCAGCTTTTGATATATTCATTGTGCTTGTGTGTAATGCTATTTGATTACTTGGCTAGTAGTTAAATTGATCTAGAAATGCTTAAATAAACTTGACAAAGGCATTTAGGTATTTAGTCTTAAGCATATTGATGCATGATCATAGTGTAGTACACTTGAGTTTCATATGAGATAGACATATACTCATAAGGCATGTATGGCTCATAAAACTTGTGCTTAATGAATTTTGTTCAATTTATTTATCATAGACATATAGATATTTGATTGGATGGAATAGATTCACTTGACCTGCAAAAGAGGCTTGTGATGTGTTAAGTGTTTTGGTCAATATATCAAGTTGAGAACTAATAAACATCAAAGAGATTCTGCTGAATTTATTTGCATAATGGGGGATAGTTTGTAATCCTAGGATTTCTCATATTGAATTTAACTTGTTGGTAATTTAGTTTATCACTTAGCATAATTAAGTTGTTCTTTTACTTGAGTAGTTTAATATCATAAATTAAATCATTTTCTGGATAATAGTAGAAAGACACCATTTCAGTACTTAAACTAGAAAAGATAAATCATTCTCTGTGGGATCGACACTTTTCTCATCATATATTACTTGTTGCGACAACGTGCACTTGCGCTAATTTGTGTTATAGAAATCACACAACAACAGGGTATCTTTATGTAAACAAAAGAAACACCAAAAGATCATCTTAAGAAGGCTTGGGCTATTTGTGTATTCCTTGGGTTAAACTCTTATAGGGTATGAGAGACACTAAGAGATCTTGTAAGATCACGATGATCTAGGAGATACTTAGTGATCTAATTAATAAAATAAATTAGATTATAGATCCTCGATAAACATAGGCATTTTGTCAGACCACATATATATTGTGTCTTATAGTTTGTTCTTTATCTTTTTTAGTGTGTTAATCTCTAATGTTCTTAATTATGTGTGAGTTAAGTCTTCTGTACATACAAGGAGTTTATTTAGAGTGCTCTCCAAAAGAAATTCCTAACAAAAGGATATCAATGTTCTTTGCGAAATTATATACATACGAATGTAACCATATATGTACAGGTCTTGATCAAATAATAAAATAATGAGTGAGTATCGTTCCTACGAGGATTGGTACCCTAAATTAATGCTAACTACTACGGTGTTGATAACCTAACTTTATCTAGGCTAAAGACTAAGTTGATTATGGAATTAAAAATGCTTAAACTAAACCTTTTAACAAATCAAAGAGGTAAGAATTCTATAGTAAAGGGTCCTAAGGACTTGATTTCACTCTACCTTTCCCATGGTCTTTATTGTTAGTGATTAATAACTATTCTTGTGATTTCAATAATCAATGGGTTATGCATACAAAAACCAAGTTAATATATCAATCTAACTTGTTAAATATACATGTATTGAACTACCCTTAAGTGATTACCCTGAGTTTATTAGTCTCCTAACTCAATAAACTCAAAGTTGTGTTTCTTAAAACAAACACATGGGTTAAACTCTCATAAGCACCTAACCTATAAGTCGTAAATCATCTAATCAATTTTTCAATCAAATTAGAAGCATTAAGCTCATAAAAAACACAAAGGAAAAGCACAAGATAGTCATTAATCAACATAACATTTCAAAACATGGTACTAAGTAAAGTTACATCAAGCCCTAGAACATAAAATCTAGTTATCCATAGTGAAATTCTCAATTAGATTAATCCAAAGATTCACAAGAGTAATCATGTTCAAACAACATAAATTACAAATACAAACTTGAAATAAATGTAAACGAGGTAAAGAAAATAGGGAACTAATTGGAGACGTCCTTGGGGACTTAAATCTTTAAAGGTCTCTCACAAATTAAGCTTTAAGTGTGTTTCTCTCATTAAAACCCTTAGTTTTCTCACTCTATTTCATGATCTCCTATTTATTGGTCCTTCCAAAAACACCCTTAGAAAATTAAGGCAAAGAACTAAATAAGAATAAATGCAGGCGTGGCACCAAAAAGTTAGCGCTATAGCACCACACATTTTTTAAAATTAGGGTTACGACCCCAACACTTGTAGTATTTGTATTCAATTTCTTAGGGCTGTGGTCTGGATGCTTTATGAAATGACTTCTTTGCCCTTTTTTAAAATCAAATTTGACCTTCTTTATGCTCTAGTTAGTTAGAACATGCAAAACAAGAATGCATGCAAAAGTAGCCATATTTTTTATATTTAAAATGAGCAAATATTGGATAATGAAAAGTAACTATATAAAAGATATGTATATATCAGAATTAAAAACAAAGCAAAATAATGCACACAAAACAAAACCATTCCAAGCAATTAACAATAAAACAAATAACAGTAAAATAATCACAATTTAATATTACATAAATAAATGAAAGCAATTAAAAACACAACAATAAAAATATAATAAACAAAATAAAATGAAATAAATAAAATAAAAATTAAACACTAATTAATTAAAAGCAAATAACAATAAATAAAATAAAACAAAAACAAAAATAGAAAATAAAATATGAACTTAAAGTAAGATAGATTAGTATTAGTATTGGCAAGAATAAATCTAATTCTCTGGTAACGGCACCAAAAACTTGTGAAATGTCTTCTTTATAATGATTCTAAGAGACAATGGTGTCATTAAAACTGAAAGTAAGTCAGATGAGAAGCCTATGCCACCTTTAAAGGATGTCGGTGATGGTGTAGAGTGCCCAGTAAATGGCGAGTTGATGGTTACTAGTTATACATTAAGTTTGCAAATTCAAGAAGATGAGACGGTACAACATTACAACATATCATATTGGATGCCATGTCAATAATAAGGAATTTGATGGTATGTTTCCCGTAAAAATACCTAATGCTTTATCACTAATAAAGGGAATTGAGCATCAAATCAATTTTATACTCGGAGCATCAATTTCAAATATGCCAGCCCATAGAAGTAATCTCGATGAAACAAAGAAACTTTAAAGGCAAGTTAGTGAGCTCATGGAGAAGGGGTATGTGAGTAAAAGCATAAGTTATTTTGTGGTTCCAATATTGCTTACACCTAAGAATGATGGGTTATAGAAGATGTATGTTGATTGTCACACTATAAAAAATATCACTTCAAAGTTCAAGAAAATTATATTTGAGCTCAATAAAGATTTGAGGACAAATCATTTTCAAGAGAAGAGTAATGATGTTAACTAGACTACCGAAAAATCTATTAAAGCATCCATGGGTAATGGGGAATAATGGCACAACAACTCATATGAGTAGCCCATGTGATGACAAGCTTTTGAGAGCCTACAACTATATTTATTATTGTGATTGTAAAGTTTGATACTTATAGCCTTAGTATTAGTAGTTGTTGATAGTTGATAGTTGTAAGTTTTTCATTAATTATTATAATAAGTGTTGTCATCCTAAGTGCCTAAGTTGTTGGTAGTTGAAAGTTAGTAGTTGTAAGTTATCATTAATTATTGTAATAAATACTAGACATCTCAAAAGGTCTCTATAAATACACGAGAGATGAGGGGGAAAGGTATAGAATTTATAATATTAATGTTGAGAGTTTTCTCTTAAGCTTTTTAAATAACTTTTATTAAAACTTATCAAGATTTTATCTTGTGCCGTTCTTTTAGACTTATCACTCACAATGTCTTAACTATCTTGAGTGTGGTATCTACAATTTTCTTGTACCTCTAGTTCTTATCTCATATAGATAATTGGTCAAGGTTCTTTTTTTTTTTTGGTTTATCTAAAAATTAGAATTAGAATGATCTTTAACAAATGAACCTCCTTGAGCGTCGGGTCTCACTTTTCTTTGTGAGATTTACATCATCTGGCATTAGAGCTTAGGCTTTAAATTAGGTTTGAACTATACTTTATATTTCATTGTTTATTCTTTCTTTTAAATTTACATCTTTGTTTTAGTCCTTAAATTTTGCAGATTATCATCTTTGTTTCTTTTTGTTTGTAACTTTTTCTATTTCTTAATTCTAATTAGTTCAAATTCTATTTTACATTTTAAAAAAGACAAAAAAAATAGAGAAAACAAATTCAAATTCAATCGATTCAGGTTTACCATTCTAAATTAGTTGAAGTGTTATTCAAGATTTATTGCATAAAGTCTGTATTTTTTTTATTTTGTGCAAATTCAGCTAAAAACAAAACACAATCTGAATTGTTATTGTTTTTAATTGCAATATTTTCATTTTATCCTTGTTTTCTTTGCTTATTAAATTTTGAATATTCCTTATCCTTTGTGTTTAACCCATTCTCATTCTTAGTGAACTAATTTGTTGAGTTTTGGATTGTCACAAGTTAATTTTGATTAAGTTCATTTTAGTTCAAAAGGAGACTAAATAGTGGAAAAAGGCAAGAGTGTGAGTTCATAAGAGGGTAAAAGCCTAATTTGTGTGAAAAACATGAGCGAAAGTTGAGTGAATCATTCTTCGAGTGAAATAAGTAAAGGAGTGTGTGAGTTTTTTTGTCTGACTTTATTTTACAGCAAACATGTCAAACAACAAGAACAAAAATACTTCTGGAGATGTGTCAAAAAAGGTTATTTCGAAGTTACTCGTGGAAGTTTTAATGGGTAAAATGTAGAGCGTGTTAAAAGCAGAGATGGAGCAAGTTTATAAATGGATAGATAAATTTGAATCTAATACACAAAAGTGCACACACCTAAAGTTCCTAATGTGAAAAGGCATGACAGGCGTGCTACTATGAATGATGATGTCATTGATGGAAATACTTGGGGATAGATTGTTGCATATGGCAAAGAAGGTAGAAAGAAAACTACATAGGAAGAGTTCAACAAGATATGACCAGAACTCTAGTTCCGCACCATCTTAGAAATTGAGTTGGAGTAAAAAAGATGAGCAAGCTAATTCTAATTCCAAAGCAGAAGCACTTAAGGGCCAAAACGTGAAAGACAGCCAAGGCAAGGGTAAACTTGATTCCCAACTAAGTAATAAAGATATTAAATATTTTATATGTTTGGGAATATATCACATTGCATCTTAATGTCCAAATCAGAGTGCAATTATTCTAAGAGATAATTGTGTCATTAAAACTAAAAGTAAGTCAAATGAGAAGCCTATGCCACCTTTAAAATATGCCAATTATGGTGTGGAGTACCCAGTATATGGCGGGTTGATGGTTACTAGTCATGCATTAAGTTTGCAGATCCAAGAAGATGGGATGGTACAACATGACAATATATTTCATACTAGATGCCATGTCAATAATAAGGAATTTGATGATGTGTTTCTGTAGAGATACCTAATGCTTTACCACTTATATAGGGAATCGACCATCAAATTGATTTTATACCTAGAGCATTAATTCTAAATATGCCAGCCTATATAAGTAATCCCAATAAGATAAAGAAACTTCAAAGATAAGTTAGTGAGCTTATAGAGAAGGGGTATATGAGTAAGAGTATAAGTTATTTTGCGGTTCTAGTATTACTTGGGCCTAAGAAGAATGAGTTATGAAAGATGTATGTTAATTACCTCGCCATAAAAAAAAATCACTTCAAAGTTCAAGAAAGTTGTATTTGATCTCGGTAACGATTTGAGGACAAATCTATTTCAAGAGAAGAGAAATGATACGAACCAGACTACCAAAAGATCTATTAAAGCATCCATGGGTGATGGGGAATAGTAACACAACAACTAAAGTGAGTAGTCCATGTGATGAGAAGTTTCTGAGAGCCTACAACTATATTTATTATTGTGGTTGTAAAGTTTAACAGTTATTTTGAAGTAAAGCCTCAGTATTGATAGTTATTAGTAGTTGATAGTTGTATGTTTTTCATTAATTGTATTAATAAGTGTTGTCATCCTAAGTACCTAAATTATTGGTAGTAGTTGGTAGTTAGTAGTTATAAGTTATCATTAATTATTGTAATAAATGATAGATATCCCAAGAGAGCTCTTTTAATACATAAGAGATGAGAGGGAAGGGTATAGAATTGATAATATTAATGTTGAGAGTTTTCTCTTAAGTTCTTCAAATAACTTTTATTAGACCTTATCAAGATTTCATCTTATGCATTCTTTCAAACTTATCACTCATAATGTCTTAACTATCTTGAGTGTGGCATCTATAATCCTCTTATACCTCTTATTCTTATCTCTTATAGATAACGGGTCAAGGTTTTTATTTTTGTTTATCTAAAAATCTGAATTAGAGCGATCCTTGGCAAAGGAACCTCATTAAGCGTCGGGTCTCACTTTGTTTTTATGAGGTTCACGTCATACTTGGCATATGTATGAATAGCTAAAATCATTAGGCACATGCACTCGAATTAGCTTATGCACATAAGACAATGAAATGGTCTCCATGAGTTTTTATTTATTTAACATTGTATATACTTATCTTTTGCATCACTCTCTACTAATGTAGGCACACGTATAATCAAGGATCAAATAGGACTTTATCTAACTTGTAATGTATGGCTAGGGTGTGGGTAGTGTCACGACCCGATTTCTCAAAACTGTGCGGCCTTAGACACTTGCTAGTGCTAAGCAGCCTACAAGACCCCAATTAACCAAAGAAAGAGATGAAGAAGAAGCACACCAAGTGTTTGAGAGAATGCTCTCGTATCTTCTTACTAAAGAGAGAATTACAAAGCTATACAATTACAAGCTATGAGTATTTCTACAATTTGGAGGATGGTTTCTCAAATGAGAACACCACCTATTTATAGTTAAAGCTATATACAATGGACGGCTCGGATTAACTCTCATCCAATGGTCCACATCTAAAGAGGAGAATATGCTAAGGAATATTCCAAAGATGCCAACTACCAAGAGAATATCTCATGGAATATGCCTTTTCTAGAAAACTCCCCCACCTACCACATGCAAGTGGCTTTAACCCAAATCCATTGGGCCTTCTAGAAGCTCTAGCCCATTTAACCCAAAATGGACTAAGTACTCCCTTGGTGGTCATGTCGCACGCCAAATGTTCGAGTCATTCCTTGAGAATATTTGGGGCGTGACAGTAGGATAAGATGGATTAATTTTGGCTCAGATCACACAATGAACACGCATTCCTCTAGAGATTATTCAAACCGAACCCTTTGTTTTTCACTCGATTTCTCCTAAACTTATTTTTTTAAATCTCTTGCTATTTTATTGTTCATTTTTTTAAAGTTAGAGGTATAGAAAACTCAATTTATATATTTTGGCTTCGATACCTATTGATGAGTAGAAGCGTACATTCTTAAGCTATGCTGGTGAGTTTTTTTGGGAATTTGTTTTTCTTTCTTTTTTTATTTAATTTTTATTTTATTTTTACATATATAAGTCATTGTACCCCTTAACTTAAGCTTATAATATTAGAATAACCAAAATTTATAACCAAACCCATAACCATTTTTTAATTCACTTATTCATTTTCAAAAGTCTACATAACTCTCTAAGAATAGTATTATGCCTATGGCGTGATGGGTACTATGAAAGATAATTAATTAAAGGCTGAGATATTGATGTGGTTAGCAAATAAAAATGTTTATTCGGCTTAACGAGGGTGACTAGAGGTAAAAATATACAAGGGTTGGCTTAAAGGCTTAATTGGTCTAAAGATGACCTAAAATATTATCCTAGATTATATACACCCTAAGAGTTCGCCATAAATAATGCTCAAATAAGTTTTAGTATATTTTTGAGACCCCAATTATTCTTATTATATATAAACATCTTCCAATTAAGCATAACAACTAAACGATCCTTATTACGAGCTTAAAAGATCAAGCGGTCACAATATGAAGTCAAACTTGCCTTAGATTACCAAGCAACAAATTACAACATTTATTGTTTTCCAAAAGAAAGTAGCATTTGAAATCATGTTTCTATTTCGTATCATCGACTTCTAATTATTCAACCAACCCTCCACTAATGATGAAAATAAAAAAATGCATGCAAAAAAAAAACTATTAAAAATAACAATCGTAAGGAGTAAGCTAATCAACGTGGAAAATGAACACCGAATAGTATTTTTCTCCCCCAAACTTAAAGTTGACATTGTCCACAATAGAAAAAATAAGAGTGAGTAAAAAAAACTTCCCTCGTAGACGATGGCTTAGTGCAGCGGTGCTCGAACCGTGAGGTCGGAATGAATGCTTGAGTTGGTACCCAAAGCCCTATGAGTAATGTTTTCGAAAATATGAAGTTTAATGAGCCATGTTATTTGATGATGTTTAAGGTATAATTTGGTGATAATTTGGCCATTGGAAAGTGTAAGGATGATTAAGGGAAGTGAGTGGGTTTTTAAAGTAGCTTAAAGGGTAGTTTGGTAGTCATTTGAAAGGGTGGAACAAGTGACGTCGCGGCGCTACAGCCTGGGTTGTAAAATTTAGTTTTTCAGGTGTTAGGGTTGTAACCTCAAGTTGCTACCACATTTGAGATTGTTTTTGTTTGTGAGCTTTATTTGGCTGTAACTTGTTGACTATGTTTTAGATTCTTTTATGAGGTTCTAACTTTTTTTTAACACATTACAAGAAAGAAAAATAAACATTAAAATCTAAGATTGAAATTTAAAATTAAAATTCACTTGGGTTGTCTTCTAAGAATCGGTTGATTTAACATCTCCAGTTTGACATCTTCTGGATTCATGGGGATCGAACCGGACTTTGGAGGCATTTCACAAATGAATCACTCCTCCATTTAGTGCTTTGGTGTATACTTAATGGCTTGGTTAATCTCTTTCCTCGATTTCTAAAGCTTCATAAAGTGATCATCAAGGAATGACCTTAACTGTCTTGTTTTGAGCTTGCCCAGAAAGAGTTTTAGCCTTAGCTAGAAAGATGAACCATGGTTTTTAGTATTTAATTGCTTTTTCATAATAATTTTGCTATACCTTATCTTCCTTTTTGTTTATTGGAGCATTGTCTTGCCATAAACTTGGGGTTAAATGGTACCTATCTTCTTTACATTTAAGGGCCATGTTCCATCATCCTGATACACAATTTCAATCTACAAATAATTTTCGGAGTTATTTGGCATTTTTATTTTCTTGAAGACCTTGAATGTGACCTTCACATCTTACACCTTTATTTTTATCTCTCATTTCTCTATATCATTGAGAACTCTCTCAGTGGCTAAGAATGGTCGCCCAAGAATAATAGGAACATTCTTATTTTCCTTCATATCAAGGACCACAAGGTCCATTGATAGGATGAATTTACCTACTTTAACTAACATATCATCAGTGATACCCCATGGATCAGTTATAGATCTATCTGTCATTTGTAAAGAAATTGTAGTGGGGTTTACCTTACCAAGACCTAGCTTTTTAAAAACGGATAAAGGTTTAAGATTTATGCTAGCACCGAGATTACACAAGGCCTTCTCAAAAGTTAAATTTCTAATAGTGCAAGGGCTAGTAAAGCTACCCAAATCCTTCATTATTATATTCGTCTATTAGCCTCACCGTCTCATAGTCCTAAAACTTTTTCTTCTTTGACATTACTTCCTTCATAAACTTTATATAATTGGCATTTTCTTCAAGGCACCCATAAATGGAATGTTGATGTGAATCTTTTAAAATTCTTAAGGACATTGGAGAATTGAGCATGTAACTTCATTTTGTAAAATGTTGAGGGTATGGCAATGGTAAGGTAATGATAGGAAGGTTGTTTGAGAAGGAAATGGAGTAGAGTTTGTAATTTACCTTGGATGGTTCAGCAATAACTTCTTCTTCATTACCCCTAATCAAATTATTCTCCAGAGCATCAACTTCATTTTAACTCTTAAGGGTGATGGGATTGTAATGCTCTATTAGGTTGGCCTCCTTGTCACTTAGGAACTTATCGAAAGATTGATCTTTAATTGCATAAGTAAGTTGGAAAACTTGCTTCTATTGCGTTTAATGATGCATTTATTTGAGTGCAATGTGTCTTAATATTATCAAGGTGGGCTTCATCTTTGTTGAGCCTCTCTCTTGTCTCAATGATGAAAGTGCCCAAAAAGTCTTCCAAAAAAGGTTTCTTCTTAACTATTGGTTAATTATACCCCGATGACAGTTGTAGAACATTCCTTGTATTGCCATAAGAAAGGTTCTTATGATTTCGGAGCCCAAGATGATAATTTCTAGGTAAGTTGTTACTCCGATAGTTGAAGTTTTGGCTATTGACACATTTGCTACCATCATTGGATCTTTACTTGTTGAAGCCTCTCTAGCATTTAGTGTATAAATTTGATTTTTCAAGGTTGAAACTTAAGTTGAAAGTGCAATAATAGAATCAACTTCATGCACTCTCGAAGCCCTCGTCACAATGGACTTCTCATTAAGTCATTGGCAATTATTGCACTCCATTTCCTCCAACAAAGCTCAAGCTTCTTTTGTGATTTTTGACAATAATGTACCATCTGCCACTGTATCTACAATAGTTCTTGTTTGCCCATTTAGTCCATTGTAGAAGATTTGTATTAGGATCTAATCTTGGTATTTATATTGGGGGCATCTCTGATTAAGGTATTTGAATCTCTCCCAAGCTTTATAGAGAGGCTCGAAATCCAATTGCCTAAATTGTGATACCTTTCTACGAAGTTGTGAAGTCTTAAATATTGGAACAAATTTGGTGAGGAATCTTTGGGAAAGCTTTTCCCATAATGTAATATTTCCCAGTTGTAAAAATTGAAGTTATTCCCTTATCTTGTTCATAAGAGAGAATAGGAACAAGCATAGGCGAATAACATCATTCTTGACTCAATTCATCTTAATAGTATCACAAACCTCTAAAATAATAGCAAAATGAACTTTCAGGTTTTCACTTGGCAATCCCTCATATTGATTTTATTACACTATATTCATAAGAGTTTGCTTCAATTCAAAGTTGTTGACTTGAACCACTTGATGCTAGATACCCGAATAATTCTTATTAACCACGGGCCTAAAATAGTCCACAATGGTTGTTATTGTTGGTTATTGTTACCGTCGTCAGTCATAGATTGAACTTGATCTCCCATTTCTCTCCTAAGCCTCAGCAAAGTGCACTCAACTTCCTAATCAAAAGGAAAAACTAAGCTATGGGCTCTTCATATAAACCTTCAACAACTATAATAAAACTATAACTCAAAAAGAACAAAAGAAAAATAAAACGCTTGCAGTAAAATAAAGTTGGTTATCCACAATATTAGCACTGATTCAAAATTTATAATTCCCAACAACGATGCCAAAAATTAGTTTGCAAAATTATACACATGTGAATTATAACTGCAAGTGCATGGGTTGTGATCAAGTAATAAACTGATGAGTGAGTATTATTCCTACAAGGATTGATACCCTAAATTAATGCTAAGTACTAAAGTGTTAACAATCTAACTTAATATGGGCTAAACTAAAGACTAAGTTGATTCATGGGATTAAAGATGCTTAAACTAAACTTTTTAACAAATCAAAGAGGTGAGAATTTTGTGGTCAAAGGTTCTAGGGACTTGATTTCACTCTACCTTTCCCATGTTTTTCATTGTTAGAAATTAACAACAATTCTTGTGATTTTATTAATTAAGGATTTAGATTTAATCTCATTACCTCTCTCGAGCGTCGAATGAGATCCTATGTATACACAATAAATTTGATATCCATATCTAACTTGTTATACATACATGCATTAAGCCACTCTTAAGTGATTACCCTTAATCTTTTAGTCTTCCAACTCAATAAACTCAAAGTTATGCTTTTTAAAACTAACACACGGGTTAAACTCTCCTAAGCACATAATCTACAAGCCTTAAATCATCTAATTAATTTTCCAATCAAATTAAGCTCATAAAAACATAAAAGAAAAGCATATAAAATCAACATAACAATTCAAAACATGGTAATAAGTAAAGTTACATCAAGCCCTAGAACATAAATTCTAGTTATCCACAGTAAAATGTTCAATTACATTAATCTTAAGGTTCACAAGAGTAATCATATTTAAACAACACAAATTACAAATACAAACTTGAAACAAATGAAAATGAGATAGAGAGAAAAAGGGAACTAGTTGAAAAAGTCCTTAGGGCCTTTAATCTTCAAAGGTCTCTCATAAATCAAACTTTAAGTGTGTTTCTCTCATCAATACACTTAGCTTTTTCTCTCTATTTCATGCTCTCCTCCTCCCTAAATAAGACATTTGATGTTTTATTTATAAGTCCTCGCAAAAACACTCTTAGAAAATTAAGGCAAAGAACTTAATAAGTAAAAGTACAGATGTGGCATCAAAAAGATAACATTGTAGCACCAAATATTTTCCCAAATTAGGGTCACGACCCTAACACCTAGTAATATTTGTATTCATTCCTTGAGATTGTGGTCTGGATGCTTTATGAAATGACTTATTTTCTTTTTAAAAAAAATTAAATTTGACATTTTTTATGCTCTGGTTAGTTAAAACATACAAAACAACAAGGCATCCATAAGTGGTCATATTTTTTATACTTAAAATGAGTAAATATCGAATAAATGAAAAATAATTGTAGAAAAAAATAAGTATATATTAGAATTAAAAAAAAATAATGCAACACAAAACAAAACAATTTCAAGCAATTAATAATAAAATAATCACAATTTAATATAAACATAAATAAACAAAAGCAATTAAAAACACAACAATAAAAAATTAATAAAAAATCAAATCAAATAAATAAAATAAAAATTAAACACATATTAATTAAAGAAAATAATAATAATAAATAAAAATAAAATATGAACTATAAGCAAGATAGATTAGTATTAGTATTTGCAAGAATAAATTCAATTCTCCAACAACGGTGCCAAAAATCTGTTGTGTGATTTCTATGTTAACCGTAAGTGTACGCTATTAAGAACAAGTAATAAAGTGATGAGTTGAGTATCGATCCCATGATAAATTGTTATTATTCTTAACTGAGCATTAAAATTGTTTTTTCTTACCTTTATCTAGACAAATGATAAATTTGAATTGTTTATGTTAAAATTAATTATTAATTCCATAAATCAATCATAATTATGCAATGGTGTAAACGCAATCACTATATGAAGAGTATCTAGGATTATAGTGATCCCTTAATATGAATTCATTATCCCATTATTAATCAATCAGTTTGATCATTGGTCTCAACATGCATTTCATCACAACATCGAGTGATTATACCTTAACTATCGAATTCTTATATTCCTATGGTAATTCAAATAAATCAAGGTTTATTACTAACAAGTTGTATTAACCATACATGTCATATAGATATATTTCTATTCTATATCGAAACTTGAAAATATTACTCAACAATCATGCATCAATTTATCTAGGTCTAAATAATAGGATGCATTTTTCAATTTTATCCTAATGTTCCATAATTATTCAATTGTCATTCCTAGCATATTGAAACCATTAAGAACAACACAAATTGAATAAATAAATTGAATTCATAACAATAGGAATCAAATACTATAATTAAGTCCACATATTGAGTTCAAGGCTACAATCCCAAATAATGAAATTAAATAAACATAACAAGAGTTTGATGTTTAACTAACAATAAATAAACATGATACAACCCATTTCAAACCGAATTTATGAAGATAAGGGTGCCTCCATTCAACCCATGGCCATGGTTGAATCTTCCAAAGATAAACCTAAATGCTATTAGATGTGTAATCTCTCCAAAATAGCTTAAAATGTTATTTTTGCACAATATGAGGATGGTTTTGGGTTAGAAATGTGTTAAATTAAGAGAAAATGGGTTACTGTTAGGTTAGGGGCCTAATATTTGTGTTTGGAGGCGAAACAAGGTATTTATAGAATCGTCAAAATGTTAGGATGTTCAATATTCAATGTTAGGGCGTAGGTTATTATAGTATAAATACTGTAGCAAAATCAATGTTTATAATTTACTGTACAATTTTTCCTTATTTGCTCCAATTTAATCCTTTCCCACCTTTTCTTGATTTAACTTTATAACAATAACATTTAACACATAATAGCCCTTAAATTACTAAGATAAATGGGGCCGGATTATAGATCCACAATACACTTATCAATACAGCAAGAAAGAGTTTTTAGTGTTGATAGGGAAAATCCATTAGAAATTCGCTATTAAGATGTCTCATTATGACACATTTGGGAACAAGGGCCTATCACAATGTCAATGGCAGTATGCTTACATTTTCATTCTAGAATTACCGAAGGTTGAGAAAGTTCTACTAATCTTTGGTGCTCATCCGTAACTTGCTAACACTGAACATCGAGTCACATACTCTGTTATTACCCTTTTCATGCCCTACAACAAGTAATGCTCCCTCAAGGTACAATACATCTTTGTACTACTTGGATGCATAACATATTTTAAATAATTGTCTTATTGTAAAATCTCCTTCTTAAGATCTCTAACATTAGGTACATAAAGCCTATTAACCATAATCAATGATCTATTATCTTTGCTTGAAAATTAGCCAATGAACCTAGTCCCACATTTTCTTTCAGCTTAGCTAAGTAAGGATCTTGATTCTACATTACAGAAACTCGTATAGTTAATCTAACTTGAAAGCTAGCTAATAATACTCTTGAATTATCAATCGATATCAACTCCCATGGACCTCAACTTAATTAGCACATGAAGGTAACTTACCCTTAAACAAGCTGAAGAACTCAAAGACTTCTTATTAAGAGCATCTGTTGCCATATTTTCTTTTTTTGGATGATAATCAATTGTGTAGTCATAATCCTCAATCAAATTCATCCATCTGCTTTGCCTAAGATTCAATTCCTTCAGAGTGAACAAATACTTTAGACTCTTATAATCAGTGTAAATTTAGCATGTGACTTCATATACGTAATGTCTCTAAGTTTTTAGTGTTAAAACAATTGTAGTAAGCTTAAGTTGGTAGTTTAGCTTGTGCTTCTTAAGTTATCAAGAAGCATAAGCTATTATTCTTTTGTGTTGCATTAAAACATAACCTAAACCTTGTCTGGATGCATTACTATACACCACAAACCCTTTACCACTAGATGGAAATATAAGTGTAGAGACTGGTGTTAATCATGCTTTAAGGTCTTTAAAACTCTTCTCACAATCATTTCTCCACTTAAACTTAACATTATTTTGAGTTAATTATGTTAATGAAGCAGTTATTTTCGAAAATTCTTTCACAAACCTCCAATAATAGCCAGGCAATCATTTGTAATATATAATATTACATACCAAAAAATGCAACTTTATCAAGCCAAAACTAACAATTGCTGAACTTACATAAAGTTGTTTATCCCTTTAAGTTTTTAGAATAATTTTTAAATCTCCCTCTTTACTTTGGAAATACACAAGTAAGTCATTAATAAATACAATGAAAAACTTGTCTAAATGAGGTCGAAACACTTTGTTCATTAAATCTATAAAGGTTGTTAAAGCATTGGTCAATCCAAAAGGCATTACCAAAAACTCATAATGCCTATAATGAGTTCTCAAAGCAGTCTTTAGAATATTCACCTCTTTAATTTTTTAGTTGATGGTAACTCAAGCTTATGTCAATCTTGGAAAATACCTTAGCACCTTGTAATTATCCAAGTAAGTCATCAATACGAAGAAGTGGACACTTATTATATACTGTGACATTTTTTAGTTGTTAATAATTAATATGTAGCCTGAAAGTTTCATCATTCTTCTTTAAAAATAAGACTAGTGCCTCTCAAAGAGTTATACTCATAATAAAACCCTTTATCTACAAACTCTTGTAACTGAACCTTTAACTCTGTTAGAGATATCCTATAAGATGAAATGGAAATAGGGATTATTTTTGAAGCAAGATCTATGCTAAACTCAATCTCCCTATTTGTCGGTAATCCGGGGAGCTCTTTTGAAAACATGTCTAATAATCTTGCACCATAGGAATATCCCTTAACTTTCCTTCACTAATCCAGGTATTAATCACATATGCTATATAAGTTGGGCATCTCTTTCTAAGTAAACACTTAGCAGACATGGACAAGATAATGCAAGAAGTAATAATTTTATGTTCTCCACAAAATAAAACCTCAGGTTCCTTAGGCTTCTTAAACACTACCACTTTTTAAAAATACTCTTACAAAGGCATGATGATTAGCAACTAATCTATTCCAAATATGGCATCAAAATCTTGAATATCAAGTGAAATTAAGTTCACCTCTAACTCATAGTTTCCAACTCTAATTTTGATACCATAAAATTGTAGAGGATCTACTGTGTACAAGTGTATACATGTGGTAGTGTGTTAATAGAAAAATACGCATCTAATACATATTTTAACGCAGTGGAATTTAAAAATATAAAATTAACACACTAATCATATATTAATCAAATTAATATATAAATGATAAAATTGAGAAATTATCAGTACGTGTAACGTTTTACACGTTTTATCCTGGAGTCCGCTTAGAGTTATACTCGCTCTCAGTTCTAGTTATCAACATGGTGGGTTTGATAATCTAAAATAACAGCTTCTTAATCCAATGTACGATTAACACTTAATCCCAATTATGGCCGGTTCTCAAGCTTGCTCTTACCTTTTACAGTGAAGAAAATGAAAATAGAAGCAACTTTTGCTTCTCTTCTTCACGAGCATGAAACGTATCACTTTATAATTTAATAAATAATAATTATTGACTAATTGTTATATTTAACACTTAAATATTGATACGCACGTATTTCTATAGTTACGTTGGATATTACTGGATTAAATAATTTAGTCTAGTATTTTTCCCTAGTACATAATGAGTACACTCTATATCGCGGGACTCTTTTAGGTCCATGCCCAATTCGTCAAATGGAACTATTCCATAAGTCCGTGAGTAATGCTCCACACACACGTCACGAATATTACAAATCGACGCGTTGAACCATACAAGTTAAGGTTATAACGCATACATATAGTCCTTCTATCATATATATATATATATATCTTTGATGTGCGGGGACATAGATCCACACTATCAAATCCCTATATGCTCATCTATAAACTTATCTCCAGAATAGTATCTCAATTGAACAATATAAACAAAACTCTTTGCCATAGTTTTGCTCATATTATTTAACCCCATGGAAACACATTTCTGGGTTAATTGCTTATGGCCATAAGACTTTCTTGAGATACTATCTTGAAGCATCTAGATATATCACTCCCTATAAGAGCTAATGGATCCCATATCTACACGCACCAGACTCCATGAGCATCAAACCATACCTAGCAAAACCCACCGGTCAGACCATGAAAGGTCTATGACATGTATGGAACCAAAGTATAGTGGATCACTCACAAGCCCACCGTGGTGCTCAAATTAGAGGACCACGTATAGTGACATTAGCTTCCCCTTGATTTATACAAAACAAATGAAAGAATGAAAACCAAAACATGAATAATTTCATGCCTCTACTCTGAAATTCCTTATCTGTCTTCACAAAACCGACAACTAAGGCCCGAGGCAGAGCCTGAAGCCATTCACCTGGCCCAAGTCCACGTGGAATAGAACTCAACACATGATTCAACAAATTCTCACTTGTATAAATTGCTGCTGCATTCCTATTATGCCCATCAAAGATATGAAATTATTAAAAAAATAAAAGGTAAATCATACAATCCAATAAAGAAATAGCAGAACAACATCAAGTGAAGGATGCAAATTAACACTCAATAACCCATAAAAATTATTTTACATTCAAGAGACCATTAAATCTAAAGTGAGATGTATGTCAACTCACTAGAAAAGTAAGAAATAATGCAGATAAAAGACTTCCAGTACTCATTGACAATCAGTCTTAATCAAGAAATAATCCTCTCATTTCTTAGACTGAGCTGCATGCCCGTGTCTGATAGTCGGCTTTTTCATCCTCTCACTCTTTATCTCTCTGCTGATTAAAGCAAGAGGCACAAGATTATGATGACACTGACACCACCTCCCCTCTCTAGTTGCCATATCTAACAATCCATATCAGGATCAATCAGAATATAAGCATTATGACCAAACATAATCAACATACCCAACATAATATCTAGTGTAACCTACACCTTTTAATGGGTTAAGGAAAATAGGCGAGCTTGAGTGTTATGTTTGTTGGCGGAGAATCTAATATACGTGGGTGTATGCATGTGTAAATGTGTGTATTTCCTAAATACGTATCATATATGAATTCTAACGCGGTGGAAGCATACAAACATGCAATAAACACATTAAATAAATATATTAATCACATTAATATATTAAAAGGCTTGAGAACTCACCTCAATGTGTAATGTTATACACATATCCCTGGAGTCTGTATGGAGACCAACTCGCAGGCAGTTCTAGTCACCAACACGGTGGGCTTGGTGAGCTAGAACAGCAGCCCTATATCCAGCACGGGATGGCCGGGTGTGTGTTTTTATTATTTTCTCCAAAAAGATAAAAAATAGAGAGTTTGAAGCAATCACTATTGCTTAAATGGGAAGCATAGAGAAAAATGAAACAATTTCATTTTTCAATTTTTTTTTTCTTCTTCTTTCTCCATTTCTTCTTCTCTTTTCTTGCGGCCAAATGGCCACACACCCACCCACTTCACCTTCTCTCTCTTTTCTTCTTTCTCCATTTCTTCTTCTCTTTTCTCTCGGCCAAATGGCCACACACCTATACACTTTACCTTCTCTCTCTCTTTCTCTTTATATATATATATATATAAAAAATAAAATATTAATATAATATAAATAATAATATAATAATATAATGGGTGCCAACTATTTGGCATCAAAATATAATAATAATATATATAATATAATATAATATAATAATGAGAGAGAATGATTATTTAACAACTAAATAATCATAGTGTGAAATGACCATTTTACCCCTCATAAATAGTTACTAAGTCTACTCCCTAGTGGATCCCACCAAATCTCACACTTGGGTAAACTCAACCGAGAGTTCACAATACGCTACGTATCATTATATAATTAATAAATAATAATTATTTACTAATTATTGTATTTAACACTTAAATACAAACACGCACGCATTCTCGTGGTAGTGCTGAATATTGCTAAATTAAACAACTTAATCCGACAAGCTGTCCCAATGCACAACAAGTACACTTCATATCACGGGACTCCCTAGGTCCTATGCTCGATTCGTCAAATGGAACTATTCCATAAGTCCGTGAGCAATGCCCCACGTACACGTCACGGATATACAAATTAGCGCGTTGAACCATGCAAGTTGAGGTTACAACGCATATGTATAATCTTTATGTCATGATATCCTGGATGCATTGGGGATATAGATTATCACCGTCAAATCCCCTAGTGCTCATCCATATCTTATTTCTAGACTTATATCTCACTAAATAATATGTCCAAACTCCTTTGCCATATTATTCCACCCTGGCGGAACTCTTTACCGGGATATTTGCTTATGGCCACAAGACTTTCTGAGATACAGTCTCAAAGCATCTAGATATCAAACTCCATATGGGAGCTGACAGATCCCATATCTGCATACACCGGACTCCATAAGCATCAGACCATACCCAGCGGTCACATCATGAAAGGTCTGTAATATGCGAAAAATTAAAGTATGGTGGATTACTTACAAGCCCATTGTGGCACTCAAGTCAAAGGACCATGTATACTACTCAACTCGAGAGGATCCTCTGTTAACGGCTTATATTAGGTGTCTATCGGAGGCCTTCGTGAGTCTGTCTTATATCTAGTCTTAACTAGATACCCATATGTCAATATGAGCTCTAAGCTCACAGTCGGCTAGGAACGACCATCTATACCCTATAGTTACGACATATGCTGATCTATATAAAAAGGTATCCACCGATATATTCATATCGGTAGAAATAGATCAAGGACAATTATTTGAGAACATACTTACGCAACTTGCATTTCCTGACATCCGATTGAAACTCTTGTAACTATGTAGTTACTAGTATATTCCCAAGTCTATATCCCATTACAGACAAGGCTCCAACTCTTGGATCTGTTGAATATTATAACCAGCTAACACTTAACTGTGCTAACATTTAGCAATTATATGTCTCAGCATATCTAACTATGAGCCCTTATCTAAACTCCTTTAGATCTGATCTGAACACCATCTGATAGTACAATGTCTGTAATGTTACATTACATAATACCATATATATATGTATTAGCGATTTAATGAGAATGTACACTTGTATAAATATACAAATATATGTACATTCAGGGATGACATGTAAGTACCGACCCTAATAATGTTGACCAGACTGACTCTTTTATAGGTGATTATTAATTCTTGATGTACAAGTTAATGCATTACTAATAGACAAAGATCCTCGTCACTAAGCTCCCTTCAGATGAAAGAAATTTTAATGTGATTGTGGATATAAACTTTGAACAAAACTACCACATTGAGTTAATGCAAGATAATATCTCTTAATATGATCAATCTTACTTTGATGATAATAACTAACTGTATCTTTCTAACACTACTCCTTATGATACCTACCATAAGTCTCGCACAAAAGATATTTGTTTATACTCGAGCAATCACCCTGTCATTCACTATCTCAAATCCTCTAATTTTAACCACTTTTGCCCACAGATTGTTGCACATATCTATAACTATGGCTCTGAGTTGACCTCTCATACGTCTTGACCTGAATCTCTATGATAATTATAAGATTTACATTGATAACTACTGCCTCTCTTGGGTGATCTATCTTAGGACCACTAACCGACCAATTTGAATTTCTCTACTTAGTTAAGTTATTAGTCTAATATGTCTCATTTAAACTCCTTTTAACTCTTAACGCAGCTTCTACCAAGTTCCCAAATAAAGAATGCCTATAATTGTCACAGTTGTATGAATTTAGCATCCCAAGTCCATCTTTAAATCTTTTACACATTTCTCTATCATCATTTCAACAACTAACTGAGCAGATCTTAAAAGCTTTATAAACATTTTCTCATAATCTGTCATAGTCATGATCCCTAAAGTAACTTAAAGAGCTCACATCACTTGATATCCTAATATATATATATATATATAGTAAACAAGTACTTATTAAAGAATTCTTTGCAAAAATCAGCCTTATGAATTCTTGAATCATTAGGATATCGTCTCCGTATTGATGTCCACCAATAGTATGCCCAATCCTCTAGTAAAAAGGATGCAAAAGTAACTTTATCTACTCACCCATTACCTTAAATATATAGTTAATCCTGACAAGCTAAGATTCTACAACTGGTCGACTCTCTAATCCATCAAATTGCTTGCCCCTTAAGCTTCATACACACTCATTAGTATTCCATGTTTGGGTTTACCCCTAAGTTTGCTTCTGAACCAATATGGAGATAAGTTTAGTGGGACTTTTTAAAGGTTGAACACTACTAGGTGCATTCCTACATTCGTGAGAAAATGGTGCTTGAGAAGTTGATCCCTTTATTGTTATAAGTGTAGGATTATTACATCCCATTATTGCACAGGGTTTATTCAATTCCACTACATTTGTAGTTTGACTACGGTCATAACACTGCATGATGATGCCTACAAAACATAATCCTATCTTAATAATAAAAGACTAAGCAATGTAAGGAATTAAACTAAGCAATGATAAAAGACTAACAACATTAATTTCTCCCAATTGTCAAACAAAAAACTAAGTAATAACTATGCTTATAACTCATTATTATTTACTGAGATGTTTATATTTGTCAACTAGTTCACTAGACCATGAAACACACTAGTGTGTTTAGCTATACTATGTCCTTCCTTATACTTTAAATTTACAAGCCTTCTAATCAAATTAGATTTTTTTTTTGTTGTTGTAGAATGCTCATAAATTGGCTCTAGTGTCTTTAATATAACATGACCTTTCTCTCATTTTCACATGGTAGAATATACTATAATCATTCATTGTCTAATTATGCCAACACATTTTTTATAGGCTCTACTGCTTATCATCTATATTTTTGAGTTTTTCACTATCTCTTTCAAAGAGTTAATGCAGATCTTTTAAATGAAATAAATTCTTATTTATGGACTTCTGGTATAATTCCATGCCTTTAAACATGCTGAATTTTCATCTATGTTAATTAATAAAAAATAAAATATTTCACAACTTAGTGTTCTGATACCACTTTAATGGGAAATTCACAAAATACTATATAGTAAAAATATTATTTTTCCCTTCTTGTATTATTAAAATAGGCTAGTGTACCACCACAATTAGTAAAATGAATAATAACATAATATCAAGCTACAATCAATTACCATGAGACACTTAATTTTACGTGAAAAACCTAATACGAGAAAAACTACAGGACCAAAGCCTAATTTCAACTTCCACTATCAAATAATATTAGAATTACAACAATATTTTCTTTAGAATTACACTAGAGATTCACCCACAATATCAAGAACATCAATCTTAGTTCAACAATATCAAATTTAATAAATTTATCTCATATGTATATTTGCTAGATTTAATAATAATAATAATAATAATATAGCCTAAATTTAAAATCAACACCTATAAACGTGTAGATCTAGATATTAGAAATTTACCTACAAAATTTAAGTAAAATAAGAGCTGAAATTATATTCAAACATCAAAGCCGATGATTAAACTCTAAGGTCTTTTTTCTTTTTTTTTTCTCTCTCTATCTTTCTTTTCTCAACCAACTACCTTTCACCTTTCCATCTCTTGTAATTTTAATGACTTTTCATTTTTGCCCCTCATTTATAATTTCAATAAGGTCTATCATATTTTTTCTTTTCTCATAAAAACATTTAGAGTTTTACTTATTTTTTAGATCAACCCACATAATGTAGATCCAATCCAACAAATACCAATTGATAATTATACATAAATTATTAAAATATAAAATATAATTTTATACTGCCTTTCTAATACTTGCCAAGTGCTCCACTATGTGCATCAATATAATAGACATGGAACGACTAAAAGTAGTTGAAAATAAACCGACTAATTATTCTTAAAATCTTTCATTTTCACATGAAAAGCCAAGCAGATCCTCAAAATCTCAGTAATGTTGACATTTCTTTGGTAAAATTGTGACTCTCGCTAGCTGGGGTTCCCACCAAATGCTCACCATTAAGTTTTGATTCGCTAGTTATGACCAAAGTCATCTGAATTCAGATTACTCTTCTATAAAACGTGACTGTCATGACTTGTGGAGTTATGATCTTTATTTCTAAGCTTTCATTTTCAGTCATTTTAACCCCATCCACACTGGAGAAAAAAAAATTCCATGAATTATTACAGCATCCTCCACTTTGGAGAGTTCGCTTTGGGACCTTTGAAAATCATTTTGGATGACCTTTCTGGTATGTGTGTATATATGCTCTTATTCCTTTTGTAACTTCCCGGATTCTCTAAGAAACCTAGACAATAATTGTAATAACATTACAAAAATGAATATTGAAATATCGCAATGTAATCTGAGATGACACTTTAGCATAATTATTCGGAAGAAGACGCACAACATTAGATATTTTATTCTTTTTTTAGGCCATTCACAATACAAAGATCGTTTCTGCTGAAGTTTTAATTTACTGAGAACGAGAGATTAAATATGTGTTAAGTTATCCATTCTATATACATTAATTCATTTCCATCCCCGATTATCTATTATCTTAAAATTTCTATTGTGGTAAATCATATCTTCTTGTAAGTCTGTGTTTATATACTCTTTTTTTTTTTTTCATTTACAAATTATGCAAACTCGCCAACTTGATTGTGAATTTCAGAATACAGGGTGAATGGTTAGTTGTTGCACAAAAACAGATTCTGTGAGGATTATGATAATTGAGCTTGCATGATCTTAAGTAAAAAATTAATTAAATAAGAATGTTGTCATTCTTATTTAACTATTCTAACAATGTCACTTGCATGGTAAAGGGTAAAAGCCTCACTTGCAGTCACGCGAAGGCTTTGGTATGCTCATATTCATGTAATATACCTGGCAAAAAAAGGAAACGGCGCTTAATATTTGGATATCGTAATTAGTATTCATTTTAGTGTTGGAAATGTACCTCAAAAGTATAATTATTTATATTTAAATACGACTGAAAATAATTAATAGAAATTATTCATTTAATATTATAGTTGTAATTATAATTATTTTTATTCAAATATCATGAAATTTATTAATTATTATATGTAACCTTAAACTTAATATATAATAATTATATACGAGAAGATTAAGTTTAAGTGCAATAGTCTAAACTTGTCTTTAGTTTGAATGAAGACGAAAATTTTATTTTAATATATTATAAGTGCGGTTCATTTGTATATTATATACAATAGTTTTATTCGGATCATTTTATGTGTTAACATAGAAAATTGAGGCACTTTGTATAATGTTGATTATATAGGACTGGACCACGATAAAATTAATTATCTATTAATCTCCGTTAGTAAAGAGAATTTATTTTATCATAATATAATCATATATAGATTAACTTTAATTCTGAGTTATTAATAAACTCTTATTCATTGAATTATGTTTATTAATTTATAAGGGAAAGATTGTAAAAGATTTTCAGTCAATTACTAAGTATTTTATAAATGTAACAAAATAGATGGCTGAGACCATTTCTCACAGATATGGAATCCACTCCTTTTGAAAGAAAGTTAGATAATTTATTCTCTTAATAATTAATTCTGGTATTGGATATTATAAGTGCTCAGTTTTCATTAAAAGTTAAAAATAATAATAAACTTATAAATTTCATAAATTAAATATTCAAAAGAGGATCAATGTGGATCGAGAATAAAGATGTAATTAGAGAGGTTAAAGGACACTCGACCTAACTCTAATTATGAACACTTGTGGAGGATAGATCTATATAAAATGATTATTAAATGGATAAAGACAAGTTTCTGCTTTAGAATTTATCTGCAAAATTAAAAGTTCAGCTTTATATTTTTAGTGGAGTAATATAAAGTTAATAAGTAAAATCATGTTGATTAAAGAGTTTAATCAAATAATTTTATTTTTTTGAGCTTAATTTTGTAGATCTATCAGGTCCTCATGTTGACTCCGTAAACACTGAAATGGACTATTGAATTAATTGTTAGATTTAAAATATTAATTGACTCAAGTTTCATTTGATTAATTTATTAGGACCAATTAATTAATTTGATTGACCCATATTTAATTTGATTAAATTTGATAGGCTCAATCAAATGTTGCCAAATCCATAATAATTATGAAATAAAAAAAATAATTATATTATTTATTTAAATTAAAATATTTAATTTAATTAAATAATTAGATAATTATTAATTATCTAAATTATTTAATTAAAGATAATATTAAATATTATATTTATCTTTTTAATTATCTAAATTAAAATAATATAAAAATACTATTTTATCCTAATCCTGTGAAGATTAAGATCATAGATAACATAAAGATTCTTATACTATAAAAAGAAGTTTTAGAGCCACTTTTACGTGTTTTTTTATTAATGTTTCTTTTGAGTTAAATTTTTCAAAAGAGAAAAATTAAGAACACAGAATTAAATCTTTTACAATTTATGAACTCACTCACACGAGTAGTTTATTTGTAAAATATACAAAATCAAAAATTTGTTGATATTAACAAAAACATATTCACAAGAATTTAAGATTAAAATATTTTTATTATATCTCTTATTATTAAATTAAAATAAATATAAATTTTTTTAAAAATCATTCCTGCATAGAACATAATTACCTCGTCAATTAAAACGCGTCCTAATGTAATTGTGCCAAAGCTTAACTTACACTTGGAAAGCTCCCATGTCACAAGGAATAAAGCATATAATTAAAGCTAGCCAAGTCAAACACTTGGATGAACCATATACGAGGCTGCAGAGTTTGGCAAATAAATGGAATTAATAATATTATATTTTAAAATAATATTTTAAAATTTTTATTTTATATAATATATTAAGTAATTATTAAATAGTAAAATATTATAATTTTTAATTTTTAAAATTATATTATTTTATTATTTAATAATTATTTAACAAATTAATTTAAAATAAAAATTTTAATATAATATATAAAAAAATTGTAACATTACTCAAACTTAAAATTATTTCATAAATATTTAAAAAATTTAAATCATAACATCCCATGTGATATAATATTAACAAAGTATCAAAAATTTATAAAAAGAATAAAACCATATCAAAATCACGTGAATATTGAGGACCAAAAGAACAAGCACATAAGGCAAAACAAATTTTAGGGCACTAAACAAACAGGTAAATGCTCAGACTTGACATGATATAACCAAAATTCAGAAATCTCTAGATGCATTGATGTATAAAGAACAGACTTCTTGGAGACAACATTGGAGCGTGCAGTGGCTGCAGATAGAGGATAAAAACTCGCGCTTCTTTTGCGTTAAAGCATCAGGTCGGAAAAAGAACCTTATTTTTTGAATTATTGGCAAAGACGGAGTCTGGACCTCATGAAACGGACTGCAAAGACATTTATGGAGTATTTCTCTGACTTATTCACTTCATCTAATCCCTCTAGGCTTGAAATTGATTTTGTTGCCTCTAGTGTGGAGTCGCGATTGTCTGTACAACACATCTAATGGCTAGATTCCCCATTCCATGTCGAAGAAATACAAAAGGCATTATTTCAGATGCACCCTACCAAAGCCTCCGGCAAAGATGGTATGCCAACCTTATTTTACCAAAAATTTTGGGATACTGTTAGACTTGATATCTGTGGGGCATACCTAGGTTTCCTTAATAATGAGGAGGCTCTCGGCAAGGTGAATGATACCCTTATTACCTTAATCCCTAAAGTCAACGAGCTTAAATCCTATACAGATTATTGACCAATCAACCTTTATTATGTCGTGTACAAAATTATTTTCGAGGTATTAGCCAACAGATTACGATGTGTTATGAATGAGGTAATTTCTGAATCTCAGAGCGCTTTTATCCCAGGGCGCTTAATCACTGACAACGTTATAATTAGTTTCGAATAACTCCATGCAATTAAACGCAATAAATTTTCTACTGGGAACTATTTGGCTCTAAAACTAGACATATCAAAGGCCTATAACAGGGTAAAATGGTCTTTCTTACTTGCCATGATAAGGAGACTGGATTTTTCAAAATATTGGTGCCAGAAGATTTATTGGTGTATATCTTCAGTATCCTACTCCGTTCTTATTAACGGTGTTCCATACGGCTCTATTTCTCCATCAAGAGGTCTTTGTCGAGGTGACCTCTTATCCCATATCTATTCTTGTTCTGTGCTAAGGGTCTTTCTACTCTTATTAAGTATACTGAACAACATGAGGACTTGCAGAGTTTGAGATGTGGGAACCAGGGGCCAACAATCTCACACTTATTCTTTGTTGATGACAACCTCATTATTATTAAGGCTTATTTAACCAATTGCATCTCGATCAAAGAAATCTTGCATTCTTATGAGCATACATCTGGACTACCATGAGTTGCAGTTTGCGTAGACCCCTATAAATTTGAATGTATATAATCTAGCGTCACTTTGGATTTATATTCTCCAATGTTGAACTTGATTCTATGTGCTTTTCTATGCACACAATCCTTATAAAACTTTCATGGATGAATTTCTTCATTGCCAAGGATACCCCGATCATATAACTTATTGAGACATTTCTCACTCATGTTGCCTAACCTCATATACCATAAGTTGGTTTGCATATTCTCATCACTAGCACTAACTGATGCAGAATTAATGATGGCTTCTCTAAGTAACTCATATAAATGTTACATTTATCATTCTTTATCACTACCATAGAACCATTGATCACCCTAAGAATCCTATTTTCCATCCTGAATGAACAACTTATTTGATCTAGCTATCCAAGAGATTAAGAATTCTTTTTCAAATCTGGAACATGTTTTACATTCAGTAGCTCTATTACCTTACCATTATGCAGTCTCAACCAAACACTACCTATTCCAATAACTTAACATGCTATGTCATTGTCTATTAATACTTTACCTTCATTAATGGACTGATAGTTGATGAACAAAGTTTTATTCGAACACAAATGGTAAGTGTAGCCCGAATCAAGTATCTATTCATTGGCGTTCTTTTCATTAAGGGCAACCAAGGTTTCTGCATGGTCATAGTCTTCCTCATAGACTATTAAAACATCACCTTCTTTCTTATTGTCTTTCATCTTGCCTTTCATTTTTGGGAGTCCTTTATAAAGTATCATTTAGTGTTGCAACAAAAGCAAGTCCTAGGTCAGCCTTTTAACTTTGATCTTGAACTTTTTTTTTTCTTGCTTTCTCTTGTATCAGATCTTCCTCTTATAGCCCATCCATCTATTATACTGGTCTCCAATAGTTTTCCCAGTTCCTATGAATTTAAAGAGTCCTTAACACATGTCATTGTTAATGACTCCTTACCCTAAGGAGAGTATCAATAAAGTATTCATAATTTGATTGCAACGAATTTAACAAAGTTATATATTTATCCTACTTTTCAATCTTGACATCAATCGTCTCAGGATCGATTATAATCTTATTAAATGAGTCGATATAGTCTCTTATCAAATATTCCTTTGGCCATGGATAATTGATACAACTTTTTTTTTATATGCAGATGATTTGATAGTGATTTTATTATATAAAGATCATCAAGCATCTTCCAAAGGCCTATAGCCCTTTTCACTAGTAACTTCCTTCAAAACCTCATCACTAAGTGAAACAACTATTGTATTATAGGCCTTCTATTGTATGAAATCCAGGTCAGACCTTGATGTCTTCAGCGTCTACTCTTCACTAGTGGTTACTGCAGTTTCCTTAAGGGCAGAGTCAATCTCTTGATTCACTAGTAAAGCAATTACCTTGACCGTCCATAGATTGAAGTTGTATCTCCAATAAACTTCTCAACTTCATATTTGTGGGTAGCTATAACCTCAGATGAAAAATCAAACTCTCACGTAAAAAGCACAAAACAATTTTAACATATGAGGAGCAAAATAATTTTCACAATACAAAGAAAAAGCTGCCTTCATGTAGGAGGGACAAAATTACTGTCATGCAGGAGAGAAGTTATAAAATACTACTATTATTCCATATATCTAACACAATTCTAGCATTGATTATTCTAGACCTAATTTACACCAACATCAAACATTTTCTAATCAAGTATAAATAACACGACGATAGATGGCAACAGTGGCTAATTGGAGTTTGTATGGCAGTAGTGGGTGGCAGTGGTTCTCGGTTGGAACAACAATTATCAGTAGATCATGGTTGAAGCTGATGAACTAGAGCCACTATAAGGAAATTAAAAAAAAAAAAGAAGGCTTAAGAGAAACTAAAGAAAGAAAGGGGTTGTGATTTGCATCCCCATAGAGAGTAAACTTTGCCTCCTCTTTGATAAAGGTGTGAAATTCGAAAGAGGCGACTAGGAATTTTACATAAAGGAGAAAATGTTTTAGAGAGAGAAGAAATATCCTCTTTGATTCTAAACATTGGAGTACTAGTAATATGATAATAATAACAACAACAAAAACAAAAACAACAACAACAACAACAACAACAACAACAACAACAACAACAACAACAACAACAACAACAACAATAACAACAACAACAACAACAACAACAATAATAACAACAATAACAATAATAATAATAATTGACAGGAGAAAAAAAAAGAAAACATATCATTGAACTTTGCTCCTAACACCTGGTGGTGTAGTTACTGGACATTAAGCCTCATTTATTAAGGCCATGTAAGTCATTTAGGACCATTATCAACAGACAAGACAATAGCATCTATTGTACAATTTTTGAGTTGATTTGCTTGGTTCCACTTCTAGTGCTTTCAAAGCCAATATTAGTCTCCACGTTAACGTGCGCTCTTGTGGTACCATTTATGCAATAATTTATGGTTGTATTTGTATGAGAGTACTACAACTACTTCCCTCCCTTTAGGAACCGACTGCTGAGAGCATTGATGTTTAATGATGACATTTGTTATTATTTATTTTTCTTATGCTCATAATGATTGATAAATCTCTATTCATAATCACGGTGTTTAGTAGACGTCTCTTACTAAAACCAGACAAATGGATGTGGTTAATTTTTTGCGCGATGATAATCAAGTGATAGGTCTAATCTTGCCAATGTATTCGAAGTTAGAAGAATGAGAGAAAATGATAAAAATGAGCCTATTGGTTATCTTCTTTTGTTGATAAGTGGATCCGTTAAATATGCTTCTCAGTGATCGTCTGTTCAATCACAAATAACATCAACCAAAAGAAATTCCTCTAGTGTTAGTTGTAATCATAGCCCTCATGCCCACAGAGTCCTAGACCCATCATATCAATATTTTACTAATAATTAAGTTTTTATACTTTATAATTCCAATAATCCAGAAAACATTTTAGTAATGAGTTAATTTGTATCCCTCCTATACGAAGGTAGGTTTTGTCCATCTTATGAGAAAGTAGATTTTTTTCTTTCTTATAAGAGGGTAAGATTTTTCCATCCAAAATAAAGGTAAAGATCCTGATCATCGGGATGAACCCTCAATAATATTTACTGGATAGTATAGTTCTCTTATATGAAGATAGTAGGCTTGAGCGTACCATATTGTATTAATCTTGTGTAAAGTCCCAGTAATCTATCTAATTCTTGTATCAGCAGTCCTAAGTTTAATATTGGTGATTTATCCAATGATATTACATCTATTCTTGATTTTTTTAAAATGAGTTAATTTGTATTAAAAAAATGCATCTATTAAGGGCACGGATCTATAAAGTTTATGTCAACAATTTATATTAGTTGATCCTTTCTTTTTTTCATACATGGAATTTTTTAGTCGGATTATATATTAAAAAGAGTAGCTTAAATTAATCACTGTTTGCATATATATTTAATTAAAGGGGATTCGTGTACGTCCAGTGCTCTACTAGAAATATGAATTATCTCAACTTTACAGAGAACTAAGGTTAGAGTTTGTCAAATTAGGTAAATCCAAATTTGACATACAGCGAGTGAGACTTGGAATGTAAAATAGCAAGCGAATCATAGAGTTTGGGTTACTTTGTGGAGAAGAACAAGTAAAACTCAATAATTAGGTAATGAATATGAACAAACAAGGATGAGATCTTGGGTTAAAAGCTAAAAATGAGAGAGAAAGTTAAATTGTCAAAAACCATATTACTGTATTGATTGTGAATGTGTATTGAGTTACAATGATTAATTCTGCCTTTATATAAGCTCAAAAATTTCTACTCAATCTTAGTTCTACCAAGATAAAGAATCATGATTAAATAAAACTTTCTATATTAATAGGTGTCTAATATAGGCCTAATATCCACGTAGGCCTGGATTAACATACATAAAAAGAAAGAACGCAAATGGGTCCATTATATATAATTTTGGGTTGATGTGAACAATGCCTTCTCCCAGATGATCAAAAGTTATTTTATTAAGTCTTGCATCTTGATAAAGCCAACCTTTCACTCTTCATGTTTAATATTGGACTAGGTCCACTTCTTTAAAGCCAATTGCTTTCTAAATAAGATATCAGCTTTGTTGTAGCTCTTATAAATTGTATACAAAAAATTGGCTTAATGTAGTAATCTTAGGAGTTACATGAAAAAATTCAGCTTATCAAGATATCTATAGGAGAAATCGGTTTAGAAAAGTAATCCTAAAGAAAAATCGGCATTATAAAGCGCTTTTAGGAAAATTGGTTTTATGAAGTAACCTCAAGAATTTCATGAAAAAATTGGCTTAGCAAGATTTCACTAGGAAAAATCGACTTTTTATTAGGAAACAGAATATTCCTTATTAAACACGCTTTGTTCATAATTAATTCTATCATACACAACTTTTACCTTGATAAGTTGTACTTCGCTATGTTCAAGCCTATACTTCTTTCCTCAAGGGTTAAGGCCAATTTACCTTAAATAGATCATTGAATATTGTCTCTTTACCTTCTATATTTAATAAGTTCTATTTTAAACCCTTCGTTTTACCACCAAAACTTTGTCTATAAGAACTAAGTTTCACTAAATTCATTTTATTTTTATCTCTCAAGCAAAAACAATTCTCTCTTAAAGCTTTAAGGCATTCTTGTGTTTTTTAACAACCTTTAAACCCATCTTAGGTAAGTTTCTTTAGTTTTACCTTTTTTGATCTTGTAATTCATTTTTTACTCGTGATTTCCTAGTTTGAATTACCTTTGATGCCAATTCATAACTTCTTTTATAGCTTAATTTGCATTTTCAACTCTAAGATGGCATCAAAGTTAGCTTCAACAATATCAAAAAGACAAAATTGATTGAGGTTATGGAAACTCCTCTCTCCTTGTATGAAAACTCCTAGAAAAGCCTAGAGGGTGGCCAAGTCGCCTTTAAGGTACTTGCCTTTGTAGCTAATTCTTATTAATATATTTTAGGTCCTTATAATACGGTTATAATACGGTTATTATACCCAAATACCTTAGATTTCTTCCTGCTCATAAAGTTGACCCCATGAGGATTAGTCAAGAAACTAACATGGCTATATGGTTGACCTCTAGGTCAATAAGGTCTTGGCCTAAATCATCAATTGATTTTAGAGGTTGGTTATATTATATAAAACTCCACTTTGCCTATTTATGGAAGTCGACCCATGTATATGATCTTATCCAAATTTTTAGGTATTAAATTCCCTTGCACAATGGTCTTATAGCAACCTTGTTATGTTTCTAGTCTAACGCCTGTAATGCATTTTGCTTTGTGTTCGGCTATATGACCCCCATGTTTTATGACTTAGCCATTTTTTTTAAGTGATTTATCCATTTTATTCAATCTTCCTCTTAGTGGGTTAGAAATTAATACTGCTTTAATTGATGGTGAGAATGACTTATATGTCACAAAATATGAGCTAAGCTTTGAAACATTTATAGAGAAATTTAGGGAAAAATCAGCCAAACCTTCTAGGCTAAAACATATCACAAACTTTTATATTGGCTATGCAAATATGGCTTTTGTAACCCATCACAAAAAATAACTAAGGAGTATTTTAAGGATATAGTCGCCTTAGTAGATGGTACTATACTAGCCTTAGGGCCATTCTTCTTTTCCCATTTATATAAAAGCTTATTCGATATCCTACCTATCAAAGATTAAAAAACATTTTCCAATGTTGGCAGTCTTTTTTGGATTCTATTCTTTTGGGTATCGGCATATTTTCTCACTTCTTTGTAACCACCTCACTCTCAAATCCACTTAGTTGTTATGGTTCTTTGCTAATTCAGTGGCAACTTAAGCAGGGTCGGTTTAAGGATTACTTTAACTATTTCTACACTACGTCTTATCTCCATGATAAAGAGTTCTTTCAATTTAAACTAGCCTTATTTGGTCCTCAATAGGTATAGTGTCCTACAAAGGCCATCTTTCAAATATAAAAGAGGCCAATCTTAATGCTATATGGTATAAAGCTTGGATTAGTTACTTTTCAGTCATAGATTTGCACTATGGAGCCATTATAGCAGCGACTAACTATAATAAATGCAAAATAGAAACCTATTACCCTCAGTAGGTGAGTTGGCAATTTGGTTGTTTCTAAGCCATTCCTCATCCAAACATCTTTTTAACCAAACAATATTTCAGAACCAAAGTTATCTTCAAGGACCTAATTTTTGTTACAGAATCCTCTCAAGTATCAGTATAGTTGAAAAAAGTCCTTACAATTAGTCAACCTTCCTATCTCTCATAGCCAGCTAAATTTGTTCGATGCATATTGAGAGTAGATAGTCAGCCTTTATTTCACACTTACATTTGATGAAGTAATTGCACTGTATGATTTTAAAGATTCTAACTTTAATAATGTTGTACAGATAAGCCAAAAGAAAATACAGATAAGCTTGTTCAAGAAATTCTTGATTTTGAGCAATAGTACAACTTTAAATATAATTGTTATAACTTATGAGAAATGATATGCTTATGCTATCAAAGGAAGAATGAACTCCTTCTGAAACACAAATGGTTTGCTATAGAATGCCAAACCAACTGGCCTCAATCTAGTAGCTCTTGGTTTGACGAGGTCTTTTTTGATTGACTATTTATAAATCTAAGGCCTCATATTTTGACAGCTAAATTCAGTATTGTTGGTGAAATTCCAAGCAATAATTAGCATACATGGATTGGCTACTATTTAGATGATTTTAATAAAGATAAGTTATGGTTTGACCCAAAGTCAACCACGATCTTTGGCAATAAAACTTGGTAAGGTATAACATTCATTTGCTTTACTTCTTACTAACCCCACTAAATTTATTTAAATAATTGACAATTTGGTTTGCAGAGGCCATTCCTGCCCAAGGGATTGCTCCTCTAGCTGGAGAAGGAGATGAGGAGTTGGCTTCTCATAAGAAGAAGAAGAAGAAGGTAATGAAATTGCCTTTTACTTTTTCTTTTAAAGTTTTAAAGTGTGAAAATTAGCCTAACTATACTTTTCCTTTCAATACAGTGACGAAGCTAAATATCATTCACAGTAAGCTAAGGAGGCTTTAAAGGAGTCAACGGCTTCTAGGCAATCAAAGTCTCATTTTCCAAGATTGGCGTTAAGCACTCAATACCCTCCCCTTGCTGTCGAGACCAAGGATTTATCTAATAAGGGCATCGAAGCCCCTCAAGAAAGAGTTCTTGAGTTAGTAAAAGTTAAGCCTACAAAGCCTTCTAAACTTACCATAATATTAAATTTAAAGTTTGAAAGTGTAACTTTTGCTGCCGACATTCTTTCGATGATCCTGCAAGAATCATCGTCTGATAAAAGCAAGGAGTCTGAGGACTCAAGTAATATTCAGCTATCTTCTCTAATTCTTACTGCTAATTCTGAGGTTGTTACTGCAGTTGAAGAATTGAAGAGTCTTCAGTCTTAGGGAACTAACCTCTTCCATGATGATCAGACCGTTCTCGCTTTCAACAAAAAGCTTAAGTTTGTGTTTGATCATGCAATAGTGAAGACTATGTTCGTTAGCCTTAAGACTCAGATTGATAATTACATAGCTTCATTCACAACTTATGCTAAGAAGAATTAGTCAACCTTTGAGGTTTTTAGGGAAGCCAAGAAAAATGAGGACCTGAATTTTCTTGAAGTTTGGCTTGTTGACTAGATTCGACAGCTAGGCAATGAAAACATCATGGTGAAGAAGAGAATTGAGGCCTTAGAAGCTGAACTCTGAGATCAAAATTTGGCAGAGCCCGATCGAACTAAAGCTTCTCAAAGCTTGGCTCAATAGTTTTTTGACAACCATTTAAGGAAGTCAACTTTAAAGAAAACCTCGAAGCTTAAAAATGAGAAGGTTCTCGACCTAAGCAAGAAATCAAGAGATTGAATTTTCCTTTACCAACTTCCTTTCTATTTTAGATCAAATGTAATTTAGTTCTCTTTTAATATTTTTTGTAACTGAACTATCAAATGAATATCAATGAATTAAGCATTATTGCTTATGAAAAGATTTGTATATTTGTAATTTCATTGTTTTCTTTTATCAAATTAATCGATAAACTATCATTCAATTATGTATGTGGTATAATTAGTCAAAATTAAGTCAGCTTTCTAATTTCAAATTAATCAGATAAGTATAATAGAAATGATCAGCTTCTTATAAATGATCAAAATAAACGTTATTAAAATCAGCCATATTAAGTACTGCAACCGATTAAAAGAATCGACCTTATGACTGAAAAATTGACTTATATATGCCTTCCCAAATAGTGGGTTGATAAGTCTTTAGATATTTTTCATTAATAGATCTTGGGTGTTCAAATCCATCTAAAATTGGCTAATAGATATGCCCACTTGTCGATAATTTTAGAGATCTTAAACAACCCTTTCCAATTTCGACTACATTTACCCAAAGACTATTCCTTTGGGCTGATTGGTAAGATATATTTTCATACCAAGTCATTCACTCTAAAATACTTAAATCTAACCTTCTGGTTGTAAATCTTTCTACCCTATTCTTTTGTATCATAAGTTAATTCAAGGCTTTAATGCAATTTTGATCTAGTTTGTTGTCCAATTATTCTATCATGGTCTTTTAGTATTGTAATAACGTAGTATGTTTTAAAGATTCTTCTTGTAGAATAAGCTATGGGTTCTATTAGAACCATGGCTTCCTAACCATAGACCAGTTGGTAAGGTGAGACTCCGTAGCCACTTTGGGTTGGCTCGGTTTGCATATAGAATGTCTTGCAATTTTTTATGCCTAACCCTTGGATTAGTTTCAATGACCTTTTTAAGACCTATGATGAGAGATTTGTTAATTAATTCATCTTGTCCATTTGATTAAGCATAGTAAGGAGAATTATATATCAAACTAATGTTAAATTCTTTTGTGATGTCGACCATCTCTTCCTCTATGAAGATTCTCCATTGTTCCATTATATAATGTTCTCTTTAATGAACTTAATTATCAACTATTATGTAAATGTTTTTAAGAAGACAACCTCTACCCACTTGGTGAAGTAGTTGATTGCTACTAGGATGAAAATGTGCTGCTTTGATGAAGGGGGGTAGATATTCCCTATAATATCTATTGCCTATCCTCTGAATGGCCATGATTTAATTATTACGTATATTTCCTCAGTTGGGACTATTTGAATGGGGCTATGCTTCTGACATTCATCATATCCTTTAGCATAATCATGGAAATCATTTTCCATAGTTGGCCATCAGAACTTATGTTTCAATATTGATTTCTTCATTATCTGACCATTTAAATGTGCTCTTGCCAATCCTTCATGTGATTTGGCAATTACCAATATATATTCTTTTGGGCTAATGCACCTTAGTAACTCCCATAAAGGTCATCTCTTAAATAATTCGACTGAAAATAATGTGAATTTAAACTCTAAGATCTTTAAAGTTTGATTAGCACTAACATCAGGATTCTTCATATACTTAATTAACTCATCCATCCAATCTGTATTTAAATTAATTTATAAAATTGGCTTTAATACTTCCTGCCTCAATGCATCTAACTCATAGCTGATTAGGTAAGAATTGGGCTTATATATCAACAGGACTTTTTCTAAAGCCTTTTTTAAACCTAAAGCACCCTGAACTAGATTGTTGGCTTCTGAATTATCGAGCCTTGCTGAAAATTCAATGAGGGTAGAATGAAACCCCTCAAGAATATGTCAAACCTTTAATCCTCATTTTGGTAAGTAATTTAATCCTAATGATAATGGCTTTATATTTGGCTTGAATGTTGGTGAAGGGAAAATCCAACATAAGTGACATCTTCATTTTTAAGCTATATAGGGAAATAAGTATGATGCCGGCTCCAGCTGCTTATGCTATCTTTAATCCATCAAACTATAATTTCTATAATTGGCTACTAATGTAGTCAATCTCTAAGTCGACATTAGCCGAGTAAAGAGATGGATGATATACTAGGAAATTGGCTAAGGTTTGTCTCTTGTTAGCTTTCTAAGGGACATACTTCAAAGCAAATTCAGATAGACTAATTGCCTATTTTTTCAACTGATTCCTTAAAAATGACTATGATAGTAGGTTCTTAATAATATTGATTTGGTTTACAACATACATAATAGCTGGTAACAATACATGAGTTTTGTGAAAGAAAAATAAAGAGCCAAACTTAGCTTTTCTATAGCTATGTATTTAGTTTCGACATCATTCAAAATGCGGCTGAGATAGTAAATAGCCTTCTCTATCCCTTCATATGCTTGCACCAACATGCTTCTAATAGATTCTTTGGCCGTCAAAATATAAAGAATGAGGTGTATGCCTTGAAGGAACCATAATTCGTGGGCTTGTGAGGTATTTCTTAATTTCATCAAAGACCTGCTGATGATGTATAGTCCATTTAAATTCTTCATTGTTCTTTAGTTTCAATAAATGTGACCAAGAATGAAGACATCCAGTCGAATTTAAAATAAATCGCCTCAAAAAATTAATCTTGCCAATCAGTTGTTGAAGTTTATTTTTTGTTCTTGGTCCATGTATTTTTATGATGGCTTTGAATTTATTCTTATCTATCTCTACCCTCTGCTGGTGTACCAAGAAACCAATAAAGTTGCCTACTGAAATGTCGAATGTATACTTTAAAGGATTCATGTTTAGTTGATGAAACCTCATTCTATCGAATGACACCCTTAATTTGGCCAAATGTGCTTCATCTGAGTTGGATTTGATCACCACATCTTCAATATAAACCTTTATAAATTGGACTATCATGTCATGAAAGATGGTGTTCATTGGCTTTTGGTGTGTGTTTTCTTTGGCGTGTTTTAATCCACAAAGTATCACTATCTACTCATACGTCTCAATAGCCATTAGGCATCTAAAATCCGTCTTTACTAACATCTGAATTTTTAATCAATATATAGTTACATCCAAACTGGCCATTAAGAAAACCCATAATTGTATGACAAGCAGATAAATTGACCAATATATCAATATTGAGCATAGCATATTCATCATTTGGAGTTGCCATGTTTAAATTTCTAAAATCTATACATAGATGAAGCTTGTAGTTTTTCTTGATAACAAGAACCAAGTTGGATAGCCACTTTACATAGATGGCTGACCTTATGAAACTTACTTGGAGAAGTTTTTTAATTTCTTCTACTATCTTTTCTTCGACTTCTCTTGACATTCTTCTCATATGTTGCTTATAAGACCGATATCATTCTTTGATTGGTAGGCTATGTTCCACTAACTTTGGCTTAAGCTGGACATTTTAGTGTAGTCTCATGCGAAATAATCCTTGTATTCCTTTAACAATGCCACCATCTTAGTCTTGAATACTGGATTTCAGTGTGAACTGATGAAAATTGGCCTAAGTTCTTGATCTCCCAAATTAATCTCTTGAAGTTGGCTTTGTGTTTGAGGGTTTTGATCATCTAACTTCAGTGGGGTTGGTTTTACTCCTCCTAATTCCTGGCTAATCTGAGGGTCTTGAGCTTTATCTTTATATACGCATTTAGCAGAAGTAGATAGACGAGTTTATACATGCCTTGTTTTAGTAAGGGATTTTAGGTGTCTATTCATCTGAAAAATAGACAAGAGGTCAACCTATTCTTATAGTGGTTGCTAAGGCAATTCTTCTCTCAAGACCCGTTGGGTGTCACTAATAAGTGGTTTGGTTGTGTCACCTGTGTATCGACCATCAGCATTCTCCTTAAAGATGGTGGGTTTAAGAGACAGGTCGTATAGAGAAGCAAAGGCTACTTGTTTATTCCCTAAAAAAGGGTAAGAATCAGCGTAGATTATTTCCACGGACCCATTAGGTGGCCATCTAAAAATAATTTAGTGTATGCTTGATGGAAAAGTCTTATTGGAGTGGATCTAATCATTTCTTAATAAGACATTGTAATCACTTAACACGTTGACTACATAAAATGGTTTTTCAAGCTCTATGTGACCAATTTTTACCCTAATTGATGTTAGCCCGTCTATAGTAGTTTCTTGACCAGCAAAATCAATCATAATCACCTCTGATAGTTCTAGATCATTTTTTGATAACCATTATTAATGTGGTAAAATGTTTACTCCAGATCCATTAGCAATGAGGATCTTTTTACAAGGAACTCAATTGAGGCCAGCCTTAACAAAAAGTGGCTGTATATGTGGGTCATTTCATCAAGAGGCTGAGATTAGGTTAACAATAACAATTCCCAAGGCTCGTTATTTCTGGCATTACATATCTCAACCACATTTCCATCAAAAGTTGAAGCTTGTCTAGGTTTGTTGAAAGGACTCTAATAGCATGACAACTATATTGATGACTTTTTTCTGAGTCTTTGATTCACTTGCCACTTAGTCGGCTTTGTCCTTATTGAGGGGTACCCAATTCTTATTTGGTCAGGACGAAGAAGGAGAATATTGGCTATCTTAGGTCAGCTTTGTTTGTAGCCAACTTTTTATTGCTCTATTTTAATAGAGCATTATGTTAAAACCGTCTATCTGAGCCAAATTCTTTTTAATGTCATGGCTCCTTTCACTACAATGCAAAACGAAAAATGTCTTAGTTGATTACACCTTTACATGCGCCTCTTTTGAGTCTTTGTCAGCTTGGAGGTGTATTTGTAATTATGACAACCTTTTAGCTAATCAAATACACCTTGTTTCAGAACGTTTGTGTTCTTATTGATCGACTCTATGTGCCCTCAGCTTAAATGTCCTCTAGTTAGTGTTGTAGAGTAGACATTGGGATGAATGGTCTTTAACCATCCTTAGTAACTTTTGCAAAACTTTTTGACATTGTAGGTAGACCAAACAATCTTTCTTAGTAGTCAACTCTTTACATAAAGTTGGCTCTTCTATGATGATCCTCTTATTTATAAGGTATCTTCAGTAGTGTCCCCTACGTTAATCTTTATCCTCAGCTTATCAAGAGTCTAGATTTGAGCTAAGGATCCTTCTCCCAGAGTCTTCCTCTTAATAGAGAGTATGACCACATTTATACCTACGGTGGGGAAAGAATCGGTTTCTATAATAGGGGACTTACCATTGGACCAAAACGGATGTCAGCCTTTAGTAATAAGCCATTAAATGTCATTTCTAAACATAATACAATTGTTTGTACTCCAAGAGTTCTGCCACTTGCAATAATCCTTTTCGGCTCTTTGTTCGAGCGGCAGAATGTTGTGCCCTCAAAGAGCTTGATTAGTTTATTCTTTAAAAGCCAATTGAATATCTCATCGGTCTTCTTCGAGTCAAACTAATACTCCCTGGCTATCTGAGTATTCTTGTCGAACTTCGTCTTTTCTTTGGTAGAAGTCAGCTTCTTGAGAATAGGACATTCGAATGGAGCTCCTTTTACTACTTCAACAAGGAACCCCTTCTCATCCAAATTTGAGTCATTAGAGTCGCCCTCCAACTCTATTTGGATTATAGCTACATCAGCTAATCCTTGTAGTAAGTGCTTTTAGAGGATGCCATCTTCTAGTCCCTTTCCATCATGAGCCTTTCATAACTTGCCATTCTAGGGGCCAATTCATATAAATATCTGAATTGGTGTCCTTCAAAGTGCACTCTTATTGCAAAGGATATGCCCCTAACAACTAAAGGTACATGGTCGGCCTTAGCTATTTCAGTATGGCACCGCGTTTTGATCTTCCTAAAGTAGGTTATGTACTTGAATATTGACTTACCAGGCATTTGCATTACCCTAGCTAGGCCTTTTAAATTAACATTTGGAAGTGGTCTATAAAATTTGATACGAAATTTATCTTCCATCTACTCCCAATTATCAATGGGCTCTGGCACCAAATTTGTGTACTAGGTGAAAGCAATCTTCATGAAGGTGTTGCTAAACCATCTTAAATTTTAGAAGGAAGATGAGTTGGCTTCCTGACATTGCACCATAAACATTGAGATAGACTCAAAAGTCGTGATATTTTCCTCACTTGAAAAAATAAAGAACTCAAGAATTTTGTAGCCTTTTAAAAAAGAGAAAATTAAGTCTATACTATAGGAATACAGCCCTATTTAGGACGGTATTGCCATCGGCTTCATATCAACTCTTATACTCTCAATGCTCTAATAGCTGGCTAGTCTTAGTAGTTGTACGATCAAAAATTGAATTGAGACTGCCCGATTTGGTCTTGTGTTTATAGAGCAAGTTGGTGTAAGCCTCCTAAGTTTACCATATTTTCAGTGGAATCATAGTTGAAAATATATCCTGGTTAGCCTTGCTGAACTAAGGAGTTTATAGATTCAACGCACTCAGGCTGCCTTATAAATATTAACCGATCTATGTTAGAGGTCAGCTTGTTCGTGGTTTTGACATCTATGAGGCTTTTGGAGCTCTAGGATAGTGCGGCATGAATGAAGGGCTGTAAGCTTTGTTTGATTCTGTCTCATGGTCTTCAAGTTCTTTAGAATGCTTCTGATGATGTTTTAATTGTCTTCAATTAGTGGTCTAAAAACTACGACCATCTAATTAGTGAGCAGAGTGCCTAACTGTTTGTTCTCCAAAGAAATTTGGGAAACTAACCCTTAAATGTTGGTCATAGAGAATGGCCTTGTTGGCTACATTGTATCTCTTGGGATCTCGTTGAGTTGTCGACTAAATGAATCTTTTTTGAGATTATGATCATCACTTGTTTCTATATGATGCATTGTATTTATAGGATCTCTTATAGGAGTGGTGGTCGACTCTTCACCCTTTTTCGCCGTATTGGGAGATTCGACAAAAGTTTTTCTGGTTCTAATAATTTTCGAGTCATACTTCTAGTTGTTACAAGTATACAAAAAGAAGTTCCACTGTACCTGTCAAAAAGAATATTCGTGTATAAATTTAATTGAAGGGGATTCATGTATGTCAAGTGCCTTACTAGAAATATGAATCACCAAATTCACAGAGAATTGAGGTTAGGGTTTGTAAAATTTGGCAAAACCGAATTCAACTTTCAGCAAAGAGGTTAAAAATAAATTTGGGCTAAATTCGACTTATAACGAGTAAGCCTTATAATAAACGTGAACTGTAAAACAGTAAACAAATTATAGAATTTTGATTACTTCACATAAAAAATCAAGTAAAACTCGATAATTAGGTTATAAAGATCAACAAGTAAGGATGAGATCTTGAATTGAAAACTAAAAACGAAAGAAAAAACTAAATTAAGAAAAATTGTATTATTGTATTAATTTTGAATGTTTGTTGATTTACAATGATTTATTCTGACCTCCATATAAACTCAAGAATTTTCTACTAAATCTTAATTCTACAAATATAAAGAATTTTTTTAGTTCCTCCCTTGAGTAATAAAGATAGCGGCTTTTAATACACACCGAAATTCGTACTAGGAGGGTCACATTTGTCACGAAAGAAGATGAGAATGTAATCACCTACGCGCACATGCATTGGTATGTATTTGAAGGGAACAATGAATTAAATTAGGTCATGCCCTGAGAATGTATGACCAGCTACGGCGGTCGGCAAGCCATAAGCTCTCACTGTTTGATTACCTCGACGCGTTGAAGTTATGCAGAGAATCTTACTGTTTGTTCATTTTTTATTTTTTTTATTTCAATCTCAGTCTTACTGTTAGTATATAAAAAAGGAAAAGAGAAAGAGAGAATGTGGATATATGAGAGAGCACAAATATCATACGGGTAATGTCACGTGAAGAGTTAAACCAAGAAGGGTGGAGATGGTGCCATGATGCACAAGTGGAGACAGATGTCTTAAAACCATGAGAATATGATAACAAAAGGTCCTAACAAAACACTTAGGAGCTCAATGTACGAGAAAAAAATCCTACTACTCATGGATGCGATAAAATAATCTTTTGTAGAGAGTCTTTTGACCAAAAACGTGTTCTTGTATTATCCTTTGTAGAGTCTTTTGACCAAAAATGTGTTCTTGTATTATCGTTTGTAGTTTGATACGATGAGTCGTATATAAATGCCACGATATTGGAAGGCAGCACGTGGCCTTATGTGTGTTTTGTTTTATATTTTTTAGAATGGATTATATTTTTATTAAGAGTTTAAGGGAGGGGATAATTCTCAAGTATAAGATGTTCATATTGAAATGGGACTTTTTTAAATTAAATAGATTTAGAAGTCAAATTTAGTGTTAAGTGTGCTAATTCATGGGCCACCCAATTGGTGGACCTATGAGAATGGTTAAAAGAACAAGAATTGAAAGATGCAGAGAAGATTCTAATATTATACAGTATTAAATCAAGTTCAAAGAATGAGCGGGTAACCGTATTGATGTCATGAATGACACCAGTAGCATCAGAGGCAACATTGATAGTTGATAACCCCAATAGCCTAGCAAAGTAAAGGCCTCGGAGTATAGCCAATGCTTCGAGAATGGCCACTGAGGGTTTTGTGTCAAGAAGAATAGATGAAGATGTCAAAATAGCTTCATAGTGGTCATACAAAATCATACCTAACCTAGCCTTGGGATGCTTTGGGGAGAGACTGGCGTCAGTGTTAATTTTAATTAAGCCCAGCTTAGGAGCTCGCCATCTAATGCTTGGTGCACACTTAGTTTCAATCTTGGTTGTAAAAGTAGACATGAACTCATGCCAATAACGCTTGAACCAATTAAGCACCTCATCAACCATCATTTTTTTCTTTTCCATAAAGAATTGGTTTCTTAAAAACCATTGTCTCCAAAACATGATTAGTAGCACCTCAAACTCCATTGCAGATAAGCTCACCTTGCAATTCATTAGGAGATCTAGAATATATATATATTATGGCAAATACACATGCCATGCAAGAAGGAGCAAGCTTGGCATACCTTTTTTAATGTGTCACATAGCCATATTGCATGAATGGAATTTTCAGCTCCTTTAGCACAACGGCTACAATGCTCATCAATAAGGATATGATGCCTTTTGAGATTTGCAAAAGTAGGGATCCAGTCATGTATGAGTCTCCAAATATAATGTTTAATTTTAGGGGGAATTTTCAAACCCCACAAGTGCTGCCACCAAGCTCGAGATTCAGTGTTATCATTACTGGATAAAGCTTGGTTAGGAAAATACGATAACCAGTATCCGCTCTTTATAGAATATTATCCATGTTTGTCAAAATGTCATATAACCGAGTCAGTCTGTTGTTCCCAAGGTAGAAAGATCGGGATGTTGAGTATTAAGTCACATTCTTCACCTGGGAAAGAATCATGAACCAATTTGCAGTTCTGTGCACTCAATAGGAGTAATAATTCTGCTACTAATGAATGCTCAGGAAAATTATAAGGGAATGATGGTTTGAAGGAGAACGGTTGAGGAAGCCACTTATCATGATAGATTGATATAGTTGATCCAACACCAATACGCCAACGAAACCCACTTTTAAGCTGATCTCTACCCCATAAAATATTTTTCTAAACCAGAGAATCTAATTGTCTATGAGGTACCTGCAAGAAATATGAGTTAAGGAAATAAATACTTTGGAGAGTTCTCACTAACAATGATTCTGGATTGGCAATTACTCTCCAGCTTTACTTAGCAAGAGTGTCTTAGTTAAAGGAAGTCAATTCCCTAAAACCCATACCACCATCCTTCTTGTGGTGGCATAGCATATCCTAAGAGCACCAATGGATCTTTCTGGCACACTCATCACCTCCCTAAAAGAACCTAGCACATAGTCTTTGGATTTCCTTAGTTAGACTCATTAGAAGCCTGAACAGGTTCATAATATAGATTGGTATTACTTAGATAATTGCTTTGAGAAGAACCTCCCGACCCCCTGCTAAAATAAGATGCCTCTTCCAGCCTTTGAGTTTATTCAACACTTTCTCCTTTACAGTAGCAAAGAGAATCTGCTTGTTTTTACTGGTAACACAAGGGAGCCCCAAGTATTTACTATAGTGGGGAACTTGGACCACTCCAAGATATTGGGTAAGATAGGCAGCAACCTCCCTTGAAATAGATTTGCCAAAATAAATAATCGATTTCTGAACATTGATCAACTGGAAGTTTGTGGGTATTTATGTTGAAAGAGTAAAGAACAAGTGTTTAAGACTTTTAAGGCTTATAAGGCACTTGTAGATAATCAAACCAGTAAGAAAGTGAAGAAACTTAGGACAGATAATGATCTTGAGTTTTACAATACTGATTTTGATAGTTTCTATGTCAAGCATGGTATCATTAGGCATAAAACTGTGAGATCAACACCATAGCATAATAGGCTGGCAAAAAAAATGAATAAAACCCTATTGAAAATAGTGAGATGTATGTTAACTAGTTTTGGGTTGTCTAAAGCCTTCTATGGTGAGGCAGTAGCCACCACAACCTATTTAATCAATAGAAGTCCTTTCCTAATAATTAAATTTATAACACCAGAAGAGAAATAATCAGAAAGAACTCTAGAGTATCGCTTGACGGTATTTGGATGCTCTGCCTTTGTACATATCATACAAGAAAAGTTAGAATTGAGAGCTTTGAAAATGATATTCATGACATATCCAAAAAGAGTAACAGGATATAAAATTTGGTGCACAAATCTAAAGCCACTAAAAGTATTATAAACAAAGATATGATAAGTTGAGGCCTGTGCCAAAGATAGTTTCAGCACTAGAAAATGTGAATGAGACAATAATTATGGAGTTCTCAATTCTAATAATTATGCCAAAGGCCATCAATAATTATGAAAATCAATCTGAAGACAGAAGTGAATGAGACTAAACTCGTGCCAAGGATAGTTTTAGTACTAGAAACTGTGAGAGTGAAAGTACAATATGAGTTGAGGCTTAATATGTACTTAGGATAGCACTTCAAATAAACAAAACTGAGAGATAGACTGCAAACCCATAAGTACCTTAAAGATCACTAAGAAATATAGAAGAAATCCAAAAGCAGAACTTGAAAAATATCAGTTAGCCAGAGATAGGTTAAAGAGAATGGTTAAGCCACAAATAAGGTATATACATGTAGACTTGAATTCTCATGCCTTTAATACTACCTATATTATTGAATATGATGGGCTTGAGAAGTATAAAAAGGCTATAAGAAGTATTAATAGTGACAAGTGGTAGTATGCTACGGAAGAAGATATTAGTTCTCTTTAAAAGAATAAGACGTGAGAGTTGGTGGCTAAACCTAAAGGTAAGATGTTAGTTGGGTATAAGTTGGTTTACAAAGTTAAAGAAGGGAACCCATGTATAGAGCCTACGAGGTTTAAGGTTAGAAAAGTTGCATAAGACTTCACTCATAAAGAAGGGGTTGATTTTCATAAAGATATTTTATTTAATAGTCAAATACTTATTTATTAGAATTCTATTGTCCGTGTATGCTAATATAAATTTATATCTAGAGTAAATAGATTTAAGACTACATTAAAGAGTTAGAAAAAAGGATATATATATATATACATATATCATAGTCTCGCAAGGTTTCGAAGAACAGGGGAAAAAATCATGCTTACTTGTTAAAAAAGTCATTATATGGCTGAAACAATCCTTAGGTAGTGGAATAAGAGATTTGATGATTTAATGCTTAAGTGTGGCTTTACAAGAAGTAAGTATGATGGTTATATATAAATTTAACACATTCAAAGACAATTTATATATAATCTACTGCTTTATATAGATGATATATTGATTTCTTGTCAATATAAAGATGAGATACAAAAGTTAAATGATCAGTTGAATGGTGTATTTGAAATGAAAGACTTAGGGGCAACCAATAGGACCTTAGGTATGAATATCATTAGGGATGAAAGTAATGTTATATTCTCATCTCAACAGATGTATATGTTGGGTATTGATTATTCTAGGGTGCTTGCATGTAAGATGTATTCATCATACATACAATATATATATCTCATACATATATGTGCACAGCGGAAGATTAATACAATATAATGAATACATGTAATACATATTTATTAAATGAAAAACGAGATTGAGAAATATAACCTATGAAGCCTTTCGATTAATTTGCTTGAAGTCCACCATGAAATGAATCTTTGATCGATCTTAGCAATCAACAAGGGTGGGATTGATTGTCTAGAATAGCAGTATCTTAATCTAGCATTTTGTTTAACTCTTAAACTTGATTCAAAGTTAAACTCTTTAACTTAGTTAAATTTGTTTTTCCTTTTATTCAACTCTTGAATAAAAACAAATTTAATTCATGTTTTAATGGCTAAATTAATTAAAGAAGATGATTGATGTGATATTTCTATATCATAAAATTAAGTGCAAGTATACACTATCGTATGCAAGTAATAAAGAGACTAAATAAGTCGGATGTCGAACCCACAGGGATAATATTTTCTTTTCTACCAAGTACTAAAATTATATCTTTCTAATAATTATCCAGAAAAATAACAATCTAAGAATGAATGTATAAAATATAAAAGCTAAAACATAATGCAAAGAGATGTAAGTGATAGCAATATAGAGAAAACCTAGGATTAATATTATCCTTCAATATGCTTTTTAATGATTAATCTTCTAATATTTAATTCACTTAGTCTTTATTATTGATCAAGACACTAATGTATTCACAAGCCTCTTCCAAGGTCATACAAGTATACCCTAATTTACCAAATACCTATATTCCTATGGTACTTGTAATAAACTAAGGTTCATTAAGATTAAGTCTTATTAATCATACATGCCAACTATGTATATTCCTATCCTAAGTTGAAACTTGCATATGCAACATTGAATGTTACTCTACAATCATGCATCAAATTACCTAGGTCTAAATATATTGATTCCTCTTCCGAGTTTATCAACATATTACCAACTCATTCACCATATATTGGCCAGATATATTGAAGCATTAAACACAAGTAATTTAAATAATAAAGGACTAAGTTTATTAAATATTAAAAAGATATAGCAATTAAGCGCACATATTGAGTTCAAATATTAACTCTAGAAAATAAGTTTAGTTCATAGCTACTAGAGAATCACAGCAATAAAAATAAAAAAAAATGATACAATCAATTGCAAACCGATGTAGACGTTGAATTGCTCTTGATTGATATTGCTCTAGACTCTTAGGGCTCTTGAACTGCTCTAAGCTCTCTTTAGGTTGATCTAGGTTCTTCTCTGGTCTACTTTTTATGTATGGGGTCGAGTGGCCTTTTGTAGGGATTGATTTGAACTTGAAAAACTCAATTCTGATCACACTAGGATTCGCACTACCGCTGGGGCGATATGCTACTATCGCTGGGGCGCTGCATGAAAATGGCTTCATCGTTGGAGCGGTAGGTTGATGTCTCTGGGGCGCTGACTTGTCGCTGACGAGATGAAGGTAAGGTGCTGGGGCGCCAGATGCGACTTAAACAAGTCGTTTTTTTATTTCGATCACTATTCTAGCACTGGGGCTATAATTCTCGTGGCGCTGGGATGATGGACACATACTTTGAAAACATTTTAGTCCCTGTTTTTGCTCCTTTTGCATTCTTTCTTTAAATTTCGTTCAAGTCCCTATAAATAACAATAAAGCACATAAATAGCCATCTATTCTTATAAAATTATAAAATATCAATAATAAATACATGAGAAAATATATGACAAGTTTGCCCTTATCAATGATGAATAGAAATGATTTTAACTCTTAAAACATTTCAATTTTCGTTCTCCATTTTTATCTTAATTTTCTAGCCAACCAAAAATAACTTAACATTATTAGATTAACTCTTAATCTAATTAAATTATTTTTTTTTATCTTTTGTTCAACTCTTGAACAATTAAAATAAATCTATTTTAGTTATTACAATTAGTAACCATTTATTTTATTTGTTTTGTTGTTCTAACATTTAAAACATAAAATAAAGAATTTCAATTTCTCAAATTGAAATGGCTACCAAAATTGCAATATCTAAAAACCTAAAAGGTTTTGAATTTTGAATTTCATTTTTCTTTATATACTAATGCATAAATTTTAAACTAATTTGAATTTCATTTGCATTTAATTTAACTTAACCTAACCTTAGTTAATATTTAACCTTAGTTAGGTTAGTTTAACTTAACCCTTAAGTTAATAAATATTTAAGTATTCTAACCATAGTTAACTAATTTAACCATGATTAGGTTAACTATTACTTAACCATTAAGTAAAGTTAACTTAACCATATCTTTAACCTTTAACCATAGTTAAGTTAAATCATTTATTTAACAATTAAATAAATAAATATTTATTTTAATTATTTAACAATTAAATAATCATAAAGTGAAATTACATTTATATCCTTACTAGGTTACCAAGTTAACCTAAATTGGGCCCCATCATTTAACCATATACTTTAGTTAACTTAACCTTAGTAATTTGCTGAATTATACAGTATTAAGAAATTCAATACGATAAACTTGTCAAATGCTCAAAGAGTACATTTCATATTGGGACTCTCTAGGTCTACACCCGATTTGTCAAATGGAACTATTCCATCAATCCGTAATCGATGCCCCACGCACACGTTGTAAATATTACAAATTAGCGTGTTAGACCATACAAGTTGAGGTTATAACGTATACGTATAATCCTTCCATCATTTATACCTTAGATGTACGGGAATATAGATCAGCACCGTCAAATCCCCATTTGCTCATCCATTATATTATCTCCAGATTCGTATCTCGATAAACAATATACGTAAACATTTTTTCTATATTGTTTAACCCTATGAAAAACTCTTTTTTCGGGTTTATGCTTGTGACCACAAGACTTCATAAAATACAATCTTGGAGCATCAGATATACAACTTACCTATGTAAGCTGACGGATCCTGTGTCTACGTACACCGGACTCCATGAGCATCAGACCATACCCAGCAACACATAGCGGTCAGACCATGAAAGGTCTCAGACATATGTGGAACCAGAGTATGGTGGATCACTTAAAAGACCACTGTGGTGCTTAGGTCAAAGGACCACGAATACTACTCAACTCGAGAGAACCTTCATTTGATGACTTCATAGGATATCTATTAGAGTCCTTATGAGTCTGTTCAGTATCCAGTCTTGACTGGATACCCGCATGCCTATACAAGCTCTAAGCTCATGGTCAGCGAAGAACAACCATCTGAACCAGTCAGATATAAACATTCACTAATCTATATAATATGATTCACCGATAGACCCACATTGGTGAATATAGATCAGGAACATTATGTTTGAGATATACTTACATAATGATATTTCTTAGCTCTTATTACAACTATGTCATTACAAGTATACTCTCAGGTCTTTGTCCTATTATAGATAAGGTTCTAACTCTTTAGACCTCGCTGACTCTTATAAATTGTTAACTATTAGCATTTATAACTTTCAGCTTTCCTAACATTAGTTCTGATCTAAACTCCTTTAGACTAGATCTGAACTCTTTCAAATCAAATAATGTCTGTAATATTACAAACATTATACCATATAAATATGATATTAACAATTTTTATTCCAAATGTTTATTGTATAAATATTAACAATTAATATTCAGACAATATTGGAATAGCACGTGAGCACCAGCTCCAACAGTATATACAAAAAGTCCTTGAGAGATTTAAAATGATTGACGCAAAGGCTGTGTCAACTCTATTAGTTATGCATTTTCAAGTTATCAATAACACAATCACCATAGACTAAAGAGGAGAAATTGAAGATCAAAAGTACTATATACGAGCGTTGTAGGGTGCATCATATATGATATGATATGTATAGAGCCTAACATAGCTTAAGCAATGAGTGTGGCAAATAGAAATATGACAAATCCAAGCAATGAGCATTTGGTCTTCATTAAATAGATAATGAAGCACTTGAAGGGCATGTTAGAACATGGTTTGCTATACAAATGGGCAAGTACAAATGATGAGATAGTAATATGGTATGTAGACGGATTACGCGGGTGGCTTTAACAGAAGAAGGTCATTAATTGGGTTTATTTTTACAGTGTTTGGATATTATGTAAGCTAAAAATCGATTTTACAGCATATAGTGGCATTATAAACTACAAAAATTGAGTATATAACTGTTAGTGAAGCTATTAAGGAAGCCATATAGATTGTAGGGTATTTATTCAAAAATAGTAATAACCAAGGAAGTGAAAATTTGTGTGCATTGTGACAGCCAGAATGTCATACATCTGAGTAAATATCAAAATTTTCATAAGAGACAATATACAAAATGGTGAAGTTAGTTTATTGAAGATATCAACTTCAGAAAATCTAGCAGATATATTAATTAAGTCACTACCATCAGTTAAATTTGATTATGCAAGAACTTAACTGGAATCATCATTATTTAATCAAAGCATATGATGTAGAGAGGGCGGATCCAAGAAACCCTTTTAGAGATTTTGAATCAATGAGACGGTTGTGAAAAATGGTGATTAAAGATCATGTAGAAAATAGTTACAAGTTAAGCCACGAAGGAAGAGTCAACACAGAGGCAAGAGCAAAAGGCAAAAGGACAAATATAGGACTGAAGTTAGAGGCTGTGTTTTGAGTTCCATGACGTTGAGAAGAGAGCGCCACGACACTCAAGACTGGAAAACTAGCGCTGTAAAGTGAACGTTGTGATGCTAATGCATTATCTTTTTGCGAGTTTTCCTATTTTAGTTGATTTAATCTTTTTTTTTGTACAACTAAGACTAAGGTTTGTATAAGATGAGAAATGCTATAAATAGGCCTCTATTTTAACTAAAAAATTATCACTATAGCAAAAGAGAATTTATTACAATCTCTAGAGAGATATCTTTATGACAAATTATTATTTTTTGTGATTCAATAAAAAAATTAAAATATTAATTCTTCGTAAACGAAGATAATTGTTGAACTATATAATCTTATCTTGTATACTTTGATTATGTTTTTTTTATTAATTATTTTATTTTATAATCTCAACTATTTGTAGTTAAAAAATCTTAACAGTTAGTATTTTATTGGGTTTAGCAGTTGGATTTTAACCAAAGGGATTTACCGTTGGTAGTCTTTGGAATGTGTTGGCTTTGGTACTGGGTGCCCTGAAACTGAAAATAAATCAATAATCCAATTGACTCGCTCAAAACAGCATAAAGTTATCAAAAGAATAAATATTTGTAATTGGTAATGCTAACTTTTAGGAGAACATCTTCTGCAAATCTGCAAAGGTAATAAATAAATCAGTTGATGATGATCTTGAACTTCAAGTATGAAGGATGGCCACTTACTCTTTATTCGAGTGGGTCTTCCATCAATTTTAACTGGTCCCGTCATCAGTTGATGGCTTGATGCTGCAATTTTTTTTAATTTATTTAAATAAGTGGGTTATGGATTTCTAATTAAGGCAATGCTGGTCTAATTAAGGCAATGCGGATCACTGACTCTCAGAGAAATATGACGAAATTAAGAAACTGTTGGAAGAGGAGGTTTCTTGACAAATAACAAATACCTTGAATGGAATGATTTTCTGTCTTACAAGTTTTCTAGATTGTTCGCCTTGTTTTTTATTTTACTTTTACTATATCATTTACACAGAGTGATTCGAAATTTTCTTGGAAATAATAACGACTCAGTGAAAAACATATTTTAAAAAATATATGTGATATTTAAAATAATATAGACATTATAAAAGTATGTATACTGGGTTTATTTCATATGCATTACATATATATAATTATTTTTAGGAATGCAGAAAATTGATTTATTGGGCGACGGAACTTATCACTTAATGAGATTTAAGATATTGTTTGATATTATTTATTATTATTTGTTACTATTAAAATATTATTAATATACTACATAATGCTGATACGTGTTTAGTAGCACACCAAATAATGAACTTCGTCTCCTACTAAACCAATTCTATAGGTATACATTACATTTTACTTAAAGTTGTAGTTGTAACAAAGTTTTTGAAAATAACTCTTATTTTAATTTATTTTTTTAGTCCCACATTAAAGTTTTAAATTTTTGTAGTTAAAAGATTTAAAATAGGGTGTTTTTGCCTTTTAACTATATTTTCTTCCAATTCAAACAATTCACCCAAAAATAAATACACTAGCTTCATTTTAAAGATTTTGATAAATTGATGGCAAGTGGACGATAAATTCTTAGTAATTGATGGCAAATATTTGGTAATTTTTTTTCAAACTAAAGTTATTACGTAATAATATTAGAAAATGAGATTTTTTTGTGAAAAATATATTAAAAATTATTACATTGATTCAAAACGAGTGAAAATAGTGTAAAATAATATAAAATGGTAGCAAAATAGTACAAAATGAGTAAAAAATTAAAATATAATCGCAATTAGGGGGCAGTTAGTGTGGTGGAGTACAATGACGTGCACATGGTGTGGTGCACACACGCTCTACACAAGCATGCTTTGCAAAGACATGGCACGTATGTGTAGAGCCTACGCTTTGTACCCTCTCACACCGCCCGAGCACTCTATGCAAAGTGTCATTTACGTGATTTTTTCGAATATTAATTTTTGACCATGTTAATCACAATTGTTTATAATTTTTATTTTATTACAAGTATTGTAGAGTGTGTTTCAATTGTTACATTCTTTGAAGAAAGGTGAGAGAGTTTTAATAATAGTAATAAGAGGTATATTGGATTCCACAGAGTTAGTATTTCAATTCTAAAAAATGTAACATATGAAGCATTGTTGAATACTATATGTTGAGTAATTTGAGTTGATAAAGTGCAGTATAAATTGTCTATGAAATTTTTTGTTGATGCAATAAAGGTGAAGTTGAGATTAATTGCAATTGAAAATGATAATAATGATGTACTGTTCTAGTTTTTGTCTCAATAGAAAAATTTTGACACCTTTATGTATAACAGTAGATGTTAGAGCTTCCATAAGTTAAAATAATGCAGAGGCATCTAATTGAAAATTTATAATCACTTCATGTCCGCCAGTAATAGCAACTAAGTGATGGATTGAATAATTGTGTTTTCAACAAACACTACAAATAACTATCATTATTTTCCTATAATGTTCAACAAAGACCCAACTTACATGCACTCTAATCGTTAGACAAATAGAGATGATAATGGTAATGAAAATGTTGATGATGAAATCGAAGCTGATAGATTAAAGATAATCGAAAGATATACTATGTTATGTTTTTAATAGTACTCTTCATGAGTCGCAATTGATTCCCATGCAAGATAAGATAAAGTTTAAGCAGAAAACCATTTCAATTAATTCCTCCAATACCACCATGTTATATTTTTAATAGTTCTCTTTATGCAGTATCGATGAAAGCATGAAAGTTCTATACCATGAGGAGAATAGATGCAGAGCATACATGTATTTTAAACTAATTGCATGACGGTTACCGACAAGTTAAGAGTCATATTAAAGGCAGCAGATGGGTTATGTTGCCCATATTCTAAAGTGTGCCATGGGCCGGCATGACATGCTATAGTGTCATGTTTGTACGACACGGCCCAAGTAGCAATACTATTCTAGGCTGCCATTTACAGCCCAACGTGCCATGCCAGCACATAACACAGGTCGTGCCTTTTTTAAAATTTTTATTTTCTTAAATATTTTGTTTAGATATTTAATTTTTTTTTAATTTTTTAAATATTTATAATTATTTTTCTTACAATATTTTAATTACAATTATAAATATTGTAATAACAATAAAAATTATTAATTGTAATAACAATTAAGATTATATTTGATAGTTATTGATAAAATAAAAATTTTATTATAAAAATTATTAATTCATAATTGGAATTGCAACTTCATTAAAAATAAAAATTTATTGATATTATTCAAAAGTTAAAATTATTGGACACAAATATAAAAATAAATGGTCAAATTACATCACTGTAGTTACAATACATTCTAACTAGGTTAGCACTTATTGAACTATCTATCATTTGAAAATTCAACCATTGTTTTTTAATAAATTACAAATTTCTATATCTAAATTCTAATGATCAAATCTCAAAGTTATGAAAATATCTCATTATGTTTTTTTGCCAAATTTTCTTTTGATTCTTTGCATCTTTTCAATCTTTTATATACACTAAAGCCACCAAGTTTTTGATGCCAATCTTAATCACTTTTCGTCTAATACCCCCTATACTAAAAGCAAATTTTGGTGTTACAGTAGATACTAGAGATGTTAATAAATCTCAAGTCATAATGGATAAAAAAGGGTAAACCATTTTGTTTGATTTTCATCACGACAAAATATCAAAATGTCTTTACTGTTGTGTACTCAACACAGAAGAGTAGTAGTATCAATAAATTTTTTCAATTCAAAAGCAATAGAAATAGCATAACTGGAGCCAATATTTCTTTTACCTTTTAACAAAATAGTCCAAGCAGTCTGATCATAAATAAACTGCTCATTTGTTTCTTATATAGATATAGCCAATCTAAATTTATTTTCATAAAAAAAAATTGTGTGATAAAATTGTAAATTTAGTCAAAATTCATAAGAAAGTCCAGAGTTTAAGTTTTTTGAGATCCTAGTAATTAAATTTTTTACACCAAGCCAATTAATTCTATGATCTATTATACTTGCCTAAATAAATAACAAAGGAATTTTCCTTAATATTTTTGAAATATAATCTCTATAGTAGAACAAATATTAGAAAATATAGAATTATCTCTATATTTAACAAAAATATAACTAATATTATATATATGAGTTAAAACAATAGAAGATGAAAGCTGATACACACATGAATATGTTAACATTACATCATTAATTACTTCTAAAATTTCTTATAGTAAAATACAATTTTCTAACATCATTAGCTAGTATAGATTCTTTCATTAATTACTAAAACCTACCCAAGATTTTATCATTATATTTATAATATTTCAACGAGTTTTAATATCGAGTTTGAATCTTTTACTATTCATTTTACAATCATTCAACACAACTTTAAATTCTTGCCATCTAAAATATGATAAAGCAATATATTTTATTGCTTTTCTAATTTTTTTTCAATCTGAGAATTAATTATATTTAAACTATCTTGAGCAATAAAATTAAAAATATGACAAGAACATATCAAACAAAAAAAAACTTGAACCATGTGCAGATGTTAATTAAATTGAAAATAAATCTATAACAGCAGTATTTGCACTTGCATTATCAAAAGTATTTGCACTTGCAGTTCTTTAAAAATATTCATTAAAGAATTAAAAAAATAACATTAGCTATATATAGATATTTCAATTCATGAAAAATAATAATTCTGGTTTTGCAAAAATCAATCATTATCAATATAATGCAACATAACATAAATATACCTAAATCATTTGTACCTGTCCAATAATCATCAGGAATAACAAATACTCCTTTACATTTTAAGATTTCATCAATTAATTTTTGTTTAGTTTGATGATATACAATGAAAATATAATTTTTAATAGTATGTCTTGGAATATGAGAAAGTTAGATTAAACGTACCTTTTCATAAATTTCTCATACCTTTCTTCTTCGACGAATTAAAGAGGTTGTTCACTAGTTGTAATGTATCTACCTAATCCAATATGCATACACTGTTAATTATAGTGGAATCTAGAAAGATTTTTCTCCATAAGCACTTTGGCAAGTTCAGTTTAAGTTGGCTTCTTTGAACTATATCTTTGCAAACATGTCTTGGTATATTGATTCAAATGCCCAGTGCCACCTCCACTTTTCTCTTATAAGGTTTTACCACAAAACTTATGGATAGCTTTTTCTTCACTTTTCATATAAACTATATGAGTCACCAATGTGAAATAATTTCAAACATCTAATATTTGTCCTCTTTTTTAATTTCTAATACTTCTAATATTTTTAATTGTAGAAGTAGATTAACTAATAGAAATTTGTAATGGTATTGAAAGTTTTTCAAATTCATTTAGAGTATTGAAACTTTCCATTGTATGGATAATATATATATATATATATATAGATATGTGTGTGTGTGAGTTGAAAATTTATAATTGGATGAATGAAAATTTAAAAATAAAAAATAATTTGAGATATTATAATTTTTAAAGAGAGTTAAAAGAAATTTGAGAATTTGGGGGGACCATGGGTGCCATTTTATAGATACCCACAATCACAAATATTTTTTTACCATTTATCACGGTCTTTTAAAAAAAATTAAATTTTTTTAATGTCAAAGCTTTGGGCCTACAGCACTGCCTATAGTAAAGGCTACATGCACCTTTAAAATTTTCTTTTAAAAAAAATTAAAAAAGCAATGGCCCATGACACGACCTATTAGGCTTGTCGTAGAGTGCCACTCTCATGGGCAGTGCTAGGTCGTGGTAGCTTATTTCGTACATATAGCAAGTCAATCCTTCTGGTTGATCATTTGTTAGATTGGATAGTTCCAGACAAATTGAGAAATATTGACATTCAACCTCTTAAGGCATGTCAACAAGTAAGGAGGTATAGGAGAAAGCGGATTCCATCGCAACGGGAGGAACCATTGAAAAATGTTTGTATTCGCTATAAACCACATGGACATAACCACCAGACATGTCGAAACCCTACTACTTTAAACAACAATTGATGTTTATTTGTTTATTTTGTTAAAATTTCATTTTTTTTGTTTGTTTGTAAAACTTAAGTTAATATTTAATCTCCTTTCATCTCGTTTATTTTGTTATTTTATAATAGTTGTAATTTACTATCAGTTAAAACTAGTTAATTATATTCACATACTAAAATTTCAACAAAATTTCTTCTATTTTATGGATATTTTGAAACCTACAATTAAAAAACAACACTTCTATAAATTTTGTACATTTATTCAACTTTGTTGACATCCACCAAGCATAAGGACAACAAACAATAGAATAATATAATATAACATAAGGCATTATATTTAATTAAAGTTATGGGTCCATAAAACTATGGCTATCTTTCTTCTAAAAAACATCAGGCTAAGATCTAATGGTCAACTCAACATTAGGTACTTAATAAACATACAGGTAAATATGTTACAGTCCTTACTTTGGACTCTCTGTTGAGGCATATTTTCCCTTAAATGTATAATATCGAACGATGATAAATCTTCGATTGCTTTTCTTTTAAGGGCTCACAGATAATGTGGCATAAAGACACAAAGGAGCGACATAAACTCCAATCACATCGTCAGTATATCTATTAATGTTGGAATCATATATAATAATCCTCTTCTGCAGTAAATCGACCTATGTCGTAATCCAATGCTCTAATTAGTAATTCACTGGAATATATGCCTACATAAATAATTTTAAATTTTATTAATAACTAATTTTATAATAAATAAAAAAAACTATTATTTTATATCAATTACCTTATCTACCTTAGCTCACAATTTATTAATAAATCAATCAATCTTCAGTCCTAGTCCATAGGATACCAATGACAAATCCCTTGTAATAGCAACTAGAGCATGAGCATTCTTATTGTACACAGGTCAAATGGAGTCCTAATATCAAATATATGACACTAAATTAGTGAAATTATATCAATAAATTAATAATATAATGTGAAAACAATAACTAGAAAAAAAATAATATTTATCTATAATCATGCACCCTTGTGAGTATACTTCAAAACACTTGTATTGACATTTATGGATCAACTTTAGATACTCATTAATATACTGTAAAACACTATATATTTGTATAAATCTTTACGAAATTACCAAGCTAATTTTTTTTAAGAGCTCATAAATTATTTTTTATCAGCATTGATCCCGGGCAAGCTAACACACCCTTGACCATTTTGAAACCAAGCCTGAAACTCTACTTGCCCGGCCAAGTCTATTAGCCATTATGGATCCACCTCAACCTAAGAATCATCATATGAAGCCTCCAATTGCAATTATGTCTTTCCTTTTCTAGTCTTCTTTTGAATGGGATTAGTATAAGAGATGTGTTTAACCCACACATCTTTGTACTAGTACCCAAATATGTTCATCCCTCATGTAGAATCATGTATAGTTTGCACACTTGTGAGGTTCTCAGTATCATATTGCATATGTGGCTACCACTATGCTGATACTCAGTCGCTGGAGTCTGAACATCATTGGTCATGCCTTCTTGAAGCTGAAACAAAATAATAGCAATTGATATATTGAGTTGTAAAGAATGTGCAAAAATATTAAACAACATCAAAACATATTATTGTTTGATTTGCATCCACAAATAGAGTAGATGAGTGGAAGTACTGCATCATAAATTTTATTTTATGTAAGAGTTCTACTTTGTCATCGTCCATATTGTTCAACAATTCTGTTTTTATAACTATCATCTATTCCTATAGATCATCAATCTTCTTCTTAATAAAGTCATAGTATGATGACGTGCTTGACTTAAACTATATATAAGTAATTATAATCAAACTTCACAAAGTAATACTCATTAAGATCAAATAGTGAATAAAATAAAAAAATATTAAATTATTGTATAGTTCCTCTAACTGAAGGTAAGGCTTGAGAGGGATAGTGTTATGTATTTTTTAAGCAAAAAATTACGCACAAGTATATGTTATTGTAACAAGTAATAAAAGGATTATAAAGTCAAATGTCGAACCCACATAGAATTATATATTTTTAACTAAGTATTAAACTTAGTCTTCGTATATTTATCCAAAAAATAAATACTTTAATGGAAATTAAAATGAACTTAAATTTATGAATGCAAATAAACTAAAATATCACAATTAAGCAAATTCTAAAAATGACAAGAGAAAGAAAGCCTAGGTGTTAAGGTATGTGCTAACGTGTCATCTTTGTTTGTATAAATACTTATTTGATAATATTTATAAAATATATTTTTGTTAAATAACTAATACTCTTTATTAATTAGTAATGATGTTTGACGCATTACGGACATTGTATGATCTAAAAGGGTCCAGATCCGGTCTAAAGAAGTTTAGAATGGTGCTAAGAGTTAGCAAAGGTAAGGGTTATAAATGCTAACAATTAGCATTGTTAAGAGTTAGCAAATTATAAGAGTTAGTGAGATCTAAGGAGTTAGAACCTTGTCATAATGGAACAAAGACCTGAGGGCACACTAGTAAAGACACAATTGTAAAGAGTTGCAATAGGCGCTAAAAATATCATTATGCAAGTGTGTTCTCAAACACTGTATTTCTGATTTATTTTCACCAATACAGGTCTATCAGTGAATCCCTTTTATATAGATCAGTGTATATCTATATCTGTAGGATACAAATGGTTGTTCTTAGCTAACCATGAGCTTAGAGCTCATATAAACATACGGGTATTCAGTTAGGACTGAATACTGAACAAACTCATAAAGACCCCAATCAATATCCAATAAAACTATCAATGTAGGTCTTCTCGAGTTAAGTAGTATATATGATCCTTTGACTTAAGTGCCACGGTGGATTTATGGGTGATCCACCATACTTTGGTTTCATGGATGTCATAGACATTTTATAGTCTGACCACTACGTGTCACTGCATGTGATCTGATGCTCATACAGTCTGATGTCATAGACATTTTGTACTAGGGCAGTGTATCGAATTGAATAATTCAATCCAGTAAAATTCAACAAAATTGAATATTTATTTCGAGAATCCTTAGGATGCGTGCATGTCAATACTCAAGTTTTAAGTACAATTAATTAGATAATAATTATTGTTAATCAATTAAATTTTGACACATGGCGTATAATAAGTCCTCCATTAAGTTAGCACGAGTATGCGATTAGTGGAACCCACATTAGATTCAATAAGGGTATTTTGGTAATTTTACATATATGACTATTTAAGAATTTAATAATCAAGATATTTTAATATTATAATATATTAAATAATGTGAATAACTTAACAATGATTAAAAGTTAACTAAAGTTGAGTTAACAATTAGTTAATTATTATATTATATTAAAATATAAATTTCTAAGATATTTAACCAAGCCTGTTGGACAAGTTTAGTTAATCCAACCATGATTAAATGTTAACTATCAGATCGTGTAGGGCCCATTAGTTTTCACTAGTCCACTAGTTTCCACTGGCGCTCCACCACGCGTCTCCGCAGGTAACCCGAACCCCCAAGGAATCGAACCTCCGCCCTTATCTCATGAGGGCCTTATAGACCTTTAGAGGTTCGTCCTTATACTCATTAGGCTGACCAGCTCAATGGGTACAACCATCGAACCTTAAAGGCTTGTAAGGGATGAGATCTTGGGTTCAACATTGGTTGGGGGCGTAGGTAACCTATGGGGATTCTGTGGGGGGTGCCTATTAGCGGCTCTGGGTGGACCCCAAGTGTTGGGATGGGCCCCGCCACAAGTCTTACATTAACTATAGGTAGGTTATTAATACATTATTTTATTCAAGGTATTTTAGTGAAAATATCTTTAAGTTTACCATGGTTAAGTTAAATGAATAATGTTTGTATATATGTAAAATTTGAAACAAAACAAGAAGGAATTGCATTTTTTTGACTAGCCAAAAAGAGAGACAATAGAGAGAAAATTTCTTTCTCAACTCTTATTCATCTTCTTCTTCATTAAGGCCTTTAGCCATTAAAGCAAAAAAAATAAAGTTTTGTTATTGATCAAGTGTTGATCAAAGAAAGAAAACAATTTTGAGGGTTTAAAGAGTTGAACAAATTTGTTGGATTGGGCTGATGTTTTATTTGATCAAATCCACTCAGTTGATCACTAAAACTGCAAATGAGCTTCGCTTCAGGTGAATTCCTGGTTAATTAATCCAAAGAGTTACAAAGGTGAATTTCTCATTTCTGTTTTAATTTGATTAAAAATGTAATTTAAATGTGTTCATAATATGTTTAAATGCTTCCATTGTATATAATGACTCGTATATGTATGTATTTGATGCATATGTGTGTTTATATGAACACGAAACCATATGTATACACCTTAGTGTAATCAGCACTCACACTAGGATTATAAATATTTTCAATAGTCTTTTCTAAAAATACTATCCTTTTAATATTAAAATCCCTTAATTTTTATTATTGGTTAAGACATGAATGTATAAAGAATTGTGTTCAAATAAATAGTAAAAAGATCCAACAATTAAGTACACATATTTAGTTCAAATAATAACCCTAGAAAAAAAATTAATTCATAATCACAAGAGAACTATGGCTGAAAATAAAATTAACATGATACAACAAAAAGCAAACAAATATAGATGTCAATTCGTAGTTGATTGATATGCCAAAAAATTGCCAACAATCCCTTGCTTCTCTTGATATTCTCTCTCTAAATTGTTTTAATTATGTTTTAATTATTCTATTGGCTCTGAAGAGCCCTAAGTTGTGTCTCTCATCCTCTTCTTATAGGCTAGAATGAGTGGCCTTTATAAAGAGATTGATTGGAGTCTTGAAATTGTATTTCTTCTTATTTCTGGAAAAGTCACATCGTTAGAGCGGAAACTCTCCACTGCTGCAGCCTATGCTATCACTGTAGTGCTACACCTTTATCGCTGCATCGCTTTTGTGATTAAATTAGGTCTTTTATGTACTTGCGTCGTTGAGCGATATCAAATTCTATTGTAAAATTTTCTTCTCAAAAATTATTATTGAGGCAGTAGATATGTAACTTTGGATTTTTTACACTTTGATCCTTGTTTATGCTGTTGTTCCCAAAACTTGAAATTTTGCTCCAATTTCTTTAATTTTCATCTTTTAAGTCAAATCCTTACAAAATAAGCATTTAAGCACAAACAAATGCCATCTATCTCATAAAAATAGATGATTTCTAAGTAAAATAAGGGTAAAATATATGCCAATTATACCCTTATCAAATCCCCCGAACTTAAAGAATTGCTCATCCTCAAGTAATGAAAAATACTAAAGAGGGAAAAGGATATTATACTTGACTCAAAATAAAATGAAGACTCAAAAATAAAATATATTATGCTATATTGATTATATGATCATAATCATTATCTTAAAGGCTATTGAAATGGTACAAGTATTTTTAGAATTTAATAAAAAACTCTTGATAACTCGTAATACTATTCAAGTTCTTCATTCTTCCCTATAATTGATCACTTTGTGAGTGTGTACAATAAGCAAGTAAATACTCGAATGATACCTAGATTTACTCAATTATTTAAGACAGTATAGAAAAGATGATGTCTCAGCATATTTTAATTTATAAATACTATTATAGCCTTGTTTTTTATACCACTCTCCACTAATGTAGAAAGACACGTGTCTATGAATTTATTTAGGACCTTAATTAGCTTGTAATGAAATGCTAGGGTCAAGATGGGATATAAGGATAAATATATTAGGTTCAAGTTACACCATGAACACTTAGACTTTACCTAAAAACCTCTTTATCTCATTTTTCTTGATTTATCTCCTCCTCAAACTTATTATGTTTCTATTTGTCTTTTAATCACTATTTTCTAAAGAATTTCTTCCTTTTCTTAAGCTAGGGATATCAAGAATTTATTTTTTTTATACCCCCAAACTTAGATTGATAAATACCATCCAAACTTAATTGCTTTCTACTTCGATATCTTTTTGTCATACAACCATAACTTTTTTTTTTTCCTTTTAAGAGTATTTTCAAGTAAAATTAAGGTTTATGGTATTACGAGTAATTTTTGGATAAATAAATTTTTAAGTCTTAGGCTTGTAATGTGGTTAAATAGAAATGTGGGTATTTAGGCTCAAAAAGGATAACTAGGGATAAATATATATTCAATGTAGGTTAGAAATGCTCAGTTGATCCAAATAGAGGTGGGCAAAAAACTGGGGAACCGAACTGGACTTGAAAAATTGAATCGAACTAGCTAGTTCGGATTAGGTTTTTCCTTATTTCGTTTTATTCTCAGTTTTTTAATTAAAAAAAACTAAAAATTCGGTTCGAAAAGCCAAATCAAGAACCGAACTAAAAAATTGAATTTTTAAACAATAAGAATAAAAAGGAATAAATTAATAAATTACAAAAAATGAATTGAACCAAAAGAATCCTAAATTAAATGTATTTGCACTAAACTGAAAAACTAAACCAAATCGAACCTAATCTGTACTGTTCGGTTCATTATAAGTTTGGTTCGATTTTAATTTTCAAAAACCGACTGGCTCTAGATTTTGGTGTGAACTAAAAATCGGAACAACCAGGTTTGCCTACCCCTAGATTCAAAGATGGTTTAATTTCGTTTTTCTATTCATGCATTTCTTAGGATTTCGTCTTAAGCAATAATTAAGCAAGTTCTAAAGTATTGGTCATTGAGCCTTAAGTGTACTTCTTAAGCATGAATATTTCTAAATAACAATTCAACTAACACAAACTTTTATTTTAATGTGCTAAAAACTAGGTGATAAAAACAAAATTGAAATCAGTTCTAGATTTTGGTATAAGAATTATTTTAAGTGTCTATCATTTTTTAGGAACTTAAAAAAATATATTAAGTCAATATTTTATGAACTAATGATTATCATCTTAGCCTAAAACTAACAATTAAAAAGAATAATTAACATGCAAGATAATAAGAAATTTATGGTGTAGAAAATAAACACATGATAAGTATTGGAGTTGTATTTTTTTTTATTTCAGAAAAAGCCGTAACACTTGAGCAAAAACTCTCCACCGTTACTACGCCTATGCTATCACTGCAACTACACCTTTATAATCGCGGCGCTTTTGTGATTAAATTAATTCTTTTTATGTACTTGCGTCGTTAGAGTGATATCAGTTTCCATTGCAGTGTTTTATTCTCGAGAATTTTCACTGAGGCAATAAACACTCACCATTGAGGTGGTAGATTAGCAACATTGAATTCTTTGCATTTTGGTCCCTATTTTTGCTGTTGTTCCCAAAACTTATAATTTTGTTCAAATTTCTTCTGTTTTTATCTTTTAAGTCCAATCCCTACAAAATAAACATTTAAGAGCATAAATAGCCATCTATCTCATAAAAATAGATAATTCCTAAATAAAATAGGGATAAAATATATAACAATTATACTCTTATCTAATAGCCATGCTGAATATCTATATCATCATCGAGATCAATGAATTAGATATTCAAATTTAATGTGTCCTAATTTAAGATCCCCTCAAATATTCCTGATGGAATATGCAACTTAACTGCTATGAGAAATTCTTTATTCTTATGTTCTTTCGACTCTAACTTTCTATATACCTTTACAACTTACAGAAAATTATAGAATTGTTAAGCATTAACAAAAAATTAAATACGTGTGTGTATGAAAATGGTTATATAGTGTAAAAAAAAAATCAAATGTTCATCTTTTTAAAAGATAATCTCTTCAACATCATTCAATAATGAAGTGCCCATACTATGCCAATTCAATAAGCGCAAAAAATGACCACCATTAAGACGTGTAAATATCAAATCACAGATCGAAATCACCTCGTAAATCCAAATCTGATATAACAAAAAAAATAACAATTTAACATTAACAAAAGATAATTCAAATACTTTACTCGCATTTTAATATAATAATGAATCAATAGAATTACTCACTAAAAATAAAGGTACAAAAGCATACACATTGTACTTTTCATTCTTCTCACTATTTCTTCGCTTTCAGATCTTTTTAACTTTTTGTTGCCGTTATGCTTAAGGTATAGTAAGGACCATACAATTGTGCCCCGTGGGTACTATTTGAACTCATCCAAGTTATTCACAAGAGTAAGCACAAAATGCTAAATGTCTCTATAATCGTTTTACGGCACCAAAACATGATAACAAAATAAAACAAACATAATTTTATTGCATCTTCATTGTCTTCTTTACTCAAACTTTCATAGCAAATAAGCTATCTAATTGTTTATAGTTTAAAAACTTTCATTACCAAAATATTTATCCCACAGTTTATTTTTAAATTTTCCTTTCAACTCTCTAACTGAAGGATAATCTTCTATCTTTAACCTCATAATAATAATAAAAATAAATCTTGAATGGAGAATCTATTTGCTTATTACATTTCAAAAATTATTTTTTTTTTTCACATAAGCGTTTCTGTATGAACTTGTCTTAATAATATCTCATGTACTAATATACCTGAAAATGAGATATCGTGTGTATTTAGAAAATGCCCCAACATGTTACCTTAAATAATTCTATCTGTGTGCGCAGTAATTTATATCTATGAGGTTTATGACCCGTCATCTTTAAGTAAGAAGTCACCGATACTTAGTAGAACTCATAATTATAAATGATTTAGACACATGTTGCTTCCTAAAAAAATTAATTAATTAGAAGAAAATAACAAATAAATAATTTTAATAAACCAATTAACAACAACTAAAATTAATAAATAATTTAAATAATTACACAAATTAATTTAAATTTAAAAAATTATTTCATTAAATAATACTTTATTATCAATTAATTAAACACTTATTTCATTAATTAATTATTAATAAATTAAATTATTAATTTATTTCATTTAAATTCAATAAAACAAAAAACAAAAAAAAAATTGATGCTCCAATGGTGCCTACGGGCCTGTGCGAATGCTGGTGAAATGGATGTTGTCACACCGGATGCTATCTAACGATGTTTTTCACTACTTTCGAGCGTTGTTAGACCTTCTTTTTAGTCAATGTCTTTTTGAATCTATTTTTTACAAAATCTACCCAAATTATATTATATAACAACAACCTATTCATTTTCAACCTATTTATAACATATATAAAAAATTTTAAACAATTTACTAAATATTTGTCATATTTTCTACTTTTGCACTATTGATGTATTGTCAATCTTCTTGATTTCAATGTTTTTTCAAATTTTCGTGTTTGCTTGTTTGAGATTTTTTTTTATGTTTTTTCCTTCAAAAATGAGAAATAACAAGGAAAATCTGTTTCTGGGGCAAAAATATCATATTTTAAATTTTATTTCACTAGAAAAAATTAATATATTAAATTGTGACTAAAAAAATAGATTAAAAAGGGAGCTATTTTAAAAAATTCTCCTACTAGCAAACACATAAATGGTTTTATTTTTAATTTTTAACTTAATAGTTGGTAACCCTACGAAACTTGTGATAATGTAGAGGCAGACTTTTTTTTGTAATTTAAATGTAATTTATAAAAAATATACATTAGACAATTGAAATAAAATAAAAATTTTATGACCGTTCGAATCTATTATTCTAAACCACGAAGATACAACAAAGTAGCAAACGAAACCTATTGAAATTATAATAAGAAAGACTACTCACAAAAAAGAAAAACTATCCCACCATTCCGTAACTTCATACGTCGGATTAAGAACAAAAGAAATATCAATAGATCCATCTTCTCTTGCTGTGGATGTTCAACTTTCTCTGGAGGAACAGTCTCAACTCCATCAATAAAATTTAATTTATTCGAAGACTCATCGACAGAAGGTCAGAAATTGTCTGGAAGGATCGTTCAACTTTTTTTTGGAGGAACAATCTCAATTCCATCAATAAAATTCAATTTATTCAAAGACTCATCGAGTTCAGAAATTGTCCTTTCCAGACAAGGTAGTTGGAGGCCGCTAACTTGATTTAACCGTTTACTCACGTAAAAGAATTATTTTATAAAGAACTAATAGAGTGGTTACAAAAAGTTCGAACACAAAATTACAGACAAATTACACCTAAACCCCAAACAGCCACAACACCAATACTCAAAAGCCACCATCGCAATATATAAAATTAGATCTGAAATATGATCGGTGGCGAAGCTTGATGGCGGGGTGACAGTTCTTCTGAGATATGGCCGAGTGCATTTTAGAAAAATAGTTTACATGCACATTCGGCGGTTGGTGGCAGTGGCTTAATCTCGAAAAAACAGTGTGCAGACATAAGCGGCGATTTTCGACGAGTGATCAACATAGGAACGGCGGCATTGCAGCGAGATCTGACGAGCACAGCTCAGAACTGGACAAGGCGTAGGAGGCGTCTGTCTTATCTGCCTCTTGCCGTGAACATTAGTGGGTCGGCTAGTGGAGACCCTAAGAGGCCGATGTAAAGGTGAGGATTGGTGGAAGAACTCGCCAAAGATGCAAAAATCAACGGAGGATACTAAAGAAAACTAAGAACTGTAAAAAAAAAAAAAATAACAAGAAAACAGTACAGAAAAAAGAAACAAATGATCAAAGAAGAAATAAAAGGTGGGTGTCAAGGTCCTCTCCGGTGGAGGCGGCTATGTTTTTATTAGTAAAAGTTAGAGAGAGACTAGAGGGATTTTTTTGTGGAGGGGAAAACATCATTTTGAGCGACGAAACCAGAGGCGGACGATCAAGATGAATAATTATTTGGTAGAATCTTCTAAAGTTGTCAATGTAATTCAGTAATTCTATTTTTTTTAATAAGGTAAACCTTGTGCTTGATTAACGAAAAACAGGCGTGGTTAATATGCTTTGATAAAATAAATGTAAAGATTTCGATTGTAAATGTGACAATACTTTTTTGTATTCCGAATAAACGAAATGTTATCCTTCCCTGTGCCCTGCCAGCTCCATAAATTCGCGATATCTATTTTTAACTCATTATTTTCATCCTTATCCTCCTCAGTATCTATGTTCCAGTTCGCCGACTTGAAAAGCTAGGGTAGGAATATAAATATTCCAATCCAATGGTAAAACGTAACAACCAGTGTCAACATAATTTCATCACACCTCAAATGAAAACTCGCCACGTACCTAAAGGATTTTAATTCTCCTAGGCGTGGCGTAACTAGATCCCGCCTTCTCAGCCCATCTAATCACAGCGCTGTAACACGAACAGACCCTTTCATTTTAACCACAGTACAAAAGCCAGCTTCTATTCCTAGATTCTTAAACCTAACCACGGTTAACACTAACATAACTACGGTTAAAACCAACTCCACAGCAGTTTATAAGCACAAGCAAAGTAGTGCAATTGTTCCCCTAAACAACAGCAGCCGCTACCCTACGGGAAACCAGAACTGAAAATGATGCTCGGAGAATCTCACCGTCCGAATCCGACGCTCCACGTACCTCCATGGTCTACGCTTCACGAAGATCCAGCGGCTGATAGCATTCTCACCCCTCACTCCTTTAACGGCAATGCAAACAGCAGCAGCCCTGCCTGTAACAACCTCTACTATCTCCAAGAGGCCTTCTCGGCACTTCACCGTTACTTGCCGTCAAACGACCCGGAGTTGGATTCCGACACCGATATATCGGGTTTGGATCCCGATTCCCCTGTGGATGCTTACCCCTGTGACCATTTCCGTATGTTTGAGTTTAAGGTGAGGAAGTGCGCTCGTGGCAGGTCACATGACTGGACAGAGTGTCCGTACGCTCACCCTGGAGAGAAAGCTCGGAGGCGTGACCCGAGAAAGTATCACTATTCGGGTACGGCCTGCCCCGATTTTCGCAAGGGAAGCTGCAAGAAAGGCGATACATGTGAGTTCGCTCACGGCGTTTTCGAGTGCTGGCTCCATCCGGCTCGTTATCGCACGCAACCATGCAAAGACGGGCCCAGTTGTAAGAGAAGGGTCTGTTTCTTCGCTCACACGCCGGACCAGCTCCGAATCCTGCCCCAACAGAGCCCGAGGAGTGTTGATGCTTCTTCCTGTGCAAAGACGCTGCCGTTTTTTTCATCTCCGGAGACGATTTCCCCTCCTATGAGTCCACGGGGCGAGTCGCCTATCAGTCAGTGTGTTAGTCGGTCGCCTGGTTCGAGTTCCATAAATGAAATGGTGGCTTCTTTGAGGAATCTGCAGCTTGGGAAGGTGAAATCTTTGCCATCTTCATGGAACAAGAAAATGGGTTGTTCTTCAGGGTACGGATCTCCTCTTGGGTCCATGCTCCGATCCGGTTTATGTAGCCTGGCTTCCACTCCAACCCTTACTATGACCCGACAGGGTGTTGGTTACTTGGATTTCTTCGATAGTTGTGTTGAGGAAGAGCCTGTGATGGAGAGGGTGGAGTCCGGGAGGGACTTGCGAACGAAAATGTTTGAGAAGTTAAGCGTGGAGAATTCTCTGGATCGGGTCGACCCGGAATAGGCTAATGTTGCTCCGGATGGTGGATGGGTCTCGGAGCTAGTAAATGAAACAAAGTAACCCAAGTGAGTGAGCCAGTTTAAAATAGAAACTGGGTGGTGTGGTTAAGATTTTGATTATGATTCTTGGTTGGTGGGTGAATCTGTTTTGGCTGATACTTTCTCATTGTGAAGAGTATATGCTAAGAGCAAGGAGAAGAGAGAAGAATGGAAATGGATGATGAGTAGTATTTTGGAAGAAAGCAACAGGTTGAAGATTGAAGATTCAGTGTATATGTTTTGTTATAACTTATCATTTGACGCGTTATTAAGAAACAGCTACTGGTGAAGACTAGAATCTCTTTTTTGGGGAATTTGTCTAAGAAGTTCAAGATCAGATGACAGATTTGAAGACCGAAGGGAAAGGAAAGATGAAATTGCAACTTTTGTATAGGTAGCCGCAGACACGAAGGATTATTCCGAATTTCAAGTTGATTTGAATGTTTATTATTATTATTATTATTATTATTATTATTATCCAACTTGCTGAATGCTCTGATCGTATTATATTTATTGTAAGAATTATCTCCGGTATGTCAGTTTAATGCGATGTATATTTATAAGTCGTAACTTCATCATCTCTTCATTTATTTATATGAGCACTCTTTGCAACTGCTTAAAATTTCTTGGGTGATTTCACGTCAAAGCCCCTCTTTTAACCCTCGTTGCAAGTCACTGCATCGGACTTAAATATGTTGAACTTTTGTCAGGAACTGTGATTTCAAGTTGACTTGAGCACAAATTTTATAACCCTTGCAACACGCAACGTCATGATTTATTTAGTCCGGGAAAACGCCCGAAGTAGCATTTCTTTTAATGTTTATTTGATTGTGACCAGTCAAATGCCATAATATTTTATTACACAAACACACTTATTTTAGTCCATTTTGCCCTCTTCCACTACGAACCCTCTTGTCGTTCCAGGTTTTTTTGTTGGCCATCATTTATTTATTTCAAAAAAAAAAAAATTTAATTTATACATCGGTTATAAATTGAGTATATTTTAAAAATTTTAAAGTAAAATAATGTATTATAAAGTTTAAATTTTGTTTTTATTTTGTTGTATTTTTTAAATTATTTTTATATAATTGTTAAAAATATATAAATATAGTATTAATAAAATATAAAATAAGTTAAAAATAGGTATAAATCCTAAAAAATAACTCAAAAATGATCAAGTAGATTCTAGTCTTTTTCATGTTTCAGTTCGCTGTTACGCGTTGGAACAATATCACATGCACGGAGCCTAACAGTGATCAATTTTTTTATATTTAATTGTTAATTAAAAATAATAAAATTATATATAAATTATTTAATTTTATTTATTATTTTAATTTTTTTTTATTATATTATTTGTGTTAGTTGAAAATGTTATAATAATAATTTTTTAAAATTTTAGTAATTAATTGAATTATGTAATTAAAGATATACTAATAATTATTTTTCTTTTTCAAAGAGGTCTTAAAGGAATTTATAATTGTAAAAACTAAATTTTATCGATCGATTATAGCTACTTACTCGAAGTTGTGAGCTATCGATAAAATAAAAATTATATTGATTTCAAGTCAAATGTAAATATTTAGAATCATATATTTTGAACCTTTTTTTATGTATAGGACTGTGCATTCTCATGTATTATAGTATACAATATATTATTAAGATGAGTAATAAGGATTAATTAAGTCTAATATTTTCATCTTCCAAACTTAATATTTGTTGAAATAAATTAAAATCATTTAGTTTTTTTATGTAATTTATTATTATTTTTGTAAATTGGAGTCAATAGAGTAAATAGAGTTAAAACTCTAATGAAATAAGTAAAAAATTAAATTATTATAGTACCTGCTATAATGACCAACGTTGCGATGCTTGAAATAGTATTTATAGCACTACGGCGTATGAACAGTACGGGGAACAATAATGCGTAAATAGTATTTGCTACAGTACTTATGAATAGTAATTATAATCTAATTTGTATTTAATGTTTAATCTTAATTTGAAGGCATAAACCTATAAATAGAATACCAAAAACTCTAATTATGAGGGAAGAGAAAATAGAGAGAGAAAGAGTAATTTTTTTAGAATCAAGAAGACTAGAAGATTAAAAGTTGCAGAAAAATTAGTTCTATCTTTTCAACTCTTTATCTTTCTAATTTTCTATGATTTTCATGGTGTTATTCTTGATAAGCTTTAGAACTCTTTGTTTCACCATGACTTAAGTTTTTTATTTTATTTATAGGGTTAACTTTTGAACCTAAGTATATAGTTAGATTTTATTACTTCTTAGTTTATAAACTTAATACATACAATTGATTCATTTTATCTTGTGTTTAATGCTTTCATTATATCTGTCCAATATCTTGAATAATTAAAGAACCATGATGAACTTAACAAAGAGATTCATGTGTTTAGCCTATGATAGTTCGATGCATGATCATATGGTAACAACTATGAGTTTCATGTAGAATAGATATATACCTAGATGACATATATGATATTATTTATAATTGATCTTAATGAATTACATTCTAATTTAATTACCATAGACATATACGTGATTGTTAGAATGTGTAATATAGTCACTTGACCATCGACAGATGCTTGTGATGAGATTAGTGTCTAAACCAATTAATTGGTATTAAATGATTAATTAAGATATCAATGAGTTTAATGAAATAGTAGGAGAAGAGTTTATACCCTAGATGATTATCTTTTGGTGAATTTATCTCTTGTTTTTTTACTGTTTAGGTTGATTTAATTGATAGAATTAGGTTAGTTAAATAAATTTTAGATTTTAGTTTTCTGAATAAAAGTTAAGCAGTTCTAATTTTAGTACTTTATTGAAAGAATTAGATTACATAGTTCTTGTGGGATCAATACTCGAACTTAAAATCCTATATTACTTGATGCGATAATGTGCGTTTGCGCTTAACTACTATAGTACTAATCAACGAGTACATACCAAAAGTTTGCACAAAAAATTATGGTTCTATATAGGCAATAAGCGTATTAGATTCTCCCGTCTAAAGTTCTATTTGATTACTTGTGTGAAGATAAGGGATTATCTCTCAGTGAGGGAGTTAGATGATAGACTGTGGTATATAATACTTTAAGGATAAAAATGAATTAACTTATAAGGATTTAGATCCGTGGTTCAACAGCATTAAGTCTAACGATGACATAGATGCTATGAAAATGTGTTTATTTTATTTATTTCATAAATTATTTATGCCACGTGATCGGGATAGAACCGTCCAATATTTTATACTTTATCTCGTAGATGATTTGGATGAGTTTAATGCCTAACCTTAGGGCACGATTGCATGAACTATGCTCCATTATAGCTTAAGCACGACGCAAATTAAAAAGTTAATGCAAGTAAAAAATAAGGGGTGCTCTGGATAGGGAAGCATACAACATCTACGCATTTGGTCAAATATTCTTGGTGAGTAATTCTTTTCTTTGCGATTCATTATCAATTCATTATTTATTATATTGAGATGCAGAAAAGAAATGTTATTTTTATTTTGCATTAAATAATATAAAATAGTGTTGTTATTTATTTTAGATTGTTATTTCTTTTATTATCTCAGGTGTGGATCTACAAGGCAATCCCGAGATGTAGCTTGGTGTTTGTGCACAAGGATGGTGACTATTTTCCTCGTCTTTTAAATTGGTCCAGTATGGGCCTCACATTATACAAAGACGTCATAAACGTTCACTTCAATAATGTTATGGTATGTTTTTACATTAAACAAAAAATATATATAATTTTCTTATAAATTTTGTTGTTTTCCCTATTAATGATTTATAAATTCAAACTTTTGTGTAGGTTTTAAAAGTACATAGGAAGTTGGTGCTCCATAAACATAAGAAGAATGCAGCCTATCGCATGGCAGCAAAATTGCGCATTTTATCGAAAAAAAATTAGGAAAGACTTTGAAGTTAGAGAAACTTAAGATTCTGAACACCTAATTCACTGATCGCCAGGTTGATATGGATGTTCAGACTGAGTACAAATTCCAAGTCCCATCAGCGATTAAAGCAATGGTATTGTAGTAACCACTTATCCAACACCGAAAAGAATAAATATTTATATATATGTATAATATTCATATTTTATTTGTATGTGGATGATACTTAATTTATATATTGTTATTAATATTGTTTGTATAGATTAAGGACATACTATTAGTATTTAATTTATTTGCAAGACTTTAGATTTATTTTAGGAACCAAATTGAAATACTTAGAAAGTTTTGGGGGTTAATTTATAAATACTAAAAGTTAGCCTCTTAGTATAAAAATACACATTTTAAAACCCTAATTTACTTATTTTTGGGTCGAGCCACCCCTTTAGAGAGAGAAAAGAGAGAATAAAGGGGAGAGAAAGAGAAGAAGAAGAAAAAGAAGAAGAAATTGGAATTTGGAGCTTTAAGAGGTATATCATAACTATTTCTCAATTTATTGGTGTTAATTAAGTTAATTCCTTTAAGTTTTAATTTCTGAAAAAATGAAAAATTATGGATTTGATGTGAATTTTATAAGATATATTGAGAATTGATGATGATTATGTAAATAACTTGATAAATCATGATGAATTGCAGAATTTCTACTTGATAGTCTCTTGATCCGGAAATTTTATAAATTGTTGTGCTTTGATTTTTGGTTTTGGATTTTGAACTATAAAATTAGACATGTATAGAATCATTTGAGACTTTAAATTGATTGAAAAATCTAGAAATGAATTTGTAGTTAATTTACCAAAATGACCCTAAAATTCTAAAAATTTCCTGTGTTAACAATATGATACAGTGACAAATAATTTTTGATCTGCTGAATGATTTTCAAAAATTATGAATTTTTGGAATATAATAAATTTATATGACTAATATTATATATTTAAAATTTAGAATTTAAATCAATGTGGTTACACTGTTATGATTTTTTAAAATGTATCAGCTCATTGCAGTATTTGATTTACATATTTTTAAAGTTATGGAATAAAATAGTTTTAAAATACTTTTGACAGGGATTTTGAAGTAAAATATTTAACATGGATTGAAATATTTATCAAGAGTAATTCTGTGGTATTTTTATAATTTTTAAGTTAATAAATAATTTTATAAAATTGGGAGACTGAATACTGTTCAATAAATATCTTAATTTTGCCAGAATAATAGTTTAGATTTGATGGTGTTTATGAAATAGATTGTGTAAGACCTATGATATAATATTCATACATAAGGAGGATATATGAGTTAAGAAAGAAATATTCTTATTTTGGAACAATTGAACATCATTTGATATATAAAATTTTTTTGTTAAGTATAAGTGGTCAGAATGACAAGTTTTGAGAATCCAAGTAATTAGAGATTAATTCGATGTGATAAGTGCAATATGTGTAATTTTGTAAGCTATTTAAATTATTTTGTGTGAATGTTGAGGCTTATGAAAGGATTAATCTCCATTAATAGGTTAAGAAAAATTAAACCTTGTAGCCGAAAGTGCTAAGAGGTAAGTATACTAGACTATTACTGAAATCACAATAAGCATAGTAATAGTCTATGTATGATTTTATAAATGTGCTTAGAAATATGTTTATGTTATGCCAAAGTATATTTGATATGAAATGTGAAATACATATGTTTATAAATGTGAACATTGATATTGAGCATGGACATACATAAGTTTATGAAAGTGAGCTTTCAAAATAAAATGTGTTTAACAAAGAAAGCTTTTGAAGTGAAAAATGTCCATGAGATAAGTTTTGTGTTTTGAGGATGCTTGAACTCACTATTTACTTAGTAGACACCTTATGTGATTTGTGGAGCCTTTATGTGTGGCCTTTCTTTCGGGATTGGTATGTGTTATATGTTCCGTATGTAGGGAGAATCCTATTGGTACCTAAAGGAAGATTGAGTCATCACATTCGTGTGGTGGCATATTGGTGCATGTAAGAGGACTTACTGATGATTAGGGTGAAGGTTTAGCTCTTACCTTCGGGCATGAGCATTATATATATGTAAGTTAAACCCCACTTATACTATTCCTCTCAAATGGTATGTCACCTACGAGTGACATTTAGCTCATTATGTGATATGTGATATGGAAGTCCTAATAAGTAGTAGTTGAGTGATGGTATTCCTATTATATGTTTTGAAAGAATGTGTAAGCGCTTACCTGACATGTGATTTAATAAGATTTTAATTTTGATTTATCACAGCATATCATGCACACGCATTGTGTACATATATGTATTTGTATTTTGATATATGAAAAACTAGTATGCTTACTGAGTTTCATACTCATTATAGTTTATGGTGATTTCAGGTAAATAAGGTACATATATGCTTAGCGAATTTGGCAAGGCTTTTGCTATCCCTTGGGTTCCCTAAGTTGTTAGGTTACTAAGTGTTTCACTTGTGGACACATAGTTTAAGATATTTGATTTGTCTCTATTGAATAAATACTTATGTGTTATTTTATTAGGTGTGATTGTATTTGGTTTATGTTTCACCAAGTATGGTCATGGGTTGATTTTGTATTAAACTTACTAGCAACGTAATAAGGATTCTTATGTTGAATTTAACTTTGAAATTTTATGTAATATTAATTATGAGTGCACATTATTGAATAAGTGTAAGTTATGTCATGTTTTAGATCTTTTGGGTCTAGAGCGTGACAGGTATAATAATTTATTTTTTTTTCTTGAATTCACTATTATATGTTGTTGATGAGTATTATATTGAGAAGATTGATTATAATTACTTATGTATAGTTACGCCGAGCACGTCATTGCAGTATCATGTCCTGAAGAAAATGATTGATGATCTTAAAGCAGAGTTATTTAACAGGATTAATAATGTTAGCTTAGAACTTTCCACAAAGATTAAACTGACATAAACAGAAATTGATTTCTATTCATCAAGAAAAAATTAGGGAAATTTTGGATTAGATAAATAAAATTGACCCAATGTAGCTTGTTGCTTTACACAAACTTGATGCTAATAGCACATAATTTAATGAGCTATTGTTTTACTAGCTTGACGATACAGTAAGAACTTTTATTTTTATATTTTTTTGTTGTGAGTTTTTTAATAGTATCAAAACTTGTATACATTCTATCGTAGTTTTGCAGCATATAAATGAGTATCTAAAGGTATTACATACATGATAGAGGATATTTTCCAACATGCATTAACAAGAATGCAGAACTGCAAATGCATATTTTTACATGAGTAGTTTTTACCTGTCTATTATGCATATTATATTATAATACCATTGGTTAACTATTATTGAATTTAATGTCATATATATTTGTCTTTAGGAGTACAATAAACAAATGTGGCAAACGTCCTTCAAGCCCAGTTCAAACTTTAACGATGAATGGATCAGATAGTTATGGGTATATGCACTTAGAACAAAAATTCAATTATTTAGTGCCAAACCGTGGGCGTTGGTTAATAAGGTAGTAAAAGTAATAACTTTTTATTATTATTAAATACAATAAGTTCAAAATAATACAATAATAATTTTTACAGGTATATATTCCATTGAATATCAATTAAGAACATTGGTTTATAGCAGAGGTCGACCTTGTTTAAAAGAGAATTATGCTGTAAGATTCCAGCATGAATAGGAACTCCAACAATGCCATTTAAAAATTTATAGAACCTCTGCATGCTTCCATGCCATTTTATCTTTGTACATGTAGGATTTATAGTTTAAGGAGACAATAGAATGCAGATATGTCACCTTGGCTTGTGAGTCATTTAAGGGATAACGTATCTCAACAAGTGGTCGGGACTAGGATTGTGATCTATTTGTCTATATGTTTATTGAGTATCTTATGTTTGGTCAACCATTTGAGTCCTTCCCTGAGATTGATGCTTTTTATAGATAAAACATGGCAGTTGATTTGCATACCACTACAACATTTGTTTTATAGAGGTATAATATATTTTTTATATGTGCATTTATGTCATATTATTGTTTTGATGTCTATGTGTTGGGTGGATGTGTGTAGAGATGATATATAATTGTATAAAAGTGTATTTTTCTAATATGTAAGTTTGGGAATGTCTATATAATATGGGAGATTTTGTCGAAATCTCGTTAAAATATCAGACATGTCATGCCTCCAATATGCAACTTTGACACCTATACAGATATTTTCATAATTTATCTACAACTGAAAATTTTCAACATCAACATCAACATCAACATTAAATGAAAAATGCATCTATCACCAACAATGTAAGTACATAATAAAAAGTATAAGTGCATTAGTAAATAAGTGCATTAGAAAAGTTACAAAACTCAACACTCTAATACAAAATAGTATAATTAGAATAAATGGTATATAATAACCCTTCATACAATGAAATCTTTATACAAAATTATGCCTCGGGATCTAAGTCATTTTCTTCATCTCATACCCGTTTGAAACAAAAAAAATATTTAAAAATATCAGCCTTATATTATAGTGAAATTAAAAATTAAAAATTAATTTTTTAGGTTTATAAACAAACAACATCACCTACAATATAAAGCGACATAATTTCAACACATCATCAGTTATGCAATATTGTCTACAACGACTATAAATATTATTCGATGGTTCCTCCTTTTGAGATAAAATTTGATTCGTCCAACGCCTACCTGCCTGATGAGGTGCTATTAGAGATTGGATGTCCATATTTTTCAAATTCTCTAGGACTATCCAACCAAAAGTACTGGATCACTATAGGCGTGAAATAAAGTTTTAGATGTGTAATAAGTCAAATAAAGACTCTCGTGTGATAATCTTATGTATCTGTATACGGCAAGTGCGTGGGGACAAAGCCAGTTGCTGATAGTCAAGCTTTCGACAGCTATATGTTCTATCAAAAATATCCACTATCCAGTCTCTAGCACCATCCTTGATTATAAATCCTGAAACATCAACAAGATAAACTGTCATTCGACTTACGTCATTATTATGTTTCATGACTTTGTGATTTGCCCAAATCATCAAGACGATTGCCATATGTTGTGCCACTAACCATCCATGGTAAAACCACAAGTGTTAGCTCCCTATCCACTCTGCCAAATTGGTCACCAAAATCTTTCTTGCTTCTTTTGTAACTGCATTAATTTTCTCTGTAATATTAGTGGTCATGACATCGTACCTTCTGAAAATACCAGCTGATCGAGCCCATCTTACTGTACCAACATGCTCCTACAAGTACTTAGTTATATCGAGTCTCATTTTTCGCATGTTGCTTAATTGGTGTAGAAAATTAGGGATGTGATACGTCTTGGCAGTAATAAAATATGTGGACAAGTATACCCCTTCTTTAAACTTTTTTGTTAGTAACTTGTATTTTGTCATCAAATTTTCTTTCAAGTGAAAGATGCAAAACCCAAAAAATGCATTAGAAAACGCATTCCGTATAGCTCTCTTAATACTAACATGTTGATCAGATATAAAAATAAGATTCTAATGGTCACTAATTACTCCCTGCAACTTGACCATAAATCGCTCCCAATAAGTATTAGTTTTTGAGTCAACAATATCCCATGCCAATGGAAATATCTAATTGTTTCCATCTTTACAAACAACTATAAACATTGTACCAAGATAGGAATCTTTTAAAAATGTCTCATCTACTTCAAGCACCGGTCGGATGGAAGAATTAAAACCTCTAATTTATGATCCTAACGCCAAAAAAAAAAATTACTTGAAGTGGTTATCTGCATCAATTTTCAAGTGAGTAACTGTACCCGCGTTCTTGTTGTTGGAGATGGTGCTTATGTGCTATTCTATTTAATAGTGATCTTTTTTATAATAATCATTAATTAATAATTATATGGTAAAAAACATGTAACATTTACAGACTTTGCAAATCTAAAAGAGTTTAGATTAGATCCAAAGTAGTTTAGGTTAGCGCTAAAGTTAGCGATTTTAAAACTTAGAACCTTATCTGAAATGGGACAAAGACCCAGGAATATGTTAGTAATGACATAGTTGCAAAGAGTTGCAAATGGTGCTAAGAAACGTCATTATGTCGAAAACATCATTCCTGATCCATGGTTACTGATACTGGTCGATCGGTATTCCTTACGAGTCGATCAATATTCCTTCTGAATTAGAGTATGTCTATATCTAGATTGTCCAAATGGTTAATCTTAGTAGGCCATGGGCTTAGCGAAAGTTCATATAGGCATATAGGTATTCAACAAAGATTGAGTACTGAACAGACTCACAAGGACCTCCAATAGACATCTCATAAAGTCGTCAATGAAGAGTCTTCTCAAATTGAGTAATATTCACAATCCTTTTGACCTGGGTGCCACGGTGAGTTTGTGAGTAATCTACCATGCTTTAGTTCCATGCATGTTAGAGACCTTTTATAGTTTAACTGTTGGGTGTCACTGGGTATGGTCTGATGCTCATAGATATGAGATTTGTTAGCTCATATGGGTGAGTTGTATATCTTGATACTCCGAGAAATATATTTTAGGAAGTCATTTGGCCAAAAGCATAAAACCCTAAAAAGAGTTTTCTATAGGGTTAAACAATATTGCAAAGGTGTTTACAGATATTGTTTTACGAAAATACAAATCTACAGATAAGTTCACGGTTAAGCATATAGAGATTTGACGGGATGATCTGTGCCTCTGCTCTTCTAGGATATAGGTGATGGAAGGCTTATACGGATATGGTTGACATTAACTTATATGGTTCAACGCTTTATTCTATAATATCTATAACATGTGTATGGGCATTTTTCACGGACATGAGGAAGTGATTCGTAAGATAAACGGATGTGAACTTAGGGATTCTCACAATATGAAGTGTACTCATTGAGCACTGATCCATGATGATTTCAAAAAGTAGGATACTTTTTAGGACCTCTCCGAAAAATAAAAAAACATACTTTACAAATGTTGCAAAGAGGTTTTTATTTCACATCAAAGGAAATCTTGACACATGGCCACTTGTTGGACAAATGGCATATTAAGGCTTTGCATGATTGACACTTGGCAACATGTGTGGGATACATGAGTGACAAGTGTCAACCATGGAAAGAGTGAAGCGGTTAAAGGTTTACAAATATTGCATTTAGTCCCCTCCATATTTGTTATCTATAAATAACAAGTTTTGAATTGATTCAATATGGTCCCTATTTTCTAAATCAATAAACCACCTTATTTTTAGAGGATTTAGAAATTGAATCATACCAGAAATTGATCAAACAATACTGTCATTCTAGAGTTTCATTCCCACCACTTTGTTAAAGCCTAGAATTATTCAAGAGTTGACTTCAATGTGAGCTCCAAGTAAAGAAATGTCCAAATGCTTCAAAGGTATAATTTTTTGGACTTATTAGTGTAACAAGCCTTCAATTTCAGTATGTTTATTGCTTAGAAATTAGTTTTCAATTCTGCTACGTAATTATGTATAATTGTCATGCATTATAAAAAAAGAGCAATGAACATAATCACATATATACACCATGAATATGTTGGGATTTGTGCTTATATGTCATCCCATTATGTATAAATATTTAATGATAGTATTTATACAATTATCATTTCTAATAAAATCGTTAATATTACTTATAATAAATGGTAAGTGCTTGTAATGTTTCAGACATTGTATAATCTGAAAGAGTTCAGATATGATCTAAAGGAGTTTAGATCAGTGCTAAGAGTTAGTACATTAATAGACTTAGCGAAATCTAAATAATAAAAGCCTTGTCTGAAATGGGACAATAACTTAAGAATATATTTATAATGACATAGCTGCAAAGAGTTGCAGATGGTACTAAGACATGTTATTATGCAAATATGTTCTCAAACATGATGTTCATGATCTAATTTCATTGATACGGGTCTATCGGTGGAACCCATTAATATAGATTAATGTATGTCTATATCTGGATGGTCCAGATGGTTAGTCTTAGTAAACTATGAGCTTAGTGGAAGCTCGTATAGACATATAGGTATTCAGTGAGGACTAGATATTGAACCGACTCACAAAGACCTCCAATAGATATCATAAAACTGTCAATGTAAGATCTTCCGAGTTTAGTAGTATTTATAGTCCTTTGACCTAAGCGCCACGGTGGGCTTGTGAGTGATCCACAATACTTTGGTTCCACATATGTCAGAGACCTTTCATGGTCTGACCGCTGTGTGTCGTTGGATATGGTTCGATACTCATGGAGTCCTGTGTGCATAGATTAGAATCTATCAGCTCATGTGAGTGAGTTGTATATCCTGATGCTCCAAGATTGTATTTTAAAAAGTTTTATGGCCATAAGCATAAATATCAAAAAATATATTGCAAAGGGATAAACAATATCACAAAAATATTTTTGGATATTGTTTAAAGAAATATAAATTTGGAGACAAGTTGATGGTCGAGTAAATAGAGATTTGACGGTGACGATCTATATCTCTGCTCTTCCAGGATATAAATGATGGAGGGATTATACAAATATGCAATAACCTCAACTTGCATGGTCTAACGCGATGATTTGTAATATCTGTAACGTATGTGTGGGGCATCGTTCACGAACATATGGAGAAGCTCCATATGATAAATTAGGTGTGGACCTAGAGAGTCTCACAATATAAAGTGTACTCATTGAGCACTGGGGTAGCAGACTGGATTGAATAATTTGATCCAATAAATTCCACCAAAATAGAATAATTGTTTCGGGATCCCTAGGGATGTGCATTTGCCAAGATTTAATTGTTAAGTACATCATTAAATTAATTAACAAGACTTGTTAATTAATAGGATGATTGACAAGTGGCCCAATTTGGTCTATGATTTGATTTTACCTTAGTTTTACCATTTAACATTGGTAGTAAAAACTAGTAAGATAAAAAGTAATTATTCAAAATTATTTGAATAATTAAATTAGATATTATTATTATATTATTAGATAATATGATAATATATATATTAATCATGACCATTGTATTTTAATATAATGAGGGGCCTAAATGTTGGCCATTTATTTGCCTAATATGATAAAATAATTATATTTGTTGGGTATTGATTTAATTAAGTGGCCATTATTCTAGTACTTAAAAAATTAATCCTAAGTGGGAGACCAACAACTAAATTGGTGGAGCACTTATTTTTGTTTTATCAAAAGGTGTTGAATAAAAAAAGCAAAAGATTTAGCTAACAATTGAATATATTATTATAACAAATTGATACAAAACAATTTTGAATGAATTCATTCAATTAAGAAGTGCAAGAATTAGTTAAGGCATTGAGAGGTAAGAGAAAATATTCTAAGAAAATATTTCTAAGAATTAATACAAGAGTTGTATGTAAAATATTTGTCATCTCCATTTAAGAATCAAATAACTTGTGTTCAAAGAGTTTGAATACATGTGCTAGAAATTGTAAAAAAAACTAAGCTACCATTCTAGTTCTATAATCCCACCAAACCGTTATGGACTAGAATTGTTTGACAATTTACTTCAAGGTGAGCTCTTCAATTGGATTGTTAGAGGACTTGAAGAATTTGTAAAGCTACCTTCATTAAGTAAGTGTTCTTTACATTTAAATTTTATGTACATAATTATTCATCACATATAAATTATTGTATAATAGTTATACTTGAGCATATATGTGATATATGTGGTTAAATATGTTAAATTGGGTATATATGTTAACATGTTTCCGTTGCGTGTAGTAATTTTTTTAAATTACATGTACACTCGTATGTCACACACTTGATTTCCAACAGAATACACGTTAACACTTTTGTTGCAATATATAGCTGTATGCAAGAAGTAATCTAAACGAATCCTTTGTAATACCTCTTATTAATTTTAATGCATGCTTCTTAGCTTGCCACGCTGAAGTATATATTATCTAAACACCAAATTCTTCACGTATGTCTACTTGATGTCCTTCGACCTATAATTTCTATTGATCGATGTAAACTTATTTTTAATCACTTTAGCAATAATACAACTTTTGTTTTACCGATGACCATCCTGTAATTGACCCAAAACATAAGTGTACTTTGCATCTACTTGTTAGACTATGGTGGAGCCCATCAACACCTTGGTCCAACCAGTGGCTGACACCTCAGCGTCAACTAGCACACCACACACAGAATTCGCAGATTATCTATGCCCTCAACCATTGTCAAACCTGGGATCTCATCCCTTACAGGCCTTTAAGGTTCGATGGTTATACCCATCGGGATCTCATCCTAGGTTTGACATTGGTTGGGGGCATAGGTAACTTGTTGATTCTGCGTGTGGTTTGCCAGTAGGCACTGAAGTGTCAGCCACTGATTAGAACAAGGTGTTGGTGGTCTCTACCACAGTCTAACAAAAAGGCCGACCTTTTTTTGTCAGAGTATATGGAACCCACCAACTCTTTGGTCCACTGGCTAGATGACACCTCAGACCCACCGACATCTCAGCATACAATTACTCAGGTTACCTGTGCCCCCAAGGAATCAAACCCCCGCCCTTATCTCTGTAGAGGCCTTATAGGCCTTTAGAGGTTCATCCTTGTATCCATCGGGCTGGCCCTCCTACTTGCTTTCGTGTCATTCAAGATGGTATTTAATATCCATTGACTCTAAGTGTTTTTAAAACACTTTAAGAGTTAAGACTTTAGAAAGCGAGTCCGCTATAATCTGTAGAGATGTTTTCTAGATTCTCTTACATCTCCATAAGCCAAGATACTTTTAATTATATGGTATCTCGGCTTGAGCAGTTACCCCGTTAACATTGCATTTTAGTGTGATAAGATTCATTGAGCTTAGAACTTATTTTGAGCTCTGCAACTAACTTGAATATCCGTAAGAATTTCTTTGCAAGCTTCTCAAGCTGCAACAAATCCTATCTTTACGGTAAAACCAAATGTGGACATTTGAATTTCACTTATTCTACAAGATGTGGTACCGTTGAGAAGAATATATAATCAGATATAGATTATCTATCATCCGAATCAGACTAGAAGTCTGATTCTACGTATCCTCTCATTTGTAAGCAACTTTCTTTATAAATTAGAAACTTTTCCTTCATACTTTTCAGGTATTATTTGGATACATTCCATGACGATTCAATGGTCGTTACCTAGATCAAACGGATGCCGACTTATAACACTTACAACCATTAAAATCCAGGATTTGTATATAACATGGTATACATCAAGCTACCTCTAGCTGATGGCAGCTTATCTATCTTTTAACTTTATCTGTATAATGCTTTATACCTAGTATGTAGGAAGCCTCTGCCAAATCTTTTATGAATAAGTTCCTACTCAGTTAGCTCTTAACTAATTGACTTACAACATACCATTGTCATTTCTAACGATAAGTATGTTATATAAAGAGAGAGAATTAGAAAGATAATTTATGCTCTCATTACCCTTTCAGAACATACAAGCTTTCTCTTAGTTCTTAATGAAACCAAACTCTCTGATTACTTCATCAAAACGAAGAGTTTAGCATACTACAATATCCAACAAAATTTGAATTAACTTTAGCATATTTATTGGCTGAGGGTAACCTTTTACACCAGTTGGGCTGTTGAAGGTTTTTACCTTCTTTTGGGCCTATGCTTCCATGCGTATACTCTTTTACAATCAATAAGAACAATTCCTATAGAAAGCATAACCAAGTTCTAAACTTAAATGTCATATTTAAAGTTAATCTTGAATTTTCTAGTATTTGTCAATTTCCCTAGATGATGTCTAACATTGTTTTACAATAAATCATAGGATCGTTTTTCTTCAACGAAGAAAAACATCAAAAAACACCCTTTAGATATACAATATACGTAACAAGTAGCCTTTATATCCTTATCTGACATACAAAAAAGTGTGTTAAAGTTGTTTTACTCAATTGATTTTTAGGTTCCATTTTGGTTCATATTTGATTCTAATTGAATTTATAAAATTCAAGCTTTGTACAATATCCAAAACCTATGAGAAACTATTTCTCTGGGAAAAAGGAAATCCTATCAACGAACAAGTTTCGTTCATTTAGATTATTGAACTAATATCCCATGAATTTTTTGGGATATCGTTTGAATCGATACTTGTACCCCTTAGGTCCAAGTAAATCCTATTGTACAACTGATATGCAAGTAGAATAATCCTAAATCTTAATATATTAAGATTTAGTTTCTTTCTAGTCTATATCTCATATGTAGTAGAAGGAATAACTTACGATGAAACTTTATTCAATAAGTGAATAGTAAAGCATAACCTTTTAGATATTTTACAAGATCAATAAAGTTTAATATTGATCGGACTATATCTAATAAAGTCTGATTTCTCTACTTCAAAACATATTTATGTTAAAGAGTATCTGGAGAACTATATTGAGCTATAATCTCATTTTCCTTTAAATAATTTGTGAATTTACTACTTATGTATAAATAACCTCGATCTAATCAAAGGTGTTCAACATACATATAGGTTTATTTCATTTACTTCCAGTCGAAATTCTTTTAACACTTTCAAAAATTGTCGACCAATGTTTTTCTAGAAACACTTGTCCGTATCATGACAAATTATGATAAAGACATCGAAGTATTAAAATTTACCAGTGGTAGTATAATTCATTAGATCATATACATCAATATGTATTAGTTCTAATGAATTAATGGCCCGATGTCTAACACCAAAAAAAGAATTTAGTCAAATTCCCTTGAATACAAGATTCATAAACTGGATAAGGTTCTATGGTCAGATTAAGTATTTAACCATCCTTAACCAGACGAGATAGTCATCTCATGGCTACTTGACTTAATAACTTATACCATAATTCATCATTATTCAAAGTTTTTGTACTACTATATGTTCTATTCACATAGACATTTTTATGCATTTATTGTTGTATGTCATATATAATGGCTATTTAATTGACTAACATTCAGTTAGCAAAACATTATCGTTATCATATAACATGAAGAACTATTCTTAATGTATGTATGATAACCCCTTCTGTATAACATAAATTGCGATATATTTCGCCTAATTATACTTAGCACAAAATAACAACAATACAACATAAAGCTTTTTACTAGAATGAAGAAGTGACTTAAAAGTCCTAACAGCTACCATGTCTAGGTAATCTTCATTTTCTACGTGCAGCTCTTGTACTTCTCATTTCATTATTTTTTAGTATTGCTTCAATTATGCAACATCTTGCAGATGTGAGAATGGCAGACGATATCTCATATCCATACACTTGTTCACATCACTTGCATATGAAATGTCAATTATCAGTAAACAGATATCTAAGAGGTTTATCTTTTCTAAGTAAAGTTTATTTAAATAGTAACTTTACTATTTTAACCTCATTAATAATGGAAACACTTTCATTGTGAATTATTCTCTATATATGTTTTAGATATATAAAATAAATTTCAAATAAAACATTACATTACTTGTACATTCATGTACATATGCTTCTACTGAAGATCATTAGATAGGTAAGGATATATAATTTGACGTTCAAATTATTATTAATCATTTTCTGATAATCTATCATCTCTTCTCAAAACACATTATCAGAAACACCTCTTATATTATCTATTGATCTATTATATATCTGAGTATTATTATTAATCTAGAACAATTCTTAGATATATAAGCAAGTCTTAATGTTTATCAAGTATACAAACGGGTTGCTCATAATCATTTTATCTCTATAAGTTATTTATCTTATCACTATAAGATAAATTAGAGATGTATAACGGAATATTTTTAATTGTTAATAAATAACACTTTAGATCATAGATATAACTTTTATACATTTTTTAATCTAAAGATGTTGTCCTACTACTTTAACATAATTCCCTAAATATCTCAAAAAGAAAAACGATAGTTTAATCTTTTAAACTGTACAGCAGAAAATGGACCCTATTTGCATTTTACTCCAGTCACACACTATAGCGATCTAGGTCTTTGTAAGCACAAAAGGTAGACAACTCTTATCAATTGTATCTCATACAACTCTTGTTGCTGATTCTAAATACACATTATCCGCACATTGTAGCGATCTAGAATGACTATATTTTATATCAACTTGTCAATCATCAAATATATATCTCATACAACTCTTGTTGCTGATCCTAAATACACATTATCCGCATACTGTAGCGATCTAGAATGACTATATTTTATATCAACTTGTCAATCATCAAATATATGTTACTGATACTGCCCGCACACTGTAGCGATTTAGGATAGTATTTTCGCATATATGTGCTTGATCTTATGTTTAACCGGTATAGTCAGAACACCCCAACCAATCCCTCACACTGTACCGATCTTAAGAGTGACCCAAATGACCCGTCTAATACCGTATTGACAAGGCAAAAAAAAAAAGAGTACAGAATGATCCGTCTTGTCAATACGGTATTAGACGGGTCATTGTATAATATTATCTTATAATATCATACTATTCAATCTGATAAAGAGAGATTTAAAATTTTAATTATTATTTATTAATTAATATTCATTTTAAATAAATAATAATAATAATAATAAAATTTTGCATCTCATACGAATCTAATTAATAATTAGAATATTTATTTGCGTAAGCACAACTAACCCCAACCAATAGAGCTCCCATTGTGGTTAACAACGTAAACAAATAATTTGTAATTTTAATACAATAATATAACAATTATAATTGTATTAAATATACTTTATTTGCAAGAATTGCAAATAAAAGTATCATGTTTGGAATGATCAATGTTAAAAACTGAAGGTTCTACCATTATACCCTATAATGCTCCCAAAAACAAATTTTGTACTCTTTTTTTTTTTTTGCCTCCAGTGGTGAGCGCTGTGGTGCTCAACAACCAGCGCTGTGGCGTTGGACGTCACACCTCTAGCACTGCAGTGCTCTGTGCTTGCTGCTGCAGCACTAGGGCCTGGAGACCCCTCAGCATTGCAGCGCTTAGTGCTTGGCGCTGATGCACGAATTCCAGAATCGGTGCGTAAGCGCCCATCACCTAGCACTGGGGCGTTGGAACAAAAGGTTCCAGCTCCTTACCTTCGGTACACCCATTTCAACAATTTAAAATGCACATTTTAAGCACCGGAAGATCACCAAACAATTTTATCTTGGGTATCATATCCAAACATCTTCATACTTTAATTCTAAACATTAACATGTTCAAGAATATCACAATATGTTCATTATCATGCTTAAACATCAAACATCACCATGTTGAAATTTAAACATCATCATGCTTAAACACCAAACATCACTATGTTGAAATTTAAACATCATTAAGTTGTTCATATCATGCTTAAATATCAAACATCACATGCTAAAATTTAAATATTATCAAGTTGTTCAAATATACAATATCACCATGTAAACATATTGAACAACAAGAATTATCACATACTCAATTTAGTATACTCTAATACTATTTGTTGTGAATCGAGTGTGTGACATATGAGTGTATACATAATCTAAAAAATTACTGCACGCAGCAGAAACATGTTAACAAATACACCCAATTTAACTACATATATCACATATATACTCAAGTATAATTATTATACAACAACTTATATATGATGAACAATTGTGTACGTAAAATTAAAATGTAAAGAATACTTACCTAATAAAGATAGCTTTACAAAATCTTCAAGTCCTTCAATAATCCAATTAAAGAACTCACCTTGAAGTGAATTGTTAAACAATTCTAGTCCATAACGGTTTGATAGGATAACGGAGCTAAAATGGTAGCTTAGTTTTTAGAATTTCTAGCAACATGTATTCAAACTCTTTTTTGAATGCAATTTTGTTTCTTAAATGGAGATGATAAATATATGTATACAACTCTTGTATTTTTATTGGAAACAATTTTCATAGATAAATTAATTTTAGCGCAACTTTTGTCTACAATTATTTATCTCTTTCTCCATTTTTATTTACTCATTATGATTCATCCATGAGAAAAGAAGATGAGGATAAGTTTTTACATATTTTTAACACTTGAAAGAACAAAAATAAAACTCTCTCACTTACCTCTCTCAACCAAATTTTTGCTCTTCCAAAAAATGAATGAATCAATCATCAAGTGTTAGCCAAAATTTGTTTTTCTTATTCAACATTTTGATTAAACAAAAATAAGTGTTCCACCAATTTTATTGTTGGTCTCCACTCAAGATTAATTAATCAAGCGCTAGATTAATGGCCACTTAAATTAATCTTTACCTAACAAATATAATTACTTTAATTATAATGGGTAAATAAATGGTCAACATCTAGGCCCCTCATTGTATTATAAATACAATGGCCATGATTAATATATTATCATATTATCTAATAATATAATAATAATATCTAATTTAATTATTCAAAATAATTTTGAATAATTACTTTTTACCTTACTAGTTTTTACTACCAAGGTTAAATGGTAAAATTAAGGTAAAATCAAATCATGGAATAAATTTTGTCACTTGTCAATATTCTATTAATTAACAACTCTTATTAATTAATTCAATGATGTACTTAACAATTAAGTCTTGACAAATGCACATCCCGAGGGATACCGAAACAATTATTCTATTTTGCTAAAATTTACTAAATTAATTTATTCAATCCAGTCCGTTACCTCAGTGTGCAACGAGTACACTTCATATTGTAAGACTCTCTAGGTCCACGCCTGGTTTGTCATATGGGGCTCATCCATACGTCCATGAACATGTTTCACACACATTACGGATATTACAAATCAATGCATTAGACCATGAAAGTTGAGGTTATTGCATATTTGTATAATTCTTCCATCATATATATCCTGGAAGAACACAAATATAGATCATCATTGTCAAATCTCTATTTTCTCAACTATTAACTTATCTCAAGATTTATATTTCCTTAAACAATATCCACAAACACTTTTGTGATATTGTTTATCCCTTCAAGATATATTTTTTAAGGTTTATGCTTGTGGCCATAAGAATTTTTGAAAGACAATCTTGGAGTATTAGGATATACAACCTACTCATATAAGCTGATGGATCCCAAATCTACATACACCAGACTCTATGATCATCGGACCATACCCAGCGACACAAAGTGGTCAGACTATGAAAGGTCTCTGACATGTGTGGAACCCAAGTATGATAGATTACTCACAAGCCCACCGTGGCACTCAGGTCAAAGAATCACAAATACTACTCAACTTGGAATACCTTACATTGACAATTTTATGAGATGTCTATTGAAGGTCTTTGTGAGTCTGTTCAATATCCAGTCCTCACTGAATATCTGTATGTCATACGAGCTTCCACTAAGCTCATGGTTTACTAAGACTAACCATCTGGACCATCCAGATATAAACATACACTAATCTATATTAATGGGTTCCACCGATAGACTCGCATTGATGAAATTAGATTAGGAACATCATGTTTGAGAACATACTTGCATAATGACATTTCTTAACACCATCTGCGACTCTTTACAGTTATGTTATTATTAAAATATTCTCAAGTCATTATCCCATTTCAGACAAGGCTCTAACTGTTTAGATTTCACTAACTCTATTAATATGCTAACTCTTAGCACTATTAACTCTTAGCATTGATCTAAACTCTTTTAGACTATATCTGAACTCATTCAGATCATCTAATATTTAAAATATTACAAACATCTTACCATTTATTATAAATAATATTAACAATTTTATTAGAAATGATAATTGTATAAATACTATCATTAATATTTATACATAATGGGATGGCACGTAAGCACAAATCCCAACACTACTAGCCTCATGAAGAAAACATGTTGCCTTTCCGTTGACACAACCCGTAATCTGTATTTTCATCTGTCATCATCGCATTTCAACTCAAAATAATTTTTGGTGGACTTGTAAACTCTGAAGCTCCATTTGCCCTTAAGTATAACTATGCTTATAACCTCACAAATTTTATCTTTGTTGTTATACAACTTTTCTACAAACACATCTCTAATTTCAATACATGATATCTTTTTCAATATGTTCAAGTCAAATAGTGGTATTTAAGAATGAAATTTAAACGGGTTCTCTACCTTAACTCTTTTTTCTCTGGCATAATCATTATTATCACCCTCATCATCATCATCATCATCATCATCATCATCTTCATCTTCATCACCACTATCATTATCATTATCATTACCAACCTTATAACCACGATTATCATTTTTATAATATTTGTCATTTATACCATCATTACCAATATTATAACCAATATTATGACTAATATCATAATCAAGATCAACGCCAATATCTCTATATATCTAACTATCATACTATGTGTAGGTTGGTTATTCGTTGAATATTAGAGGAGAATAATGATAATCATTTTAGGGATTTAGAATATACACAAGGATTGTAGATGTGAATTGATTACCGTAACCTTATTTCTGCTCCATGGGTGCTTCTACATTATTTTCATATTCAGGAGCTTAAACATCCATTGTTACACAGAGGTTTTGCAATATTCTTCTGTAGGCAATTACACATAGAGGTTTTGCAATATACACAAGGGTTGCAGATATAAATTGATTATCGTAACCTTATTTCTACTCCATGGGTGCTTCTGTATTATTTTCATGTTCAGGAGCTTGAACATCCATTGTTACACATAGAGGTTTTGCAATATTAAAAATTCTTCTGTAGGCTCAACCACAATATCACATAATCATCATTTTCAAGTGGAATAGGTCTCAACTTTACAGTACTTGAAGGAACCTCGAACTTTAGAGTCACTTTATATTCACTTGATCAACTCTTAGAATATAACAAACTATTCTCGACAATGCTTCATATTTAATATTTTTCAAAACTATAATGCGCATATTTTGATATTCAATGTATCTCTTAAAACTATCACTAGAAGTCTTTCATCTTCCTTTAAAGCATATAATGGTAAAATTTACGCAATGATAATATCACTAACACCTAAAAAATAAATAACACAAAAAATAATTATTAGTTTAGTATAATTATATATAATTATTATTATTAAAAATAATACAAAATATTGAATATAAATATATAAAAAAACAAAAAAATAAAACTTAATATAAAAAATAAAATATTGATTTTATAAAAAAATAATTTTTTTTAAAAAATGCCACGTGGCCATGCGCATTAAGGCGCTTATCAGCTTCGAACCATGCTTTAATGCCCATCAACTTGTTGAAGCGTGTAGCAAAGCCTGATGTGCGCCGATGCGTGATAGTCCACGTTTGTCGCATGCATCAAGAGATACACATAGATCCGGCCATGAATCTGTCATTTTTGATCATTTTATTATCGTTTTTGACTTTTTACACTTATTTTTAATCTTATTTAATATTCATAACACGTCTTAACACTAAATTTATATATTTTAACCTACATCTACAAACTAATAACAAAAACACAGCAACAGACAATAAAAACTCACCAATTTTTAGCTTTTTTTTAATTTTTTAACTCCACAATCTATATTTCACTTTTATTTTTTAAAATATCATGTTTCAAATCGATCTACAAATTTTGTGATAAATTCGGTGAATATTAGATAATTTTGAGAATATAAGATAGAACGAGAATATGAGAGAGAATGGACTTAAAAAAAATTAATTTTTTGTTAAATAAATAAATAATAATAAATTAATTTTTTTATATAAAAAAAAATTAAAAAAAATATAAGTATCTAAGTCATATGGTGCTATCTTAAATAGATATTAGTAGCGTATATGTATATTTTATGTTTAGGGACAAAATGATCAATTATTTATATATATAATTTAAGAATTATTGACCGGGTAAAAAAAATATTATTTTAAAAATAGGGTCAAATTTAGCGTTTTCCTTGTAATCTGCTCACAATGGTTGAAAGTCAATTACATTTACGTACCTTCCTTCTATGATGATGATGACGGACTTGCTTGGTTTTTGTGGAGCCGGTAGCCATGCCTCTGATCGTAACATTGGCATGATTGACGACGGTTGATTTAGACATTGAGAGTTACAGGCATTAATTATTCAAATTTATCTCCACAAATTGTAATCAGGGGAAAGTGAAACAACCCATGAAAGAGGGAGGGTCCAAATTCCAAATGCAAATCCAGAGTGCCAAGTATTTATTTTTCGTATGTAAATTGTCACCTCTACAACACAACACAACACAACACAACTGCTGCACCAAATAAGGAAAATAATTTGGAGCTTTCAGTTTCACTATCGCAATTACCATGTTTCGGATAGTCTATTTTAAAAAATTATTTTTCCTTCAGCTTTATTTTCTTTTCTGTATGAGTGAAAGGCTACTCTGTAACACCTGCATTTTTGGATTTTGTAAAAAAGTCGTATTATTAAGCGAATTTTTATTCTTATAAACGACCTATTATTTTAAACTTTTTTTTTGTCACAAATATTAATAATCTAATTTTTATTAACTAAATCAAAGTAAAATAAATATAATTCTCCTTATTGATAAAATATGATGATAAATAAAATATTTGAAAACAAAACACAAAATAGACTCAATTTTTTTGTAAAATCTATTTTAAAAAATATACTCCAATAATTATAATAATTAAATTTTAAGTTTTAAATTGTAAAAGAGGTCTTTATTTTATTAATGTATAATGTCTACTAATTATATATAAGTTGAAATATTTATATTTTTTTAAGTTGCACTTATTTTATAAAAATATTAGCAACGAAATGTAATCTTAATGTAATAAGATAAAGTTTTGGAAATAAATGAAATAAGTAGGGGAGAAAATTTGAAGTTCTGACAAATCTGAGTTCCATCTAAAAAAATTAAATCATTTGCGCAAATGGCCGTACAAATCAATTTCATAACCTTTCCCACGTGCGGGAAATGCAGCATGAATAAAAATAAATTTAAAAAAAAACTTTCATGCCTCTTGCGAGTCTCTTCGATGTGAGTTGTTTTGCGAGTCTTGTCCACAGATTTTGTGAAAATTTGGCATATAATTCTAGAATACTAATTTACCATTTGTTACTTATTTTTGCTAACTTTTTTTTTAACGTTTTTACTCCTTTGAATTTTTTTTAAAAAAAATCTTTTTAATATTTTTCACCTATGTTGTGGTGTGCGACCATCTTTTGCATAAACTTAAATTCAAATCATATATAACTTAAATTCATAAATAAAATTCACGTTAATTTTAAATTCAAATCATATATAAATTTTATTTATTTATTTAGATGCATGTATCTATAAATTTATGACCATTTTTTACCTAAAAAATAATTTGGTCTCAAAATTAAAATTTAGGGCCAACCTAATATAAGTACTCAATTTACATACAAAATTCCACAATCTCCACTCTTGATCTTTTGCTAAAACACACCTTCTCTTAATCTAATTATATAAAAGAATGTCAAGTCTAGTACAACATCTTTCGTAAGATTGTAAAATTTACAAGTTTATAGATAGTGTAGCATCAAAATACATAATAGAGTAACATGAGTCTCTATTACACCATTAGCGTATCCATTAAGGTTAGGATCGTAGATAATGATCTTCTGTTGCATCAAATCTACCTCAACCGTAATCCAATACTCGCATTTATAGTTGAAACGAATATAAACTTATATAAAGTTAACCATTGTCTTGTAAATAATACAATATAAATAAAAAAATTAAATCCTTTAACTTACTATTTACCTTATCAACATTAGTTCATGGTTTTGCGCTAAGTAATTCTTCTTTGAGTCTTAATCAGTATGATAACAAGCATGAGTTCCTCAATATCTATGTCATCTCTAAGACCAATGAAATAGACAAAAGCTCCTTTGGCAGGCTTTGTGTAACACCATGAAGATTTGGCATGTCCCCGACATAGCTCTTAGCCGGAATCCCCAAATATCTGATCAATTAAATGACCTCCTCCTCCTCCACATGATCTTTCAATACTAACTTACAATGTACCTCCATAACTTACAAATATTTTAAAATTAAGTAACATATATTTGTGAACAATAGTTATATATGAATGAATTAAAAATATACCAAACCATTCTCCAAATTTGTTGGCTTAACATCCGTGAATAGAGAAGCCCCTTTGCTTTGCTAATTCAAATATGAGGGAAGTGGTGACCACTGTGAATACTAAAAACCTTATCACATACCATTATTGTCTCATAAATCTATACATAAGATAAATAAAACAACAAATTATTCTCAATAAAAATAAATTATAAATTAATAATAATTAATAAAATTATTATGCACCTAGAATCTATACGAAAATCTATGCAAATTATTTATTCTTACCCCTTTCCAACTAGGGGCTTTTCTTATTTTCATTATCTTCTAGAAAATCGCCTTACTAAGTAGCTCATACAATATGCTTCATGTAATGTTACCTCATAGATATTTATTAAACTCATCAAGATTGTTCACTACACTTAAACACAAAATCTTGAATTCTTCCACGCTCGTCGTATAGGACTAAACACGATAAATAAAATAGAATAAACTTAATTTCACCACATCTTTATTGTCTACTTACTCTAAGTTCAAAGAAGCGAAACCAAGTATTAGCAAACTTGTAGGTCAAGTTCTTTCTACCCATAAAGAATATCTTCTATAAATGATTATCTAATTTTTTTTCTCAACTCTCAAATGGGCAGATAATCTCCCATCTTCAACTCAATAATTATAAAAAGCTATTTTCAAGAGAATTGAATGTGTTTCTTGCTAATATAAAACCATATCTTTTGGTATAAATAGGCAATCTCCACCTCTCGTACCGAAATTTCATGAATCAAAATAATTCGATAAAGAGATACTTTGCACATTCAAATATCTACCCATACAAGTCTCCTTAAAATATTTCTTCTGAGTGGACATCAATTTCTATCTTATAAGATTGAAGGCTTACATCTTTAAGTAATTCGTAATCAATGTTCGCAAAAACTTATTATGGAAAATTCTATATTATTTGGAGAGGTTATTCTTCTTGTAAAATTAAATAACGGATACAATTAAAATAATTATTAAACTAGGTAACATATTAAACAATTATTAAGCAAACAAACATATTAAATAATTAAAATAATTATTAAATAAATATACGCATTGAATAATTAAAATTAAATAAATTAAAACAAACATACATATTAAGATTAAATAAAATAAAACAAATGTACATTTTAAATAATTAAAATTAAAAAAGTACATATAAAATAATCAAAATTAAATAAATTAATTTTATTTTTCATTAAAAAATTATTTTTTTTCACATTCTCAGCACAGTTTTCAAACAATCTACTAATATTTTACCTATTTTACTCACATTCTTTCATTTTTATCTATTTTTTTAATACAAACTACTAATTCGGTTGTAATTACACAACTGGAACACAATTAGGTAGTTTATGAATATATATATATATATATATATATAGAGAGAGAGAGAGAGAGAGAAAGAGAGAGATGACAAAAATAACCAAGACAAATAGGCAAATGGCTATCAATGGAAAGTCGAAGCCGACAGGGGAGTCACAATCCTATAATATCCATAAGTCTTAAGTGTACAATTTATTTATACATATATCTCTCCGCCTCCCTAACGATAGGTCGCGTCACATTTATTTATTTGCATGCTCGCCTTTGACATATGTTGTGTAACTCTGTTCCTTTAATAATCCATTATTGATTAGTGCTTTTACATTTCTCCGATAGTTTAATTTTTTTTTATTATTATTATTAGTTTTTGAGATAAAATACTGGTTGATTTCTATTTTTTTTTTAAAACAACAATCGGTTCCATTATTGATTAGTAGGACATATAGGTTAGTCCATAATAATGCAACGTTAAGTGTCTCTTCAACTAACAACTAGCAACACTTTGATGATGGAAAGTCTGTGGCAAAACATATGCTATGTCTTTATTTTTTCATTTCGATTCATTGTACAAATTCGATTGCCATTTTCTTTTCATTTAAATGTCATCTTCTGTCATAGTTTCTGCCCTTAGACGGCTGTTTTATCTTTGACGAGACTTACTGTGTTGAGTTCAGATAAAACTCCTTTTTCGAATCGAAGCCAAGATGGATTTCTAATGTAGAAAATACTCAATGAGGCAACTGTAGAGCTTACCTTTTTTTTTTTTTATATATATAGTTTAGTTAAGTTATTCTATATTTAAACTTACTTTGGGAACTAAAGAAACTCAGCAATTTAGATAAGACATGACTTTCTTTTTATTTATGAATTTTTCTTGATGATCACAAGCTGAAGTTAAGCCTCCTTATATAAGGAAGGAAGACCACTTACAGATAGATCCCATCATGGACACTTGTCCAACTCATAGTTAAAGCACACTAATATTATACAAACGTGGCACGTAGGCCAACAAATGAAGCATATGCGAAAAGTAAATAAAGCACGCTAGCACACTTTAATAAGTAAACATGACTTTAATAATTAAACATCGCCCATGTGAAAGGTAGCATAAAATTATACAAACATGACTTTAATAATTAAACATCACAAGCTGAAGTTAGGCCTCCTTATATAGTGAAGGAAGGCCACTTACAGATAGATCCCATTATGGACACTTGTCTAACTCATAGCTAAAGCACACTAATATTATACAAACGTGGCACGTAGGCCAACAGATGAAGCATATCCAAAAAGTAAACAAAGCACGCTAGCACACTTTAATAATTAAATATGTCTTTAATAATTAAACATTGCCCATGTGAAAGGTAGCATAAAAGCAGATTCTTCACATGGGTTATAGGCTGATAAGAGACCAATTACTGGAGTCACTGTCATATCCGTGGGAGTAGTACTTGTCAACACTAACACCCCATTTATTAATTGGGTCTTATACATCTGATGGCTCTGGGTGGGTGTATAGTGGAGTCAATAATTAACTAGAGTCTGGGTTTGGATCTTCTGTTGTTTGGATGGCATTTGTGATTTCATGCTGGATTTCACTATCTGTTAGTGAGGGCTGGGCATCTTGAAATAGGGAGAGATTAAGAGTGGGTTATTGAGTCACTGATGTTGAACTTTGATGGGGCATTTGTGGTTGTGGAAACGAGTCTAGGTCCAAGAACTTTTTGTCGAATGGAAGACTCATTGAGTGATGGTGTTGGGTGTAGTTGGTGACTTGGGCATTTTAAACATTGGTTTTCCTTTTACTGTAGTTGTAATTTGAGATTGCATGTTGGATACGTCTTTGGATATCTTTTGGGATGACTTCCCATGAGGCTTGGTCTTCCACAGATATCCAAACAGATTGAGGGATTGTTTAGTTCTTTTCAGCAAGTTATTTTTTCTAATATCCTAATTTCTGCCCTGTGTTCTTTAGTACTATCTTTTAGGGAATATGGAAGAACAAAATATTCTTCAATAGTAAGATAATATTGGATTTTTTTATCGGACATTATTATAACTTTTCGTTGAAAGAAAAGAACAGTCTTTAGGAATTTCTAGGAGAACTGAGACTATCTGTTCAGAAGACAAGAAAACTTATGATACCACCACGAAAGAAAGTGAAATCATTGTAGGAACTTGGCTGTTAGATGATTGAAATTTGGTTAGGTACAAAGCCATTCTATCATTCTAAGAACAGAGAATTCTATGGCAATGATGTATAAGTCTAGTAAATACCAGAGCATATACAAGGCTGGATCAGACTATGTGTATAGAGGATCGAAACTGAAAATGTGAAAAAGATGGGTATTTAGGGTGGAAATTCATACCGCCTAATACAGTTGATCTTTTTTCTAGGGCAGTCTGTTTAGCATAAAATTTTATGAGGCTAAGGACATGGAGGTGTAAGGTTTTGGTTCTAAGAAGATTTGGGAGCTCGGAGGGGACAAGTGTTGCAGGTGAATTTATGGTAATAGTATTCATGGTGAAAATGGTGAAAATATGGGATTGTTTTGCAAAACTTTTGTGATTTGATTTTGTGGGTCGTGGTTATTTATAGGGTTTCTTGAGAGGAAATCTGCCAAAATATTGTCTTTTCCTTTAAAATGTTTAACTTCAAAGGAATAATTAGCAAACCATTATTGTCATCTGAGTAGCTGCTAGTTTGGGATTTTTTTTGTTTGAATTCAAGCATTTTGGAAAAAAAGGATAAGTTAAGTTCAATAAAAAAAATTGGTGTTCGATGAGGTGGAACTCAAAGTTTTTAATGGCACGCTTAACAGCTAAAATTTCTTTAAATGTGTTGTGATAATTGATTTATGAGCTGAAAAAAACTCCATTGTTGTATCCACAGATTTATCTTTTTTCGTTTTTTTCTTTAATCAGAATAGCACCCCAATAAAGATCACTGGCATCTGTCTGAATGATTCATCATCTGTTATAAGGGATCTCTATAAAGGAGACAAAGTTGATGCAAGTTTCTTCAATGTTTTAACAGCTATTGTTTGGTCTTCTGTCTAGGGGGTAATTTTTCTTTAGCATCAAATAAAGTGGTTTTGTCACATGGGCTAACTTTAGAATAAATTCCACCATATAATTGATGATGCCAAGGAATTGCTATAGCTATATTTTAATGAGCCGTGAGTCTGAAAAAGTGAAAAGTTGGTTAGCAATGAAGGGCTGCAAAGCATATGTGCCATCTTGAATATGCATACTAAGGAAATCAATTTTATGGTGGCCCACTTGGCATTTAATGGGAGAAATCATAATGCCATGCTATTGTAGCAAGGTTTCAAACTGTAATAAAAGTTTATAGTGTGAATCTGCATCAACCGAGAACAATAAGATGTCATCAATATCAATTAATGCACTATACTGGATAGGGTCAAAGACTTTCATCATAGCTTTTTGAAATAGAGACTGGGCTGTTTTTAAACCAAAAGGTATAACAGTCCACTGATAATGATCGACTAATGTACAAAAAGCTATTTTGGGTCTATCATCTGGGTGGATGCCAAGCTGCCAAAATCCTGATTTGAGATTGAACTTTGAGAACAATTTTGCTTGGGCAATTTTTGAAAATAGGGCAGGTTTATTAGGTAATGAGAATTTTTCATCCTGAAGGAAGTGGTTTAAAGGCTGATAATTAATCACTAGTCGGGGTTTTTCTCTAATTTGTTCACTCTTTTTATTAACATAAAAGGCTTGACAAGCTTATTGAGAAGATGTGGGCTCTATAAGCCTTTCATGCAATAATTGGGTTAGCTCACTTGAGACTAATTGTAAGTGGTCTGGGTTAATACCTAGATAACTGGCTTTGGTAGGATTAACATCGATACTTTTTTTTAAAGGAAGGGTAACAAAAAAGGCTGGGTTGGTCCATAAAGGATTAGTACACTTAAGAAGAAATTCAGTATGACTGTTGGCTGCTGATTGGGCTTTTAATCATTCAAAAACTAGGTTGAATAAATCAAAGGAAGAGTAGTTGGGCACTTTTGACCAAGGGAGAAAATAATCTTTAAATTTAAGCCCATTGGGCCTGGTCCGAACTTTGTTTTCTAAAAGTTTTTAGATAAGATCAAATCTGATAATAATGTCTTTACTGTGGAGATCGGATCCAAGGAGTTTATGAGTAATTTTAAGTCCTAGAAAAAATTCAAGACACACTGTTTTACTGATCATGGTCAAATTTTCAGTATTTTGGTGGGAGAATGCAAGGGTTTAGAATGGATGCTGCTGCACTAGTATCGAACAATCCTAAAACTTGGATAGAATTATCATACTTGGATGGAAAGATCTTTAGTTTGACTATAGGAACTGAAATAGCGCTTGCAATGTACTGTGCATGGTGTGTTTGGATAGGGTGGATATGGAAGGATTTAAAGATGGACTCAGTGTCTGAAGAGTCTGACAAGGAGATAGTAAAAAGGGTATCACTATCAGGTTCACTTTGTTTAGAGAACAAGGATTCTAAATCATGATCTTTTAGGTGATTTTGGGAAATGGCTGTGATGTGGGAGAACGCTTTCCTTTTCAAAGGTTCTTTTGGACAATTATTTTGTAAAATAGCCTTTCTTTTTGTGAGCGAAGTATCGACTTGATTTTTTGCTGAAGATAGATTGATTTCTTTGTGAAATGGAACCTTTTGTGATGTTTCTTCTTTTTGTAGGATGTGCAGTGGCATTCATTCTTTGTACATTTAATAAGAAGATCAGGATGGGCATATACTTTTTGGAATTTTGTTCCTATCTTATCAAATTCCTTAAAGACTTTATGCGTTACATATAATTTATTGAGAGCTGTAAGGATCGATTGCTGTATAGAACCAAGCATGGCTTTGGTCAATGTATAACCCTTTGCTTCAATAAGTATTAACGTCTCTTTGTCAAGTGGCTTTGGGACTGAATTGAGATAGGCTTGTTTAAGGTTCGGGTCATTAATTCCAAGAACATAATACCCTCCCACAAATTTTTTGTAGTATAGTTCCAAATCTTTATGTTTAAATGAGCAGTATTTCATCTTAAACAAATTCTTCTTTAACTTTATCCGTGAAATGTGTTTCTTCTCCAATGAATTCTACGAAAATAAAACCTATAAATTTCTCCACAGTTGGGGTCTGCTAGATGATCATTTGCCTGTACTCGCCAAGATGATGGAACCAATATTTTAAGATACCTTAGAACCGAATAATTGCTCTTTAAATCACTTCTATGATAATGATTTCTGGTTTTTGTTGCTTAGTAATACACCAGGCTTGGAACTCAAGAATTTTGTCAATCTACTTAGAAGTGGGAACGTCATCAAGAGTAAACCAACGACATTTTTTAGAATTATCTAGTCTAGTTGGTTTATGAGTTCTTGTTGGTCTGACTGGTGATGTGATTGTTTCATTGGATTCTAACTCATTAATAACTTCTGTCTCTGGTCTTAAAGTCTGGGGATTTAGAGGGGTATTCATAAATTGAGGCAGGATAGGTTCTGAGATAATTGTTTGTTTAAAGAATTTTTTGGCAAAACTTTTAGTTTCTGTTGAAACCATTTTTGTTGAATCTGAGGTTGAGGAGCAGGTTTTTAATTGTGAATCAGTATCGGGAGAAGATTGTGGTAGGGCCATGAACTGGGATTTTGAGGACGGAGAAAATATGGTTGGTTTTGGGAATGGTGTTGTAGGGAATGACATTGAAGGCAGTGTATTAGGTAATTTAGTTTAGGGTTTTTGTGGTTGAGATAATTCAAGTTCTTTTTCTATGGATTTATTGGTTTTGGCTGAATATTTTTTCTTCTTCTGAGGGATGAGGCTAGAGCTATCCCTAAAAATGAAACTGGAATATGAGGAAGAAGGGGTTGGTAATGGTTGTGAGACTTTCAGAAAAGTGTCTACCGGTTTTCAGGGTTCTGTGAAATCTCTTTCAAGACTTGCAAGATGGATCTTTAAAATTTTAATTTGTTTCTCCTGTTTAGCAAATGGAAGTCTTTGTTGAATCAAGCTGAAAATTTGTTCATGTAGTTGCTAGATTCCTTTCTTCAAGTCATTCAGAGCTATTTGATGAGTTGATATTCCTAAATCAATTTTTGTTTCTAGACGACGTTGAGATTCTTCAATCCTTTAAAGGATTTTATTCTATGCAACCACATTTTGGGACTGGTAATTCAGGACAGCTTCTGCCAAAGAGATCTATTCATATGAACCATCAGCTCGTCGAGTGTTTGGGTTTTTCACTTTTCATTGTTGGACCGTATTCTCTTCTAGGTCTTGTTAGAACATGCAGATCTGTGGGACCAATTTTGGTTGGTGTTTTGAGAAAAACTGTTTAGGTTTACATGATAAAAGGGTTTTGATAGGTATAGGTTTTTGTTTGAAATAGGTGACATAATAGTCAATTTTCCTTAGGGATGTCCCAACAATTCGACGTCTGGATCACCTTTGTTGTATCTTTCTTTCAAAATTTTTTGAGAACTTTTCTTTTTATTTATTTATTTTTTGCTGAAGTAATATTCATCATCAGAGAGAGGATCCTCGAGGCATAGTTGACTTTGAGAATCTATGTCCTAATAACAATGTCATGTCTTAGGATCTCTAAAATGACGTATTCGTTCTCCTTTGCCATTGAATGTGGAGATGGGTAAACCATCCATTGATCTGGGATCATATGTATGTGGCTGGAGCATAAATTATATAAGGAAAGGGTAGGGTGGTGTAGAAGGTCTTGAATTTTCAAAACATATTTCTATTTGTCCATCTTTTCTTTGGAAGAAGGAACGGGTTGAAGACTGTATAGGTTTTGGTGTCCGAGTTTGTTTATATTGTTGCTCATATTTGGTTATCTATGAGTGTGGAAGAAGCTTTGTCAATTCTTCATTAGATAACTATCTCGGCACATAAGTACATAATAAGACCTTTTTGGACTCAACAGAGAGAAGTAGAGCATCTTGGTTAGCATGGGGTGTACCAAAATCAAGGCCATGGTTTTGTACCCTATAAACCATCTGGTAATGAAGGGTGGCTGCAAAGGTGTTGGCTTTTAGTACAGCTCCTGTAATTTGGATTTGGGCCTTGAGTGTTTGTGTGAGGTAAGGGTACGAAATGGGCATGCAAAAATATGGGTATATAGTGATGAGAACTGTTCCAGCATTTAAGATTGTTCGTACAGTCCCAATGCATGCATCATTGTAAGAAGAAAATTTGGTATCGAGAAGAGTTATTCGAGCAACTGTCTCAAGACCTTTTTGGCCATGAAAGGTAAGTGCAAAACAAATAGTACCAAAATGTAAGTGAGTGTATCCTTGATGAATCCATTGTGGAATTAGATCGTCAGAAAATTTTATAGGTATCAGATGTTCTTCTGTAGTGGCTAGCAAAAGGTGTTGGTTAAATCGGGTAGTCTGGATATATTCTTTGGTTTTTAGGCGTTGAGGGTTGATAGCTTAGTCTTAAGCTATTAATCTAAGTATATCATGAACTATTTATTAATAGCTTAGACCTATCAATTTAGTAGGATGACTAAAATAATGCATTAGATTTTAATGTATTTTCTTGATCATTAGTCTTATTATACTTAAAGACATGTTGTTTTTGTTGACGACTTTCGGCAATATAACAAAATGTTGTCATTTGAGCCACATTATTTATTAAATTATTTTTTCATATATAAATATTTATTATTTAAACATGAAAAAATTAAGAATATAAAACGAAATGTTTTTTAAAATTAATGAATTATAAGACACTTATAGATCTAGAATTTTTTAAAATATTGATATTATGTTGTAGAAAGAAAAAAAGATAAGTACTGATAGACCCCTTTAGTTTGGTTTAAGTGCTTAAAACACCTCATTATTTTTAAAAAATACTTTAGAGACCCCGTCCATCAGTTTATTCTGTTAATTTTGATAGAATCTTATCAAATTCAACGAAAGTTATAATTTTTTCCCTCATTGTAGAGTATGTATTAATTGACATGTGTTATTTAATTAAAGGATACATATCACAAAGTGATTAGTTATTTTGGACATGTGTCAGCATGTCATTGGTTTATATTTAAATTATGCAAAATAAAATAAATATAAATAATTATTTAAAGTAAATTTATTTATTAGTTTAACATGTGTCGCAAAGTGATTAGTTACTTTGGACACGTGTCAACATGTCATTAGTTATATTTGAAATAAATAAAAATTAAAAATTGCCACCATTGTCGAATAATGGACACCTGTCGTTTTCCAGCGACCATTTTTCGGCAACAAATATTTTTCTATTTTACATCATTGGACTCTATTTTTCTTAATCTACACAATGGTGGGGTCATTTTTACCAAAAAATAACCAAATGGCCGGTTGCCCCTCACCACTTATTTGGTTATTTTCTGGTCTTTTTTTTTTTTATAGAAATGACCCATATGTGTGTAGATCAAGAAAAATAGAGTACAATAATATAAAATAGAAAAAAATTTGTTACCGAAAAAGGTCACCAAAAAAGGGCTAGTGGCTATCAGCCTTTTTTTTTTTGTGACGGTGATAGTTTTTTAATTTTTATTTATTTAGTTTAATTTATTTTATTTAAATCTAGACTAATGACATTTTGACATATGGCATTTAAATGTTTATTTTATTTGAACGTGATATAATAAAGTTAGATTGGTGTTAAATACTATTTTACCATTTTTCAGTCAAAACTAATAGATTAAACTAACGGACGGGGGTCTTCATGGTATTTTTAAAAATAAGAGGGTATTTCAGACACTTATGTCAAACTAAGGGGGTCAACAGTACTTGTCCCAAAAAAAATATTGATATTATGTTTTCTTGATTTTACTTAGAGCCAATTTGAGATTGTCGTAGTATTTTAAAAAATTATTATTAATTAGAGGTGGTAAATGGGTCATACTGCTTGTGTGCCATGATTGGGCATATTGCTCCGATTTTGAAGTGTTGATATGGGTCCATGATGAGCCACGTGAAAACACGAGCATATGATAGGTCATGCTTTTTTTTTTTAATTAATAATTATAATAACAATTAGGATTATATTGAATTAGAATTATGTTATAATCATAAATTCATAATTAAAATTATGATTCTATTAAAAATAAAAATTTATTGATATTATTATAAATATGAAATTATTGGATACAAATACAAAAAAAGGAGTCAAATTTACATCACTATAATTACAATACATCCTAACTAGGTTGGCACGAATTGAACTATCTATCATTTGCAATTCAATCATTGTTTCTAATAAATTACAAATATATATTTCTAAATTCTAATAATCAAATGTCAAAGTTCTGAAAATATCTGATCATGTCTTCTTGCCAATTTTGCTTATAGTCCTCAGCATTTTTCTAATTTTTTTACACACACTAAACTCTCCAAAGTTTCTGATGCTAATCCTGATTACTTTTAGTCTAATATTTTGTCACTTGCACTAAAAACAGATTCTGATTGTAATAATATTTTTGTGTGTAAAAATCAATCATTATTAATAAAATGCAATATACCCCAAATCATTAACACATGTCCAATAATCAGAAGGAACAACAAATACTCCTTTAAATTTTAAGATTTCATTAATTAGTTTCTCTTTAGTTTGATTCTCTACAGTAAAAATATTATTTTTAACAGTATTTCTTGGAATAAGAGCCTAAATTGGTTGAATACATTTTTATAAATTTGTCATACCTTTCATTATTATCGAATGAGAGAGGTTGTTTACTACTTACAACATATCTAGCCAATCTAATACGCATGCATTGGTGATTATAGTGAAATCCATAAAGATTTCCTCTAGGAGTACTTTAGGTAATTTATTTTGAGTTAGCTCTTTGGACAATGTTTCTATAAACATACCTTGCCATGTCAATTCAAATGCCTAGTGCTGTGAACCTTTTTAGCATCTAAAGTTTTACCACAAAACTTAAATACATATTTTTCTAGATACAGTTGTTGGGATTTGTGCTTACATGTCATCCCATTATATATAAATATTTAACTATAATATTTATACAATTATCATTTCTAATAAAATCTTTAATAGTATTAATTATTAAATGTTAAGATGCTTGTAATGTTTTAGACATTGTATGATTTGAAGAAGTTTAGATCTAGTCTAAAGGAGTTTAGATTAGTACTAATAGTTATCAATGCTAAAAGTTATAAGTGTTAAGAGTTATCACTGCTAAGAGTTAGTAAAATCTAAAGAGTTAGAGCATTGTCTGAAATGGGATAAAGACCTGAGAATATATTAGTAATGACATAACTGCAAAGAGTTGCAGATGGTGCTAGGAAATGTCATTATGCAAGTATGTTCTCAAACACTATATTCTTAATCTAATTTTATCGATATGAGTCTATTGGTGAAACCCAATAATATATATTAGTATATGTCTATATCTGTATGGTCTAGATGGTCAGTCTTAGTAAAATATGAGCTTAGCTGAAACTCGTATAAAGATACAGGTATTTAATGAGGACTGGGTACTAAATAGACTCACGAAAACCTGGAATAGATATTTCATAAGGCCATCAATGGAAGGTCTTTCAAGTTGAATAGTATTTATGATCTTTTGACCTGAGTTCTACGGTGGGCTTATGAGTGATCCACCATATTTTGATTCCACACATGTTAGAAATCTTTCATGGTCTGATCGCTAGGTGTTGCTGTGTATGGTTCGATGCTCATAGAGTTTGGTGTGCGTAGATATGGGATTTGTCAGCTCATATAAGTGAGTTATATGTCCTGATGCTCTAAGATTATATTTCAAAAAATCTTGTAGCCACAAGTATAAACCCTGAGAATATTTTCTATAGGGCTAAGCAATATCAAAAAAGTATTTGTAAATATTGTTTATGAAAATACAAATCTGGAGATAAATTTAAGGTTGAGCAAATAGAGATTTTATGATAATGATCTATCTCTGCTCTTCTAGGATATCAATGACGGAGAGATTATACGTATGTGTTATAACCTTAACTTGTATGGTCTAATGCGATGCTTTGTAATATCCGTAACGTGTATGGAGGCATCATTCACGGATATATGGAGGAGTTTCATATGACAAATTGGGCATGGACTTAAAGAGTCTGACACTTTGAAGTGTACTCACTGCGCACAAGGGTAGCATACTAGATTCAATAATTTGATCCAAAATATTCTAAAAAACCAAATATTTATTTAAAGATCCATTGGGATGTGCATTTGTCAAGACTTAATTATTAAATACATCATATATTTAGTTAACTAATGGGATTTTAACAAGTGGCATAATTTGATCTATAAATTATTTTTACCTTAAATTAATTTATGAACATTGCTAGTAAATATAAGTAAAGTAAAATAATTGTTTAAAATTATTTTGAATAATTAATTACATATTATATATAATTATTATTATAAATGTCAATAGGAGTACAAACAATTATTACTATAACCTGTTAATAATAGCATGATATTATGAATGATGGAACACCATTGAAGTAAAGTTTACAAACTTTTAAAAATTAAAAATGTTCTAATTTTTATTAAGTAGGTAATTAAATTATACTACCAAAATAATAAAAAAAAATGAAGATGTCATTTTTAATTTTATTTGTGTTAATTAATAGTGTTGTAAATTTATTTAATGAATAAGTTCTAGTAGAAAGAAAAAACAGTAGTGGCCAACAAAATTAATGGGTAGACCATATATTATTTTTTGGTGGAGAAACAAAATAAAAATTAAATGAAAGTGGTTCAACCACTAAAAAAGAGAGGAATTGACTTGATCTCTCGATTTCCATCATCCGGCCAAGCAAAAACAAAAGCAAGAAAATTAAGAAGCAAAAATAATTTTTAAACAAGAGTTGGATAAAAACATGCTTCAATGAAAAATAATTTCAAAGGAGGTATGCAAGAGATGCATAAACAATCTATTTTTTTGAAAATAAATATGTATGTGTTGAAAGAGTTTGAATACATACTACTAAAAATTAATTAAAGTTACTATTCTAGATTGACAATCCCACCAGATTGTTGTGGACTAGAATTGTTCAAGGGTAGACTTTAAGGTGAGTCCTAAAATTTGAAATTTTCACCGAAGTTTTTCAAAGGTATGTTTTTGCAATTTTAACTTGTATATAATTTAGTTTATATGTGTACATATTGATTATATGTTTAATTCTACTAAAAATTATATATGTGAAACATATATTTAAATCAACATGTACACAGTTACATCTATATACCCAAAAACACGATTACAATTGTATCTATACTGTTCTCCAATGTGAAATAATTTTAAACATTTGAGTTTGACCTCTTTTTTATTTTTGAATACTTCCAATATTTTTAATTGTGAAAATAGATTGATTACTAGAAATTTGTGATGATGATATTAGAATTTCTTGAAATTCATTTGAAGTATTAAAACTTTTTATTATATGGATTATTATTTGTTGAGAATTAGTAATTGGATAAATAAAGATTAAAAAATAAAGAAATAATTTGAAAGGTTATAATTTTTAAAGAGAGTTGAAATAATTTAAAAAAAATTTAAATTAAATTGAGAAAAATGAAAATTTAGTGAGAAGAGTGTCATTTTATAGGCACCCACTCACGCTCCCCTTTGTGATTGTTTGATTCAACAGTCAAAATTATCATTAATCAAATGATTAATTTAAAAAGTATATATTATTATTTGAAAAGAAAGGAGATGACACATAAATTAAAGTTTAATTATTTCAAATTTTAATACTTTTATTTTTTCAAGTTAAATTGAAATTAATTAATTTATATTACAATAATTTTAGATTTATTTTTGTACAAGGATAAAATTAAAATCATATTCAAGAATAAAAGTTAATCTCAAAAATCTGATTTTAAAATGTAACCCTCACCTTACTTTTCAAAATTCACTGTAGGAGAGAGTGATGTTGTCAAAAGTAATTTTATTTGACTTTTTATTTTTTTAAATCACTAGACGAATATATCTGTCAAAGATTTTGAACAGAACAAATGCTATCCTCTCATTTGAGATTTCTTCAATGTATTATGATAAGTGGATTTAAGTTGGTTGTTGTACGATCCATTACTACTGCGTGGCTTTCGACTCCGTACTCGTGGTTGTGGAATGTCGTTTCGTTTTGGGTTTATATCTCTGAAGTGTTAATTAGTAAGCAGGAATCTCCCCCGTCCAATTATCTGGTGGTAGCGAAATGTAAAGAAGCACTCAGTATTTATATATAGGTAAATGTTCAAATATAGCTACAAATTATTTTAGTAAAAAATTATTTAATTAATTTTTATTAGTCAAAAAATATGATGAACGGATGAAATTATTTTTGTAAATAATATAATTAAAAAAATTTATAGTTTGATCACAAAATCAATAAAAAAAATTGTTATTGTATAAATAAATCTAAAAAAATACTTTACAGATTAAGAATAAATAATTTTAAAAATTTATTTATAAAAAAATATAAAAATGATGAAAAAGAATAACATCAATGATAAAAATAGTGGACGAAGTCAGGAATTCATTGCACCTTGCATGCGAGGCGCGAGGAGGGGCCTCATGCGGGTGGCATGGTGTGAAGCAGGGCACGCGATCTTATTATTGGGACGTGACCTTGATCTTATTCTTTGGTAATTTTTTTTGTCAAATTTTACTAATGTTTTATCGTTTTCAATCAAATTTATTAATTTTTAACTTATACTACTTCAAATATATTTATTTTAACTAATGTCAAAGTGTGTTTTAAATCAAATTTTTAAATAATTTGTTAGAGAAAAATACAAAAATACTTCAGTGATAAAATATTTCAAAAATAAAATATTTAATTAATAAAATTTATAAATATGTTGGTGTTGTGAATAATAAGATGAAGAAGCAAAAAATTTGAACTAAAATACAATATGTAAATATAAATAAACACTTTTGTAAATATATTAATATTTGTGCTTGTTTCTCATTTGTACATAAATAAAAGTACTCACTTATATTTATAAAGTGAGAGAATGAAAAAGAAATGAAATCTTTTCAATGTGAAAATTTAGTGGAGGACACTGTTTATGGTACTATTCACTAATATGGTACTGTTCATCTATATGATACTATTCACTTATACGATACTGTTCACCATTATATTTATAACACTCCCCTTGGACTCCACCATCATCCCAACTTTTCCTTTAGGCTATACCATTTTTAATTGTATTTTACATTGTCAAAGAAAACCTAATAGGATAAAAAGACTAAGCAAAATAAATATAACTCTATTTTGTACAACGGTGTCGAACGTGTTTAATACTGCCTCATTAAAATCTTTACCAGTAAAACCCAGTGGGATAAAACCTGGTCGAAGGAAAAAAGGGTGCATTACACGTTTGTAACTAACACTTTTCATCTTCTGAAAGAATATGCTCCCCCTTAAAGTAATATCCTATCAGTTTGCCAACTTGTTGAGCCGACGCATGCCAATCTTGTAAACTAGTTTCTTAAAAGTTGAAGTTGGTAGAGATTTAGTGAACAAATTTGCAAAGTTGTCAGTAGAACGTATTTGTTTCACATCAATCTTCTTGTTTTGTTGCAGTTTATTGGTGTAGAAGAATTTTGGAGAAATATATTTGGTTTTATCTCCTTTGATATATCTGCCTCTAACTTGAGCAATACAATCTACATTATTTTCATATATTGTTGTTGGAATATCGATCGCAGAAGGTAGGCTACATGTACTCTAAATATGATGAATAACAGATCGTAGCCATATGCATTCCCTACTTACTTCGTGGAGTGCAAGAATCTCATAGTGATTTGATGAGGTGGCAACAAAAGTTAACTTTGTGGATCGCTATGAGATTGCTGTATTGTTGTAGGTAAAAACATAACTTGTTTGTGAGCGAGCCTTATGAGAATAAGATAAGTACTCAGTATCTGCATATCCAACTAGACTTGAATATTCTTTTAGTTTATTAAAATAAAATAGTCCCAAATTTATTGTTCCACATAGATATCGAAATATATGTTTGACGCCATTCCAATGACGTCGAGTTGGTGCAGAGCTAAATCTTGCCAATAAATTTACTACAAAAGATATGTCCGGTCTACATTAGGCTAAATATAATAAAGTACCAATTGCATTTAGATATGGCACTTCTGGACTAAGTATTTTCTCATAATCTTCTTTGGGATGGAATGAATCCTTTTTAGGATTAAGAGACCAAACAACCATAGGGGTATTTAATGGATGGGCTTTATCTATATTGAATATTTTCAAAATCTTTTTAATATAGGTAGATTGATGGATAAAGATTCCATTTGATTTATACTCGATCTGTAAGCCGAGACAGTATTTGGTCTTCCCTAGGTCTTTCATTTCAAATTCCTTCTTTAAGTATTCTGCAGTTTTCAGGAGCTCTTCAAGAGTTCCGATCAAATTCATGTCATCCACATATACAGCTACAATAGCAAATCTAGTGTTTGACTTCTTTATGAATATACATGGACATATTGGGTTGTTAATATAATCTTCTTTTATCAAATATTCACTTAGACGGTTATATCACATGCACCCAAATTATTTTAATCCATAGAAGGATTTTTGTAGCTTGATTGAGTACAAAATTCAATTACATGCTTCAGGCATTTTAAATCCTTCAGAAATTTTCATATAAATATCTGTGTCAAGTGATCCATATAGATATGTCGTTACTACATCCATAAGATGCATACCACGATTTTCTGAGACTGCCAAACTTATCAGAAATCTAAATGTAATTGTGTCCATCACGGGGAAATAAGTTTCATCATAATCAATACCAGGTCTCTGTGAGAAACCTTGAGCAACAATTCTTGCTTTATATCTGATGAGTTCATTGTTTTCATTATGTTTTCGTACAAAAACCCATTTATGTCCTACGGGTTTAATATCTTTAGGTGTCCAAACTATAGGTCAAAATACTTCCCGTTTAGTTAATGAAGTCAATTCTGTTTGTATTGCTTCTTTTCATTAAAATCAATCACGCCTTTCTCTACATTCATCAACAGATTGTGGCTTAAAATTATCATTCATAATTTATGTAGCTATTGCAAATAAGAACACATTATCAACGATTATTTTATCTCGTTGCCACATTTCTCCTATATAAGCATAATTTATACTATTTTCTTTATTTTGAAACTCTTGTGTCTCTTCTGGGACTAATATTTCTTCTAAAACTTATGTCTCTTTAGGAACTATTAATCCTTCTGTTATTTTAGAGAATGTGGATTCATTTGCTCGAGCATTATTTTCAATAGGATCTTGTGTTTTTATTTTTCTTTTTCGCGGAACAGTATCCTTTGAATCAATTGGTTTACCACGCTTCTAGAATGTTGCGGATGATTCATTTGTTACTATTTGATTAGATTGTTCTATATGAACAATTACCCGGGCTGGTGTATTAGTAGCTGGTATATATGATTTGGTTACTTTTGATGCATCTGTAAATGCGTCTGGTAATTCATTTGCTACTCTTTGAAGATGAACAATTCTTTGTACCTCATTTTCATATTGACTTGTGTGAAGGTCTAAATGAGACATAATGGTCGTTTTCCAAGAAAGTTCATGCCTTACTTCAGGAGGCAGATTTCTTTCCCCTAATAATGAGAATACTGTCTCATCAAAATGGCAATCCGCAAATCGTGCGGTAAACATATCACCTATCAGAGGTTCAAGATATCTTATAATTGATAGTGAGTTAAAACCAATATAAATCCCTAAGCGACGTTGAGGTCTTATCTTAGTGCGTTGAGAAGGTGTTATAGGTATATATACAGCATAACCAAATGGATGCAAATGAGATATATTAGGTTGATGACTAAGTACAAGTTGTAATGGAGAATATTGATGATAAGCAGTGGGTCTAAAACGAATTAATGCTGCAGCATGCAATATAGTATGTCCCCATATAGAAGTTGGTAATTGTGCGTGCATCAATAAAGTACGTGCAATTACCTGAAGTCGTTTAATTAAAGATTCTTCCAATCCATTTTGTGTGTGAACATGTGATACATGATGCTCTACTTCAATTCCCATTGATGTACAGTAGTCATCAAACGTTTTGGATGTAAACTCACCAGCATTGTCTAAACATATTGTCGTAATATGGTACTTTAGAAATTGTGCCCTTAATTTAATAATCTGTGCCATTAATTTTGCAAATACAACATTTCGTGTAGATAATAAACACACATGTGACCACTGCGCAGATGCATCAATTAAAATTATAAAATACCAAAAAGGTCCACATATAGTTTGCCTTATGAGTAAGCAGTACAAATATTTTCAATGGAAATAGAATTTTTAGGTTTTTTAACGGATATCCATGAGAATTTTTAACTATCTTATGCATCATTGTTGATTCTAGATGACTAAGACGGTCATGTTATAGTGTAAAATATTTTGGATCACTAAACTTCTGGTTCATTACTGCATAGCTTTCAGTTGAATTTATAATTGTATAATACAAACCCGATGATGAAGTATGAAGTTTTTCAAGTATGCATTTTTTGTTTGAGACATTAGAAGTAATGCAGAGATATTCTACATTATTTTCATTTAAGGTCTCAATGTGATATCCATTTCGGCGGATATCTTTAAAGCTTAGCAGATTTCTTCTAAATCTACCAACATATAAAGCCTTATTTATATATAATTTTGTTCCATTTTCTAACAAGATTGTTGCTTTTCTAGAGACTTCAATTAGATTTGTAGGACATGATATAGTATTAACTTCCTCTTTAATCATTGTTAGTTTTGAGAAATATTTTTTTAATCTTTTAAGATAGTGTGTGTAGTTGCACTGTCACCCAAACAGACATCCCTATCTTTTCTCTCTAGAGTGGACAATTTATTTTTGGAAGCCATATCCTTTAATAAAATATTTAATATTAAAAAATAAAATAAAATAAAAATTACAAAAAACATGATGAGAAACCAACACAATAAATATTAAAAATAAGAAAAGATACAACATACTGGTATAAAATAAAAGTACAAATATGACATAATAGAGCTTTAAATAATTAATGCCCCATTTTCAATTTTCAAAGAAATCAGAGACTTTTAGATGAGTATAATCCGTAGAATCTAATTCATCAATAAGATTTGTCTCCATATTCTTCCCCTTTCCTTTGATAAATGTCTTATGAGGCTCAATTTAATTTCTCGGTGCATGACATGTATGTGGCCAATGCTCATTTTTACCACATCGATAACATACATTTTCATGATACTTAGGGTGTTTGGTTTCTATATCATTTTCTCTGCTTTGGTGCTTCTGTCCTCATTTAATATATCTTCGTCTTTGGTATTTATAACTAACCCGAGGGTAATAACCACGCCCTCTTCCTCTTCCACGATCACGTCTAGCATTATTATGAAATTTTGCATTCACTTCAGGGAGTGGTTGAGAAACTGTTGGACGTGATTCTTGATTTTTCAATAACAGTTCATTATTCTGTTCAGCAACCAAAAGACATAAGAATAAATCTGAATATTTTGTATACTGTCTTTCTTGGTACTGTTGCTGTAGAACCACATTAGAAGCATGAAAGGTTGAGAATATTTTTTCCAACATATCATGCTCTGTCACTTTCTCCCCACATAATTTAATCTATGAGGTAATTCTAAATAGGGTAGAATTGTATTCAGCAACAGTTCTGTAATCTTGTAATCGTAGGTTCATCCATTCATATTTTGCTTTTAGGAGGAACACATCCTTTTGATAGTCAAATCTTTCTTTTAAATTTTTCTAGAGGATCTGCGAGTCCTCTATAGTCAAATATTGAGCTTTTAAGCTCTCATGTATGTGGTGACGAAGAAAAATCATTGCTTTTGCCTTGTCCTGCAGGGACGTGCTATTTTCTTTTTCAATAGTCTTTTCAAAATCACTGGCTTAGAGGTGCATTTTTGTTGACGGAAGATCTAATACACGTGGGTGTATGCATGTGTTATTGCGTCTATTTCCTAAATACGTATCATATACGAATTTAAATCCTACGGAAGTGTGTAAAACATGCAATAAATACAATAAATAAATATATTAATCATATTAATATATTAGTAAAGATTGAGAACTCACTTCAATATGTAACGTTATACACGTATTTTTCTCAAAAGTCTGCATGGAGACCAACTCGTGGGCAGTTCTAGTCACCAACACAGTGGGCTTGGTGAGCTAGAACAACAACCTTCTACACGCAGCACTGGGTTTAACTCTTAAACTCCAACATGGTCAGTATATGTTTTAATCATTTTCTCCAAAAGGATAAGAAATGAAGAATTTGAAACAATTCATAATTGCTCCAAATAGAAGCATAGAGAAAATGAAACAATTTTATTTTCCCTCTTTTTTTTTTCTTTTTCTTCTTCTTCATTTCTCTTTCTTTTCTCTCTCGGGCAAAATTTGCCCACACACCCTTACTTCTCTCTTTCTTTTTCTTTATATATATATATATAAAATAATAATAATATATAATATAATATGTTATAATATATGAATATAATAATAATAATATAATATTACATAATAGGTGTCAACTATTTAGCACCCAAAAACAAAATATTATTATATATAAAAAAATCATATACTAAAATATAATATAATAATATAATATAAAAAATATTATATAATAAAATAAGAGAGATATTTTAATTATTTAATAATTAAATAATTAAAGTGTGAAATGATCATTTTGTCCACCATAAATAGTTACCAAGTTTACCCCCTAGTGGATCCCACCAAATTTGCACTTGGGTAAACTCAACCGATGGTCCACAATGTGCCACGTATCATTATACAATTAGTAAATAATTATTAAGTAATTGTTGTATTTAACACTTAAATACAGACATGTACGCATTTCTATAGTATTGTTGAATATTGCTAGATTAAATATTTTAATCCGACACGTTGCCCCAGTGCACAACGAGTACACTCCATATCGCAGCCTCCTTAGGTCCTATGTCCGATTCGTCAAATGAAACTATTCCATGGGTCCGTGAGCAATGCCCCACGCATACGTCACGGATATACAAATCAACGCATTGAGCCATGCAAGCTGAGGTTACAACGCATACGTATAGTCCTTCCGTCATGATATCCTGGATGTGCGAGGATATAGATCATGACCGTCAAATCCCCTAGTGCTCATCTATGTCTTATCTCTAGACTCGTATCTCATCGAACAGTATGTGCAAAATCCTTTTCCATATTGTTCTACTGTGACAGAACTCTTTCCCAGGATTAATGCTTATGGCCACAAGACTTTTCGAGATACAATCTTGAAGCATCTGGATATCGTACTCTCTATACGAGCTGACGGATCCTATATCTGTATACACCAAACTCCATAAACATTGAACCATGCCTAGCGACACCCAGCGGTCACACCATAAAAGATCTGTGACATGCGTGGAACAAAAGTATAGTGGATCACTTACAAATCCACCGTGGTATTTAGGTTAAAGGACCACGTATACTACTCAACTCGAAAGGACCCTCCGTTGACGGCTTATATAGGATGTCTATTAGAGGCCCTCGTGAGTTTATCCCATATCTAGTCCTAACTGGATACCTATATGTCAATAATGTAAGGGTTGGTGTATATACATATACTACATTTATATAAGTGTATAGTCTCATTAAATTACTAATGCCCATTTATATGGTACTATGCAATGTAACATTACAGACATTGTATGATCTGAAAAAATTCAGATCTGATTTAAAGAAGTTTAAATCAGGGCTAAAGTTGGCCACACTGAGAGATATAATTGCTAAGAGTTAGCTGGTTATAATACTCAGTAAAGATCCAAGAGTTGGAACATTGTCTGTAATAGGACATAAACCCAAAAATATACTAGTAACGGCATAGTTATAAAAGTTGCAATCAAATGCTAAAAAATGTTAGTTGCATAAGTATGTTCTCGAATATTGTCCCTGATCTATTTCTATCGATGCGGGTCTGTCGGTGGATACCTTTATATAGATTAGCATATGTCGTACCTATAGGGTATAGATGGTTATTCCTAGCCGATTGTGAGCTTAGAGCTCGTATTGACATATGGGTATCTAGCTAGGATTGGATATGGGATGGACTCACGAGGACCTTTGATGGACACCCTATGTAAGCCGTCATTAGAGGGTCCTTTGGAGTTGAGTAATATACATGGTCCTTTGACCTGAGTGCCACGATGGGCTTGTAAGTGATCCACCATACTTTGGTTTCATGTATGTTACAAACCTTTCATGGTGTGACCGCTGGGTGTTGTTGGGTATGGTCCGATACTTATAGAGTCTGGTGCGTACATATATGGGATCCGTTAGCTCGCATTGGGAGTTTGATATCCAGATGCTTTGAGACTGTATCTTAGAAAGTCTCGTGGCCACAAGCATTCATCCCGGAAAAGAGTTTTTGTCAGGGTTGAACAATATGAAAAAGGAATTTGCTCATATTGTTAAGCGAGATACAAGTCTGAAGATAAGATATGGACTAGCACATAAGAATTTGACGGTGATAATTTATATTCCTACACATCCAGGATAACATGACAGAAGGATTATATGTATGCGTTGTGACCTCAGCTTTTATGCGTATTTCAATGATGTGTGTGTGGGATAGTGTTAACACTCATGGAATAGTTTCATTTGACGAATCGGATGTGTACTTAGAGAATCATGCGATATAGAGTATACTCATTGTACACGAGGACAGCGTACTGAATTGAATTGTTTAGTCCAATAATATCTAACACTACCATAAGAATACACACGTGTTCGTATTTAAGTGTTAAATACAATAATTAGTTAACAACTGTTGTCTACTAATTATATTATAATACGTAGCGTATTGTGGGCTCTTAATTGAATTTACTTAAATATATGGTTTAATGAGACCTATTAAGAAATATTCTTGATAATTATTTATGAAGAGTATATTAGTAATTATACACATTAATTATTTAAATGTTACATAATAAAAAAATATTTTATTATAATATAATATTATATTATTTAATAATATTATATATGTATATGGTTAGTTGTCAATCATATACAAATATATAATGTTATTTTTATTATTATAATGTTTTAATTAAATTTGGTGATCAAGTCTTGTATTTTTTTATTATAATATTATTATTTTAATATATAAGTGAGATAAATATGACATGGAAGAATTTGGAATGAAGTAGAAGCAATTTTGGATTTACTTTTAACGTGTGAAAGAAAAGAATTGCTTCAGTTTTCGTTGTTGTGTTTGAGTTCACGGTGGCCGGCCATATTCATAGCAAAAGCAAAGGGATATTGATCCATTTGATGAGTTGATTACAATTGTTAAAATTAATTCATATGTTTCTTTTTATTGGCTATCACTCAAAACAACATAAAAATTTTATTTTGTTGGTTAAAAAGTTAATTAAGAGAAAATAAATTTAAAGAATTTAAAATTTAAACTTAGTGTTAGATAAGTGAATCTGATGTTTTAACTTGTCAAATTCATCAATGACTAAAATGAGTAGGACTCCAAATAGACTCTCAAACTACACAAAAAAGTTACACATTTAGATAAATTTTTAAATTTCTTTAAATATATTAATTTGACTAATATATTATTCATTCGTGCTTATTGTATATTTTATTATTTCACTGCAATTAAATATATATATAATATATATTTTATACAATAAATATTATTGCACATACATACATTATGCACAATAAATTTTTAAACAAATAAATTTTTTTTTATAGAGAATTTTATAAAGACAAAAAATTGAGCATCTTCTATACTTTAATTAAGATAATATTATTATAGTATATGTAACATTATATAAATATAAAAAAATATTAAAAAGTTCTATTTTTAAAAATCTAAAATTTAAATTTTTGTAAATAGAAACAAAATAATTTTTTTAATTTTTAAAAACTCTTTTTCAAATACAACCAAAAATTATGAAATATTTTATAAAAAATTTTTAACATTAAAAAAACTCTTTTAGAAAGTAAAAAAAATCCAACCATCCGAATACTAAAGCAATTAAAATAGATAAAAGAAAAGAGTGTATTCACATAAGCGACAGCTCCTCTCTCCATCGACAATCCACAATTTCAACACCACAAACAGCTACAACAACGATGATAAGCCAAGAAAACACACAAATTCAACACTTCCTATCCTATAATCTCTTATAGCTTCAATAATCAAAATAGCTAACAATTTCTAACCTCAAAAATTTGTTTAAGAAAAACCCAACACCGATCATAGATGTTAAAGTGAGATATTTACTATTTAATTAAGGCGAGTCCAATAAAAAAGATGTATTGCATGGCACCACAAGCTAGTTGAATCAACAGACTTGGAGGCTGGGTGATACGACATCCACGACCTTATAAGTCGATGCCTTCTAATCTAAGCATCTCAAATACAATTCTCATCATCTATCTCTTCATCAAACACTTACTATTGAGCTGACTACTTAGTTAGCTGCTGAGCTAGCACTTGACATTAGAGTGGAATTTGCTTCTATTTTTGTTTTGCAGCATTATGTTGCATTCTACAGTAATATAACAGATTCAACTTCCCTTTTATCCCCTCTAAAGCTCAATTATCTAGGGTAGACATTGAGCTTGATAGCTAAGATTTGGAACCTGCCAATAACAAGTGTCTCGGTAAAAATATTAATAATTTGTGATTCAATTGGCACATATCTCACATCTAATTCACCATTCAACACTTTGTCTTTGACAAAGTGAACATCTACCTCAATATGCTTCATATGATTGTGAAATACTGGATTTGCAGTTAAAGATGTTGCCTCTTGATTATCACGCCATACTATAGGTATTGAGGTTTGAGTTAGAAAGAGTTCCATAAGAAGTGATTGCAATTAAGTGATTTCAACAGATACCTAAGCTAATGCCATATATTCTGATTTTATATTACACCTGAAAATAACTTTTTGTTACTTTGAACTCCGGAGACCAAATTTCTAGCAAGATATACATAGTATTCTCTATATGACTTCCTATAGTGTCACATGCCCAATTTGCATTAATGAGTGCAACTAAACTTAAGGAGGATGCTGGTTTGAAGAGAAGGTCATGATCTTTGGTGCCTTGCAGATATCTCAACAATCTTTTGTAATATTGTTAGTGAAGTGATGTTGGAGAAGTAACTTATTAACATGGAAATGGCGGCAACTGGATTGCTCTGCCCCGTAAAGCAGGTTAATTAGTCATTCAATATATTACTCTGCTGCTTCTTCAATATCTTTCGCTGACTGTAATATATTTCTCCATATATAATTATTAGGCCTTAAGCGCTGTGGTAAGAGTTGTCGTCTCAGGTGGTTAAATTACCTCAGGCCGGATATTAAGCATGGGGGATTTACGGATGAAGAAGATAATATCATATGCAGTCTCTACAATAGCATTGGAAGTAGGCACGTCTATTCTCTAATTTCATCTATATTTCTTCTATTTTTGTTTTCTTAATTTAAATTTTCATATACTATGTGCTATTATTGAATTATTAGGTGGTCGATTATAGCATCTCGACTTCCGGGAAGAACGGACAATGATGTAAAGAATTATTGGAATACCAAGTTGAAGAAAAAGCTTTTGGAAGGAAAGATCAGTCTTAACAGCAGCAGCAACAATGACTTGACCGCTAAAATTAATTCGACACAAGATGAAGTTACTCCTTATTCAATTTCTGAATTTGGTAACTTTGATTATAGAAATCCAACTAATTACGTCAATGCAAATTCTGGTACATTGCCATATGAAAGCTACTTGATTTACCAGCAAAATCATGTTCCTCAAGGGGTAATTTTGGACCCATGTCAAGTTACATTTTCAGGACACATGGGAGTTTCCGATTATCATACAAGTGCGAATAACAGTTGCAGGGCTGTATCTTCGTCTCAAGAAGCTTCGAGTCTTTCTATTTCATCTTCTTTTACTTTGGAGAGCACTTATATTCAGTGCTTTGTCAATGGAAATATACTTGAAGATGAAGCAAATCTACTGGATTATTTTTCTTTTGTGTCTCTTGTTAAGAAATTAAGGGGTGATGCAGGATTGCAGTTAAAGCGAAATTGAGAAAAATAATGAAAATAAAAATAAGACAAAACACAAGTTTACGTGGTTCGGCTTTTAGCCTACGTCCACGGGCGAAGACAGAAGAATCTCTTACTATTAGAAATAGAGAATACAAGTATTGTATTGTTTAGCCTTACAACCCAAAACCTCAATACACCCAATTATCTCAAACCACTCAAAAACTCTCTAAAAACTTTAGAAACTCTCTCAAAATTTTCTTGGAAAATGAATTGCTAAACTCTCCCATTTATAGGGAGAGTTTAGCATGGTGGACAGCCAAGAATTGGCTGTCCACCCTTGCTGGAAAATTGCTGGCACCGTGTGCCAGCAATTGTGTAGCTGGCACACGGTGCCAGCTACCAGCATTTCTCCCACTTGGAGATTTGATTGAGAATTAATCAATTCTCCACACCATTCTTTATTCTTCGCCAAAGCCATGTTGCCCACGTGTCTGCTAGGCCATGCAAGGATCTACACCATACAAACTTGTTGGTATTGGTGGGCTTGGTCAACACATCTGCTAGGTTATCATCTGTATGAATTTTTTTCAAATCCACATTTCCATCTTCTACCACTTCACGAACAAAGTGATATTGAACACCTATGTGCTTCGTTCTTTAATGAAAAGCTGGATTCCTTGCAATGTGCAAGGCACTCTGACTGTCACAAAACAATTCAACTTTCTCTTGCTTGTGCCCGAGCTCCTCCAGTAATCTTTGTATCCAAATTGCTTCCTTGCAAGCTTGTGTAGCTGCCATGTATTCTGCTTCTGTAGTAGATAATGCCACAACAGTTTGCAGTTTCGAAACCCAGCTTACAGCTCTTTCTGCAAGTTTAAACACATAGCCAGTAGTGAATTTTCTTTTATCAAGGTCTCCTGCAAAATCTGAATCCACATAGCCCTTAACAATAAAATCTGATCCTCCGTAACATAAAGCAACATCTGAGGTACCCTTAATGTATCTAAGGATCCTCCTGACACAACCCTAATGCTCTCTACCAGGATTCGCCATGTATCTACTAACTGCTCCCACTGCTTGTGCAATGTCTGGTCTGGTACAAATCATAGCGAACATTAAACTTCCCACTGCTGATGCATACGGTACTCGAGATATCTCATTCCTCTCTGCTTCTTTGCTAGGACACATCTTAGAGGATAACTTGAAATTAACAGGGAGTGGGGTACTAATTGGCTTACAATCTTGCATGTTGAAGCGCCACAAGATTTTCTTTAAGTAGTTCTTCTGAGAAAGCCAAATCTTCCTGTTATGTCTGTCTCGGTGAATTTGCATCCCTAGAATCTTGTTTGCTGGTCCCAAGTCCTTCATATCAAATTCACTAGCCAACTGTGCCTTCAATTCTTGGACTCGATCTTTGTTGGGGCCTGCCACCAACATGTCATCCATGTACAACAGTAAAATAATGAAATCATTATCATCTTCAAACCTTTTGTAGTATGTACAATGGTCTGAACTAAGTCTGTTGTATCCAAGGCTGATGATATAGGAATCAAATCTCTTGTACCAACACCTCGGCGCCTGTTTAAAACCGTACAGAGATTTGTTCAACCTGCAAACCAAGTTCTCTTTTCCTTCTTCTTTAAAACCTTCTGGTTGGAACATATAAATTTCTTCTTCAAGTTCTCCATGAAGAAAAGCTGTCTTCACATCTAGCTGTTCTAGATGTAAGTCAAATGTAGCACACATTGTCAGGACTATTCTGACTGTCGTGAGTCGAACCACAGGGGAAAATATCTCATTAAAGTCAATACCTTCTTTCTGAGCATAACCTTTCACCACCAATCTCGCACGATACCACTCCACTTGGTCATTGCCATCCCGTTTGATCTTGTAGACCAATTTGTTTCTAATGGCTTTTCTTCCACGTGGCAGTGCAACCAGCTCCCATGTTTTGTTCTTATGCAAAGCTTCAATCTCTTCTTGCATTGCTGTCATCCATAGAGAAACATCTTGACTTTTAGAAGCCTTCTGGAAAGTTGTTGGCTCTCCATCCTCTGTTAGAAGTCAGTATGCAACATGAGCCTCCATGACATACTCCGAGTGCCACGCTGGTGGTCGTCTCTCACGAGTTGATCAAAGATCATCTGTAGCCTCAGACTCTGCTGGTTCTTGTTCTTCGTGCCCTGGTGCTGCTTCAGAAGAATCTGAATCTTCTTGTACTTGATTATTTTCCATTTGTACCGTTGTAGTCTCTGGATTTTCCTTCACTGTGCTATCATCTTTATCATTCCTTTACAGTTTATCTTCTACAAATATCACATCTCTGCTGATGACGACCTTGTGGGTAGTGGGATCCCACAGGCGATACCCCTTGACTCCATCAGCATATCCCAAGAAAAGGCATTTTCTGGATTTTGGATCCAGCTTCGTTGTTTCTTGGGGATTATACATCACGTACACAGGACTTCCAAATGTATGAAGGTGAGAATAATCAACTGGTTTTCCAGTCCACATCTCCATCGGTGTCTTCAACTTGATTGCTGTTGATGGTGACCGATTTACCACATAACTGGCGGTTTTGACTACTTCTGCCCAAAATGTCTTGGCTAAACCTGCAGTTCTCAACATAGCTCTTGTTTTCTCCAACAAGGTTCTGTTCATCCGCTCTGCTACTCCATTCTGCTGAGGCGTGTAAGCTGTGCTGAATTGCCGCTTGATGCCTTCTTGTTGACAGAATGCAATAAAATCCTCACCAGTATATTCTCCTCCATTATCTGTCCTTAAACACTTGATCTTCTTTTCTGATTCAAGTTCTACACGCGCTCTGAATATTCTGAAAGCTTCAAACACATATGACTTCTTCTTGATTGGATACACCCAACATCTCCTGGAGTAATCATCTATGAATGATACAAAATATCTCGCTCTTCCTAAGGACATCACCGGTGCTTGCCAAACATCAGAGTGGATCAATTCTAGAATTTTTTTACTTCTAGAACTGGATGTGCTGAACTTTAATCTGTGCTGCTTACTTGTGACACAGTGCTCACAGAAAGGTAAATGAACCAATTTGAGCCCAGGAAGTAAATTTTGCTTAGAGAGAATCTTCAAACCTCGTTCTGATATATGGCCCAGTTTACGATGCCGCATTATCGTTGACTCTTCTGCTGAACTAGTTGATACAACAGATGCATCTCCTTCCTGCAGTGTTTCTCAATTAAGCATGTACAAATTTGCAGTAACCTTTTCTGCTTTCATTACTACAAGCGCGCCTTTGAGAATTTTCATTATCCCATTTTCAATTTGGGTCTTACACCCAGTGTTATCTAATTGTCCCAATGACAAAAGATTCTTCTTGAGGCCTTTCACATGTCGCACCTCCTGGATAATACGAACAGTACCATCGTACATCTTCATCTTGATGGATCCTACTCCAGCAATTTCTAAAGCATGATCGTCCCCCATATATACAGATCCTCCAGAGATAGGTTCATATTGATGGAACCATTCTCTTTTAGAGGTCATGTGCCATGTAGCTCCAGAATCCATGAGCCATACATCAGAGAACCGTTTTCTACTTTCAACAACTGTTGCTGCCTCGCTGTATAAAATTTCACCATCATCTGAGGTGCTTGCAATATTCCCTTGAGGTTTGTCCTCTGCACTTTTCTTCAATCCCCAACAATCCTTCTTCAGATTGCCTTTCTTGCCACAATGGTAGCATTTGACATTCTTTTTACTTCTAGATTTTGGTATACCATGATTTTGACTCCCACTGGGGCCACGTTCTGTTGATCTACCTCTCATCATTGTCAAAGCTTCTGCTTGCTGCGAACATTCCTGTTTGTCTTCTTTATTTTTCCGTCTTCGTTCTTCTCCCAATACAGCAGCTGTAACATCATCGAAGACTAAGAATTCCGTTAGGATATTATTCATCAAGTTGAGGATGAGTTGATCATATGAATCTGGTAGGCTTTGAAGTAAAATCTCCGCACGTTCACTTGCCTCTATTTTATGCCCCAAGGAAGTGAGTTGGGAAAATAGAGTATTTAACGTGTTGATGTGCTCTGTCACTGAAGTGGATTCTGCCATTCGAAGAGTATACAATCTCCTTTTTAAGAAGATCTTGTTGTGCAAAGATTTGGCCTCATACAATTTTATGAGAGTATCCCAGATCTCTTTTGCTGTCTTCTTTTCCGCTACATTGGATAGCACGTTATCAGCAAGTGCTAGATGCAGATTAGCAACTGTATTACCGTCAATCTCATTCCACTTGATATCATCAGCGATACTAGCGGGTCTTTCATCAATTGCTTCTAAGCATTTGTTTTTCCTTAAAATTGCCTTTATTTTCATTTTCCACAATGTAAAATTACCTCCATTGAACTTTTCAACTTCGTATTTTGCCGCCATTGCTTTTCACCACGAACTGCTTTCTGTTAGGATCGGCTCCACTGTTTCACGTGAACAGTAACTGTATGTATGAACAGTAACCGTATGTATGAATAGTAACTGTATACGTGAATAGTACCTGTATACGTGAATAGTGACATCCTTCAACCAGAAGCTCTGATACCACTTGTTAGAAAATTAAGGGGTGATGTAGGGTCGCAGCTAAAGCGAAATTGAGAAAAATAATGAAAATGAAAATAAGACAAAACACAAGTTTACGTGGTTCGGCTTTTAGCCTACGTCCACGGGCGAAGACAGAAGAATCTCTTACTATTAGAAATGGAGAATACAAGTATTGTAGTGTTTAGTCTTACAATCCAAAACCTCAATACACCTAATTCTCTCAAATCACTCAAAAATTCTCTCAAAACTTTAGAAACTCTTTCAAATTTTTCTTAAAAAATGAATTGCTAAACTCTCCCATTTATAGGGAGAGTTTAGCACGGTGGACAGCCAAAAATTAACTGTCTACCCTTACTAAAAAATTGCTGACACCGTGTGCCAACAATTGTGCCAACTGACAGTATCTCCTTCAGAATTTCTGCATGAGTTTGACTTTTAGAAAGCAAGTATTGAAGCTGGCTGCGGCGGATTTAGGTAATTATTGTCCCTTTAGAAGTTAATTAGAAAGATGACATTTTCTTAAACACTAAATGGACAGTTATGGTGGAGACTCGATTTGTAGTGCACAAAATCATTCAATGTAATAAATATTAATGTTAACTAGATAAGATGAATTATAATAGTGCTCTATCTATATAAAACAAGCCATGTGGGTCTACTCTTACTATTAACTAAAATGAGATTAATAACTTTGCCTGGACCCTAGAGCACTTCGTCTAATGTATTTGATATTGTTAAAAGCATTTTGGCATAGCTGATACTCTTTTTGAGACGAAGAAACACCAGATATCTATTTTTTTATTACATTTCTTTTGAGATAATATTAAAAAAAAACCCAGTATTTTAATACTTATAAGTGATTTTAGTTCTAAATTAATAAAACTTTTGAGTCGGCTTGGTTTAACATTTTAGGTAGAATTTTTTACAATAATATTTTTTTAAAGCAGAGCTTTTACAAATAGAAATTTTTTACAAAAACTTGTTAACAATTTAATTATCACCTAAAAATAATTCTTTTAATCTAATAGATTATTTGGCTGTAAAATTTTTTAAAAACTTTTTTTTGTAGTTAAATTACAAGAAAAGGACATAAATAGAAAAAGGAGATGAATAAAAAAACAAATAACACTAGCATTGAAATTTCTTTCGAAAAAAAGTTAAATAATATGTTGCGAATTTTTGGTATATGTTTAAGAAATTCTTTGCGCCTTATGGAAGTTGTTCATTCTCAAATAACCCTAAAAAATTAAAGATCATAAAAAAAGGAGATAAATCAATTAAAGTAAAGAAAACACATACCAAATTTACGTGGTTAGACAAAATTACTTACGTTCACGATAGATTAAGGATCCTAACTTCTTTATTAATCTATTTTTTTGCTCCTAAAGAATCTCACAAGAGATTACAAGGAATATCCAAATACCCAAGAGCCACAATGATCTATACCACACTTTCTTGTGCACTCAAATTACTTAAGTGTGCCCTAAGCTCTATACTCTCTCTCTTGTTATTTTTTTTATGCTTGATCTCAATTATAAGAAGTTACAGGATTTATATAGTGTTAATACTAACCCTAAAGGGTCTTAACTTCTTTATTAATCCATTCTTTTGCTCTTGAAGAACCCCACAAGAGATTATAAGGAATATCCAAATACCCAAGAGCCCTAAGGATCTATACCACACTTTTTTGTGCACTCAAATTACTTAAGTGTGTCCTAAGCTCTCTATTCTCTCTCTTGTTGTTTTTCTTATGCTTGATCTCAATTATAAGGAGTTACAGGGTTTATATAGTGTTAATACTAACCCTAAAAACTAGTTGGAATAAGAGCTTTTACTTGTAAGAGTCCAAATCCTACTTAGAGAAGTCAATTGAGCCAAAATAAGAAAAACCCATAAGTTGCCGTATAAACAGTACCCCCATTAATACTATTCTTCTTCTTGCTTCCGGCTTTTCATTTTGCTCATTCCTAGCACGGCTTTCACGTACTAAACTTCTTGCTAACTCTTCATTGGTCTCCAACTAAAAATCAAATTATTTATTGATTTTGAATCACTAAAATTTTAACAAACTCCTCATTGATTCAAAATCTCCCAAGAAACTTTACCAGGATCCATCCACTCTAATACTCTATCACCTAGCGTTAGCATAAGTTAAGTCTCTATGACTTAATTCCTTTTGGGCTAGTGACCTTGGTCTCTAAAGGTACGAATACACTTTCTCTTAAACACTCTTTCCATTATGGTTTCTAGTACCACTCTTGACACTATTACAACACCTAGCATCATTCCCATGCATTCCCTTTTGACCTATATCACCACAATAAGTATAATCCCAATGCTGCCCTTTGGTAAGCATCCCTCAAAAAAATCTATGTTGGGACCCTACAACATTGCCAACAAGCATATATAGTCCCTTGTACTTCTTACCTTTTATCATTATAGATTCTTTCCTCATCTCTAGTATTCCTTTTTTCTGTTATAATGAATATTCCTCTTGATCCAACATTCCTAGGGATATCAAATTCTTCCTAACTCTAGGTACATGCCTAACCCTATATAACTCTTTAGTCTCCCCATCATGCATCCTCACTTTAACACTACCAATGTCTATGACGCTACAAGCCATGTTATTCCTCATTAGTATTTTCTTTCCCTTAATAGATTTACAATTGGTAAACCAGGATTTTTTCGAACCCACATGGTAACTACATCTAGAATCAAGTATCTATCTACTAGTATATATTTTACTAAAAGCTATTAAGGACTCCGCAATTTATAAGCCTTCATTACAGACTATTGCAACTCCTCATTCTTTCTTTGTCTTTCTTTATGGGCTATCTCTTTTTAAGTGCAACTCCATATTACATAAGTAGCACTTCCTAGATCCAACTCATTGATTTTTTTACCTTCTCCTCCTCATGCATCTAATCCCATTACATTATTAGATTCTGATCATTTTTCATTTTCTTTAGAGTTCAATGATGCTTTAACATCATTAACCGTCAAAGTCCCCCTACCATATATGAGTGTGTCCACGAAGTACTCATAATTTAGAGAAAAAAAGCACAACAAGATAATGGCCTTGTTTTTATCTTGCATATTGATATTTATCGTCTCAAGATCAATGACAATCTTATTAAATGTATCAACATGGTTGCTCAAGGAAGTTCCCTCAATCATAGCCAACTGATATAACATCTTCTTCACATACAAACGATTTGCCAAGGAATTCATCATGTATAGTGTGTCAAGTTTCTTCCAAAGACCTATTTTCATCTTCTCTCTAGCCACCTCCCTTAGAATTTTGTTACTCAAGAATAATACTATTGTACTATAGGCTCTTTTCTAAATGTTTCCTCATCTAAGCCACCAAGTTTTACCAGTTTTTTTTCTTCACTGGTTGTTGCTTGAGTTCCCTTAAAAGCTGAGTCCAACCCTTAACTTACTAATAGAGTCATCACATTCACCTTCCATAGATTGAAATTATTCTGCCCATTAAACTTTTTACTTCTTGTTTGAGATTAGTCATGATTAAACCAAACCTTGTTCTGATACCCGTTTATTACTAATTTTTTATATATACCCAAGACATCATTTGTTCCTTGCAAAATCCATTCACTCTCAAACAACTAAGAAAAGTAAAGTTCACACAAAAGGAGATAAATCAATCACAGTAAAAAAACACATACTAAATTTACGTGGTTTGATAAAATTGCCTATGTCCACGGTGGATCAAGGATCCTAACTTTTTATTAATTCATTATTTTGTACCGAAAGAACCTCACAAGAGATTATAAGAAATATCCAAATACCCAAGAGCCCCAAGGATCTATACTACACTTTCTTGTTGATAAGGGTAAATTTATCATATATTTTCTCATGTTTTTATTATTGATATTTTATGATTTTATGAGAATAGATGGCTATTTATGTGTATTATTATTATTTATAGGGACTTGAACAAAATTTAAAGAAAAAATGCAAAAGGAGCGAAAATAGGGACTAAAATGCAAAGTTTTCAAAGTATATGAGTCTATCGCCCCAGCGCCACAAGGATTATAGCCCCAGCTCTGGAACAGAGATCAAAATAAGAAAAATAACCTATTTAAGTTGCATCTGGCGCCCCAGCTCTGAACAGTCACTGCGCTAGCGATGGTCCAGCGCCCCAGCGCCATTAACCCACCGCTTCACCGGTGAAGCCTTTTTCACTCGTCGCCCCAGCGATAACTTCATAGCGCCCAGCGGTAGCGCGAGTCCTAGTCCAACGAGAATTAAGATTTTCAAGCTCATATCAATCCCTATAAAAAGTCACTCATTCCCAGCTTTTAAGAATCATCCAAGACAAACCTAGAGCAATTCAAGAACACCAAGAATACAGAGTATGAGTCTTAGAGAGCAATAGGAGTTTAATTGAAGCAACTTTAGAGAGCGATTCAAGGCGTTCTTCAGTATCAAGAGATCTTAGTAAGCATAATTAAGAACAATTCGACGTCTATATCGGTTTGCTATTGATTGTATTATGGTTTATTATTATTTTTACTGTTGTTCTCTTGTAACCATGAACTAAACTTATTTTTTAGGGTTAATACTTGAATTCAATATGTGTGCTTAATTGTCATATCTTTAGAATATTTAATAAACTTAGTTCTTTGATATTTAAATTATTTGATCTTAATGCTTCGATATATCTGGCCAATATATGGTGAATGAGTTGGTAATATTATTGATAAACTCAGAAAAGGAATCATAATATTTAGACCTAGGTAATTTGATGCATGATTGTAGAGTAACATTTAATATTGCATATGAAAGTTTCAATTTAGGATAGGAATATACCTAATTGGCATGTATGATCAATAAGACCTAATCTTAATGAATTTTAATTTATTACAAGTACCATAAGAATATAGGTATTTGATAAATTAAGGTATACTTGCATGACCTTGGAAGAGGCTTATGAATATATTAGTGTCTTTATCAATAACAAAAACTAAGAGAGTTAAATATTAGAAGATTAATCATTAAAAAGTATATTAAGGGATAATATTAATCCTAGGTTTTCTCTATATTGCTATCACTTAAATCTCTTTGCATTGTGTTTTTGCCTTTATATTTTCTACATTCATTCTTAAATTTTTATTTATCTGAATGATTATTAGGAAGATATCATTTTAGTAATTGGTTAAAAAGAAGAAATTATCTCTGTGGGTTCGACATCCGACTATTTAGTCCTTTATTACTTGCATACGATAGTGTATACTTGCACTTAATTTTATGATATAAAAATATCGCATCACTTGTGCACTCAAATCACATAAGTGTGCCATAAGCTCTCTATTTTTGTTGCTTTTGATGCTTGATCTCAATTATAAAGAGTTACAAGGGTTAATATAGTGTTAATACTAACCTTAGAAATTCTAAACTTAGTTGGAATAAGAGTCCTTACTTACAAGAGTCTAAATCCCACTTCAATTGAGCCAAATCAAGAAATACTAATAAGTTGTCACATGAATAATACTAATAAGTTGTCACATGAATAATACTCGCATAAATAGTACCCATGTTTTTACTTTCAGCTTTCCATTTGCTTATTCCTTGCATAGCTTTTATGTACTAGACTTCTTGCTGACTCTTTATTGGTCTCCAACTCAAAATCAAATTAATCATTGATTTTGAATCACCAAAATTCTAACATAATATATTTAATTTAAAGCCATACAATATAAAATTAAAAATATAAGGTTCATAAACAATATTATTAATAAACAACAAATAACTCAAATAATCTATTACTTTTGATAAAGAATTTGAAAAAACAAAGATAATAATTAGTCGTAATAAATAAATTTTGGTGAAGAATATTCTATAATGTAAAGATGACAACTTTAACCATTACAATAAATATAATTGAATAAGATTTAATTTATTAAGAATACATTATAAAAATTAAAAAAATAATATTATAGTATATTTCATTTAAAAAATTTTAAAATTGTTTAAAAAATTTGATCTCAAAATATCAAAATTTGATTTTCAAAATAGTTTTTTTAATTTTAAAAATTACAAATAATTTTGTCTTTTGATTAGTAGAGAAATACAACAAAAAAGACTCAACTCCTACAATTACCAAAAGGGATTTTATTTGAAAGAATTTTCTCTCTCCTAAATGCATTAGAAGCTTTGTAATATTGATTGGGGTGAAATTAATGTTGATGAATGTGTGAAGACGTTGTTAGATAATATCCTATTAAAATTAGATATTATCTCCTTAATGTGGTCCACATTTTAAAGTTCATGGGTGATATGATAACTACTTTATCAGATAACATATATAATAAATGAGATAAATTTATTTTATCAGATAATGTACATGAAAATGGGTGAGATAATTTTATCCTGTAACTATCCGCTTTCTTGATGGAAGAAAGTTATAAGGTTATTTTTTATTTAAAAAAGAACTGAGAGACCCTATCCTAGCCATAAGAGAGTTATGTTAATTTTTCCTGTGAATCCATCACTAAACACTCAACAGGAATATGATAGAAGGCTTAAAGTTATTCATTTACTTGAACAATAATGGCTGGAGGTACGATTTATTTATTTATATTTATATAAAAAATTTCTTACATGTGGTATCAGAGCCTCCTTCATTCTTGTTGGTTCAGTATGTATATGTGTGCCTTTATGTCTTTGTTATGAATAGATTAGAGCATGTTTATATCTTTTTCTATCTATGTTCTTGAGAATTTTTCTTAAGATTTTATTGTGAATAAAAATAAGTTTTACAGTGCTTTCAGTTTTTCATTCCATTATTTATTGAGACATTATGTTTTAATGGAATAAACAAGTGCTAGTCTTACAGAGATGAAATTGTTTAATGTTTTAGTTTTATTTTATATGTATATATAAGAATAATATTTTCTTGTCTGCCCATTAAAATTAAAGCGCTATGCTGCTGTTAAACTTATGAGTTTCATTAGTTGTGCTTTACAATAAAACATTACTGGGTTGCCTTTATTTTATTATGAGTATATTTATTAATGTTTAATAAATTTATTTATCCACTTATTTAGAATTTATTATTTATGGATCAGAATCAAAATCTGAAGAAGCCGTACTCCTTTTGGAATAATATAGTTATGAGATGATGATTAAATTGATTAGTTTACATTTTATGTGGTGATAATTTTTGACTAGAAGGAGAAAAGTTTCCTAATTTTAGGGTGCATGGACCTTGACTTGGCGCTTCGTGAGGATGAACCACTTGTCCCCACAAAATCAAGTACACTAAGTGAAAAAGCTACTTATCAATCTTGAGAGCAATCCAATCGCTTGAGTCTCACGTTTATGAAGAATTATATTAGCAAGAGCATAAGGGGTTCAATCCCAGAATGTGATAAGGCTAAGAACTTTATGAGGCTTGTCGAAGAGCAATTTGTAAGTTTTGACAAGGCAAGGGTTAGCACCTTTATGAGGAAGCTTTCAGGCATGAACCATAACAATTCTACCAATGTGTATGGGCATATTATAGAGATGAGGGACATTGCTGCTCAACTCAAGTCTCTAGATATTGACATTTTTGAGTTATTCTTGGTTCATTTGATTATGAACTCTCTTCCTAAGGAGTATGATCCATTTTAAATATCATATAATACACATAAGGATAAATGGACTATTAATGAACTCCTGACTATGTGTGTTCAAGAGGAGGAGAGACTTAAGAATGAAAAGATAGAAGTTGCTAACTTCACAATTTATGATAAGGCAAAAAACAAGAAGCTTAAAGGTGGCCCTAAAAAAAAGAAAAATAATGCGCCAAAATTCAAAAAAGGCAATGATGTTAACTGTTTATTTTGTAAGAAAATGGGGCACATAAAGAAGGACTACCTAAAAAAAAAAGAAATGGCTCGAAAATAAAGGTACACCTTTCATTTATGTATGTCATGAATCTCACTTTATTGAAGCTCTTAATAAGTGGATTGACTTTGGTACTTCAATTCACGTTGCCAATGTTATGCAGCGTTTCTTGGACCTAAGGAAACCACTAGAAAATGAGCAATACATCTATTCAAAAAATAAGATGAGCTCAAAGGTTAAAGGCGTGGGAACATTTAGATTAGTTTTGAATTCTAGTTTTTATTTAGATCTTAAGAACACTTTTTTATATTCCATCTTTTTCTAGAAATTTAGTTTCTGTTGCAAGACTAGTACCTTTGGGATTTATATTTATATTTGAAGATTTAAACTTCATTTTATTTTAAAATGGTACTATTGTTGGCAACGATTTTCTAGTTGATGGTTTATATAAGTTTAATTTAGATCCCACATATGAATATAACCTATTAACCATGCAAACTACGAATATTGGCACTAAACATTGTATTATTAACGAGCACTCCTCTAAATTATGGCATAGAAGATTAGGATATATCTCCATTGACCGAATTAAAAGATTAGTAAATGAAGAAGTTTTACAAACTCTTGATTTTATTGATTTTGGAACTTGTATAGATTGCATCAAGGGTAGGCAAACTAACAATAATTCCAAAGGTGCCAAGAGGAGTATTGAATAGTTATACATACAGACATTAGTGGACCACATTCTCTATGTCTGAATGGTCAAATGTATTTTATAAACTTTATAGATGACCATACGAGGTATATGTATCTCTATCTCATAAATAATAAGAATGAGGCTCTAAATGCCTTTAAGATTTATAAAGCAGAAGTGGAGAAACAAAGAGAATGCAAAATCAAAATTGTTAGATCAGATAGAGGTAAGAAATATTATGGAAGGTTTACTAAAAAGGGTCACATACCAGGTCCATTTGCTAAGTATCTCCAAGAAGAAGGTATTATTGTACAATACACAGTACTAGGAATACCATAACAAAATGGTATTGCCGAAAGAAGAAATCAAACTCTAATGGACATGGTAAGGAGTGACACGTCCAGAATATAGAAGTTATTCCCAAGTGCAGGATTGTCGAAGTAATAAATAACCCGATGAGAACGGGGTCGATCCACAGGGAAGTAGAATTAAAAGTACAAATTATAAACACTTTAAAGATAATTAATGCAGTATAAGATGTTTGCAAATATTATTTCAATTAACCAATTCAAATAAAAAGCTAAGGTTATGGAGATTCACTATTGGCATAAGAAATAAGAATATATTTAATTTTTTTATAACTCAATTGGAATCCTCACACAAAGAAGGTTCCAACCGAAAAATATAGCAATTAAAGTTCTTCATCATTTATATATTAATTAGTATTTATTTATTTTAATTATTATACACCAAATCTTATAAATGGGTTCAAGTATTTATTATGCTAATCTTTATATTTGTTTACAATAAATCAAGACTCCCACTTTACAAGAAAGGTTATATAAACCAAATCTTGTAAATGGTTTCAAGAATTTATTGTGCCAAGTATTAAGTTTGTCAATAATAAATCAAGAATCACCACTTTAGAAGAAAGGGTATTAATTCTACAAAAAAAATAAATACATCATATATAAATTTGCATAACTTAAAAATGAAGCATTAAATTCATGAATAAATATTAAACATATCTTATTACCTTGCCAAGAGTTTCACCCTTTCACCTTAGCTTAAAAAAAATTATTTGGACATAATAAAACTAAATGAAAAGAAAAGAAATGGAAGAAGAAATAACATGACTTAATAGTAAACAAGAGAAATAATAGTACAAGGAAATGGATACAAAGGAAAAGTATTTTGAACTAAATTCTAACTTTCTAATTACATTCTTTAGGTATAAAAAAGCCACCTATTTATAGAAAAACATGGATAAATCGAGACAAATTTGGAGGGAACCACTTGGTTGATGAAAGTCAAGAATGGTGGCAAAATAATTTGCATTCATTATCACTTGGGCACCCACTTGATTATCCAATTTGGAATTGATGTGATCCGAATTAGCTGTCACTCAAAACATAAAGGTTGTAGATAAGTCTCTTATCTTTCCAAATTGAGTGATCTCATATGTATTAGATACGTATTTCTATAGTTATTGGCTAAATACTGATAACTGTTCAAACTGGGCCTGTACTGCAAATCAATTCTGTTCTAGGCCAATTTTCACTCTCTAAACACTCGAATTTCCAATGCTTTGTGAAATACAATATGTTATCCCATTGAGTCAGCTCTGTGCAGGATTAAGAATCACCTCAATTGGATCTTTAGGTAGAAAGTTATGCTTATTTTATCAAACCTGCCACAAAACAGTTATAAGATAATTAAGTACAATATTGTAAACATACTTAAGTTAAGAAAATTAAATACACTAGTAATACAAAACAATCATGTAAAACTCTTATTAAATATGTAATTTCAAGTGTTCATCACACCCCCCAACTGGCTTATTGCTAGTCCCTAGCAATTCGAGCATAAATAAAATTTGAACACTACCTAAGTATTTCAAACAAAACGTCAGTTTTAAAATCACAATCGCTATAAAGGTTATTTCAATCATAACTTCCAAAAATATTTGTGTGTGTGTGTGAATTAAGCCAAAGCCTTCTTACCACAAACCACAACATATATAGCCTTAAAAATGTTTCAAGTAAAAGCCTCAACTCCATATCCTTACAGGTGAATAACTTGTTTAATGACTTAGGATTTCACTCATGGAGTTGTAAAACAGATAATCGCTCAAGAAAAAGTTACATTTAAGGACAGACAGACAAACTAACATTGATCCAAAGATAGGAAAATCAAATACTTAGAGTCAAACCATTATTGCCAAATGCCAGCTTCAAGACTTTAATTATTTAATGTGAATCTTATGAATATAGAATTCGGTGATAAGATTGCTTCCTAATGACTTTAGTCTTCTAAAATTGAATGAAGACTTTATTGAACTGAATTGACTTTTTTTTTTTTAATTTTTTTTTTTACTCATTTTTTTTCTTTTTTGAAAGACAAAGAATCATTACAACATAAGAGCAATTTATCACCATAATACTTTTCCAATTTTTTTTTTTTTATCCTTCAGCTAAGCAACCAAATCATTCATCATCCCAAATAATGTCATTCCAAATAAAAATTAACCATTTCAAAAGATCAATGAAAGTTCGTAAACTGTTATCTCAAACCTCTCCACTCACTCACAAAAGATATGTGAGTTTAGAAAATAATATGTATACTTAAACATAAAAATTCTCTTGGCTATATATATTGAATCATCCATCTTACCACAAGACTTAGTATTGTTCTCAAGAAATAATTTCAGAAGTTATTCTTTAGTAACCTAAATAGAGAAAGTGATTTAAACTAAACAATTTTGAAATCATACACCGATAGTAAAGCAAATTTATTTACGCAAGAGTTACCAAAAACTTAAGCAACAAACAATTATACATAAAATGCATTAAAAATAAACCAATTAGAATGTGTTTCAAAAGTTTATAATGTACTCTTTACTCTGCCATTCTAGAACTAGAATGCGTCTCAAGAATACATAAATGAACATTTTACTCACGCCATTCATGATAATTTTTTTTTCTTACATAACAAAGTGATAACAACAACAAAATAAAATAATTAACACTAACATTATATATCAACTACCCCCCCCAACCAGATTTAGACATTGTCCTCAATGTCAAAATATAGAAAGAGTAAAATATAGAAGATATCACCTGAAACATCTTTTATTGAAAATTAAACCTGCAACAAAATAAAACAAGCCACAAAAAAAAAAAAAAAAAACAAGCCACACAAAAAAATAAAACAAGCCACACAAAAAGGTTTAAAAATATATAGAAATAGATAGGCTACAGACGAAGCGTCAAATCTATCATGCGTTTCTTTTCACTGTTATCAGTATACCAATCTATTTGACTCATTGTTGGATCAGATAGAGGTGTAAAAGCTTGTAGTTCATCGAGTAACTGATCAACAGTTGAAGCAGAAATGAGGATCTGTCGTGCTGCAGATGAGACGAATTATTTTTCCACCGCATAGTCAAGAAAAGATAACAACACATTATAAAAACCATCAACGTTTAACAAACCAATGGGCTTTTTTAAGGATTTACAATTGTGCCCATGAGACAATTTGAAAAATTTCCTCCAATGTTTCGAAACCTCCAGGTAGAGCTATAAAAGCATCAGCATTACGAAGCATAAAAGAAATTCGTTCATGCATTGATGATACCTGTAACTCATCCCCAATTATTTTTCCTACAATGTCTCCAACAGCTAGAGCTTTTGGTATGATACCCAAAACTCGACTGCCATTATTTTGTGCAGCGGTTGCCACACGTCCCATTAATCCAAGACTACCTCCCCCATATACTAAATGAATATTGCGCTCAGCTAACATCTTACCAAGGGTTTCTGCTGCTTCTATAAACTCACTAGCTTTTCCAGGGCTGGATCCACAAAAGACACAAATTTTTGTGAATTTACGAGTTGATGATCCTCCCATGATTACACTCACCCTCTCTCTTGAATGATTTTGAGTTTGTACAAAGATGCAGAAATAATGCAATGTATTTATAGAGCCAAAAGGTACTGCAAAGTTAAATCACATGGCTATTGGCTTGAAATACAAGATTCAACACCTTTTACCAATTTCCAATTTGTTAGCTGAAAAAGTCACATGGGTTGTCGGCCTAAAATGCAAAATTTTCAAAAAGGATTATAGGTGGTTGATTATTGAAAAGACGTTTGAGTTTGAAATGAAACATTTAAAAATAACAGCTATAGTAAATATATACAAGTAGTTGTGATTGTGGCTCACATCTTCCTCTGATTTTACGTCCAGTAACGGCTTAAACGCCCTCTATGGGTCGGGGATAGGCTTCCCATCCAATTTTCTTATAAATTGGCAAACAGGGTCTTTTAAAGTCAGATTCCCGAGACTGTACCGCTCATGTTCTTTTAGGAATATGTCCCATAATTCATGAATTGCAATATGCACATATCCACTAGGATGCGTCTCAAGAGTCGATAAGATATTATCTAAAGACTCCTTACTCAGGCCATCCTTAATGAACCTAATTTTATCTTCACGATTTACAGACACCATTCCTAAAGTGTGGCAACGTGTGTTGCAAGTCACGTGTGTTGCAAGTCGTGCGTGCACACTTGTAACAAACATTTAATTGTTTTGCTCTTCGTTTTTTTGAAAAAGAGCCTTTACCTAAGCCAGGCATGTAAGAAATTAATGAGTCTGAAAATTCACCTGTCAATCTAACTTTGGCTTCAATTAACCAACGTAAATCAACAGGTATATTCATAATCATTAATAACCTTAATCTTTCACATCTTGCTTGGTAAATTGTTTTCAAGGAATTTTGAGGCAATGAGGGAAAACGCTTTTTCAAATTTTTTAGAATGTCATCCATTTTTTTGTTTTTTAGAAAAGGGGAAAGAAGAGAAGATATCAATAATTATGGGAAGCTGACAAAACCGATTTGAAATATCACGGAGTACCGTTATCCTCCGCTTAACCGAGGTGCAAAACAAAACTTTAACAAAACTACTAAATTAACCTGCAAGTAAAAAAAAAAATGTTAGAAGAAGAATAAATATATGTAAATATATATAAATATGTAAATATATAAAATAAAGATTAATTGGTCTCGTAACAAGGATCCGACAGGAACGTAAATTCTTCATGAAAAGCTTGGTTTTCTAGAAACGGCTTGAATCTTTGCCCATTTACTTTAAATACATTCCCATTTCTAGGATTTTCAATGTCAATTGTTCCATAAGGGTACACATGTTTCACAATAAAAGGGCCACTTCATCTTGATCTTAATTTTCCAGGGAATATGTGAAGTCGAGAATTATAAAGCAAAACCTTCTGACCAGTGTCAAATGTTTTTCTCTGAATTTTTTTTATCATGAAAGGCTTTAATTTTAGCTTTATGAATTTTTGAATTCTCATATGCATCATTTCTCAATTCTTCAAGTTCATTTATTTGTAATTTACGTATGTGTCCAGCAGAATCAAGATTTTCATTGAAAGTTTTACGTATGCGATTTGGGTTTACAGTTTTTTCTAAAATTTGTTTTATCTCCCTATTTGCTAATTCAACTTGTCCACTTGTCTGAGGATGATAAGGGGTGGCAACTTTATGAGTAATACCATATTTTTTCACTAATGTTTCAAATGGTCTATTGCAAAAATGCTTACCCCTATCACTTATAATGGCTCGAGGGATTCCAAATCGACTTAAGATATTTTCTTTCAAAAATTTCATGACTGTTTTATGGTCATTATGTCGACATGGAATAGCCTCAATCCATTTTGAGACATAATCTATTGCAACTAAGATATACGTAAATCCAAATGATAACGGAAATAGTCCCATGAAATCTATCCCCCAACAATCAAAGATTTCAATAACAAGAATGGGGTTCAAAGGCATCATGTTTCGTTTTGAAATTGATCCCAACTTTTGACAATTTTCACAAGTTATACAAAATGCATGTGTATCTTTAAATAAAGTGGGCCAATAAAATCCACACTGCAAGATTTTTGCAGTTGTTTTCTTTGATGAGAAATGTCCCCCACATGCTTCAGAATGACAAAATTCAATAACTTTATTTACCTCATTGTCGGGTATGCATCTTTGAAATATTTGATCACGACAATATTTAAAGAGATAAGGATCATCCCTATAAAACTTTCTCACCTCCGTTAAAAATTTTCTTTTGTCTTGAGCATTCCATTGAGGTGGCATTTCTCCTGTTACAAGAAAATTAACAATATTAGCATACCAGGGCATTGTAACAGTAGAAAATAAAAATTCATCGGGAAAAGAATCATTAATAGGTGTTATTTTTGTTGACAAATCTGGTGTGAGTCTTGATAAGTGATCTGCAACAACATTCTCAGTTCCCTTCTTATCCTTGATAGTGATAATAAATTCTTGTAGCAATAGAATCCATCGAATTAGCCTTGGTTTTGCATCCTGTTTTGACATTAAGTACCTTACAGCAGCATGGTCAGTAAATACAATAGTTGAAGAACCAATTAAGTAAGAACGAAATTTGTCTAATGCAAATATTACAGCAAGTAGTTCTTTTTCAGTTGTTGTGTAATTCATTTGTGCACTGTTTAAAGTTCTACTTGCGTAATAAATTACATAGGATTTGCCTTCCTTTCTTTGTCCTAATACAGCACCAACAGCGTAGTCACTAGCATCACACATGAGCTCAAAAGGTAAAGACTAGTCAGGAGATTGTATGATAGGAGCAGATGTTAAGAGGCCAATTAATTTTTCAAACGAATTTTGACACTCTTGAGTCCACTTAAATGATACATCTTTTGCTAAGAGGTTACAAAGAGGTTTAGATATAGCACTAAAGTTTTTTATGAACCTCCTATAGAATCCAGCATGTCCTAAAAAGGATCGGACTTCTCTGACTGTTTTTTGTGGAGGCAAATGTGTAATGAGTTCGAATTTTGCCATATCCACTTCAATTTCTTTAGAAGATACTATATGTCCCAAAACAATTCCAGAAGTAACCATGTAATGACATTTTTCCCAGTTCAATACAAGACTCTTTTCTTCACATCTTTTTAAGACATTTTCTAAGTTTTCAAGACAATTATCAAAAGAATTTCCAAACACAGTTAAATCATCCATGAAAACTTCTAAATAATGCTCAATCATGTCACTAAAAATGCTTAACATACATCTCTGAAATGTTGCTGGGGCATTACAAAGTCCAAAGGGCATTCTTCTAAAAGCAAAGGTTCCAAAAGGACATGTGAATGTAGTATTTTCTTGGTCCTCTAGTGCTATAGGAATTTGATAATAGCCAGAGTAACCATTTAGAAAGCAATAGTAGGGATGTCCTGCTACTCTTTCTATAATCTGATCAAGGAATGGTAAAGGAAAATGGTCTTTTCTAGTGGCCAAGTTCAATTTTCTATAATCTATGCACATCCTCCAACTAGATGAGACTCGAGTTGGTATTAACTTACCTTTTTCATTTTCAATGACTGTGATTCCAGATTGTTTTGGTACTACCTGAGTAGGACTTACCCACTTACTATCTGAGATCGGATAGATGATTCTTACTTCAAGTAATTTGAGAACTTCAGCTCTCACTACCTCTTTCATATGTGGATTTAATCTCTTTTGAGGTTGTTGGGAAGTTTTGGCATTATCCTCTAGGTGTATTCTATGTGTGCAAATCAAAGGATTAATATCATTTATGTCTTTTAAAGTCCACCCAATTGCATTTTTATGCATTTTCAATAATTCAATCAACTTATCTTCTTGTTCACTTGTGAGTGTAGAAGCGATTACCACCGGGTAAGTTTGTTTCTCTCCAAGAAATGCATATTTCAGTCCTTCAGGCAGAGGTTTTATCTCCAACTTTGAAATTTCGTTCTTTGTATCCTTATTTTCTCCCAATGCTTCAAACTTTAGTTTCCATCTTTTATTTTCAATCACCTGTGCACAGTCAAGTAAAGAACATATGTCAGAGATTTCAAGATCTAATTGTATATTTGACTCAAATGAATTTATTAAACACATTTATAAGGGATCGGTAGAACTCTCTTTTTGAATATGATCCTCCACAATCGTTTCAATCATGTCACCTTCTTCACTTTCATCCTCCTCTTCATATGGTTGCTTACACATATTAAAAACATTGAGTTTAAGTGTCATGTTTTCAAATGAAAGCTTCATTACTCCATTCCTGCAATTAATCAAAGCGTTAGAAGTTGCTAAAAATGGACGACCTAAAATAACAGGTATCGGATTACATCCTTTGACAGGTTCTGTGTCCAAGACGATAAAATCCACAGGATATATGAATTTATCAACTTGAACTAAGACATCCTCCACTGTCCCTCTTGGTACTTTTATTGATCTATCAGCAAGTAAAAGAGTTACAGATGTTGATTTTAACTCCCCGAGATTGAGCTACTGATAAACTGAATACGGCAATAAATTCACACTAGCACCAAGATCAAGTAAGGCTTGTTCAATTTTATGACTTCCAATAATACATGAAATTGTAGGATAACCAGGGTCTTTATATTTCAAAGAATTATTGTTCTGAAGAATGGCACTTACCTGTTCAGCTAAAAATGCTTTCTTTTTCACATTCAGTTTTCTTTTTATTGTGCATAAGTCTTTCAAATTTTTTGCATAAGATGGAACCTGTTTAATAGCAACCAGTAAAGGAATATTAACTTTTACCTGTTTGAAGATTTCAAAAATTTCAGGATTGTGATTCATCTTCTTAGTATTACGTAATGCATGAGAAAATAGGGGTGGAGGTGAGGGTTCAGTATTTTCTTCATTAAGTGTAGGTTCAACACTTTCCTTACCCTTAGAGATTGATTCATTGCTCTCATGAGGTTCAGGAATTTCTTTTTCAACAATTTTACCACTCCGAAGAGTGATAACTGCTTTAACTTGATCCATGTGTTGGCTTCTTGAACTACATGCATTTGAGTTATGTTGTCCTTTGGGGTTTGGCTGTGGTTGAGAAGGAAATTTTCCTTTCTCATGAATGTTCAGTGCAGATGCAAATTTAGCAAGAGTATCTTTCAAATCAGCAAATGTTTGAGCATTTTGAGAATTAATAGACTCTTGTTTTTCAATGAATGTATGCAAGGTTTCTTCAAGATTTTTCCTAGGAGGTGGGACATATGGTGTATAACCTTGATTATTTTAAGTTTTGGTGTGGTTGGAAAGGTGGTTGCGAAGCCTGTGCTTGAGTGTCATTCCTCTAACTAAAATTCGGGTGATTTCGCCATCCAGGATTATAGTTTTGTGAATATGGGTTATTGTTTGACCGTTTGAACGTGTTTAAAACATTGGCTTGTTCATGGAGACATTCCCTAAATGCAGGCAAAGTTGGGCAATCATTGGTAGGGTGATCATGGGTTTCACAAATGTGACACACAATTTCTTGAACAGATTTTATTTGACCACTCTTTTTCATTTCTAAGGTTTTGACTTTTCTAGCAAGGGATGCTAATTTGGCTTGAAGGTCATGGTCTTCCTTAAGATGATAAATACCCCAACTAGATGTAGTGGTTTAATTTTTGCTAAGTGCCTCACAGGTACCAGCAGTGTCCCAATTTTGAGCATTTTCTGCTAGTAAGTCAAGATAATTCATTGCCTCTTCTGGGTTCTTTTTCCTCAAATGTTCCATTACACATCATTTCTACCATTTGCCTAACTTGGGGTGTTAAGCCCTCATAGAAATTTTAGACTACTCTCCATGTTTCAAAACCATGATGGGGACAGGTATTAAGTAATTCTTTATACCTTTCCCAACATTGGTAAAGGGTCTCTCCTGGTTTTTGGTCAAAAGTGGTGATTTGTCTTTTGAAAGAATTTGTTCTATGGGAGGGAAAAAACTTTTTCAGGAATTGTTGTTGCATCTCATCCCATAAAGAAATGGATCCTGGCCTAAGGTTTTGTAGCCATGTTTTAGCTTTATCTTTTAAAGAAAAAGGGAAAAGCTTAAGTCGAATTGTGTTCATGCTACAATTTTGATCATTATACGTGTTACACACTTCTTCAAATTCTCTTAGATGTAGATAAGGGTTCTCTGCATCTAAGCCATGAAAAGTGGGTAAAAGTTGGATAATGCCTGGCTTAAAATTAAAATGCGTTGCATCCGGTGGAAAAATTAAGCAAGATGGTGCATCGGTTCGTGTAGGGTTCATATAGTCTCTAAGTGTCCTAGGTCGGTTATGGTCATTATGTTGGGACTGATTGTCCCCTGGGTCTATGAGTCCCTCAATTTGATTTTCGCTCATGATGTTACTTGGTGAAGAATGAGAAGATGAAGGAGAATCTAACAAATTATCAAAGGAAGTTTTGAAATTACCTTTTACTAAACGATGAGAATTAGGATCTCGAAACCAACCGCTCATAAAAAGAAACAAAATAAAATACAATAACAATAAATAATACAAATAAAATATTAAACACAGGTAAATAAAATAAAATATTACACACAAGTAAATAAAATATGTAAAACTAAAAGCAAAATAAAGATAAATAATTAGAAGTTAGATTAGTGATGTTAGATTATATAATAAAAAGTTAATAAATAAATAGTAGGAGGCTTAGCCTTCCATTAAAATAAAAAGCAAAAATAAAAGGCGAATAATAAATAAAGTAAAGTACATTAGGAGGCTCGGCCTTCCATGAAAATTAAAAAAAACGAAAATAAAAAGTAAAAAATAATAAATAAACGAAATAAAAAGTAGGAGGCTCAGCCTTCCATGAAAATAAAAAATAAAAATAAAAATAAAAAAAATGAATAATAAATAACGAGTAGGAGGCTCAGCCTTCCATGAAAATAAAATAAACAAACAAATAATAACAAAACAAAATATTAACGTTACCTCCCCGGCAACGGCGCCAAAAACTTGACACGTCCAGATTATAGAAGTTATTCCCAAGTGCAGGATTGTCGAAGTAATAAATAACCCGATGAGAACGGGGTCGATCCACAGGGAAGTAGAATTAAAAGTACAAATTATAAACACTTTAAAGATAATTAATGCAGTATAAGATATTTGCAAATATTATTTCAATTAACCAATTCAAATAAAAAGCTAAGGTTATGGAGATTCACTCTTGGCATAAGAAATAAGAATATATTTAATGTTTTTATAACTCAATTGGAATCCTCACACAAAGAAGGTTCCAACCGAAAAATATAGCAATTAAAGTTCTTCATCATTTATATATTAATTAGTATTTATTTATTTTAATTATTATACACCAAATCTTATAAATGGGTTCAAGTATTTATTATGCTAATCTTTATATTATTTCAGTAATGCAGTATAAGATATTTGCAGTATAAGATATTTGCAAATATTATTTCAATTAACCAATTCAAATAAAAAGCTAAGGTTATGGAGATTCACTCTTGGCATAAGAAATAAGAATATATTTAATTTTTTTATAACTCAATTGGAATCCTCACACAAAGAAGGTTCCAACCGAAAAATATAGCAATTAAAGTTCTTCATCATTTATATATTAATTAGTATTTATTTATTTTAATTATTATACACCAAATCTTATAAATGGGTTCAAGTATTTATTATGCTAATCTTTATATTTGTCTACAATAAATCAAGACTCCCACTTTACAAGAAAGGTTATATAAACCAAATCTTGTAAATGGTTTCAAGAATTTATTGTGCCAAGTATTAAGTTTGTCAATAATAAATCAAGAATCACCACTTTAGAAGAAAGGGTATTAATTCTACAAACAAAATAAATACATCATATATAAATTTGCATAACTTAAAAATGAAGCATTAAATTCATGAATAAATATTAAACATATCTTATTACCTTGCCAAGAGCTTCACCCTTTCACCTTAGCTTAAACAAAATTATTTGGACATAATAAAACTAAATGAAAAGAAAAGAAATGGAAGAAGAAATAACATGACTTAATAGTAAACAAGAGAAATAATAGTACAAGGAAATGGATACAAAGGAAAAGTATTTTGAACTAAATTCTAACTTTCTAATTACATTCTTTAGGCATAAACAAGCCACCTATTTATAGAAAAACATGGATAAATCGAGACAAATTTGGAGGGAACCACTTGGTTGATGAAAGTCAAGAATGGTGGCAAAATAATTTGCATTCATTATCACTTGGGCACCCACTTGATTATCCAATTTGGAATTTATTTGATCCGAATTAGCTGTCACTCAAAACATAAAAGTTGTAGATAAGTCTCTTATCTTTCCAAATTGAGTGATCTCATACGTATTAGATACGTATTTCTATAGTTATGGGCCAAATACTGATAACTGTTCAAACTAGGCCTGTACTGCAGATCAATTCTGTTCTAGGCCAATTGTCACCCTCTAAACACTCGAATTTCCAATGCTTTGTGAAATACAATATGTTATCCCATTGAGTCAGCTCTGTACAGGATTACGAATCACCTCAATTGGATCTTTAGGTAGAAAGTTATGCCTATTTTACCGAACCTTCCACAAAACAGTTATAAGATAATTAAGTACAATATTGTAAACATACTTAAGTTAAGAAAATTAAATACACTAGTAATACAAAACAATCATGTAAAACTCTTATTAAATGTGTAATTTCAAGTGTTCATCAAGGACTGTGATCAATCTTTCTTAAGGTTTATGGAGTGAAGCTTTAAAGACCGCTGTATATATTTTAAACAGGGTTCTATTTAAGGCAGTTACTAAAACACCTTTTGAATTATGGTATGGATGGAAACCAAGTTTAAAATACCAATACATTTAGGGGTGTCCAGTTGAAGTGAAGATTTATAATCCTTAATTAAAGAAATTAGATCCAAGAACAATTAGCAATTATTTTATAGGCTATCCATTAAACTAAAATTGGTATAGGTTTTATTGTCCCTCACACTCTACAAGAATTATAGAAGCTAGAAATGCCAAATTTTTAGAGGATCATGAAGTGAGTGGGAATGCATTTTTTAGAAATATTGAATTTCATGAAGAAATGAAGAATTGTGAATCACCTCCTCAAAATGATTCAATAATTTTTTTTCTAAAGAAATACTTTGGAATCTAATGGGGAGCAACCGATTCAAGAACACACACTCAATGAAACTCATGAAGAGTCTACAACTCAAAATCTACCAAATGACAATTAGGTTGTAGATTTGAGAAGATCCTCAAGAATAAGAAAATCTAAAAATTTTAGTGATTATGTTGTATATCTTCAAGATTCTGACTCTAACGTTAGACTTGATAATGATACAAGCTCATTTTCACAAGCCTTGAATGGAGAAAACTCTATGTTTTGGTATGATGCTATGAAGAAAGAAATAGAATGTTTGGTTAAAAATCAAGTTTAGGATCTCGTTGTGTTGCTAGCTGGTCATACAACCATTAGTTCCAAATGGGTTTATAAAACTAAAAGAAATAAAACTGGCAACATAGAACTGTTGAGATTTGCACTCACGTGTCATCCCATTGTTGTATGAATATTTTATTTTATAATATTTATCCAGTTTATTATTTGTTAAATCACTAATTACTATTATTAAATGGTTCAATGCTTATGATGCTACAGACATTATATGATTTCAAAGGGTTCAGATTTGGTCTAAAGAAGTTTAGATCAATGCTAAGAGTTAACATCATTGAAAACTATAAATACTAAAGGGTTAGCATGTTATATTAATCAGTAAAGTTTAAGTGTTAGAATCTTATTTGTGACGGTACAAAGACCAGAGAATACATTAGTAATAACATAGTTACAAGAGTTGCAATAGATGCTAAGAAATGTTATTATGAAAGTATATTATCAAACTATATGTTTGTAGTCTAAATTCACCGATGCAGGTTTGACGGTGGAATTCTTTTACATAGACCAGTGTATACTATACCTATATGGTCTAGTTGGTTGTTCTTAACTGACAATGGATTTAGTAAAAGTCCGTATAGCATGCAAGTGTCTAGTAAGGACTAAATGCTGAACAGATTCAACAAAGACCCCAATAGACATCCCATGAAGCCATCGATGGAAAGTCTTCTCAAGTTGAGTAGTATATGTGGTCCTTGGACCTAAGTACCAAGGTGGGCTTGTAAGTGATCTATCATACTTTGATTCCACGCATGTCACAGACCTTTCACGGTGTACCTGCTGGGTATGGTCAGATGCGTATGGAGTCTGGTGTGTACAGATATAGAATTCGTCAGCTCACATGGATGAGTTATATATATCAAGATGCTTAAAGACTATATTTTAGAAAGTCTTATGGCCATAAGCAACAAACCGAAGAAAGAGTTTCCTATGGGGTTAAACAATATTACAATAGTATTTTCATATATTATTTATTAAGATACATGTCTGCAGATAAGTTCACGGATGAGCACATAGGGATTTGATGGTAGTGATCTATATCTCTGCTTTTTCAGGATATGATTGGCAGAAAGATTATACGTATGCGCTATGACCTCAACTTATACAATTTATTGCACTTATTTGTAATATCCGTGATGTGTGCATGGGACATTGATCTCAGACTCATAGAATAGTTTTGTTTGACAAATCGAGAGTAGACCTAGAGAGTCTTGCAATATGAAGTGTACTTGTTGTGCACTAGGACAGCGTACCAGATTGAATAGTTCGATCCAGAAAATTTCAGCAGACCGGATATTTACTTCAGTTTCCCTTCGATCGTACACGAGTCAAGACTTAAGAGTTAAGTACATCAACTAGTTAACGATTAATTGTTGACCAATGGAATGTTGACACATGGCACATGTGGGCCAATTATTGTTTGATTTAGAAATTACCAAAATGACCTTATTTGTTGGACAAATAATATTATTATTTTATTTATTAAAATGTTTATTGAATAAAATAATAATAATAATATATGATATTATTATTTAAATTGAAATCAAACAATTAATTTTTTATTTAAATTGACATGTGTTTCCACCATGATTTAATATGATTAAATTATTTGTTTAATATTTATTAAATGATATGATAAATATAAATAGGTGGCATTTGTTAATGTAATCCTTAAGATGTTTCTTAATAATGAGAAAGTGTTTTCTCATTTGGCCTAGATTAAGGCCGAGTTCATTTAAATAATTTTTTATTTTGTTTTGTTTTCATTTGGTTTATTGTAAATAATAATAAACAAAAATTAATGAAAAACATAATGGATGCCATTAGGTGAAAAAATAAAAGAAAATAATAAACAAATAAAAGAGCAATTAGTTGTTTAATTAATCATCAAAAGTTCGTGCAAGGGATTAAGGGAAGTGAAATTTGCTAAGTGTTAGAAAATTCTCTCAAGTGTTGAAAGCATAAAAACACAACTATTTTTCCTCTTTCATTTTTTTTTGTCACCTATACTATAAGGTAGAAATAAGAATTTAAGAGTTTAATCCTTTGCTGGAAAAACTGCTATTCTAGCTTCCTCAAGCCCACCGTGTTGAGGAACTAGAATTATGAACGAGTTGCTTCAAGGCGGGTACTTCGGTTCGACCAAATACCAAAGGCTTGACAAGGTACTATTTCTCAATCTTGAAGTATTTTACATATATAAGATAGCATGAAAAGCTTATTTGTGTTTATAATTATGAAATTTGTATTCCTCTCATCTACTATGCATATATATATGTGATACATATGCTATATTTGAATGATAGACACAAACCCACATGTGTACACCCTAGGTTTAAAATCACTCACAAAAATGATATAAAGCTAGACTTGTAGCCAAAGGTTTTACTCAAAAGGAAGTCATTGATTACCATGAAACCTTTTCTCCTATGACTAAGAAAGATTCATTTAGAATCATTATGACTTTGGTAGCTCATTTTGATTTAAAGTTACACCAAATGGATGTGAAAACAGCATTCTTAAATGGGGATCTTGAGGAAGAGGTATACATGCATCAGCCTGAAGGATTCAATGAAAATGAAAAGTGTCACTTTGTATGCAAATTAAAGAAATCTATATATGGGCTGAAACAGGCTTCTTGTCAATGGTATTTGAAGTTTCATAATGTTGTTACTTTATATGGATTTACAGAAAATATCATTGATCAATGCATATATCTTAAAATTAGTGGGAGCAATATATTTTTCTACTCTTATATGTAGATGATATTTTTCTTGCAAGTAGTGATTTGGTTTTCCTATATGATACAAATGTTTTTCTTGCACAAAACTTTGAAATGAAGGATATAGGTGAAGCTTTTTATGTCATTGGCATAGAAATTCACTTAGATAGATCCAATAGGACATTAGGATTATCTCAAAAAGGCTACATTGAAAAGGTTTTAAAGAGATTTAGAATGAAGGATTGTACTCATACTGTAGCACCCATTATGAAAGAGGATAAGTTCAATCAGCATTAATGTCCACAAAATGACCTGGAACGAAAACAAATGAAGAAAATACCTTACGCTTCCGCTATAGGTAGCCTAATGTATGCCCACGTCTGTACTAGACCTGACATTGCATTTACAGTTGATGTACTAGGTAGATATCAAATAAATCCTGGTATGGAACATTAGAAGGCTACCAAAAGAGTAATGAGGTATCTACAAGGAACTAAGGACTACAGACTTACATACAAGCATTGCAATCAACTTACACAAAGAAGTATACTTTAGGATACATTTTCCTTCTTGCTGGAGGTGCTGTGTCTTGAAAAAGCTCTAAGCAAACAATAATTGCTTCGTCCACTATACAGGCAGAATTCATTAGTTGCTATGATGCTACTTCACAAGCATTGTGGTTGAGAAATTTTATTATGAACCTAAAGGTTGTTGATTCAATAGCAAGGCCTCTAATGATTTACTGTGATAACTCAGCTGTAGTCTTCTTTACAAAGAATAATAAAAGTAGAAGTAACAGCAAACATATAGACATAAAAAGTTTTTAGTTGTCAGAGACTATATCAAAAGATAAGAAGTGATCATTGATCATATAAAAACTACATTCAATATAGCCGATCCTCTGACTAAAGGATTGCTAGCTAAAGATCATGTAGATAATATGGGCTTTTTAGTCTAAACTTATCTTTAATGTTGTTTTCATTCTCTGATTATGTAAGTACATACTTATTTGAATCATTTTAATCATGAAAATAATTTTGTGCACTTAATGTTTATAAGTTTTAATCCATTAGGATTATTCAAAAGGACCCGAATGACTTATAGAAAGTCCATTCATAAAGTCAGTTACTCATTTAGAAATTTTTTATGCATGTGATACATGGAAGGAAATGTGCAATTATTAAACACATGACCGCCGTAATTCATGTATTGAAGTTTTCCTTTTAGATAAATAAAATTTCACTATGAATTATTTTAGAGAGTTACCGTAATTTTTGTAGCCATAACAAGTTAGTCACCCTAAATTTATAATTTTAATATGTGGACCAAGTGGGAGAATGTTAGATAATATCTTATTAAAATTAGATATTATCTCCTCAATGTGGTCCATATTTTAAAGTTTATGAGTGATGTGATAACTATATTATCAGATAACGTACATAATAAATGGGTTAAATTTATTTTATCAGATAATGTACATGAAAATAGGTGAGATAATTTTATCCTGCAAGTACCCACTTTTTTTATGAGAGAAAGTGATAAGGTTATTTTTTATTTAAAAAAGAACTGATGGTCTCTATCCTAGTTATAAGAGAGTTACGTTAATTTTACCTATGAATCCATCACCAAACTCTTAACAAGAATAGGATAAAAGGCTTAAAGTTATTCATTTACTTGAACAACAATGGTTGGAGGTACAATTTATTTATTTATATTTATATAAAAGTTTTCTTACAGACATGTCACATGTGGTCAGCAAATGTAGTTCGTGTGATCTGACTGGGTAATGGTCAGGAAAGTTGCATTAGCTTTAGCAATACACATATAGTATCTTCAAAGACAATAAAAGAACATCTCATTGTTAGATGATTATTGTTATGACATTCATAATGCAGTGGAATAGAAAATAAAAATTTTTTAACTTTATTTTCATTAGATAAAAACACTTTTTATCTAAGGATCTTATGAATATATGAATTTGATGTTAAAATAAATAAAAATTAACAAGAACATACATTGAATCCACGCTGAGTTTTCTTCCACCACAGAATTCCAAACCAAGCCTCTTATTTTACAGTAAGGGGAAGAGTGAGCTTCTTATTTTTTTCTTCACTTAAGAAAAATAAGTATCCTACCGTTTTTTCACGTATGTGTGTTGTGTTGTATTTAGATTAGTCTTCTTATTTTAAAATAATAATTTAATTAATAATATTTACTAATTAAATTCTTATCTCTTAAAAGGAGATCTAATTCATGTAAACCACATAGAGTTCTACTCTTTATGGTTAACGTATAATACCCAACATTTGAATATTATTAGTCTTTTAATAAAAGAAAAATATTAAAATTAAAATCTTTTTTATAATTTCAAAAATTATCCTTAAGATTTTATTTATTTAATTTAAGAAATTAAATATTTAATTATATTTGGATAAGATCTTATCTATATTAATTAATTCTTAATTAATTAATTTTATCCAAATCTAAACTATAGTATTTGAAAACTATTTTCTGGACACAAACAATTTATATAATAACATAATCATTTTTAAATGTTCATTGTAATAATGAAAGATGTGGTATTGGGGACCTACAGACTTATAATTTCAAGCTTCAATAAATTTTGAATAATTAATTAAACTCTTTAATTAATTATATTTATTAATTCCAGTGTTATTCCACTACAAACTTGGAATTGCACTCTTGAAATTGTAGATATAATTTACTCAGAAAACTTAGAACAGTCAATTGATTTAATCACTACATGAAATTTAACCCTCCATAGATAGTTCATAATTATAGCTAGATTAATTACCGTTTTCCCCTCTAATTATTTCTTTATCCTTAAGTACTATTAATTCACCAGTGAAGAGTTAATTTGTAACATTATTACAAATTAAGTGCTCTAATCGTTCAGTTCTAAAATTAACCTTTAAGTGAACCTTCTTTCTAACTTCCATTAGGAATGAATCGATTCCATATCTATAAATTATATTCCAAACCATTTATCTTACATTGGCACAAAAATACAAGTTTTTAGTCTGTTCTTTAAACAAACTGTAACGAGTATTTCAAATGATATAATGACACAAACAGGAGTTTATATCACTCAGGTTTAAGGTTAATTAGCATATGATCATCGGTTGACGTTATTTGAATTCTTAATTAACAACGGTATTTTACGTAAGAATTCAAATTACGTCTGGTCTAGTCCTATATAATCATATTATATATAGTACCTCCATTATAATGTCACTACATTAATGATCCGAATAAGATCACTATATTTTAAATATTTGTGGACTGCACTAGTAATATTTAATTACAGATCCCAAACTTTAATTAATTTATTACGGACTTTTTTTGTTTATTATCTATAACTTTAATCCTCTTGTATATAATAATTATATACTAAAGTTATGATTACATAAATAAATAAGGACTTTTTTGATATTTATGTTATAAAATTATGAACACTCGTCAAGTATAATACTTTTATTTGTTTTCATAAAAACAATACAATTATATACTTTTAGAGCATTATCCCTAACACTCACCTCAGACAATAACCGTAGATACGTATATAAGTGCATGCATTTGCTGAGAGCGCAATACTAATCAAAATACACATCACTCAACTTTGCTTAGGTTATAACTCGTACAGAATATTGCCACCTAATAAATGTCATTGAGTGAATTAATGAAAGATCATGCCAAGAAGGGCTGAGAGCTTTCATTGCTTTCGCGTGTTCTTGGTTAAAGAAAGAGTCGCAAGCTGATTCTTAAAGCAGCTATCATTATCTTCAGATAATGCTTGCTAATGGCTAACTACTAGTTGTTTCATAGAATAGATGAGTGTTGGAGAAAAATGTGTTGATGTGAAAAGAATAACTAAAAAAAGTGTTTTGAGAGAAAATTGTTTTCTTTACATGTGAGGGATACCTTCTATTTATAAAGTTTGGTATGATTTGGACATTTACGACACACTTATCATTCTTCTAAGTTTTAACATTTTTATGAACTTCTTCGAGGGTGTGTTTGATTCATTTATAGTCATTAGGTTTTGTATTTTGTTCATCTTCAGTTTCTTTTAGTTTCGCATTTTAGTTATGTTGGAAAATTGGTGATTCAACAATCTTAGTTGGACAAGATTTGAGATGAATACCAAAGTGGTGAGTCACAAGAAGTCTAGAACGTGTGGGACACGTATGAAGAAGCCTAGGACGTGTGGGACACGTATGAAGAAGCCTAGGACGTGTGGGACACGAAAGGAAAAGTGAAACGGAACTCAAAGACGCGAAGGACAAGAAGAAATTGCGGGGAGCTTTCAGCGCCGCGGCTCCCAGGGCTAAGCGCCGCGGTGCTCAAAACAGAAGACCAGCGCCGCAGTGTTGGGTTCTCAGCGCCCAAGCGCTAGACGCGAGAAGGGACAGCGCTGCAGCGCCCAGAGACGAGCATCGCAGCGCCAGAAAGGGTGGAAAAGTCCATTTTGGCTCAGGATTTCAAGTTTTGGAAAGTGTTGGACTTCCAAAATAAGTGGACTCTTACTCCAACAAGGAATAGGTTTTGTAGGCACGAAATACACTATATTAACACTTGTAAACCCTTGTTTAAGATTAAGCATCTAAGGTTTCAAGATGTAACCATAAGAGAGAATAGAGGAGCTAGGTAGGCACTAAGTGCGTGGTGCACTAGGGTGTAACCTTTGGGGGTATTTTCTTCTTTAGGTTCTTTGAGTGAATAAAAGAGAAACACCATAGATCCTTTTGGCTTAGATGCTCGGGCTATTCTTGTGTTCCTTGTAAAAGTCTCTTATGAGGAGATACGAAGAGGTCTTAGGGAGTTATAATGATCAAGGGTAGATACTTAGAGGTCTCTATGAGAGATACTAAGGGGTCTTGTGGGATCATTGATGATGTAAGAAGATACTTTGTGATCTATTTCAATGGGAAGAAGCTGGATCATGGATCCTCTGTGGACGTAGGCAATTTGGGCCGAACCACGTATATCTTGTGTCTTGTGATTGGTTTGTTTTCTTTATCTTTATTGGTGTGTTAATCTTATGTGTTCTTACTTATGGTGTAAGTTATGATTTTTCGCTGCGCAAAGAGTATCAAAGTTGTGGCTTAATTGATACCATAGGGGTGTTAAATTGAAGTGCATGGCGTGATATCCTCAACAAGTTATTTTTAGACTCTTTAAGGCATTGTTTTAATAATATTAGAGGTGTTCATTCAAATGAGAAGTAACCGGTCATGATAAAGAGTCCTGAGACCTATAAAAGAAATATGAAGAGAAGTTTTGGTAGTCTCCAATTATGTGTTTGATTTTTTGAAAAGAAGAAAATTCTTAGATCACGTTTTGGAGAGTGTTAATTTATATCGGAGAATTTTCTTTATCGAATGACGACGACCGATTAACTTCAATTAAGTGTTTGAGGCTCTGACGTAATTGAATGACATGTTAAGCTGAACACGAACCTCCACCCCAATGGAAGTATCCGACTACAACAAACTTTGCTCGGCTGAAGAAATCAACTCTGATACTTCTTTAAATTGAGCTCCACCCTCTTAAACCTTGGGCCCGAACTTTTAAAAGCCAACAATTTATAACTCCCAATTCCCAAAACATTGTGTGGCAAGTCCTGCAATTTCACAAAATAAAAAATGTGAAAGCGATTGCTTAAAAAAAAAAAAAATCAGAGTGCGATATATCGACTTTTTCTTTAGGACTTGCATACGAGTCTACTTACGGATTAATTATTTGTCGTCTAATGGATAATATTGGTAAAAGTTTAAAGATTCATATCCTAATCTGTCCACAGTCCATTTGTCGGGCGGCTGTTTTGACATATCTCTTGTTTAAGATGCATATACTTTTTCTTTTAGTGTTTTATTATTATAAAGAAAACCCAATATATAAAATGACGTCTAGTCTAAGAAAATTAAGGATACTTATAGCTTTCTTTGAGGAAGTCGATGACCGGTTCTAGTTGTATCCATCCCCAATTTCAAACTAATATTTTAAATTTTATCCAGAACTGAGAACACTTAATTTGTTCATCGAATAGTCAGTTTGAACGAAAACTCAAGTGTTATAAGTCAACATTGAGCCTATGTAGGGTTAGGGTTTTGAGTGATAATCGTGTAGATTTGAGAACGGGGGTGCTATTTTAGACTTGACGAAGATTATTCTTTGCTTGTTCTTTTTCGTCATATCACAATCCTAAGAAATTAAGTCACAAAGATGATTTCCCGAGGATTAAGATTCCAATAATGTTACTAAATATATATATTTTTATAACATATCTCCCCACTCTAACACATGTAAAATTTTAAATACTTCTTCTAGGAAATTGAAATGAGGGGGACTTAATCTATAAAACACTTATTTTTCATTGCAATAAACTAATCAACTAGGGTATCCGAGCAATACCGACCTATGTTATGAATTTGTTCAGACTCCCAAAGAGTCTAACCAGGGAAATCCAGAGACTGTGTACCAGATTTTTTTGGGGAGGTGATGAGGGTTCCAGAAAGATCCACTGGTGTACATGGGATAGGCTGTGCCGCCACAAAAAAGAAGGTGGCTTGGGTTTTAGGGATCTGGCCACTTTTAACCAAGCCACCCTGGCTAAACAAGGCTGGAGAGTGATATCAAATCCGGAATCATTGGTGGCGCGAACTCTCCAAGGCATTTATTTTGCTAATTCATCTTTTCTACAGGTACCTCCTAGACATTCTGACTCTCTGGTTTGGAAATCTATTTTATGGGGCAGAGAGCTGCTTAAAAAAGGACTCCGCTGGCGTATTGGTGATGGATCAGCTGTATCAATTTACCATGACCAGTGGTTACCACGACCTCTCTCTTTTAAACCATCCTTCCCTCATCACTTACCAGAGCACTCTCTAGTGGCAGATCTACTACTACCATCAGGGGTATGGAACAGTGAGTTAGTTCGTGATTGTTTTTCAGTTGAAGAATATGAACTAATACTCAGTATCCCGCGCCCTCTATCTTTGGAACAGCAAACTGACTCAGTTATGTGGCATTTTGACAAACATGGAAAATACTCTATAAAGAGTGGTTACTGGCTATCCTATTTTCCAAACCAAGCATCTCCTAGTAATAAAAATTCTGAATCCAAATCCTGGTGGCAGTTGTTGTGGGGCCTAAAGATCCCCCAAAAAATCAAACACTTTATTTGGAGACTTATTCATGGTTGGATCCCGGTTGCTGTAAATCTTAAAAGACACCATGTCCCTATTGACGAGCATTGTTGCCGATGTGCAAAAGGAGCTGAGAACTCCATTCACGCACTATGGCTTTGTGACTCGCTAAAAAAGGTACGCCAGGCCTGCCCTTTCTTGAAAGGCATCTGTATCTCCCATAATACAAATATCCTTGACCTTTTTATGGAATGCAAGGCGTGCCTATCTGCAATGGATTTAGAGGTGCTGTTAATCATGTTTTGGAGATTATGGTTTGTTAGAAACCAATTTGTTATGGAAAAGAAACTAATGCAAGTTAAGGATGTGCCAAATTGGTCCAAGTTTTATTGGCACGAGTTAATGTCCACTGTAACAAGCAAGATTGAAACCAAGTGTAATCCAAGCATGAGTTGGGTGGCTCCTAGGCTGGGTTTAATAAAAGTTAACACCGACGCCAGTCTCTCCTCAAAACACCCAAAGGTGGGATTAGGTGTGATTTTGCGGGACCATCACGGGGCTATCTTGGCATCGTCATCTATCCCGATGAATGTAAAACCCCCAGTGGCTACCCTTGAAGCAATGGCAATACTTCGAGGTCTTCATCTGGCTAGGCTGTTGGGTTTAGCTGCTATCAAGGTTGCGTCTGATGCTGCAGGTGTTATCCATGACATCAACACTGTCCCTCACTCATTTTCTGAACTTGGCTTGGTATTGTATGAAATTAAGACTTTAGCTGCATCTTTCAATTTCTGCTCCTTCTGTTTCTCTCACCGGTCCACTAATCGGGTGGCCCATGAACTGGCACACTTGGCTCAAAATTTGAGTTCTGAAACTATTTGGTTTGGGAAAGTACCACCCCAACTCGAACACTTTGTACTAGAGGATTTTCCCTCTTAATTTGCATTTAAAGATATATATTTAAAGTTCAAAAAAAAAAAAAAACTAGGGTATCCGAAATAAGCATTAACATATAATACGTCAACTTGGGAAGTTCGTGCCTGTACTCGTTCTTTGAAGTATATATAACATCCGTTACATCCCTTGATTGATATGTTATATTATGTTATCAACAAGAATATTGAGTTTAACTATAAGTAATATATATGGTGTTACATGCATGTAGTCTTATAGCATTTTCAAGATGAACAATAATGAGCGATATTGCTTGCTTTATCTAATAGTAGAACAAATGTTGTACAGTGTGGCCCTCGAGGCTCTGGACAATGCCCAAGACTATGTATGTTAACTTGTTGCGCCAATTAACCTACTTGTCACCTATTTTTTGAAATATAGATGGCAAAATGTTATGTGTAAACGAAGATTCTTAATGCCCATCTTGAATAGAGTGGGGCACTATCTTAAATAAAATAAAAATAGAATAATTTTTATAAAATTAGATAAAATATATAAAGTGGAGATAAGATTAAACTTTCTCACCCCCTCCCATTAAGAATTTGATAAATACTTTTTTCTTATGTAATATCTCATTTTTATAAAAATTACTCCATCTTGGCCTCATTTAGGATAATGCTTCACTCTATTTTTACAAAAATTATTCTATCCTCACTCTATTTAGGACGGCCCATTTCTTTCTTGTTTTTTTATGAATGTGATAACTGTAATTTTTTAGTATATATTTATATACTAAATAATAATAATTTTTTATTTTTTATTTTATATTTAATTAAGACATGCTATAATAATATACGTTTCTTAATAAAAATAAAAGAAATAAAAAAATTTACTTTTTTCTTTATTTTAAACAACAAAAATATTTTTATTTTTAAATTAGAGAGTCATTCATTTTGGTGAGAATATGAAACAATTGATAGAAAAATCAATAATACAAGACACCAGAACATTATTTAAATATTTATTTTTTTGTTTACTTTTTTGTTGTTATTTAAAAATTTATTTACTAATTACTATTCATATTATTGAAATATGTTGTTATATTATTTTAATTTATTAGTTTGATACTTTTTTAATTATAATATAGATTAGTTATTATTATTATTATTATTATTATTAAAATTTATAAATATAAAAATATTTAATATTAATAAAAAAAAGATAGAATGTGAAAGTTATTTCCCACAAAAAATTTTCATTCTCATTTCGTTAAGTTTTATATTTTGAGATTGCCATAAAAAAATCTTAAAAAAATAAAGTGGGATACATAAAATATCTTCCGCACCTACCTCGGTCATCGCTGTCCTGGAACTATCCTCGGTCATACTCATATGTTATTACATTCAATATTAAATCATTCTTCAGCATATGTCAACTTCGAGAAGTCTGTGCCAGGACCCGTTCATTAAAGTTGAATATGGTGTAAAAAATTTCAGAAATGTGTAATTGTTCAATAACCATAACACCTCGTTCGAGCAATAAATTAATTAAATTTTGTTCCGAAGTAGTGACTATTTCCCTCCATAGCGTTCTGAATACAATTCAATCACGGCCATCTTATTTTATATTATTTAAAAATTCATTGACATTATAATTGCAAAGAAAAATTTTGTTTTATCAAGTTAAATTTGTCTTCAATAGGTTTGGAAGTTTTTAGGTGATGATGAAAATTTGTGAAATTGTTTTGAGTAATATGTATTTTTTTTCTCTAAAGATTATGAAAACTTTGAAGGTTTTATTTTTTTATTGTCATTTTCTTATTTTCATGTTTTTGTTTGTAATATTTTTTAATTATATAAGCTTAGTTTGATGGTGACATTAGATATTTATCTTCAATTTTGATATAACAGAAAAGAAAGAAAGACGACGGGTTTTGTAAATTTGGAGAAAAGCTACAATTTTATGAAAGAATAATGTAATTATTTTTATCTATTTCGATGAAGCCTTCAAACACTGAAATGGAGATGCTATTGTGATGAAAGGATGAATAGTCTGTTTATTTTCTTTAATTTTATATCATTTTTATCAATATTTTAAATTTTAAATTTTTTATTAATATTTAATACTTTAAGAAAGAATAAAAATATTGTGGTCTTTATTTCAGTACTTATTTTTTAAAAAAATAATTTCATTAATAATTTATGTAAACAAAAAAGAGTTGTCATCACCTCCTAATAATGTTGTGAGAAGATAAATTAGTAAAAGGAGGATAAAAGTTAAATTTATCTAAATAAATTAAAATATGAATTGTATTTAATTAATCTAATTCTATCAAATTAAATTAAACTTAATATTAATCAAAGGTAAATAAAAGTTTGGATTCACCAATTAAGAGCAATTTAAAATTTTGACTTATTTCCTAATATTTTATTAAGTTCATTAATCTCTTAGTTATTCTTTTAATAATAATTGTTGGTTAGACTATAATCTCATCACAAGTCTCTATTGATGATCGAGTGATTATATTACACTATAATAATTACTTATATGTCCACGGTAATTCAAATAGAATGTAATTCATTAAGAACAGATCTAAATATTACAATACATGTCATATAAGTATATTTCTATTTTACATGAAACTCATAGCTATTACCATATGATCATACATTAAATTATCATAGGTTAAACACATAATTTTTTTTTTCAAGTTCATTAGAATTTCTTAATCATTCAAAATAATGGCTAGATACAGTAAAAGTTTTAAACGCAAAATAGAATGAATCAATATAATCTATTAAGTTTATAAACTAAGAATTAATAAAATCAAAATACATTTTACGTTCAAAAGTCTAACTCTAGATCAAAATAGTTTAGTTCATCATTAATCCAAGAGTATCAAAGTAAAGAATAGAAAACATCAAGAACACGATCATAATGATAAGAAAAGAGAAGAAATAACACAAAGCTAATGTAATATCCAATCCCTATTAGTAGTATTGGCGCCTAGATTTTGGTATAGAACAAATAAGACACCGTAGGATTACTCAATTTTAACCCTATTAGAAATATTTTCTTTATAGTGCACGTGAGAGATATTAGACCTAATTTGGTAATTTCACACTCGATCAGTGCGCCGGACGACCCTAGAATATTTTTAGAATTTTTCTCTATTGGCTTGGAAAAGAAAATTCTAATTTACTACATGAATTTCCATTTAAGGGTTATGAATGGAACAAGCCTTTGTTGAGAAACATAATCCATATATTAGAGAATGGACCAATTAGAAGAAATCTCATGGATTGCCAAGTTGGAAGTTCTAGTTAGTTCTTTGAACTATTCTAACTAAATAGTTACAAATGAACTAATTACATAATTAGTTTTTAACTAATGGCAAATTAAAAGTTTTAAGTAAGTTGAAGGGCAAAATGGTAAATTGAGGGAGCACTATATATATGTTAGAAGTGTGTAGAAATTTGAAGAGAGATCAAAACCAACACTTAGCCAAAAAAAAGAGAGAAATTCGAGCTTCAAAGGGGGTGCTGCTACAGTGACTATTCAAGTTTTTTTTTCATGATTTTTCATGTGTAATCAAGCCAAATTAAGGTTACAAACCAATCCCTAAGCTCAATTGAAGTCTCTATTAGTGGAAATTCAAGAAAAAGAGGTAAGAAAAGCATCTTTTATGAGTTTGATAAGTGAGAATTCAAGAATGTGTTAATTGATGTTCTTATGTGTATTCTTGATTTAGATTGAGTTAAATTCTAGTTTGGAGCTTGAAGGAGTCATCAATTTGAAGAAATTGGCAAGGTGAGAATTAGGGTTTTTGGTGATTTTGTTGTAGAGATTTCAATTGATTGTAATTAGGGCTTTAGAATGAAATTGGCATGATTTTGTTGTAATTGGAACAAGAAATTGAGAAAAGGAATGTGTTGGAACCTATGGTGAAATTCTGCCACTTTAGGGAAGTTAGGAATTGAGTGGTGTTTTGATTGAATTGTTGTGTGTAAATGATGCATTTTGTGAATTGAATGTATATGGTTGATGAAAAACCCAAAAATTAAGAAAATGGGACATAATTGTCCATGTTGGAAAGGTGAAGGGCAAGTATGTCCAATCAAATGATAAGGTGTTCAATAATTTTCAGGGCGCCGGATGGTGAGTTAGTTTCGATTATGGCTCCGTAACTAAAATCGGGAAGTAGTTTACCTCCGGGCTTTGTATGCCGATTAGGGCATTTAGTAGTTAAATGAGATTCTAGTGTTCGATTTGGTTCTAAATGTCATTTATGGCGCGTAGGTGAGGATAACCGAGAGCGTTAACAGGAGCAGGAATCGAGAGCGAAATTGAGCGCGGAGCGGTTGTGAGTGGAAATCTGCCATTTCTTTTACTTTTCGGTTATTATGTTTTCGCACAATGACTATGTATGTTTTATGAGCTTTCGATGCATAAACATGATTTATGATCTTGATATATTCATAGACATGCTTTTACATGATCGATTTGTGAAACAGTTTGAAAATTTCCTGCATTTGTTTTAAGGCCATTGGTACCCTCAGATTATAGTGGTGATGATTGTATTAGACCCGGCCGGTATATCCTGTACACATGGGCAGGTCTTGGGGGTGTATCACTAACTCCGGGAAGTCGGGATGTCGAGTCATGTGAGTCGCTCTATGTGTACGGGATATTGTCTCGCTATATGCATGCGATGTAGGATTCCGCTGCGTAGCCAGTGAGATGTCTTGAGATGTCACTGTGGGTGCTGCTAGTTGAGGTGCCCCGTGACCTACTCACGTATGCGGTGCTAGTTGAGTCGCTGCGTGGGTATAGAGCTTTAGGGTTACCATTGGTACAGTTTAGAAAGAAAATGGCCGAGCGAGGATTTTACTAGTTTTCGATTTACCGATAGCATTTATGCATTTATATGCACACAACAGTTATTATGTTATATAGATTCTGAATATAGTTTTCCAAAGATGTAGATAAAACCCGCTCGGCAAGATTTCATTAGCATATGATATTAGAAACCGTTTTACAATTTTATATCCGTTTTAGAAGCATAATTTCTGCATGTACTTTAGAAATTGCTATATTTGTATAATATTCTTGTAATTAAATTCTCATTTACCCTCACTGAGCTCCTTTAGCTAACTCGTTTTATGTTTTATGTTTTAAACCCCTTTCCCAGGTGCAGGTCTCGGAACGCAAGCTGCTGATTCTCCTATCGCCGAGTAGTGGGCCGAATCCAAAGATAATTTTTGTACATGTAAATTTGCTAATAGCACTCTTTAGTTTATGCATAATAGTTGTAGGCATGTATATTTGTAAGTATGTGTTGAATCAAGAAGAAGAGATTTCTAGTTTATGATGATCGTTTTTACTTTTTATGATTATGCTTATTTTGTGATTTACACGAAATAATTGAGTTGTATTGGATTTGATTTGAAAAGGACCGGAGGTTCGAATTGGTAGAATTGAGATGTGTTGGAATTAGAAGTGAAATTTCTTTGCAGGTTTATATGGATTTTCCGAAAAACAGGGGAAACTCTGTCCGTTTGTTTTTAAAACTAAGATGTCATTTTCATGTATATTACTAGATCTTCTTAGTAGTAACAAGAATTAAAAAGGGGTTCGCCTCGCGGAATTTCTTAACTTACCCAGTTAGGTTCGGAGGAACTTCCGTCGGGGTGCCCGGCAGGGCTGCTGGGATCTATAGTAGAGGGTCTCGGGTCTGGTCTTGTCAGCTAATGCCCTGGATCACCTCTATCTTCTCCTTGCTTGATTGCATAAATCTTGATCTCCAATTTTGATTTTTTTACTTGGATCTCTTGTTTTGTGATGTGTTTTGTTTACCCTAGGTTTGCCTCTGATATTTGTTGTGTTTTGGCTCTAAAAAGAGTATTTTTATAGGTCCTCATAACCTTAGGGATGTGGAGTTTTGAATTCAAGTCGAAATAGAAGATTTGAGAAGGGATTTTATTTATAGCACGGGCGCCGAGACATAAAAATGATCCATCGTTGGGAGCTGAATGGGCACCACGGCATTAACTCTTTGGACTGGACATCATGGTGTCTAGCCAAGAGCACTGCGGTGCCCAGCCTTGAACTATTGGTACGTCATTTTTCGATGTTTTGAGTTCATTTCACATTCATTTTGTCTTAATCTTCACGCCTTAGTGAGTAAACTTATATAAGATCAAAAACTGCAAATAAATAGCCAAAATACTCTTGATTTAGAGAAAAACTTAAATTCAAAATGATAGAAATAATATTACATAAAATCCTCTATCATCTAAGCATGGTCCAATAAAAGCATGGGTATTCAAATGTCACTAGGCTGGTTTATAGTTCTCTTCTGGCCATATTGTCCTGGGTTATAGGTTCACTTATTGAGTTGGATAATCATTAGTTGTGAACCAATCACCTTGTTTGCTCATATAATTTTAGAATGACTCTATTACCGAGAATCATAGATAAGAATTACAAATCAGTGACCAAGATAAGATACAATTCATCAAGCATAAGATTCGACAATTTGGGAAAGGTAATGTTAGGGTATGTATTTATGTGTCATTTCTATTTGTATGAATACTTATTTAATAATATTTATACAATATATATTTTATTAAATTGCTAATATTCTTTATTAAATGGTAATGATGCTTGTCATATTATGAATACTATATGATCTAAAAAGGTTCAGATTTGGTTTAAAGGAGTTTAAATCGGTGCTAAGAGTTAGAAAAGTTGAGAATTATAAATGTTAATAGTTAGCATTGCTAAAAGTTAGCAGGTTATAAGAGTCAGTGAGATCTAAGGAGTTTAAATCTTGTCTATAATGGTGCAAAGACCTGAGGGTACACTAGTAATGACATAATTACAAAGAGTTACAATAGATGTTAGGAAATGTCATAATGCAAGTGTGTTCTCAAACACTGTATTTTTTATATATTTTTATTAATACAGGTCTATCAGTGAATTTCTTTTATATAGATCAGTATATATTTATATCTGTGGGGTATAGATGATTGTTCTTAGTTAACCCTGAGCTTAGAGTTCGTATGGGCATACAAGTATTCAGTTAGAACTGAATACTGAACAGACTCATGAGGATCCCAATAGATATCCTATTAAACCGTCAATAATAGGTCATCTCGAGTTGAGTAGTATATGTGGTTCTTTTATTTGAGCGCCATGGTGGACTGGTGGGTGATCCATCATACTTTAGTTCTACGAATGTCAGAGACCTTTCATATTCTAACCGCTACCTATCACTGAGTGTGGTCCGATGCTCATGGAGTTCGGTGTGCATAGATGTGGAATCCGTCAGCTCACATAGGTGGGTTGTATATCTAATGCTTCGAGATTGTATCTCAAAAAGTTTTACGGTCATGTGCAATAAACCCGGGAAATGAGTTTCCTACAGGGTTGAATAATCTAATAAAAATATTTAATTATATTATTCATCGAGATAAAAATGTAGAAATAAGTTCATAGATGAGTACGTGGAGATTTGATGGTGCTGATCTATATTCCCACTCATCTAGGGTATAAGTGACGAAAAGATTATATGTCTACGTTTTGACCTTATATTGTATGGTCTAATGCGCTAATTTGTAATATCCATGATGTATGCGTAGGGCAACAATCATGGACTCATGGAATAGTTTTATTAAACGAATCGTGGACCTAGGGAGTTCTATAGTATGAAGTGTATTCATTATACACTGGGGTAGAGTACTGGATTAAATAGTTTAATCCAGTAAAATTTAACAAAACATAATATTTGTTTCAGGAACCTTCAAGATACGCGCGTGTCTAGACTTAAGTGTTATGTACATTAATTAGATAATAATTGTTATTGACCAATTAAATGGTAACACGTGGCGCATAGTGAGCCTTTGGTTAAGTTAACTCAAGTGTGAGTTTAGTGAGATCCACTTTAGGTTAATTGAGGGCTTAAAGGTAATATTTCTTAATTGAATATTTAATTGTTAAATAATTAAACTATTTATTTAGTTAACTGTTAAAAAATAATGAAAATAATTTATTTAATTGTTAAATAAATTATTAACTTAATAATGGTTAATAGTTAACCATTAGGTTAGGTTAATTAGATATTTACATTATTTAATAGTTAAAAAATCCTAAACCTAACCTAGGTTAAACATTAATTAGAGTTAGGTTAATTTAAATATCTAACTAAACTTAAGAGTTAAGTATAGTTAATTAATTTTAAGTTAATTATTAACTTTGGCTTGGTTAAATTTACTATGGTTAAAGGAATAAATATTAAACTAATCAAAAGCAATACATTAGATATAGAATGTGTTGTGTGGCCAGCCATTTGAATTGGAAGAAAGAGAAAACACTTTGTTTAGTTTTAATGAGTTAAAACCAAAGAGAAACAAAAGTTATTTCATCTTTTTTATTTCTTCCATTCGGCCAACACAATTACAAAGCTATTAATCAAATATTGAGATGTTTTTGTTGTTCAAAGTGTTAAACTAGAGAAAAACTATTTATTGCTTTGTAGTGTATTGATTGTTCAAGTGTTTAACATTAGATTAAATGTTAATCTAGGGTTTAAAGAGTTAAATCAAATTGTTGGATTCAAGCTACTGTCTAGTTGATCAAACTCACCCCATTCACTTCGAGCGAATTCTTGGAATTTATAGTCCAAAGGCTTTGAAGGTGGATTTCTCATTACTATTTTAATTTGATTAAAATGTATTTAAATTGTGTTCATACATGTTTTATGACTTCTATTGTGTATTTGATGGGCATATGTATGTATGTGATGCATTTATACTTGGTACCGTGGCGCTGGAGGTTCTAACCTCTAGCGCTGCAATATTGGAGGGCTGACGCTGTAGTGCTAGGAGCCCAGCATTATAGCGTTCACACTATACACTCAGAAATTTTTTAAATTGTTTAAAAATTAAAATATGCATGTGACAGTTTATGAGATATAGTCATAAGAGTTATTAGTATATATTATAAATTGGGATCATTTTTGTCTATGTTGGTAACTACAATGGAAGCCCTACTGGTGGGGGTAAGTTGTGTTTACACAGAAATAAATAACTGATTAAGAAATCAACTTTTCATGTGATGGGAGCCAGTATATAAAAATTTCTCTTAATCAAATTATTACATTATGTGATAGTATTTTTAAAAGGTTCGTCTTGTCAATACATATTTGATAATATTTATACAATGTATATTTTATTAAATCGCTAATACTCTTTATTTATACTATTGAGATTTCTTGCAGGTCGAAGCAGTTATACTTTTTGATTTACTTCTTCTATGTAATAGATCTATTGTATTAAATAATTATTATTTTGTACTTAACATCATTAGATAAATTACTTCGCTTCCTGTACTTGACAGTGAAGGGTACCATATATATATTCGAAATTATTCTCTATATTTACGTTATATGAATGATGTATTATTAACTGAGTGTCAATTAATGAATGGTCATTATACATTGAAAACAGCTAGAAATTTCATGAATTTGCAAGCCTATACTAGTATTTGTTTGGGAACTTTAAATGAAACATAAATGTGGCATATAAGATTAGAACATATAGGTGTGAGACGCCTATCCTATTTGGTTAAGGATAGTCGGATACCTAATTTGACTATAGAACCTTATCCAGTTTGTGAATCCTACATTCAAGAAAAAATGACCAAATCTCCATTTATAGGTATTAGACATCAGGCCTCTAATTTATTTGAATAGGTATATAGTAATGTATACGGTCTAATAAATCACACTACAATAGGTGATTTTTAATACTTCGTTCTCTTCATCGATGATTTATCACGACATAGGTATGTGTTTCTTATGAGACATAAATAAGAGACCTTTGAAAAGTTTAAAAAGTTCTAACTTGAAGTAGAGAAACAAAGGATAATGGGATTCACTGATTATTTGAAGGATAATGGGATTCTTGCTCAATATAGTCATCTAGGTACTCCGCAACACAATGGTGTCTTGAAGAGGAGGAATCGAACTTTATTGAATATAGTCCGATCGATGATGCATTTTACCAATCTTTCAGAATACTTGTGTGGTTATGCTCTGGAAACTACTGCTCATATATTAAATAGAGTTCCAACCAAAGCTATTCCAACCACTTCATATAAGATGTTGAAATGAAGACAATCGAGTCTTAAATATTTTAAGATTTGGGGCTATCCTGCTTACATAAGAGTTGTACAACAGGATAAACTTGCACCAAAAGGGTACAAGTATCAGTTCATTAGGTATCTCTAAGAATCCATGAGATACCAGTTCTATGATCCAGAGAAACAAAATGTGTTCGTTGCTCACAATGCCACCTTCTTAGATAAATGATTTATCATAGATCATGGAGATTATAGAAAGAATGAACTTACTGAAGTCAATTAGAACCAAAATGAACCAGGGATAGAATATCAGGCTCAATCGAGCAAAACACCTTTAACACACCTTCTACATAGGTCAGAATGGATGTTAAAGCCATCAACTAAGTATGGTCAGATGCTTGAAGGTGCCATTGGAATTTTCTTTCTTGAAAGAAACGATCCTTTTACCTATAGAAAGATGATGTTAGACATCGACTCGAAAAAATTGCAAGATGCCATAAAATTTAAAATTGACTTAATACATCACAATCAAGTCTGGGACTTGGTTGAGATTCCCAAAGAAATAGTTTATATTGGTTGTTAATGGATTTACAAAAGGAAGAGTGGATAAGATAGAGAGGTAGAGACATTCAAAGCCCAACTAATTATTAAAGTTATGCTCAGCGGTTTGGGATTGATTATAAGGAAACCTTTGCACTAGTAGCGATGTTAAAGTCAATTAGATTTTATTGGCTATTACTACATATTATAACTTTGTAATCTAGAAGATGGATGTAAGGACGGCGTTCTTGAATAGATATATCAAGAAAGAGATATACATGAAACAGCTTAAAGATTTTACATCTACCCAAATAGCTGGTCTAGTATACAGACGAAAGAAGTCCATTTATGGACTTAAGTAGGCCTTCGAAAGATTAAATATTTATTTTGATGAGGTAATTAAGGGGTTTGGTTTTATAAGAAATATAAAGAGAAATCTTGTGTGTATAGAAATGTCAGTGGGAGCATGATAGTCTTCTTAGTTCTCTATGTTGATGACATGCTTATCATTAGGAATGATATTGGTATGTTACAATCAGTAAAGAGTTATCTGAGTAAGAACTTCTCTATGAAAGATTAAGGAGATGCTTCTTATATACTGGGTATAAAGCTTTATAGAGATAGAGATAAGAAGCTGATAAGACTCTCCCAATCATCATACATTGATAGTATCTCAGAAAGCTACAGTTTTACTAATTTTAAGACAATTAGTGTACCTTTTAGAGATGGTGCTCATCTGTTGTGGAGAATGTCTCCTCAGATAGAAAATGATAGAGTTAGAATGTCTAACATATCATATGCATCAACTGTTGAAAGCTTGATGTATGCTATGATGTGCACGAGATCTGACATCAGTATGGCTGTAAGTGTTACTAGCCGGTACCAGTCTAATCCAGGTGACAGTCATTCGATGGCAGTCAAACATGTTCTAAAATACCTTAAGGGTACAAAGGACAAGTTTCTCATTTATGGAGATAGTGAGTTACAGGTTAGAAAAAACACAAATTCAGACTTTCAGTTTGATCTGGATGATAGAAAGTCTACATATGGTTATGTGTTTATTCTCAATGGTACCGCAGTGAGTTGGAATAACACCAAGCAGGGGTTCATTGCTGAATCTACAACGAAAGTAAAATACATCACCATTTTAGAGGTAAGAAAGAAGTAGTGTAGATACGAAAGTTTGTCTCTGAGCTCGGAATTGTCCCATGTTTGATGGATTTTATCCCATTATTTTATGACAATAATAGAGCCATAGCACAAGTAAAAGAGCCAAGATCATAAACATATGGAGAGGAAATACCATATAATTAAAAAGATTTGGCTAGAGGAGATGTAATAATTTATAGAGTAGATCATATAAATAATGTAACGAACCCACTTACCAATGCCTCAACTCTAAAAGTGTTTGAGGAATACGTAGATTTTATGGGTATTAGATATTAGTATAAATGGCACTAGAGCAAGTAAGAGTTTGTTAGGGTATGTGCTTATATGCCATCACTGTTTATATGAATACTTATTTGATAATATTTATACAATGTATATTTTATTAAATTGCTAGTACTCTTGACTAAATGATAATGATTCTTGTCACATTACGGATTATGTATGATTTGAAAGGGTTCAGATGTGATATAAAGGAGTTTAGATTGGTGCTAAGAGTTAGCAAAACTGAGAGTTATAAATGCTAATAGTTAGCACTGCTAAGAGGTATTAGGTTATAGGAGTCAGCGAGATCTAAGGAGTTAGAACCTTATCTACAATGGGACAAAGACCTGAGAATACACTAGTAATGACATAGTTGTAAAGAGTTGTAATAGGTGCTAGGAAATGTCATTATGCAAGTATGTTCTTAAACATTGTGTTTCTGATCTATTTTCATCAATGCAGGTTTATCAGTGAATCCATTTTCATATAGATCAGTGTATGTCTATATCTGCAGGGTACAGATTGTTGTTCTTAACTGACTATGAGCTTAGAGCTTGTATAGGTATACGGGTATTCAGTTAGGACTAAATACAGGACAGACTGATGAAGACCTTAATAGAAATCCTATGAAACCGTCAATAGTAGGTCCTCTCGAGTTGAGTAATATATGTGGTCCTTTGATTTGAGTGCCACGGTAGATTATAGGTGATCCATCACACTTTAGTTCTAACGATGTCAGAGACCTTTAATGATCTGACTACTATGTGGCACTGGGTGTTGTCCGATGCTCATAGAGTTCGGTATGCGTAGATATAAAATCTGTCAGCTCACATAGGTGTGTTATATATCCAATGCTTCGAGATTGTATCTAAAAATTCTTACGATTATGAGCAATAAACTCGAAAAAGGAGTTTCCCACAGGGTTAAAAAATATAACAAAAGTGTTTATTTATATTGTTCATCAAGATACGAATTTTGAGATAAGTTCATGGATGAGCACATAGGGATTTAACGGTGCTGATATATATCCCTGCTCATCTAGGGTATAAATGACTGAAAGTTTATATGTATGTGTTCTGACCATAACTTGTATGGTTTAACGCGCTAATTTGTAATATTCATAACGTGTACATAGGGCATTGATCAGGGACTCATGGAAGAGTTTCATTTGATAAATCGGGCGTAGACCTAGGGAGTCCCGTAATATGAAGTGTACTCGTTGTGCATTAGGGCAGCGTATCCGATTAAATAGTTCAATCTAGTAAACTCTAACAAAATTGAATATTTGTTTCAAGAACCCTCAGGATGTGTGCACGTTCATACTTAAGTGTCAAGTACATTAATTAGTTAATAATTAGTTTTGGTTGATTAAAAGGTGACACATAGCGCATAATGAGCCTTTAATTAAGTTAACTCAAGTGTAAGTTTGGTGAGACCCACTAAGGGTTGAATAAGGACTTAAGGGTAATATTTGTTAATTAATTATTTAATTATTGAATAATTAAAATATTTATTTATTTAATTGTTAAATAAATAATAAAAATAATTTATTTGATTGTTAAATAAATTATGAACTTAACAATGGTTAATAGTTAACCATTAGGTTAGGTTTATTGGATATTTACATTATCTAATAGTAAAATAATCCTAAACCTAACCTAAGTTAAAAGTTTACTAAGGTTAAGTTAAGCTAAATATCTAACTAAACTTAAAAGTTAAGTTTAGTTAACTAAACTTAAGTTATTTGTTAACTTTGGTTTACTTAAATTTACTAAGGTTAAAGAAACATATATTAAACTAATCAAAAGCAATACATTATATATAAAATGTGTTGTGTGGCCAGCCATTTGAATTGGAAGAAAGAGAAAACACTTTGTGTAGTTTTAAAGAGTTGAAACCAAAGAGAAACAAAAGTTATTTCATCTTCTTTATTTCTTCCATTCGGCCAACACAATTACAAAAATACTTATTACTTTGTAGTGTATTGATTTTTTAAGTGTTGAACATTAGATTGAATGTTAATCTAGGGTTTTAAGAGTTAAACCAAATTGTTGGATTCAAGTTGCTGTCTAGTGGATCAAACCCACCCTATTGATCACTAGAACTGCCAACAAGCTTCACTTCGGGCGGATTCTCAAAATTTGTAGTCCAAAGGCTTCAAAGGTGAATTTCTCATTGCTGTTTCAATTTGATTAAAATGCGTTTAAATTGTATTCATAACATGTTTTATGAATTCTGCTGCATATTTGATGCGTATATGTATATATGTGATACGTATTAATATTGTATGAACACAATACCATATGTATACACCATAGTTTAATCAGCACTTTTAATTGGTATTTAAGTGTATCTTGTGTTGATTTCGGTGTTTTGAGCGTTGGATATGTGTTTGGATTGGTTCCGGGGCTCAAATGGTGCATTTCAAGTGTTGAAATATAAGAATTGTTGTAATGAGCTACTGGAGGGCTGCACAGCATTCATACTTAGCATAATAGTGCTGAGGTTCTTACCTCCAGCGCTGCAACACTGGAGTGTTGGCACTGTAGCGCTGAAGGCAGTGCCTTTAGAGTTGTAATGCTAGGAGCCCAGTGCCTTGGTGTGACATTGTACACTAAGAATTTTTTAAATTGTTTAAAAATTAAAATATGCATGTGAGGGTTTATGAGATACATTGACAAGATTTATTATTCTGTATTATAAACCAAAATAAATTATTGATTAAGAAATCACATTCCGATGTGATGGGAGCCAGTGTATAAAAATCTCTTTTAATCAGATTGAATTTTATTACATTATGTGATAGTATTTTTTAAAAGGTCCATTTTTTCAATATGGTGTTAGATAAGTCATGCCAGACTTTTTTTAATATTGCTACAGCATGAAGGATTTGATCGGTATGACTTGAACTATGCTGGTTAAACATGAGATGAGGTAAATATATATGAATGTGTTACCCAATATTGCTTCAGTGTGAGGGTAATATTTGTCACATATATTTAATTATTGACAAGTTAATCTGGAATACACTTACCCAATATTACTACAACGTGAGGATAAAGTGTATTTAGAATTAATAGTATGAATTGCATGAGATGCATCTGACAAGAGTTGTCTACCTATTAAGTTTACAAAGACCAATATTGCTACAGCGTGAGGCTAGAGTAAAATGCCAATAAGGTCCACTTTCCACTGTATAGTTTAAAAGATTTTAAGCTATTGTTATCCCATTCGAGAGATTAAAGGGATTATGTAAATCCACGGGAGGGCATTTTAAATTAAAAATTATATTTTATTATTTGTTTTTATGAAGATATAATAGCATCCACCAACCTTTTGGTGCGTATACTTGATGAAACTAAGAATCATTCTAGATACAGAGATGCTAGGACACGTTATTGAATAAAAACTGCCCAGATGTGTTTTTGATACTGCCACCCTAGAGGAGAGGGTGACCTATCAGAAATAGTTGGATGATGATTTAAAAGTTAAATCTTACATCTTCGCCCCGATGTCCCCTGAGCTGTAGCAGGAGCATGTCTGCATGGATAGTGTTAGCAACATTATGCTTCATCTGAAGGAACTCTTTGGTGACCGATCCTAAGTCGAGATTTATAGAGTTGTCAAAGCACTTTTTCAGGCTAGGCACTCCGAGGGCAGTCCAATGAGTCCTCACGCAAGATGATTGGAGTTGTCGAGAGACTAGAGACTATAGACATTTCTATTATCAATAACCTGAGGAATAACTTGATTTTTTAGTCGTTACTAGGGTCATATGCATAGTTCATTATGAACTTTAATATGTAGGGATTTACCCCTACTTATACTTTTATCTCGAAACTTAATAAGCGTAAATTGTATATATTATTTCCACTCCCTTAACTCGAAAGAGACATCATTATATTTAGACCTAAATAATTTGATGCATGATTATAGAGTGACGTTCTAGTTACATATGCAAGTTTTAAATTAGGATATGAATATACCTAATTGGCATGTATGGTCAATAAGACTTAATCTTAATGAATCTTGATTTATTATATATCATAAAAATATAGGTATTTAGTAAATTAAGGTATACTTGTATGAGCTTGGGTGAGGATTGTGAATACATTAGTGTCTTGACCAATAATAAAAATTAGGAAACATAAATACTAAAGGATTAATCTTTAGAAAATATTTTGAAGGATAGTAATTAACCTTAGGCTTTCTCTATCTAGTTATCTTATTGATTTATTTGAGTTGTGTCATTTATATTCTACACTTTTATTTTATTTAATTGCAATTTGAAGATTTAGTTTTTTGAATAATTACTTGAAAGATTCAATTTTAGTACTTGATAAAAAATAAAAATTATCCATGTGGGTTTGACATCCGACTTAAAAGTCCATTTTATTACTTATTACGATAGTGTATACTACTTGCACTTAATTTTAAGATATAAAAATATCGCATCAAATTTTTGGTGCCATTGCCAAGGATAATTGTATACTTTTTCGCCAATATTAATACCAACCTTTCTAGTTTTCACTTCAAATTTTTATTTTTATTTTTATGTTAATTTGTTTTTCCTTTAAAGGTATATGCGAAGGTCGAAAAGTGAAGACTTGATTGCCTTTGATCTGAAAATTGAAAGAACTTTAAGAAGAATTAGAAGAGAGCAAAATCGAGTCAACACCATGGACTATCAAGTACCAAATACACCCAACAAAGAATCAAGATTGCTAAGGGAATATACTATTCTTTTAGTCCATGAAATCCATTCAAGCATTCAAAGACCAACTATTCAAGTTAACAACTTCGAGATCAAGCCAAGAATGTTTCAAATGCTTAAGGATTTGGTGCAATTTAGTAGACTACCCAACAATGATCCAAAAATGCACATCATTAACTTCTTGGAGATATGTGACATATTCAAGTACACATGGAGTATTTGATGATGCAATTCGACTATAATTATTTTCATTTTCCTTGAGAGACAAAGCAAAGAGCTGGATACTATCTCCTCCATCTAGATCAATAGCTACATGGGATGAGCTTGCTAAAAACTTCCTCGCCAAATTCTTTCCACTTGCCAAAACTACTAAGATGAGGAACGATATCACATCCTTCCTACAGTTAAATGGAGAATCCTTATATGAGACTTGGGAAAGATACAAAGATATGTAAAGAAAAAGCCCTCATCATGGAGACATAGCTGGAGGTGCACTCATGAACAAATCCACTAATGAAGCTTATGATCTACTAGATGAAATGACATTCAATGCCTACCAATGGCCCATCGAAAGATCAATAATGAACAATTGAAATTACATATTTAATAAAGGTTTTCAATTATTGTTTTACATTACTAGTATCATTAACCTCCCTAACTTAAGCATGTTTACAATATTGTACCTAATTAGCTTTTAACTATTTTGTAATAGGTTTGGTAAAATGGACATAACTTTCTACTTAAGAATCCAATGGGAGTGATTCTTGATCTTATAAAGATCTGACTTAATGGTGTAAAATATTAGATTTCACGAGGAATTTGTAATTTGAACATGTGGATGGTGAAAAGTGGCTTAGAGAAAACTGATCTGTAATACAGACTTAGTCCAAATAGTCTTCAATATTTTGCTCATAACTAAGAAATACGTATGATACAAATCAATTTAAAAAGCTATGAGATTTATCTACAACTTTTAATTTTTGAGAGAAAACTAATTCTAATCACATCAATTTCAAATTGGACAATCAAGTGGGTGCATTAATGATAACCAGTACAAATTAGTTGCCTCCCTATTTGAATTTTATCATCCAAGTGGTCCCTCTTTATTTGTCTTGTATTATTCACACTTTTTTTATAAATATGTGGTTTATTTATACCCAAAGTATGTAATTAAACAGCTAGATTTTAGTTCAAAATACTTGTCTTTTGTATTATTTTTTTCATTTACTATTCTAAAGTTCATGTTATTTCTTCTTCCATCTATTTCCTTTAATTTTATTATGTTCAAGTAATTTTTATTGTGCTAAGGTAAAAGTGTAAAACTCTTGGTAAGGTAATAAGATATACTTCAACTCTTATTTTATAATTTAATATTTCATTTTTAAGTTAAAGCAAATTTATATATGATGTATTTATTTTATTTTGCAATATTGATACCATTTTTTAGAGAGTGATATATCTTCATTTATTATAGACAACATTTACAGTTAGCACAATAAATTATTGAAATCATATACAATATTTGGCATAGATACCCTTTCTTGTAAAGTGGGAGTTATGATTTATTGTAGAAAAATATAAAGATTGACATAACAAATACTTAAACCCATTTACAAGATTTGGTGTATAATAATTAAAAACAATAAATACAAGTTAATATATAAATGATGATGAACCTTAATTGTTATATCTTCCAGTTGGAATCTCCTTTTTATGAGGATTTCAATTCAATTTTAAAGAGAGTTGAATATATTCTTATTGTATATGTCAAGAGTGGATCCCTCCAACCTTAACATTCAATTTAATTGGTTATTTGAATTTTTATTTGCAAATGTTTTATATTATTTATTTATCTTTAGAGTATTTACAGTTTGTAATTTTAATTTCACTTCTTTGTGAATCAACTCTGTTCTCACCGAGTTATTTAATACTTTGACAATCATGCACTTAGGAATAAACTCCTATATTTTGGACGTGTCAAGTTTTTAGCACTATCGCCGGAGAAGTGAAATTAACTAAGATAATTTGTTTTATTTTCATGAAAGGCTAAGTCTCCTATCTTGCTTACTTTAGTTATTTTTCATTTGTTATTCTTGTTTTACTATGGTTGATTTTACTTAACTACTTACCCTTTATTTACTAACATTTTATTATTCTAATCTAACATTGACTGATCTAACTTCTAACCATTCCTTTAACTTTTACTTTACTGTTACCTTTACTTATTTTATTTACTTTTATTTAATATTTCTTTCTCTTGTTTGTAATATTTATTGTATTCGTATTTTATTTTATTTCTTTGTATAAGTGGTTGATTTCAAGATCCTAAGTCTTATTGTTTGGTGAAAGGTAATTTTAAAACTTCATTTGATAATTTGTTTGATTTTCCTTCATCTTCTCATTCTTTACCGAATAACACCATGACCGATAATCAAATTGAGGACAACCAATCCCAACAAAATGACCATTACCGACTAGGATACTTAGAGACTATACGAATCCCATACGAACCGGTGCACCATCTTGCTTGGTTTTTCCTTCAGATGCAATACATTTTAATTATTCACCTTTTACCCACTTTTCATAGCTTAGATGCAGAGAATCGTTACTTATATCTAAGAGAATTTGAAGAAGTGTGTAACACGTTTAATGACCTAAATTGTAGTATGAACACAATTTGACTTAAAGCTTTTTTCTTTTTCTTTAAAAGTTAAAGCTAAAAATGACTACAAAACCTTAGGCCAAGATCTATTTCTTCATTGGATGAGATGTAACAACAATTTTTGAAAAATAAATTTCTTCCCCATAGAACAAATTCTTTCAAAAGAAAAATTACCACTTTTACCCAAAAACCAGGAGAGAGCCTTTACCAATGTTGGAAAAGGTATAAAGAATTATTTAATACCTATCCTCATCATGGCTTTAAGACATAGAGAATAGTCTCAAATTTCTATGAGGGCTAAACACCCTAATTAGGCAAATGGTAGAAATGATGTGTAATTGAACATTTGAAGATAAAACAAAAAATTCTCAAAATTGGGACATTGCTAGTACCTATGAGGAACCTAGAAAAACTCAAACCACTACATCTAGGGGGAGTATTTACCACTTTAAGAAAGATCATGACCTTTAAGCCAAATTAGCATCCCTATCTAAAAAAGTCAAAACTTTGTAAATGAAAAATTGTGGTCAATTAAAATTTGTTCAAGAAATTGTGTGTCACATATGTAAAACCTATGATCATTCTACCAATGTTGTCCAACTTTATCTGCATTTGTGAAATGTCACCATGAACAAGCCAATATTCTAAATACATTTAATTGGTCAAACCATAACCCATATTCACAAAATTACAATCCTGGTTGGAGAAATCACACATATTTCAGTTAGAGGTATGAAACTCAAGCACATGCTTTACAACTACCTTTTAAATCACACCAAAATTTTCAAAACCCGCAAGGTTAAGCACTATATGTCCTACCTTTTAAGAAAAATATTGAAGAAATTTTGCATGCATTCATTGAAAAGCAAGAGTCTATTAATTCTTAAAATGCTCAAACATTTGTTGATTTGAAAGATACTCTTACTAAATTTGCATCCATGCTAAGCATTCATGAGAAAGAAAAATCCATACTAAAAGACGATATAACTCAAATACAAGTAGTTCAAGAAGCTAACACATAGATCATGTTAAAGTTATTATCACTCTTTGGAATGGTAAGGTTGTTGAAAAATACATTCCTGAACCTTACGAGAATGATGAATCGATCTCTAAGGGTAAGAAAAGCATTGAACCTACACGTAGTGAAAAAAACATCAAACCCTCATTTGTACCCCTATTTCTTTATGCGTTATGTAATGTTAGAAAGTTGAATCACAATCCTGAAATATTTGAAATCTTCAAATAGGTAAAAGTTAATATTCTTTTGTTGGATGCTATTAAATAGGTTCTCTCATATGCAAAAATTTTGAAGGATTTATGCACAGTAAAAAGAAAACTGAATGTGAAAAAGAAAACATTTTAGCTTAACAAGTAAGTGCCATTCTTTAGAATAATAGTTTTTTGAAAAACAAAGACCTTGGTTATCCTACAATTTCATGCATTATTGAAAGTCATAAAATTGAACAAGCCTTACTTGATCTTAGTGCTAATGTGAATTTATTACCATATTCAACTTATCAACAACTCAATCTCAATAAGTTAATATCAACTTCTGTAACTTTTTTGCTTGCCAATAAATCTATAAAAGTGCCAATAGGGATTATGGAAGATGTGTTAGTTCAAGTGATAAATTTATATATCCTGTAAAATTTATTTTCTTGGACACAAAACCATTATTCTTTCCTTGTTATTTTGGGTCGTCTATTTTTAGCAATTTCTAACGCTTTGATTAATTGTAGAAATGGAGTAAAGAAGCTTTCATTGGAAAATATTACACTTGAGCTCAATGTTTTCAATATATGTAAGCAACCACATGAGGCTGAGGATGAAATGGAAGAAGCCAACATGATTGAAATGATTGTAGAGGATTATTTTCAAAAAGGGAGTTTTACTGATCTCTTTGAAATTTGTTTAATGAATTCATTTGAGTCAAATATGCAATTAGATTATGAAATCTCCAACATATGTTCTTTACTTAATTGTGCATAGGTGATTGAAAATAAAAGATGTAAACTAAAGTTTGAAGAATTAAGAGAAAATGAAGATAAACATAATGAAATTCCAAAGTTTGTAGCTGAAACCTCTACCTAAAGGGCTGAAATATGCATTTGTTGGAGAGCAACAAACTTACCTAGGGATAATTTCTTCTACACTCACAAGGAACAAGAAGATAAGTTACTTAAAGTATTGAAAATGCATAAAAATTAATTAAGGTGGACTTTAAAAGACATAAAAGGCATTAAACCTTTGATTTGCAAACATAGAAGACACTTAAAGGATAATGCCAAAACTTTCCAATAACCCTAAAGAAGATTAAGCCTACATATAAAAGAGGTAGTAAGAGCTGAAGTTCTCAAGTTACTTGAAGTTGGAATCATCTATCCTATCTTAAATAGTAAATCAGTTCTACTCAGGTAGTACTAAAAAAATCTAGAATCAAAGTCATTGAGAATGACAAATGTGAGTTAATACCAATTCGAGTCTCATCTAGTTGAAAGATGTGCATAGATTATAGGAAGTTGAACCCTACCACTAGAAAATGCTATTTTTTCTTTACCATTCATTGACCAAAATTTATAAATAGTGATAGGACATCCGTACTATTACTTTCAAGACGACTATTTTGTCTATTATGAAATTCTTATAGCACTAGAGGACTATGAAAAGACTACTTTCACATGCTCTTTTGGAACCTTTACTTTTAGAAGGATGTTCTTTGGACTTTGTAATGCCTCAGCAATATTTCAAAGATGTATGTTAAGTATTTTTACTGACATGGTTAAGCGTTATTTAGAAGTTTTTATAGATGATTTAACTGTGTTTGAAAACTTAAGAAAGGTCTTAAAAAGATGTGAAGAATAGGGATTTATGTTGAATTGGAAAAAATGCCATTATATGGTCACTTCTGAAATTATTTTAGGACATGTAGTGTCTTAAAGTGGATATGGCAAAAGTTGAAGTCATTGCCCATTTTCTCCCGCGAAAAATAGTTAAAAAAGTTCGCTTTTTTTTTTAGACATATTAGATTTTAGAAGAGGTTTATAAAATAATTTAGTGCTATATCTAGAACTCTTTGTAATCTCTTAGCAAAAGATATATCATTTGAATGGACTCAAGAGTGCCAAAATTCATTTGAAAAATTAATTGGCCTCTTAACATCTGCTCCTATCATACAATCTCTTGACTGGACTTTGTCTTTTGAGCTCATGTGTAATGCCAGTAACTATACTGTTGGTACTGTATTATGATAAAGAAAGGAAGGTAAACCCTATGTAATTTATTATGCAACTAGAACTTTAAACAATGCATAAATTAATTATGTAACAACTAAAAAAGAATTGCTTGCTGTAATATTTGCATTAGACAAATATCGCTCTTACTTAATTGGTTCTTCAACTGTTGCGTTTACTGACCATGCTACTGTGAAGTACGTAATGTCAACATAGGATGCAAAACCAAGATTGATTTGTTGGATTCTGTTGCTTTAAGAATTTAACATCAATATCAAGGATAAAAAGGAAGTTGGGAATGTTGTTGCAGATCACTTATTAAGACTTGTACCAGATTCATCAACAGAAATAACACCTATTAATAAAATTATATTTTTTACTATTACAATTCCTTAGTATGCTAATATTGTTACTTTTTTTGTGACAGGAGAAATGCCACCTCAATGGAATGCTCAAGACAAAAAGAAATTTTTAACTAAGATGAGAAAGTTTTATTGGAATAATCCTTATCTCTTCAAATATTTTCCTGATCAAATATTTTAAAGATGTATACCTAACAATGAGGCAAGTAGAGTTATTGAATTTTGTCATTCTAAAGCATGTAGAGGACATTTCTCATCAAAGAAAATAGCTGCAAAAATCTTACAATGTGAATTTTATTGGCCCACTTTATTGAAAGATACACATATATTTTGTAAAACGTGTGAAAACTGTCAAAAGTTGGGATCTATTTCAAAATGAAACATGATGCCTTTTAACCACATTCTTGTAATTGAAATTTTTGATTGTTAGGGGATAGATTTCATGAGATCATTTTCACTATCATTTAACTTTTTATATATTTTAGTTGTAATAAATTATGTCTCAAAATAGACTGAGGCCATTCCATGTTGAAACAATGATTATAAAACAGTCATAAAATTTTTGAAGAAAAATATCTTGAGTCGATTTGGAATCTTTTGACCCATCAAACGTGATGTGGGTAAGCACTTTTGTAGCAGGCCATTTGAAACATTAACGAAAAATGTATGACATTAGTTACAAAGTTGCCACCCCTTATCACCCTCAAACAAATGGACAAGTTGAACTAGCTAATAAAGAGATAAAACAAATTTTGAAAAAAATTGTAAGCCCAAATCTTAAAGATTGGCCTTTAAGACTTAATGATGCACTTTAAGCTTATAGAACTGCTTTAAAACTTCATTGTATATATCTCGTTATAGGCTAGCTTATGGGAAACCTTGTCACTTACCTATGAAACTTGAGCATAAAGCCTATTAGGCTATTAAAACTTTCAACGCAAATCTTAATTTTGCAAGACATATATAAATTACAAATATATGAACTTGAAGAGTTAACAAATGATGCATATGAGAATTCAAAAATTTATAAAGCTAAAAACAAAGCTTTTCATGAACAAAAAATTCAAAGAAAAACATTTGATGTTGGTCAGAAGGTTTACTTTATAATTCTCAATTTCATATATTCCTTGAAAAATTAAGATCAAGATTAAATGGCCCTTTCATTATGAAACATGTGTGCCTTTATGGAGCAATTGACATTAAAAATTCTACAAATAGTAATGTATTTAAGGTAAATGGGTAAAGACTCAAGCCATTTTTAGAAAATCAAGCTTTTAAAGAAGAATTTGTATCTTTGTCTGACCTTTGTTATGAGACCAATTGATCTCTGTAGTACATATTTATATATATATTTATTCTTCTTTTAACATTATTTATTTTTTGTACTTGCAGGTTAATTTAGTATTTTTGTGTTAATTTTTATTTTGCACCTCAGTTAAGTGGCAGATAACGGTACTTCATGATATTTCAAGTCAGTTTTGTCAATTTTTCATAATTACTGATACTTTCTCTTCTTTTCCTTTAAAAAAAAATATATGACATTCTAATGAATTTGAAAAAATGTTTTTCGTTATTTCCTCAAAATGCCTTAAAGAAAATTTACCAAGATGTGAAAGATTAAGGTTATTAATAATTATAAATATACTTGCTGATGTACGTTAGTTGATTAAAGCCAATGTCCAATTGATAGGTGAGTTTTTAGACTTGTTAATTTCTTACATACATGGCTTAAGTAAAAACTCTTTTGCAAAAAAATGAAGGGCAAAAAGATCAAGTATTTGTTACAAGTATGCACACATGATTTATAACACCGTTGCTGCACTTTAGGAATGATGTCTATAAATCAGGAAGATAAAATTAGGTTCATTAAGGATGGCCTGAGTAAGGAGTCTTTAGATGATATATTATCGACTCTTGAGAAGCATCCTAGTGGATTTATGCATATTGCAATTCGTGAATTTTGGGACATATTCCTAAACGAACATAAGCGGTATAGTCTCGGGAATCTGACTTTAAAAGACCATGTTTGCCAATTTATAAAAAAATTAGATAAAAAGCCTATCCTCAGTCCATAGAGGGTGTTTAAGCCATTTTTGAACATAAAACCAGAAGAAGATGTAAGTCACAATCACAACTACTTGTACATATTTACCATAGCTATTATTTTTAAATGTTTTATTTCAACTTCAAACGTCTTCTCTAACAATAACCAACCACCCATAGCCAATTTAAAAAATATTTCATTTAAAGCTTTTTCTTATCCATTAACAACCAACTACCCATTTGACTTTACATTGCAACACTTTATAGCTCTATAAGTACATTGCATTATTTCTACATCTTCATATAAACTAAAATTCATTCAAGGGTGTAATAATGGAGGAAACATCAACTCATAAATTCATAAAATTTTGTGTCTTTTGTGGATTCAGCCCTAAAAATATTGGAGAGTTTATAGAAGCAGTAGAAACCCTTGGTAAGATGTTAGCTAAGTGAGAAATTCATTTAGTATATTGGGAGGTAGTCATGGATTAATGGATTGTGTGACAATAGTTGCATAAAATAAAAGCAGTCGAGTTTTGTGCATCATATCAAAAGCTGTAGTTGTTAGAAATATTATAGAAAAAATAATTTAGGATGAATTACAAGTATCATTTATCATGAGCGAATGTCTCTAATGTTTTGGAATGTTGATGCCTTCATAGCTCTACATGGAGGTTTTAGAACTTTGGAAAAAAAGTTTCAAATTGTCTCATGGCCACAATTGCAAATCCACAAAAAACTTTATTGGTTTGTTAAATATTGATGATTTTTATAATGAGTTGTTATCTTTTCTTGTCTATGCAGTGAAAAATTTTTATTTCATCTGCAGCACGACAGAACCTTATTTCTGCTTCAACTACTAATTAGTTGCTTGATGAATTACAAATAATTATACCTTTATCTGATCTAAAAAGGCATCAAATAGATTGGTATACTGATGATAGTGAGAAGAAATGTAAGATAGATTTGGCTCTCTGTCTGTAGCCTATCTAGTTATATGTATTTTTAAGCATTTTCTATGGCTTATTATATTTTTCTTTTGTAGGTTTTCTTTTCAATAAAAGATGTTTTAGGTGATATCTTCTATACTCTACTCTCTCTATATTTTGACATTAAGGACAATGTCTCAATCTAGTTGGGGAGAGTAGTTAATATATAATGTTAGTGTTATCTTTTGCTATCACTTTGCTATCAACACCGTTAAATCTCTACGTGCTCGACCATGAACTTATCTTCAGATTTATATTTTTGTAAACAATATTTGCAAACTCATTTGCGATATTGTTTAACCTCACGAAAAATTCTTTTTCAGGGTTTTCGCTTATTGCTATAAGACTTCTTGAAATACAATATCGGAGCATTAAGATATATAACTCATCCATATGAGCTAATGGATTCCATATCTATGCACATCAAACTCTATGAGTATCAGACCATACCTAACGACATCAAGAGATCAGATTATAACAGGTCTCTAACATGCATAGAATCAAAGTATGGTAGATCACTTACAAGCTCACTATGGCACTCAAGTTAAAGTACCACGAATACTACTAAACTCGAGAAGACTTTCTATTGACGGCTATATAAGATGTCTATTAGAGGTCCTCGTGAGTCTGTTCAGTACCAGTCCCTTCTAAATCCTACATACCTATACGAGCTTCTGCTAAGCTTACAATCTGCTAAGATTAACCATCTAGACAATCTAGATGTTGACATACACTAATCCCAAAGAAATACCAATTGACCTACCTTGGCAACTATAGACCAGGAAAGATATCTTCGAGAACATATTGTATAATGACATTTCTTACTACCATTTGTAACTCCTTAGTGCTGACTTAAACACCTTTAAATTATATTTAAACTCTTTTAGAACTATAATGTCTAAAAAGTTTCAAGGTTAGTACCATATATTTAATTATTAAATATTTATTTGAAATGTTCATTGCATACATATTAAATAAATAAATATTCATACAGTAATTAAAATGGCACGTAAGCACAACCTCTAACAACTCTCACTTACTTTAGTGCCATTCACAATGATATCTGATATCTATCAACTCCACATATTTCTTAAATACTCTAAGAGTTATGACCTTAGTGAGTAAGTCCGCTACATTATCTATAGAATCTACTCTAGAAATTATCACATTTTCTCTAACCAAGATTTCTCTAATTATATGGTACTTTCTCTCTACATGCTTAGACTTCTGGTGTACCCTTGGCCCTCTAGGGTGAGCAATTACCTTATTGTTGTTGTAAAATAATAGGATATGATCTACTAAACTTGGGACTGTTATGAGCTCTACGATAAACTTGTATATCCACATCATTTCTTTTGTAGTTTTTGAAGTCGCAATGTATTTTTTCTCTGTGGTAGAATCAGCAGTGGACGTTTGCTTGATACTCTTCCAACTGACTGTGGTACCATTAAGAAGAAACACATATCTAGATGTAGAGTTTTCTCATTTGGATCATACTAGAAATCTGAGTTAGTGTATCCCCTCATTTATAAGTCGATATTTCCATAAAGCAAAAACTTATCCTTTGTACCCTTAAGGTATTTTAAGATATATTTCACGGCCATCTAATCGTCGCTACCAAAATGAAACTAATACTAACTTATAACACTTATAGCCATACTTATGTTTGGTATTGTATATAACATGGCATATATAAGGCTACTTATAGCTAATGCATATGGTATGTTAGACATTTTAATTCTTTCCTCTTTTTATTAAGGACATATATTTCTAAATAAATGAATGCTATGTTTAAAAGGTACATTAACTATCTTATAGTTACTGAAGCTATACTTTTCAAGAATATTTTCTATGTATGAAGATTACGAGAGTCTTATGAGCTTCTTAGCTCTATCTCTATAAATCTTTATATCTAGTATACATGAAGCTTCTCCTAAATCCTTAATGGAGAAGTTCTTATTCAGATAACTCTTGACTGACTGTAACATACCAATGTCATTTTTGTTAATCAGTATGTCATCTACGTAAAGAACAAGAAAGACAATCATATTCCCACTAACCTTTCTTTACACATATGCTTCCTCTTCATTTTTGATAAAACTAAACTCTCTGGTTACTTCATCAAAATAAAGATTCCAGCTTCAGGAGGCCTACTTAAGTGCATAAATGAACTTTAATTTGCACATTAGATTAGAAGTCAAACTGGATATAAAATTTTCTGACTACTATATGAATATCTCTTTCTAGAGATATCCATTCAGGAAAGCTGTCTTTACATCCATTTACTAGATCTCAAAATCATAAGATTACTAGTGAAAAGGTTTCTTCAAAATCAATCCCAAAGTGCTAAGCATAACATTTTACAACCAGTCGGACTTCAAAGGTCTCTACCTTTCTATCAAGTCAACGCTTTCGCTTGTAAACCGATTTACAACTAACAAGTATAATTTCTTTAGGAAGCTCAACCAAGTCCATGCATAGAGTTAATTTCAAATTTCATGGCTTCTTGCCATTTTTTAGAATCGATCTCTAACATTACCTCTTTATAAGTCAATGAATCTTTTTCTTTAATTAAGAAAACCTCAAGGGCATCTTTATGTATCATACCATACCTTACAGGTGGCCTTTACATCTTTTTTAGCCTATATGGAGGGTGTGTCAAATGTATCTCACTCATTAAAACTTGAGGTTCCATCATCGGTTCATAAACTTTTGGATTGACTTTATATAGTCAAATCCTTCTACAACTCCCATAATTCATGAGAAACTATTTCTCTAAAAAAGTGGCATTAATATATATATCTGGATCGTAAAACTTATATCCCATATAATGTTTAGGATATCCAATGGACCGATATTTATACCCCATTGGGCACAAGTTTATCATATTATGTAACTTTTACGTAAGCAGGATAACTCTAAATCTTAACATACTTAAGACTCAATTTTCTCCCACTCTATATCTCATATAGAGTAGTTAGAATAACCTTCCATAGAACTCTGAGTGAGTAACAATTTCTAGAGTATAACCCTATAGATATTCTTAAAGATCAATAAAGCTCATCATCGACTGGACCATATTTAATAAAGTTTGATTCGTCCTCTCTGAAACACCATTGTGTTGAGGAGCATTTAGAAGACTATATTAAGTGGGAATCTCATTCTCCTCTAGATAATTCATGAATTCACTACTTATGTATTTATTGCCTCGATCCAATCAAAGGTACTTAATATATATACTAATTTATTTTTCTACCTCTTGTCGAAATTAATTCAACATTTCAAAGGTTTTTAACTTTTGTCTCATCAAAAACACCTATTTGTATTGTGACAAATTATCGATAAAGACAACGAAGTATCAAAACCCACACAGAGCAGTGTGATTCATTGGGCCATATACATAGCTATGTATTACTTCCAATAAATTAGTGGCACGGTGTCTAACACTTGCAAAATGAGAATTGGTCATCTTATTTTGAATACAAGATTCACAAATCAAATAGGATTCTATGGTAAGATCTGGTATTTGAAAATCTCTAACCAGATGTGCCAAATGTCTTAATCCTATATGACCTAATCTTGTATACCACAATTTTGTATTATTCAAAGTTTTTAAACTACTTCCTGTGTTCACATATGCATTTAAGATATTTTGTGTTGTATCTAAAATATAATGATCATTCATCAACTCATAATCAGCTAATAAAATATTATCAGCATCACATATGTATAAGGAACGATTCTGAATAAATACATGATAACCTTCAGTGTCTAACACAAGAAGGGATATAATTTGTCTAATAATGTTTGGCATAAAATAACAGTAATACAACATAATGTTCTACTACAAGGGAGAAATAACTTAAAATGTCTAATAGGTTTGACCTAAGAAAATCACTATTTCTAACATGAAGTAGTCTTTCTCTATGTTGTAGCTGTCTGACTTTACTCAGACTCTGCAACATATTACAGATGTGAGAAGGATAAACAATATCTAATACAAAATTAGTACAAGTATAAAATACTAATAAAATGTCAATGATAGGTAAATATATACCTGAGGGGTTCTTCTGACTTTGGCAAAGTACCTCGAATAGTTACACTTCTAATGTCCATCTTCAACGTAATAGAAATGCTTTCTTTTACCTTTGTTCTTATTTTACTGCTTGGATATTACTTGTCTCTAAGGACCAGCATGTGGTGTCTGCTTCTCATTCTTTTTACCTTTAGACTTCATAGAAGCCTTTGGGGTAGAAGATAAAGCATCACTCTAAACGTAGAAGATTGTACCCCTTTTGTTCATGTCCTCTTGACCCATCTTCAACATATTGTACATATTAGCATATGTGGGAGTCAGACTTCGCATATTAAATTTCATGATGAACTATTCAAATGACCTCGGCAGAGACTGGAGAATTAAATTATTCCCCAAACTATTGTTAAGAGATATATCCATAGCCTCAAATATTTCGATGTATGAAATCATCTTAAGTACCTGGGGACTAATTGGATTGCCCTCAGCTAACTTGAACTGAAAAAGTATCTTGGAGATCCTATATAGATCAACCCGTGGCTCGTCTCTAAACAGTTCCTTCAGATGGAGCCTGATGTTGTTGCCTATTTATGTGAACATACTCACTCTAAAGTTTAGTTGCATCAAGGCGATGATGTATGATTTGACTTTCAAATCATCATCAATCCATTTTTGATATTTCAGCAACTTTTCTGGAGTTACTTTATCAGAAAAACCTATGAACATCTTCTGATCAATTACATATCCAAGCTTCACTAGATCAAGAATAATTATGAGATTTATTAGCTAGTTGGAGTAATTCTTGGTACCCTTTAGTTGGTGTGCTTCAAGTATTTGAACCAACAAATTATTTACAAGACAAAAATAGGAGATGTTAGCGAAATCATTTCAAAATTAATAATTAATAACACTTTAGATCATAAATATAACTAATATATATTTTTAATCTAAAGAAAGTCTCCCACTACTTTATATATTCATTTTAATCTATCAAATGGGAAAATGACAGTTAAAAGGTTTCAAACTTTATAGTGAGAAATAGATCCAATCGGTATTCTACTCAACCTTACACTTTAGCAATATTGGCCTTTATGAATCCCAAAAGGTCAACAACTCTTATCAATTGCATCTCATGCAACTCTTACCACTGATCCTAAACATACCTTATCCTTACGCTTTTAGCAATATTGGGTAAGCGCGTACCAAATTAACTTGTCAATAATCTGATATAAGTTACTAATACTATCTTCATACTTTAGAAATATTCGGCTATACATTTGCTTATAATTGGCTCATGCTTTAGCAATGGTGGCCAATTTCTCATGCTTTAGTAATACTGAAAAGGACTGACATGACCCGTCTAATAGCGTATTGACAAGATAGACCATGTATAACATTATTTCATAATAAAATACATTTTAAATCTGATTAAGAGATATTTTAAAAAATTTATCCACATCTCATAAGCTTTTAATTCATAATCACCCATTTGTTTTATGTAAGGACAACTAACCTCTACTAGTATGGCTCTCATTGAGGTAACCAACACAAACAAATGATTTACAATTTGTAAAGTAGTTACATCACATGTAAAAGTATGCAAAATAGAGTGAACTACTTAGAATGTCGTGACGTTATAACTTAGAAAGTCTCAACTTTAAACTACTTTAACGCCTCAGCATTTCACACATCACACCGTGGTGTTATCATATAACATCTCCGTATGACAAGCCAACACCCCAGTATGAATTCTAGTAAGTTCCAACATCTTAGACCTTGTATACCACAATACCAAAATGCCACGCCCCAATTCATTTAATTGTCTGCCAACGCCTTAGTGTTAGACATATAAGCGCCTCAGTATGTATTCTGATGCCACGAATGCCCTAACATTATACATCCTATGCCCTAATGTTCATTAAACTACTATGAATGCCCCTATGTTATATGTGTAACACCCAACATTAACTTGATCAGTGACCTAATTTTATACTTTCAACACTTGAAAATGCAGAACTCACTATTCCTGAGCATCTTAAATAGTTCAAACACACTCTATTAACATAAAAAGCACACAAACATGATCTAATACCATTATGAATGTTCCTCTAGGTGCCTGCATGTGAAAAGTGTATTATTTATTGATTAATTCTTTAATGTATGTCCAACACACATTTGCACAGCAGAATAGTATATAATTAATCAACAAACAAATACATAACATGAAATAACTATATTAACAGTTTTAGAATTATACCCTCGAAGAAATTTGGTAAAGAATTTAATCTCGGGTCTCACACAAAAGTGATTTATTGGTGATTCTAGACTTCAACAATCTAGTGGGTTTAAAGTGCTAGAATAATAGCTAGTTTATAAATTTCATGCAAGAATTTGAGCGCAATTCAACACACTTTGAACTTGTTTTCTCAAATGGACAAAGTTTTCTTTTAGGGGGCAAAATGCAAACTTTTCAAAAGTTCGTAACCCTTGGCTGAATCACACATGCATATACAAAATGAAAACCACCTTTTTTCATTTTGTTTATTATTCCTTTTATTGCATGATTGATAAGTGTCATTATCAAATCATGCACACCATTTGCATGGATGACACTTTTCATATACTATTCCATGCATGTGCCATTTGTTTAACAAAAAGCCAAGCATGGATATTATGTTTCAAAAGTTTCCTTTCCTTACTAAAGGGACACCTATTTGTAACTTTTGCAAACTTTGTTTCCCATTTTCCTGAGAGATCATGAAACTAATCTATCTTTTTAAACTTTTATTGGAACAAATAATTTGACTTGATCCGCTACCCAGTATTCAACATACACTTCATATTATAAGATTCCCTAGGTTTATACATATTTGTCTTACGAAACTCTTCTTTAAGACCGTAAACGATGCCCCCTACACACTACAAATATTATAGAATGGTGGTTGAAATATACAAGTTTAGGTCAACCATATTCGTATAATCCCTCCGTCACCTATATCCTAAAAGAGTAGAGATATAGATCATCACCATCAAATCTTTATATGCTCGATCATGAACTTATCTCCAGATTTTTATTTTTATAAACAATATCCACAAACTCTTTTGTGATATTGTTTAACTCTGTGAAAAACTCTTTTCTGAAGTTTTCGCTTATGGCCATAAGACTTCTTGAAATATAATCTTAAAGCATCAAGATATACAACTTACTCATATGAGCTGACGGATCCTATACTATACATACTGAACTCTATGAGCATCGGATCATACCCAACAGTACTTAGAGGTCAGACCATAAAAGGTATCTGACATGCATGAAATCAAAGTATGATGAATCACTCACAAGCCCATTATGGTGCTCAGGTCAAAGTACAATGAATACTACTCAACTTTAGAAGAACCTCTATTGACGGCTTTATAGGATGTCCATTAGAGGTCCTTATGAGTCTGTTTAGTACCTGGTCTTCAATAAATTCCTATATAGCTATACGAGCTTCTGCTAAGCCCACGATTTACTAACACTAACTATTTTGACAATCTAGATATTGATACACTGATGCGAAAGGAATACCAATCAGTCCATATTAGCAACCATAGATCAAGAATGATATTTTCAAGATCATACTGCATAATGACATTTCTTTGCATAATTTCTAATTCCTTGCAACCATGTTAATATTAATATATTCCTAGATTTTTGTCCCTATTACATATAAGGTTCTAACTCTTAGCGCTGACCTAAACACCTTTAGATTAGATTTAAACACCTTTAGAACTACAATGTTTAAAATGTTATAAGGTTAATACCATATATTTAATTATTAACTATTTATTTGAAATGTTCATTGCATAAAATATTAAATAAATAAATATTCATGCAATAATTTGAATAGCACGTAAGCACTAACTCCAACAATAGTGATAGACTATGTGAAATAGTTTAATAACGATAGCTTCAAGTACTTTTGTGAGCAATTAGAAATTTAGCTTTGGTTTTTTTCCTCAGCTCACCTAAAGACAAATGGGTAGTTAGAGTCATCCAATAAAATTATAAAGAAGTTGCTCAAGAAGAAACTGATCAAGAGGAAACTAGGATGAGTAGAAGAATTACCTGAGGTGCTTTGGGAACTTAGAAATATCAGTAAAACCAATATGAGGGGAAACTCATTCTCCTTGGCCTTTGGATGCGAGGCTGTGATCTCACAAAATAGTTACTCTGACTCATTGGGTACTCTATTTTAAATAGGGAGAGAACGACGAACTGAATAGGAGAAACTTGGACCTAATAGAACAAAAAAGAAAAATGGCATGAGTCAGGGTTGTAGCTTACCAACAAAGGTGGCTCAATATTACAACAAGAGGGTGTGTGCACGTATGGGCCTTATAAGATCATGAAGAGAATTTGAACGGGGCATATGAGCTCGAACACGCTGATGGTAGGATGGTAAGGAAACTATGAAATGCCAAACTCCTAAAAAATAATATCCTTGAATAATTTATTAATTTCTTTTAAGTGTTATTTAAAACATATAATTGTCTTCGTATTATGAAAATGAATAAAAGTCCAGACTTTTGGCTTTCAATAATTTCTACCTAATATGAGTATAAGTAAATCTCTTGACATATGGAATCTCGAGCTCAACTGTAAACATAATTTAGAACCTTGTGTAGGGTGTCTAGAGGGCTTCCACAAGATGAAATTCAAGACGTTATACAAGGGGTCTTGAGCCATTCCATAAGATGAAATCAAGACCTTGTATAAGAGGTCAAGCCTTTCCACAAGATGAAAATCAAGACTTTGTGTGGGGAGTCCCGAAACATTCTACAAAAAACTTTAAGACCTTGTGCAGAGGGTCTCGAGTCCTTTCAAAAGATAGAATTCAAGACCTTATGTAAAGGGACTCAAACCCTTCCATAATATGAAATCAAGACCTTGTACGAGGGGTCTCAAGCCCTTCTACAAGATGAAATTTAAGACCTTGTGCAAGGCTCCTGAGCTCGTCTATAAGATGAAATTCAATACCTTGTGTAAGGGGTCTTGAGCCCTTCCATAAGATGGAATTAAAGGCCTTATGCTAGAGGTCTTGAGCCATTCCATTAGATGAAATCAAGACCTTGTGCGGGGGGTCTTGAGCCTTTCAATTCTAAAAGATGAAATTCAAGACCTTGTGCAGGGGGTCTGGAGCCTTTCTATAAGATGAAATTCAAGACTTTGTGTAAGAGGTCCCGACCCCTTCCACAAGATGATATTCAAGACCTTGTGCAAGGGTCTCAAGTCATTCCACAAAAGTAATTCAAGCTTTGTGTAGGGGTCATGAGCCCTTCCACAAGATGGAATTCAATACTTTATACAAGTGGTTTCAAGTCGTTCTATAAGATGAAATCAAGACCTTGTGTAGGAGGCCTTTGGCCCTTCCAAAAGATGAAATTCAAGACCTTGTGTGGGAGTCCCAAGCCATTTCATAAGATGAAATTCAAGATCTTTTAGGGGAAGAGGGGGGTCTTAAGCCCTTCCACATGATAAAATTCAAGACTTTGTACGGAAGGGCCTTAAGCCCTTCCATAAGATAGTATGCAAGACCTTGTATGGGGGGTTTTAAGCCCTTCTACAAAATAAAAGTCATGACTTTGTGCGGGGGGTTTTGAGCTCTTTTTTAAGATGGAATTTGAGATCTTATATGGAGGGTCTGAACTATTCCATAAGATGACATTCAAGACTTCATGTGAGAACTTTAAGTCCTTTCATATAGTTTGAGCATTTATAAGTAAGATCTTGAACATGATCATAATGTATGGTCTTTAACCCCACTAAAAATTAATCACTAGCCCCAACTTAGCCTAAATAAGCCTTTTAATACAAAATTCTGAGAAGTCCACTTAAGGTAGGACTAACAAAAGATCTACTTAGATCAACGAAGTAAAAGTCTGTTCGGCCAGAAGCCAACCCTATCATACCCTGAGCTAAAGTCAAGAATTTGATTATGTTTAAGGTATATACAAGAGATAAGGCCATGCAACATAGAAAATAAGTGAGGAATCATCCAAATAATAATTATGTTATAAGCAAGCAAAAATTAAAGTGAATTGTTCAAACAGAGCATGACCACCCAAAAAAGAGAAAAGCGAGCAAAAATTAAAGTAAAGTCAAATTGTTCGATATGGCATATTTGCCTAAATAGGGAGCAAGCAAAAATCAAACATTGTTTAAAATGGCATATCTGCTTAAAGAAGAAGAAAGTTCCAGGAAACATAAGCGACATTTTCTTCTGCGATTATGTCTACGATGTTATAAAGGGGCGGTACGGTAGGCATGGGAATACTAGGGCATCATCCTCAGATGCGATAGGAAAAGTAACACATTTGAGGGAATGAGTTTCATAAACCACATGAAAGGTGGCTTTAGTAGTAGGAGTGATAAGTGTAGGGATCTACCAAGGGTATTTAGTGGGAATTATTGTGGAGAGACCAACATCTTGAATAGTTGAAGGAGTCGGAGGAAGATCGACAACAAATCTTGTAGCAAGATTGACTTGGGCACCTAAGGTTTCACCTTTAACCACTATGAGGTGATGAGTCACCAAGCTCACGAGCTATTAAAAATCAACGTCAGGGTAGTTCTCCTCAGAAACCCCTACGCACCATGAGAAGCTCTTCAAGACTCTATTATAAAAGCCCTCGTACTGACCCTTAGACTATGTACCCTTCACCTTCGTGGTAAGCTCATCAATCCTCATTGTCATAGTTGAGTTGGTCTGCTTAAGTGACTCAAACTCGCTGCAAGTCGCGATAAATCGTTCCTCCACCAATCTATTTTGTCAAGTTAGCACTGAGACCTGACTCTTCAAAGTCACTATAAAGCCACATTTTACTTCATTAAAGCCCTCTACCTATTCAATTTTGAAACCTTTCTCTTCGTCTCGGTTCTTTTTTATCTCAGAGGCCTCGACCCATGCTTTCAGCTCCTTGGCCGTCTCACAAATTTGTTAGGCCTCTTGCCTAGTTCTGGTAAAATTTTCCTTGAGCTACTAAATACTCAATAGATTCTTGATAACATCAGTTCAGCACTAGGTAAGAGCATAAGCCATTTGAAAAAACAAAAACACCAAGTACATTAAGTATCCCAGCACATCAGGCTAGAAAAAATGAGGGATTATAGGAAAATTCACATCTATTATGCTCTTGATAATAGCATGAAAGACAATTATTAGATCTAGGTCGGTTACTTGGCTAGCCCACGCTTGATCCACATATCTTTCTTCGTACGACATTAAAGGGATTGGGAACTCGAGCTAAGCATGTCGCTTAGGGGAACAAAAATATAAACCTACAATAAACATTCAAACGGTTATAGCTAGTGAATGAGCTAATTCAAAGTTACTTCTTTTTTAAAGGATTGTATGAGATAGCTTAGGGATAAAATTTGCTTCTCTTAAGCTCTCCACATAGAGAAGATCTCGAAAGATAATAGTGTGCACTAAGCCGCCTCAATCCTTCCCTGACATGCTTTGGATACGTTAGGACTTGTTGGCCAAGTTCAAAACTGAGGCAAAGAAAACAACCATGGGTGAGCAGAGAGCAACATATAAAGAAAACAAGGGAGAACAAATAAAAATTATTCATGAGAACAACTTACTTCCAAAGAAAACGCAGTAAGAATGATCTTGTATCCTTCTATTCGGGGCGATTTTAAATGGGATCACTAACTCTATGGCCTGAGAAGTAATAAAAATCCCGTGTTCTACAACATTTTGCCTAAAGTGGTATCATTATCATAATTCTTGAAAATGAGGCGTAAACTGTCATGCCCTTGTTATAAAACAAAAAGCATTGCCAGGATTTACCAGGAGTTTGGACCTAACTAAGATGGGGCAACCCCTAAATAGGCTAGAATTTTGGCAAAATAGGGCTACATAGGGAGCCTAAGCCCTAACCTAAAAAATTCGACATGAAGAGTCAACTTACTAGAGTTGGGTTAACTCAAAAAAATCATCAAGCATTAGGAGTCTCAAGGTTACTGATTCGAGGATGTTATATCTAATCCTCAGATGGTTTAAGTTCTCTTAAGTTATGTAAGACCTTTGATATTTAAGTTCTAGTTCAAATTTGAGCTTTTCATCGTATGTGTTGGGATCTTGGGCAACTCATTATCAATTTAAGGATTCTGGAGCAATTTTTCAAAGATAATTTCATTCAAAGGGTAAATATCCTTTCCTGTTTTCGTGGGTCCTATAATGAATGAATTCGACTCAATTGGTTCAGTTGACTCGATAGCCCCTGTGCCACCTGAGGTGGAGGCCTCACTACCTTTCTCCTAAACCTACGAGTCCTAATAAATGGGACCTCTTCTACTATATTTTCTTCTTCCATGTCTATCAAAGAGAGAGTAACATCACTATTGTTTTCTAAATCCATTGAAATGAATATTTAGGGAAAACTTATTCTATAGGCAACATAAGAGCAATATAACACACCCATAATTAAAATAACTAGAAAGAGGTAACATCTCAGTAAAAATAAAAAACAAGGGAATACATCGTTGATCTAGGAAAAACAAGAATATTAGATAAATGCATGCGAATGGGAAGCATAAAAAAGGTAAGAAAGGGCTACTTACTGAAATAAGGCACTGAAATTAAAAAAAAAAACTCCTTATGCAAATGAAGAAAAACATGACTAAAATCCCTTTTGCTTGATTACTTCGCTAGAACGTCTCTTGCTTGCTAAAGAAGGAAAATGAAATGAATAAAAAAGTGCTAAGGAAACTCTTAATGGGTGTTTTTATAGCCAAAGACTAACATAAATCCTCATTGTTCATTTAAAAGGAATGGACCAGACTGCCTTGTACTAAAAAATGTCCCTTCAACTTATTAACCCAAATGCGACGATTTTAAGTAATGTGGCCATAAGATCCAAGCCCAAGATCGCAAAACATTACTTGTAACCTTCCAACTTAGAAAATTAAGATGACATATAAGCAATGCACTATCCCTAAAGAGACATTAACATTAAATGCAAATCTTAGGGAATAAAAACTATATTGGGGATAAGCTGAGTAGGGTAGTGACAAACAATTCTCTCCTAAGCAGCCTTAACCTGCCCTCAGAGGGACCTTTTTAACATTTAACACTCGAGCAAATTAGTACAAGAATTAGTTTTCAGCCTTGACCAGTTAAGCCTAAAAATGGACAGACTTCTGTCCCCCCCCCCCCCCCCCCCCCCCCCGGCCCAAGATCTACTAAGTATAGTATCAAACCCATACAATGAACAGAGATCATTGGCTAGGGCCTAGCTCTATCCTAGGTAGCTCAATGAGATAAAAAATCTTCAATAACCCACCCCTGGAGCAGGGATAGCCTCGAGATCACGAGCTCCCATTGATTCTGCAATTTTGATCACCTATTAGGTCAGATCCCGGGAATTATGAGATTAGTCAAAATGAACTTCTTATAAGGAAAGAGCAGGAGTCTCAATACAGGAATCAATCTAATGACCCCGAGCACGTCGTCAATCATGGTAAGGACAGCTTGATCTTGCCTATGATCCTCGGGATAGAATGGTACGAACCAACTATAAAAGAGGTAGTTTAACTATTGCTAAATGTAATGTAACGTTCTCTTACTAAGAAAATTTGATCAATCCCTTAGGTTCACAGCTACTTACTTAAGCATTATAGGGCCCTTGCCAGAATAATCACTGGCGAGATCTTAATGTTGCTATGTCTTTTGCAGGGAAGTTGGAATCACTAAGTTCAAAGCCTATTTTTAGTGTAGTTTGGTTGAGTAGATATAAGTTCGTTCTCAATCAACAAATTTAAAGCTTGTTGACTCAAGAAACTAGATTTCCTAATCAACAAAGATATTTCTTTTCATTTGGGAACGTTCTAGGTGATACAAATATGTAGATGTTCATCATATTGCTGAACTGCTCATCCACTTGTAATAAGAAGAAAAAACAAAATGCTCAATTAGCTTGTTTAAGGGTAAGGATTTACAACTTAATCTTTTCCACCGCCAGGAAGATTTGATTATGGTGAATCTTGCTGTTGCATTAGAAAGTGAAGGAATTAGCACCTTCTATTTCGACTTTGCTGGAAATGGGTAAGTCCTATTTTACAGGAGAGATGTGACTTTTGAATTTTATAAATTTATTCATTCTGCGTGCCACATTATACAAGTAGTTCTTTAGACATAGCCCATGGTGTTATGTGCAATTTCCAGGTTGATAATGGAGCTTATAGAAGCTTTTAAGAGTAAATGCTTTAATTATATATCAACGTATACGAGGGCTCCTAAACACAGAATTTTATGCCTTAATGTTTTAGACTTTCTTCTCCTAGACGGTCTCTTATCAATCTATGACGCTGTTGGGATGTTACTTTTTTCTTGATAGTAAGAGTATCAATCTATGCCGCTGTTGGCAAAGTTCCATCTTTGCCATCCTAGGGTGTGCAAATATGCCTTCATCAGGTTCCTAATGTCAGCCATAGGAATCCTGTACCTGGTCTCTATGTTGTTGATTTATGTACTAGGTGCAATTCTTGGGCGTAGCACAGGTACGCTAGATTGGTCCAAGCATTGAATACCTTAAAATGTTACAAGATTAGTTGCCTTGAAATTTTCACAAGATAACATGAAGTGTAAAAAAGTTGTGTAAATGGTAAAAATGATATGAGTTATGTTAACAAGAGTCAATCTAACATAAATAGTATCTAACATCTGCAATCATATTGCAGACTATGAACTAATTCAAGAAAACACCATGTTTTCTTTACAGAGCTTTGTTCGTAAAATTCCCATGTTAGCATTAGAGCTCACTATTGAACTTGTAGCCTACATCGCATTACTGGAACTTGGTTTAGTCTAGTTCCAGGTGACGTTTGTCTGCTAGAACATCTGCTATGAGGTTGGGACAAGTATTGCGTTATGTATAAGTAGCTCAATTGCGTAAGTACTGGTTGGTTACTTTGGCACATTGCATCATGAATAAGTAGGTTAACCTTTTTATGATCTTCAGCCTGTTCTATGTGCTACTTGTTTTTTTGTTTTGGACAGTGAAGGTGATTTCTGATGTCCTATCTATTCAAAGCCATTTATCTGTGTATTAGGCCATGCTCGTGGTCATAATAATTGTCTGTAATAAATAACCTTGTCTGTAGTCCTGTGTATTATGATTATTATACTTACTACATTGCATTGAAGTGTAGTTTAATTACCCAAGTAGCACAGCAGTGTAGGCTATTAATTCTTAACACTCAGCATGGAAATGTAGGCAACTAATTTTTAACACTGCATTTCAGTGCAAGGGTTATCACCGTTGTTTGTTTGCTCAGTGAAGGTGATTTCTAATTGTCTTGATTTTCTTAAGATATTTATAAGTTTATTAACCTATACTTCAGTTTTATTTGTTACTAAACTGCAATGTAGTATAGTTTGATTATCTTTACTACACTGTATTGCAGTTAAGGATGATATACAGCATACAAGTGTAAGGTTAATTAATAATTATGTAGTTTGTTTGAGTAGCAAAGCTGATTTCTAATAACTTGATTATTTGAAGATATTTGTCAGTGTAGTAGCTAGACGTTAAGATTTTCCACAAATTTCAAAATGTTTTGTAGATCATGCTGGAAAATGATGGCTTGATAATTGAAAATCTTTAGCGTAAATGTTTTTGCAGAATTTCATAAAGAACTTTTAGCGGAAGCACGTCTCCATTTATTATGTATACATGTTAAGCCTTTGGCTTAGTGGAATAGTAGACCCGAGTGAAAGTCAAAATCAAAATCTAATGTTTATGATATAATCAATAAAACATGTGGCAAGTTTTCATTTTATTTGGAATTGAAATTGGTGTCATCCTGCTATGATAGTCAATAGGCTGCTTATGTTAATTACTTAGTTTCCTCTTTCGTTTCTTTCGGCCTATTCGATCAGTTAAAGGTTCATCTTGTGGATAATTGATTACATATACGTTTTGCTGATTCATGTAATTGCAGGAGGTGGTATGTGCTATTATATGCCTCTAAGTATCATGATATCGGTAAATGTTTCTGGCCGTTATGATTTGAAGGGAGGCCTTGAAGATCGCTTGGGGAGAGACTATATAGAAAAGACCAATGTCATGAATAAAACAGGTAAAATTTATTTTGTTTCTAACATATTTCAGGTAGATTGGATAAATTTGACCTTCTATACCATCTATTTATATTGGTACTTGTTTTGTTTTATTTTCTTAAAATACAAAAATGTTATTATTTACATTTTAAATAAATTACCTACAATGATGTTGGGGAAAGAAGAATTACCAAATATATCCCAGTTTTCTTTCCTTTTTTTTGACAAAGAAAATATACTTCATTAAGAGGGAATAATATAGCGGCCTTCAACCAATACAATAGAATTAAGTGAAACTGGAACCTCAGAGTCCCATACTAACTCGTGAGGAATTTTAAGGCCTATTTTTGCAAGACCATGTGCTAGCTCGTTAGCTTCTCTTAGCGTGTGAGCTACCTGATATGAGTAAAAATAAAAAGCAACAGCTTCTTGAGATCCATCACTACCATTTCCTACTCAGAGATTGATACTTTCGAAGATTGTAGACTAGAAAATTTTCCTTTGAATCCATCTCTAAAATAACCTTATGAAGTCCTCTGATTGCTGCCATTACTTACGAAACTACCACCCTGGAAGACTTAGGAAGTTGGTGACCCAGGGAAGCTTGATAGTCTTCCAAATAAGAAGCAGCCCAGCCAACAATATTCTCAGTTTGTAAAGAAACTCCATTATGGATGAAACTATTCCGTCTGAACCACACTCGCCAAAGTAGTCACCCAATGCTTAAGGTCTGGTGTTAGTTAGACTTGATGCCTAAAATATTGCTACATCCATGAAACTGGCTGAAACAGGATTTGGCCAGCTTGTTGAATACAAACAGCTTATAGAAATATCCTTCAAAGACTTGCAGAACCACAGAGCATGGGTCGTAGTTTCACAGGCCAAATAGCAGAAAGGGCACAACTCATCCACCTGCATGCCACGAAGTCGAAGACTAGCTAATGTTGTAACCAATCCAGCAATGCCTTCTATATGACAGTCTTAATTTTGGATGGCAAGTTTAACTTCCACAACCGTTTCCACCATTTTTTCTGAGCCGAGTCCAGTGCAGAAGAAGAGTCCATGCCATGACTCGATGCAATCCAGTAAACAGACTGACTATGTACTGATTATTCGTACCATAGTGGCAAATCAGTTTATCCGTGCTTTCAACCCCTGCCAGTGGAATACTGAGGATGGCTATAGAATCTTCAGTGTTAAAGTTCTCTCGGATTAATTGAATATTCCATCCACCGGATGCAATTTGAAGCTCACCCATCGAAATAGTTTCTGGAAGCTTGTGGGGAAAGAGTGGTTTAAAAGTCTGGGGTTTAGGCAGCCATCTGTTATAGTAAACAGATACACATGAACCACGACCAACACACCAACTCGATCCAGATTAATGATATCTTTCCCCCAAAGAAGGCTGTGCCACATGAAAGACTCCGACGACTTGTGTTTAGCATTTAAAAAAATTAGAATCAGGATAATAAATACTTTGAGGATCCGAGCAATCAAGGTTTCTGGATTATGGATCAAGCTCCAGCATTGTTTAGCTAGCAAAGCCTGGTTAAAGATTTCCAGGTTACAGAAGCCTAACCCCCCATCATCTTTATAGCGACAAAGAGCAGACCAACTTCCCTAATGGACAGAATGTTTCTCAGCACTACCAGCCCACAAAAACCGTGCACACAGGCTGTGAATCTCTTTTATTAAAGATTTGGATAATCGAAATAGGTTCATGGAGTATGTAGGGATGGACTAAATGACTGCTTTAAGTAGAATTTCTCTCTCCCCTGCTTAAAATAGTTTGGATTTCCACCCTGTAAGCTGGTTCCAGACCTCATCTCGTATCTGCCCAAAAACAGTCTTTTTACTTCTACCCACACAGCCAGGCAAACCGACATATCGATCATGCTATTTTGTAAGGGAAATGCCAAGTAGGGACTGAATCTGTTAAGCAAGCCACAATTCCACTTTAGGACTGAAGCAATCTGCCGATTTTCCATAGTTAACCACAAGACCCGAAGCTTTTTCATATACTCACAGGATCCGTTTAAGAGTTTCACAATCATGTATCTTGGCTCTAGTAAAAGTAGACTATTGGCGGCAAAGAAAAGGTGTGAGACTAAGGGCTACTACGGCTACATTTAATCACATAAGTTTCCCATCCTCTCTCCTTACGTAGAATTGCGGAAAGACCCTCTGCACATAAAATAAATAAATAGGGAGTAAGGGGTCCCCTTGACAAACGCCCCTCGTTGGTCGAAAAAAAATCTTGTCGCTCCCTATTAACCAGAATAAAAAGGAGACAAAAAAAATACAGTGCATTACCTTGCTACACAAAGATTCAAAGAAGCCCAATTTTTGCATCATAGCTTTTAAAAATCTCTACTCGACCCTATCATAAGCCTTAGGCATATCAAGTTTAAGTGTCAAGTACCCATCTTGTGATGACGTTCTGCGTTTCAAAGAATGAAGACATTCAAAACCGACCATGGCATTATCTGTAATTAGGCGGCCCAGAATGAAAGCACTCTGGGATTCAGACACAATGTCGTTGAGAACCTGCCTTAATCAGTTCGTTAGTACCTTGGACGGGCTGATGGGGCGAAAGTCAATGACCACTTGTGGCTGGTTTACCTTCAGGATGAGAACAAGAAGGGTTTTATTAATTTGATTAAGGAATCTCCCATAATTAAGAAACTGGAGGCAAGCTTGGGTTTAGAACTAACTATGTCCATATATTTTTGATAAAAAAGGATAGAGCATTCATCAAAACCAGGAGCTTTTGTGGGGGACATTTACAATAATGCCTTCTTTATTTCTTCTTCCCTGAAAGGTGCATTGAGGATATTATTGGCATTGTCAGACACCTTTGGAGTCACGCTGGCAAATATTTCCTTGCTGCATCATCATAAAGTGCAGAAGAGAAGAGATCAACAAAATAATCAGAAATAATATAACCTATTTTCGAATGTTTTTCATGTAACATGCCACGTTTAAAAGAGAAAAAAAAGGAAAAGGGAGGCCTTAAGCCTATTCTCCCCCCCCCCCCCCCCCCCCCCCCACCCAAAAAAGCCCACCAAACCCACCTTCCTTTTATATTAGCTACCAAGGAAAATAAAACACAAAATTTTCTTCTTTTGTAAATGCCATTGTCGTGAGAAGACATAGGTAAGTCTCCTTGCTCTTGCTTTTTAATTTCTCCCTTTTTCTTTATTAATTTATGAATGTTTTTAAGTGATTAGGTTATGGGTAATGATTTTAATATGGATTTAAACCTCTTAGCATTTGAATTTTCCTAATTAGAGAGAGATTTAGACAATTAAGGTTTTAGAAAGAGAAAGCTAATGTGAGAGAAAAAGTATCCAATCTTTTGGGAGCATGATTATCACTTTAATTTAAGGTTTTTATGGTTAATTTTATGTTGGAGTGTAGAATTCTATGAAATTGAGAGATTTAAGTTTTAGGAAAAAATCCTAACCCTTTATTTTGGGAGTAATTTCGAAATTCATTAAATTAGTGGCTTAAATTATTATTTTCTTTATTTTAGGACCCATAAAAAATTTACGGAACGAGTTGGACCCCATACTGGAAAGTTCACATCGATCCAATGAGTTGGTAAGTGTATTAACTCGTATGTTATCGTTTTGTGTAATAGATTTTATTTAGAATCGTCAATTTAGGTATTAATTTTCTTATCAATGAATAATAGTACACTTTGTCTCATTTAGGAGGGTTCTCGAGCGTGACGTATCCCGACAACGTGTTTTCGATAAACATCATCACTTTTGTGAGTAGGATTTATATTATATATGTATATATATATTTTATTTCTCATATTAAAGATTTTGTTTATTACGCATCATTTTTATTAAGTCTATGAAACATAGTGAGTTTTTAATGTTTAGTTAAATTATTTATTTTACTTTATTAATTTAAATTCTTGGACATATTTAAATTAAGTATTTATTTTATGTTATGAAAAAATACATTTATATTATAGTTTGACTCCCCGAACATTTGTAAGTAACGTTATAGATTGTTTATATTAATAGGAATATGTTTAAAGGATTTATTATTTAAGTATAAAGCTTGAGATGAGATTCAACGAGTTTATAATTGTTAAAATAAAAGTAGTTTTCAAACCACTAGGCAGTACCCTCCCCTATTAGCTAGAGATATGATATTCAGGCCTTTGGGGCCCGTCTATACACACACATAGGCTTTGGGCCGTATGTATGGCGTTTTTGCTTTTTGGGAGCCAGTTTGCTCTGCGCATACATAAGACGAGGATTTGAGATGATATATAGATAAGTACATCCAATGCTCTGCCCGAGGGATATTCCGGGTACAACGAGATTTCTCCCCATGGGTACTAGTTTAGTGTAATGTTTTAAAGACTTAATCATTTATAATATTATATCACATTTTGTAGAACTTTCATTCGTAATATGATTAAAATGAAATTTAATGATTCTTACGATGCTTTTAAATTATTTACATTATTTATATTCGATTGATGTTTATGGTTTAAAGGTTTATTATTTTTATCGTTATTATTATCATTTTTATTTTCTTTCATGTATTTTGAAATTATTCCACTCATTGAGTTTCGTGAAAACTCCCCCCCCCCCCCCCCCCCTTCACTTTTTCTTATCTCAGGAGACAGTAGACGTCCTCAGCTCAGCAACTAGTCAGGGTGGGTCACGTGGTAGTGTTTTTATGTCTTTTGTGAGCCATATATGATATATGGACTCTTTTTTTTCATTTGGGCCGATAGGAACTTAGCATGTTATCTTGTAGATTATAAACTAGTATTATGGTATTTATATTTTTTTGGGCTTTTGATGCCATGAGTTTGGATAACTCTATCTTAGATACTGAGAATATGTTGACATATGAGTTATAAGTGTATTAATTTTTATTGATGTTGATGTGGTCAATTGTGGATGAGATATGAGAAATTTGAAAGTTTGGTTGATAATATTGGGTTTATAGAAGTATTATTCTTTTAATTGTAGGTTTGAGAATGTTCATAAAACAGGGAAAACTCTGTCAAAATTTTGGTAGAATTCCTAGTGTAGTGAGCGTTCCTGAATTGTCCATAGAATAGCGGTCAAGATTCGTCTTAAAGTTTATAAAAAAACTGTGGGGCAAGTCGTTTTATTTCATGCCACACCCTATAACTATCCTCGTGGCCCGAAATTCTATTTGATTTGCATATTTTTAACACCTTATAGTGGAAGTATCTGCTGTTTCGATCCCTATTCCGTAGCCATATAGTATGCAAACATTGGAACCAATAGCAGTTCTCTTTTTCCATTAAGGCATCTATATCCTGTTCTACTGCCCTTAGCTTAGACCAATTAGCTGAAGATAAGTTGAGATTGAGATTAGAAAAGAGCTCTTTTTTCTCCTTGAATCTCCTTTTCTGGGCTTGATATTGTCCAAAATTCCAAGTTTTAAGCCGATTACCAATAGCAAGTAAAGTAGTATGGACACCGTCCTACGATGACAACCAGCATCCCATCCATCTTTAATTATGTCTAAGCACTTAGGGGTTTTTGACCAAGCTTCTTCAAAATAGAAGCTGTGAAAATTAGGGCTACCACTTCTCAGTCCCGTTGACCCTCATTTTTGAACATCTAACAGCAGTGGTCTATGGTCTAAGCCTTAAAATTATAGGTGATGAACTATGGAATCCAAAAAAGCTACAACCATTGATGATTACATACAAATTGATTCAACCGTTCCATAATGAAAATTTCTTTCCATTGGCCATTGCACCAAGTAAAGTCTGGTCCTGAGAAACCCAAATCTTGTAGTGAGCATTCATCTAAAGCTTGTTTCCTCAGTATGACAAACTACCTCATTAAAATCACCTCTAAACAACCAAGATAGGGATGAAAGAGTTTTGAGACGCTGAAGAAGTGTCCAAGTTTGCACTCGTTGATTAGCATCCAGGTTTCCATACAAAGTAGAAAAATGCCACGGTGCCGAGAAAGAAAGACCTACTTGGACATCAATATGCCATCTCGAGTAAGATTAAATTGATAAGTTGGATAAAAACTTTAATTGGTGAAAGAATCACCATAGTTAGGATTTCATATTAAATCATCAAGAAGAATTTATCAGAAGCGTACCTGAAACTATGGAGATACAAAAAAAATTGAGATTGATGCCTTCCACGTCTAAACCTTTTCCTTACGAGAGAAGAACTACCGTCACTTACTGATGGAATGTGAATGAATAATACGTTAGGGTTTAGACTGGGGACTTCAACCTATTATTTATAGTATTTTATTTTATTTTGGCCCATTATGAAAATAAAATAAAATAACTGAATCTCAACACATTAAAGCTCATACCATATAAGATGCTCTAAAAGTCTAACAACAAAATAAACTTTATTTGATCACTTTTTATGGGCAACAAAATAGATAGCTAATAATATATAATTAATTGATATATGTAGGCCCACTGTAATATAATACCCAACAATCTTTCACTTGGGCCATATATGTCACTTTACAATTGTACATTATCAAATAACTTTATGAGCTCAATATTTGCTATCTTAATAACAAATATCTCTAAACAATCTACTTCATCAATTATATTGATATAGGATCAAAGCAATCTTTGATATCATTCTTATAACTAGACCCATCAATGATCACATACATCAATATAATCAATGACATAGATCAAGTATGGATGTGTGGCATAGAAATTTCATCAATATGATCCCTTAATATGCCTATTTTTAACTGGTCCTACTTTATAACTCAAAAGAGTTAAATAATAAACTTTTAAAACTTTATACAAAACTGTAACTAAAAGAATATAACTTTATTTCAGAGTTTTCAATAAATAAATAAAGAGTAATACTTTAGTTTGATCAGAAAACATGTCAACTGTAATTGAACATCATGAAACAAACGCCCACTATAAAAGCATATCATCAGGATGAACTACACCCATATGAGCCATATGCTCATGAAACACCTTAGGTGGTACACCATTGATAAACGAATTTGCAATCATTAAGTTTGTACTGATATGTTCAATTGACACTTAAAGAATCTGAAATCTCTCTTTAACAACAAGAAACTTGATGTCAATATGCTTTAATTTTGACGAGCTTCTGTTGTTCTTGGAATATAATTTAGTGGGTTTTTTTATCACAATTTATTCTCAAAGGTTTCTTAATGCCATTGACAATTTGCAGTCCAGTGATAAAATTTCGCAGCCATATTGCTTGTTTTGATGCCTTATAGCAAGCTAAAAATTCTGCTTCCATGATGGATGAAGCTACGAGTGACTTGAAGACATAACCTAAAGTGGATCTTCTACTATCAAGACAACTAGCAAAATTAGAGTCTGAATACCTAATGATCTCTAAATGATTTGATCTCTGATACGTAAGCATGTAATCTTTTTTTCTCTGTAAATACCGTATAACCTTTTTAATGGCTCTCAAGTGATCAATTACTAGGTTACTTAGATATCTACCAAGCATTCTAACTACATACGCAATATCCAAACGTGTACAAGCTTGAGTATACATGAGACTCCTTACTGCAGACGCATAAAGGATATTTTCTATCTCTTTCTTCTTAATCTCATTTCTTAGGCATTGAAACAGACTAAATTTATCACCTTTAGCAATGGGTGTGTCTCTTGACATACAATTCTTTATGTCAAATCTACTAAGCACCTTATCAATATATGTCTTTTGTGATAAGCCAAGTATACCACGAGAACAATCTCGGTGAATCTGTATGCCTAACACAAAAGAGACATTCCTAAGATATTTTATTTCAAATTTATTTGAAAAAAATCTCTTGGTTTCATACAACAATCTTATATCGCTACTTGCTAGTAAAATGTCATCCACATATAAGACAAGAAGAATAAATTTGCTCCCATTGATCTTGTGATAAATGCATTAATCAATAGTGTTTTCCTTAAAACCAAATGAGCTAATCACTTGATAAAAATTCTGATACCATTGATGGGATACTTGCTTTAAACTATAGATGGACTTCTTTAATTTGCACACCAAATATTTTGAATCTTTGAATTCAAAATTCTTTGGTTGCAACATGTATATTGTTTATTCAATATCACCATTGAGAAACACAGTCTTTACATCCATCTGATGTAGCTCTAAATCCTAATAAGCTATAAGTGCCATAATAATTCTAAAAGAGTCTTTCGATAAAACCAGAGAGAAAGTATCTTTATAATCAATGCCTTCTTTTTAAGTGAAACGTTTTACAACTAAACATGCCTTATATCTTTTGACATTACTTTTCGAATCCCGTTTAATTTTAAAAATCCATTTACAATCAATTGGTTTCGCTCCTTTAGGCAATTTGACAAGATCCCAAACGTTATTGTGTTGTATTGATATCATCTCATCTTTCATGACATCTATCCATTTTTTAGAGTTTGCACTTTGTTTGACTTGACTAAAAGTTATTGGATCATTTTCTAGTCCTATATCAAACTCGTGTTCTTGAAGATACACGACATAATTATCTAAAATTGCTGATCTCCTCTCTCTGATGGATCTACTTAATGGAACTCCCAGTTGAGGTTATTGTTGTTGCTCATCTACATGAGTAAGAGCGAGTTCTTCAATATTAACAGGAGGCATCTCAGGAATGTATAGATTATCTGTACATGCATCTAGTATAATGACAGGTGTAATTACTTGGTTATTATTAATTGCAATATTAGGAATAGTTATATATTCCTCTTCAAAGACAATATTCCCGAGTTTAGCACTCCCACTATATTTAACATCCCCAATGAATTTAGCATTCTTTATCTCAAAAAAGGACTTGCTTGAGAGATCAAAAACTTGAAACCCCTCGTTTTCTTCGAGTACCCAATAAAGTAGCAGCTTATTGTTCTTGAGTCCAACTTTCTTTTATTAGGCCTATATGGCCTAGCCTCAGCTGGACAACCCTAAACATGCAAATACCTAATACTAGGCTTCTTTTAAGTCCATAGCTCATATAGGGTTTTGGCTACTGCTTTACTTGGAACTCGATTAAGGATATACACTGCAGTCTTTAAGGCTTCACCCCAAAGTGATTCTGGTATAGAAGTATGATTTATCATACTTCTAACCATATACTTTAGAGTCTGATTTCGTCTCTCTGCTGCTCCATTTTGACTTGAAGTCTTTGGTATGATGTATTGAGGAACGATGCCACATTCTTGCAAATATCTCACAAAAAGGCCTAGATGTTGTTCACCTGATTCATTATATCTATTATAGAATTCACCACCACGGTCAAATTTAACAGTTTTAATTTTCTTGCCAAGATAATTTTCAACTTCAGCTTTATAAGCCTTGAAAACGTCCAATGATTGAGACTTCTCATGAATTAAGTATAAATACTAATAATGAGAACAATCGTCTATGAAAGTAATAAAATATAGTTGACCATTCCAAGAAGCAATAGGAAATGGACCTTAAATATTAGTATAAATTAATTCTAAGACGTTTGAACTCCTATTGGCACCAACGTTTCTAACATTTGTTAATTTTTCTTTAATGCATTCAATACATATTTTAAAATCTGAAAAATTAAGGAAATTCAGAATTCCTTTTAACACAAGCCTATGAATTCTTTGTTTAGAAATGTGTCATAAACGTTTATGCCATAACATATAAGAATTCTCATTTTAATTTGCTTACATTATACCACAATTGCTTACATGCAAGATTTCATTAATTTCTGAGGCATGAAGATCAAAATGATATAGATTATCAACTAAAAAACTAGTACCAACAATATGTGAATTATGAAAGAGACTAAACTTTCTATTTCCAAAAGAACAAGAGTAACAGAATTTGTCCAAATAAAAAATAAAAATCAAATTTCGTCTAAATGATGGTACATAAAATATCTCATGTAAATCTAAATAATAGCCAGATTCTAATTGTAATCTAAATAATGCAATTGCCTCAACAGAAGCCTTGTTGCCATCACCCACATAGATGAATCTTTCAGCACTAGTTGGCGGTCAGCTCTTTAGACAATCCTGTATAGTTACACTTATATGAGTAGTTGCACCTATATCTACCCACCGAATGTGACTTGGTACCAAAGCCAAATTAACTTTTGAACAAACAAAGTTAAGAAGTTTACTCTTTTTGTCAAGCCATTTTGCATACTTGGAATAATCTTTCTTCATATTTCCAACTTTTTTGCAAAAGTAACAAGAGATTTCAGCATTCTATTTCTTTTGCACCTTAGGCTGTGAAGTTCTAATATCTGCAGCTTTTTTCCCTTTATTATTCCATTTCATTTTGTTGTTAGCAATATTGTCATTAGAAGAAGTTGCTAAATGAGCACTCTTTATCTTTTCTTATTTCAATCTCTCTTCATCTTGCACACATTAAGCAATGAGCTCATTAAGAGTCTATTTCTCCTTTTGAGTATTATAGCTAATCTTAAAATGACTGTATTGTGTAGGAAGAGAGATCAAGATTAGGTGCACAAGAATGTCATCAGATAACTCTAACTTTAGTGCCCTTAATCTTGTAACAAGATAAGACATTTTCATAATGTACTCATTTATATTTCCTTTACATTTATATCGCATTGAAACAAGCTTAGATAAAAAGGTGCTTGTTTCAACCTTTTCATTATTAGTGAATCGGTCTGATGTTTAGCTCAGAAATCTTTTAGTATTTTCTTCCTCAGGCACTGCACCCTTAATGGTATCTGAAATATAGTGCTTTATGATCATCAGACTCATGTAATTAGAACGCTCTCATTTTTCATAAAGTGCCCTTTATTTAACACTACTGTATCAGTAGGGGCGGGAGGTTCTTCTATCTGGATTGCATAGTCTAGATTTATACACCCAAGTAAAATGGTAATGTGCTCCTTCTATTTCCTAAAGTTAGTGCCATTAAGCATTGAAATGTTGTTCAAGTTGGCAGATATAAAAAAAAATATTTACTGAATAGAACGAACAAAAACTCATAATTAATAACCATGTCATTTAATCAATCATACATATACATGGATGGCATAAGATATAATAAATTGAACCATTATATGATACTAAGCACAACATTACTATTTAGTTTTTAGACTGAAATAATAATTTGTAAACGGCACTCCAAAAAAAATTGATCAATAAATATTGATAATAGATCTTGCCAATAATATGTCTTTCTTTGGATTGACATATTATATGCATGAAAAATGCCAAATTTTATTACATATTTACTCCCATATGTGTCTATTATCTGGCAAATAAATAAATAAATAAATAAATAAAACAATTTTCATTTGGGCCGATTTAAACACAATTATTTAACTTCTTTAATAATATCTTCATATTTCAAAAATAAATAAATCTACATAAAAAATGTCACTTCGGTGGCATTTTATTTCAGTTTAATTTATTTTAAAATACTGGACATTAGTTTGGAGGAAAAAAGAGGAAAAGTAAAATGGTCAAAGTCAAAGTCAAAACATGTTAAAATTAAGATGAGACTGGAATAGGGTAGAGACTGAAGTGGTTAGGTCAGGTCAAGCCTAACATTTCCTAATTATCAAAACCTTAATCTTTATCTAATATTCTAAACCCAAAATAGGCTCATCATAATTCACTTGATTTGGCCAGTATGTTGGGTATATAACACTTGGGCCTAGTAAAATCTTTATAAGCCTTGTAAAATTGACCTAATCAACTCCCAAATTTTGTGGACACTAATTACTGTGCACCACAACTAGGAAGCATTATCAATTTAACTTTGAATAATTTTCAACTTCTACCTTTTTTTTTAAATATTTCAGATCTGTTAAAAATAAATTTTGTAATATATTTATTGCTCTGAATATCTGGCACTTCCATTCAATGTAACAACATCTCATTGCAATCAATTCAATGCGTATTAATATAATAATAGATATATATATATATATATAAACTGCATGCACTTAATTCGGCTCATTACATTCAATGTAAGTAATGAATGTGGCTTATATATTCATTTTATACAACCAGGGATATATTTATGCACTCAATGCAAATTGATTTAAATGAATTTGTCAAATCCTATAATTGATATAGAAAACGTAACAAACTTGTATACGGAAAACACAATAGAATTCAGCAAAAAAATGAATTCACTCCATACACAAATTAATCTGGTTATTCTTTGATCCAAGATTAATATTGTCTATTTTCATAATTCAACAAAATGAAAAACAAATATCATAAAAATTTCTCAATGATTTAATATAAAGCGGCTCTGATACCACATATTGGATAAAAACTTTAAATGGTGAAAGAATCACCATAGGCAGGATTTCATATTAAATCATCAAGAAGAATTTATCGGAAGCGTACATGAATTCATGAAAACATAGAAAAATTTGAGATTAATTCTTTCCATGTCTAAACATTTTATTTGTGAGAGAAGAACTGCTATCACTCACTGATGGGATGTGATGCATAATACGTTAGGATTTAGACTAGGGACCTCAACCTATTATTTATAATATTTTATTTTATTTTGGCCTATCATAAAAATAAAATAAAATAACTGAGTCTCTACACATTAAAGTTCATACCATATGAGATGCCTTAAAAGTCCAACAACAAAATAAACTTTATTTAATTACTATTAATGGACAACAAAATAGATAGCTAATTGATAAGGGCAAATTTGTCATATATTTTCTTATGTTTTTATTTTGATATTTTATTGATTTATGAGAATATATGGCTATTTATGTGCATTATTGTTATTTATAGGGATTTAAACGAAATTTAAAGAATCCCTCTAAAGCAAGGAGTAAAAACAGGGACTAAAATGTAAAATTTTCAAAGTATGTGTCCATTGCCTTAGTGCTATGAGGATTACCGCCCTAGCGCTGCAACAGTGATCGAAATTAGAAAAAGACTTGTTTAAGTCACATCTAGCACCCTAGCAGTAAATAGTCACCGCGCCAGCGATAGGCCAACACCCTAGTGCTAACATCCCACTGCTCCAACAGTGAAGCCTTTTTCACACGTCGCCTTAGCGACAACTGCATAGCGCCCCAACGGTAGCGCAAGTCCTAGTCCAACAAGAATTGAGATTTTCAAGCTCATATCAATCCCTATAAAAAGCCACTCATTCCCTGCCTTTAAGAATTAACCTAGAGCAACCTAGAGAATCCAAAACACATTCAAGAACACCAAAAATACAGAGCACAAGTCTTAATTGAAGCAACCTTAGAGAGAGATTCAAGGCGTTCTTCGGCATTAAGAGTTCTTAGGCAGCGCAATTAAGAGCAAATACAACGTTTATATAGTTTTGCTATTAATTATATCATGATTTATTATTATTTGTACTGCTGTTCTCTTGTAGCCATGAGCTAAAATTATTTTCTAAGGTTAATACTTGAACTCAATATGTGTGCTTAATTGCCATATCTTTTGAATATTTAATAAACTTAATTCTTTGATATTCAAATTACTTGATCTTAATGCTTCAATATATCTAGCCAATATATGGTGAATGAGTTAGTAATATTGTTGATAAACTCGAAAGAGGAATCATAATATTTGGACCTAGGTAATTTGATGCATGATTGTAGAGTAACGTTCAATGTTGTATATGCAAATTTCAATTCAGGATAAGAATATATCTAATTGGCATGTATGATCAATATGACCTAATCTTAATGAATCTTAATTTATTACAAGTACCATAGGAATATAGATATTTGGACTAAGGGAGTTAAATATTAGAAGATTAATCATTATAAAGCATATTAAAGGATAATATTAATCCTAGGTTTTTTCTATATTGCTATCACCTAATTTTCTCTGCATTGTGTTTTTGTTTTTATATTTTCTACATTTATTCTTAGATTTTTATTTTTCTGAATAATTATTAGGAAGACATAATTTTATTAATTAGTTAAAAAGAAGAACTTATCCCTGTGGGTTCGACATCCGACTTATTTAGTCCCTTTATTACTTGTATACGATAGTGTATACTTGCATTTAATTTTAAGATATAAAAATATCGCATCACTAATAATGTATAATTAATTAATATATAGGCAAACTCTAATATAATACCCAACATGATTGTGATAGAATCCCTCTAAAGCAAAGTTAAGCCTCCACTGCGTTATGAATTTGTTCAGGCTCCCAAAGAGCCTAACTAAGGAAATCTAGAGACTATGTGCCAAGATTTTTTAGCGAGGTGATGAGTGTTCCAGAAAGATCCACTGGTGTACTTGGGATATGTTATGTCGTCACAAAAAGGATGGTGGTTTGGGTTTTAGGGAATTGACTTCTTTTAACCAAGCCACTCTTGTTAAGCAAGGCTGGAGAGTGATAGCAAATCCTGAATCATTAATGGCACGAACACTCAAAGGCATTTATTTTCCTAACTCATCTTTCTTGCAGGTACCTCATAGACATTCAGATTCTCTGGTTTGAAAAAAAAATATTTTATGGGGTAGAAGTTGCTTAAAAAAGGGATTCATTGGCGTATTAGTGATGGATCAGCTGTATCAATCTACCATGACCAGTGGCTACCGCGACCGCTCTCTTTTAAGCCATCCTTCCCCCATTATTTGCCTGAGCATTCATTAGTGGCAGAACTACTACTCCCATTGGGAGCATGAAATGGTGAGTTAGTTCGTGACTCTTTCCCAGTTGAAGAACGTGATTTAATACTCAGCATCTCGTGCTCTCTATCTTGGGAAAGGCAGACTGACTCGGTTATGTGGCATTTTGATAGACATGGACAATACTCTATAAATAGTGGATACTGGCTTTCTTATTTTCTAAACCAAGCATTACCTAGTAATGATAATACTGAATCCCGATCCTGGTGGCAACACTTGTAGTGCCTGAAGATTCCCCCTAAAATCAAACACTTTGCTTGGAGACTTATACATGGTTGGATCCTAGCTTTTGCAAACCTTAAAAGGCACCATGTACCTATTGATGAGCATTGTAGCTGATGTGCTAAGGGAGCTAAAAACTCTATCCACGCATTATGGCTATGTGACACACTGAAAAAGGTATACCTGGCTAGCTCCTTATTAAATGGCATTGGTATTTCCTATAATACACATATCCTTTATCTTCTTATGGAATGCAAGGCGAGCTTATCCCAATGGATTTGGAGGTGCTATTAATCATGTTTTGGAGACTATGGTTTGTTAGAAACCAATTTATTATGGAAAAGAAAACAATGCTGGTTGATGATGTGCTTAATTAGTCCAAGTGTTATTGGCATGAGTTCATGTCTACTTCAACAAGAGATATTTAAACCAAGTGTAAACCAAGCATTAGATGGATGGCACCTAGGTTGGGTTTTATAAAAGTCAACACTGATGCAAGTCTCTCCTCAAAGCACCCAAAGGCTGGTTTAGGTGTAATTTTGCGTGACCACTATGGGGCTATCTTGGCATCGTCGTCTGTTCCGATGAATGCAAAACCCTCAGTGGCCACCTTTAAAGCAATGGCAATACTTTGAGATCTTAATTTGGCCAGACTGTTGGGCTTATCTGCTATTAAAGTTACTTCTGATGCTGCTAGTATTATTCATGACATCAATATCGTTTCCCACTCATTTTTAATTTTTGCTCATTTTGCTATTCTCATCGGTCTATTAACCGGATGGCCAATGAATTAGCACACTTAACTCTAAATATGACCTCTAAAATTATTTAGTTTGAAAAACTCCCATACCAGTTTGAACACCTTGTATTGGAGGACTTCCCCTTCTCTCGAGATCTTATTAAAGATATAAACTTAAGTTTAAAAAAAAAAAGCCCCCACCACGTTCCACTCTGTCAACCACCAGCTTCCCATGATAACCAAGTTTTAGCCCAAGAGATTCTATTTGGTAATGTAACAATTTGGTTTCAATCAGGAAAGCCAAATTAGGGCAAAATTTCTGCACATTGCCCAAGTCCCAAACATTCCAACATAAGAGCTTCATTGTGACCGGCGGCCAACATAAGAGCTTCATTGTGACCGGCGGCCCTGCCCTTTAGCACAAGCGGCCGCTGGAGTAGGAAAAGAGGCCAAAGGTGGCAAAACATTATCTGGGGAATTTCGGCTAAGTGGGGAGTCAGGTTGCGTCAAAAGTTTCAAATCATCAACAAATTAAGACCATCAAAACCAATAGGACGAAGCTGCTGAGCTGTTGACCCCCTCTAGGTTTTTTATTCGCTGTGAATGAATGAAAACGAGACCCATCCTTTCGTTTAGGAGTAGAAACACTGGCAGTCAAAGAAGATGTTTGATTGTCTTCCGTATCTGAAAGAGTCTAAATTCCAAGCTAGCCACGTAGGGTTTAGATTTTTTGGTTTGGGTGCGAGACTTTGGGGACAAAAGAGATGAGGTAAACTCAAAAGATTTGTGCAAGGTACGAACCTTGATGGGGTTGAGTGCAACTAGATGATTATCCGAAAAGAGTTGTTTTGAGTCAGAAACCTTAGTTGTTACGAAGCCAGAAAACGGGTTTTGAATGGATTCTTCAACAGTTGGATGCGGATTAGGGTTATCGCCAGCCGCAATAACAGGAACTTGGCTGAGGGATACGTAACCAACGATTGCATGGACACTGAAACCCCTTGACCATCTGCACGTGCTTCCAGGCAGTTACTGCTTAGAACTGTTCCCTCAGCCCATGAATCAACTACTGGCAGTTGTAACTGCCCCTCTTCAACAACGTAGGAATTACCGGAGAAAACCGTCACGGACGGCGTTCCTGAGAGCATCGGCGGTGGCGTAGCTTTTTTTCTACCAGATCCTCGGAGCCGACTAGGAACTGATGGCCCCCTCTTGTCATCTATCGTCCTGAAATCCACAACGACCTTATCAGTAGATGACCTGGATGACTGCTGTGCATGAGGAGGTGAAGCGGCACTGGCCAAATTAGAATCTCTGGATGTCCAGGGAGGTGAAATAGAATTGTGGTTATCAGAGGAACCACGAGCTCTTTTGGAAGAACTTTGATTGGAGACACCCATGGGAGTAGCACGTATGAACGGTGTGAAAAGTTGGCCAGTGGACTCAGACACCTCCTTTGGTTGATGCTGACACTCTTGAATTGGGTGACCCAGCCTCCCACAAGCAAAAATAATCTCAGGTAAGCCCTCATATCGTAGAAGAATAATGACTTTGTCACCAGTATCTTCCATCTGCACCCCTAAGGCCGGTTTGGGCAGAGCAGAATTATCAATATTTACTCGGACTCAGAGGAACTTCCCCATACAGTCACCAGAGACTCCTCTATTGACTTCCTTTACCCTTCCAATCAAGTCTCCAATCATTTTGCAAGCTCCGTAATTCATGAAGAAAACGGGAACATTGTGAAACTGTACCCGGAAGGAAACATAACTAAATGATAGGTCTTGCAACTGGCCTAGTCCCTGAAGAACTTCCAAGACCATCAAGCTGTTATAACTCCAAGGACCACCTGCCAGAACTCGCCGTTTATCCGTATCTGACTGAAAATGAAACATAAACATGCTGTGGCCGGGTCCTACTGATTCAACAGTAAAGGGATCAACCGTTTGCTAGACATGGCGAATAGTTTGGATAAAGTTCTCCCTATTGACAGGGCGTAAGCATAAAACCTTTCCGATAATTGATAGTGCAATTCTGTCTTCCCCTGCTCTCTGGACAGAAGGATGAAGAGAAACTAACGGAACTGCAGAACTCTTAATTACAAGATCATTGTATTATTTAGTTAAAGACTCCAGATCCATGGTGAAAACTGCCACTACTAAGTCAGAGAACCTGAAACTTAGAGGGAACTTAACACTCTAGTTTTCTTTCGTTTTAATCGTCCTTCTTTGAGAATTTAGAATAGAGAATAATGCCATCATCAATGATGAAGCACCTATGCACTACATCTTTGTCCACGATTTTAAGTTCTGTATTATAGTTTGATTGGCATATTTTCCTCGCACATAAGACACAGAATTGGCATTGTTTTGTTTTGTACAGTCACTTGGTTAGCATTTGAATTTTGCAGGAGATGTTGAATATCGCTCCAATGAGGAAGTTTGATGGATCGTCTAAATACAAACATGTATGAAGCACGTCTTCAGATTGACAAGGAATGCAGGTGAAATAACAAATGTGAACTGGTTGACAGTTTTTCATTTTGTGCATTTTTTCTTGACCAAATATTTGGTGTGTTAGAAGACAGTAGAATAATCTTTGATTGATTCAGAAATGAGTTTTGCAAAACGTTTATTGTTAGTAGTTCATGGTTAGTGATAATATATTATGTATATAGCGATGAATGGCCAATGTCTGTAATGCAGGGTCCTGACAATCCATGGATCTGCTGACGAAATTATTCATGTCCAAGATGCACACGAGTTTGATAAAATCATACGAAACCATAAAATGCATAGTATAAAAGGAGCGAATCATGGATACACTAAACATGAAGCTCAACTAGCATCAGCTGTTCTGGACTTTTTAAGGGCGGCCCTGAAGCAAGATCAGAATACCCCTCGCAACATCCCAGGTTCCTTTCATCATCATTACTTCTGAAGTTCGGATTTGAAAATATATTAGGAGTTAGCTAATTTTTGGGCATTAAGCTTGTTGACCTTGCTCTTGATGACCCCTTTAATTTGATACATGCGCTTGATGGGGCCTATCAACAACATACTGAGAAATGTTCACCCTATAAATGCCCGAGATTGTGGCCAGGGAAAATATTACAAGTTGAATAAAAGTTATAGCACTTTCGTTTGAATGTTATCATTAGAAACGTCTTCATAAATACATACTAAAAAAAATAGAAATTCAATGAAGAAAAACACTAGGTTCATTTGGACTTCTTATCCTTTGGAGACAGAAACAATAATTAGTCAACCTTATTCTATTGATGTGAGTGATTATTTACCATAGGAATTTTTTGAACTTGATGGAAAAGATGGATTTGAAGTTTCCTTTTGTAAGAATCTTGAGAAAGAGAATGAGAAGTTAGCCTTGAGTACTGATTTGCAGGAAACTGTTACAGCGTTGAATGATTTTCTGAAGTTACAACAGTCAGGTAACATTCCTTATATTAAGTTACTAATTTCTAACGAGAGACCGTTACATTCTGTTTTGCAGGCTGTTATTCTAGATTTGAAACCTCTCCTTAGTCACCTCAAGTACGTGTTCCTTGGAGATGGTGAAACATCACCAGCAAGAAGAAAAGCTTGTATAGGTCCTTAAGGAGCATAAGATGCTCATTGGTATGTCACCTTATCGTTTAGTGTTTAAAAAACTATGCCATCTTCCAATTGAGTTAGAACACCAGGCTTATTAGGCTATCAAGAGTTTCAACATGAAAATGGATGAAAGTAGAGACACAGGAAGTTGTAACTACAATAGTTAAAGGCAATTTGCAATGATGCTTATGAGAGTACAAGAATTTACAAGGAAAAGACGAAGGCTTTTCATGGCAAGATGATCTCTAGCAAGGAGTTTAAAGTTCATCAAAATGTCCTTCTATACAATTCAAGGCTTCATTTATTTCTGGGCAAGTTACATTCTCGTTGGATTGGACCTTTGTTGTTACTAATGTTTTTCCTTATGGTGCTGTTGAAATTCAAAGTTTAGCAACTTCCAAAGTGTTCAAGGTGAATGGCTATATTAAGCCTTTCTATGAAGGTTTCCAAGTAGAGAATATGGCAAAACTAGACCTTAAAGATTTAATTTATATTGATTGAAGAAGGAAACATTGAGTCGATCCAAGGACAATAAACAAAGGATCTGCTTGGGAGGTAACTAGGGGGAGTTTGTTTTCTTTACATTTATATTTTGGTTAATTTTGTCTTTTCTTTGCATTTTACCTTACATTTGGGATAATGTAAGTTTTAAGTGTAGGGGAGGGAATTTAGGTTGTGTTTTAATTTTACGTGGTTTTTTAAAAAAAAAATTAAAAAAAAAAGAATTTTGCTCTTTGTTTCTATGTTTTTCAACAATATTTGGTTGTGTATGTCATGAGCAAGATTCAATTAAGCTTGAAATATTCATAACATAGAATTACTTAATCTAGTTATTTTTCTTGAGAATGGTAGTGATTAAATTTAGTAGACAAAAGTTGGTGAGATTTTGAGCCTTTTGATTGACACATCAATATCAGTCTCACTATTTTCTTTCATGTTAGATATTTCTCCATAGATTTGTTTCTCTAAAACTTTCCATGATTCACTTTCAAGGTAATATTGACATATGCATACATGAACATGATTAAGGCCCTCTTAGTTGTAAGTAACATAAGCCAAATAGCCTACCTTGTAATTAATTTTTTTCCTTTGTTGAACCCTTTTGAGCTTTATTACTTTTTTTTCGTTTATTGTGAACCTACGTTATAAGCTTTAAGCCCAAAAAATAATGCCTTACCTAAGTCGTAGAGCTAGTGGACGATTATTTATTATTATGATATATATGGATGTGCAAGAAATAAGTGTAGGGGTGTCTAAATTTGTGGTATGGCTATGACTGGTGAAATGGAACATGTTTTCATTCTCAATTCGTGAGTTCTATTGTTGATGTAATTTTTGTGAAAAAAATATAGTAAGAAAGTGATGGAGGAAATTGGTTTTAATGTTACAAACTATTCATATTCATAATTCCTCCTAAAATTCCAAGAAAGGGGTCTATTTATACGTAATATATACAAAAGTGAAAGCTGTTGCGAAGGATTATTCCTTATTGCAAACGAAAAGTGTTCTTTTGAATGATCTCTTTTTCAATGAAAGAGTTTTACATGGTTTAAATGCTTTACATCCAAATTGAAGAAGCTGCTAAATGGAGTGATTACTTTTACATGTCTTATATATTCAAGCTTGAGTTGATTCATTTTTGCTCCACTAGTTTCGATGGCTTTTGAGCTACATACCAAAATATTTTCCACCTTGATCCTAAATCCCGTTATAGCTCTTGAAAAGTCCTTATGATTCGTGTTATGCATGTGATTCCAATGATGGAAAATGAGAAGATATGCAAGCCTATGGTAGATCATTTTTATTTGAATGAATTTGAGTGAAACACATACCCTTCAAACACATAAGAGTCGAGTGTTTATTTTTGTGAGGGTCTACATATTTAGTTTACTCCATCTTTGAGTGAAAATGTATACTAATTAATTATAAATTATTTAAGAATGTTTGTTCCTGATATGTCATGAGTTCTAAAGAGTTTGGTTGTTCTTTGTTGGCAGCGTTGCAACCCTGGTGTTTTTGGGAAAATAAATTTGAGTTTTGCCTGAGGAAGAGCAAAAGTTAAGTGTGGGGAAATTTGATGAGAATGCAAAATGTCATATTTTTCTCCCTTAATAGTCCTTTTATATTTATTTGATACCTAAATATACTCATTATTCTTATATTTTGATTTAGGATGCAAATGGAGGCGTTACGTGTAAAATGAAGCTAATTGCGTGATTTTGGATAGATTTTATAGTGTTTCATAATTTGGGAATAACTCTCTCATTCGAGCTCTGACTAGGATGATGCAAGATGCTATAGAACTAAAAGAGAAAGATCTACAACTTTTATGTTTTGAGTATTGAGAGAAACTTGCTGCATCAAATCAAAATCGGGATTAAAGTTGCTATACCTGTACTGTTGATGTTTTGGAACACCCCTAAGCCTGTAATTCTAATACACTATTTATTTTAGAAAGTTTCTAGACCTAGTGCATGAAAATTCTAGTTGAAAACACCACTGTCCTAGTTCTATTAGGATGTTATTTTATTTTTAATATTTTCTTTAATTAATCAGATTTAGATGCTATTATTTTAGGATGGTATTTAAAATATTATTAGGATATCTTGTAGGCTTCTAATACTATAAATATTGTGTAAAGGAGGAGAGAATAGAGTATACTTCATACATGCCTCTCTTTTCCTTTCTTCTCCAATTTTTATTTTAAGTTTTTATTATGGCCTTGCATGGATAAACTTTTATAATTTGTCGAAGGAAACAGAAGCCTCAGAATCCATAAAACTGTGTGATCTAATTTGTTTTTATTGTTCAATTTATGTATTGAGTATTGGATGTTCTTCTATGCCTGTTTTCATGATTGTCTTGTTTACTTACTAAGAGGCCTATAAGTTTATTATTCATTACAAATTATTGTTAGATTAGATATCAAATCCGTAATTGTTTGATCCCTCACATTTATAAAGCAACCAAGATTTAATGATTTACTGTGTCAAAAATTATTAGATCTTAAAAATAATACTCAACTAAATTAAATGCAACCGCTTATGCTTGTGCTTGTGTTGTTTAGCTTCATCTATCTCTCTAATTCTTAAGGCTACTACTAGATTAAACTTTTAGCAATTGTCTTGGGTTATTTAGTAGTTAAGGTTAATTAGATCGTCTATTTTTTAATTAACTGCAACTAAGGAGAGATAGAAAAATAGTTCCAACAGTGAATATTCAAAGTGTGAATTGATACATACTTGCATCGATGATCAGTTGTAAAATTCTGATGGTGAATGTTGACTTAGACCAAGTTTTGTTCTTTTGATTGATTTCAAAAAAATTACTACATATATTTTTAAAAGTATTGAGTTTATTTTTTATTGCACTTCTTTCAAATTAATATGTTGAAAATTAGATTAAAAAAGTAACCTATAAAGTTCACTTAATAAATTTGATTGACATATCCTATATCATCAAATAAAATTCTTAAGAACTGTTGACACAGTAGATAGATAATTATTGCGAGGAAATCTCAACTTCTCCAAAGAAAAGAAATGACCATTCAATATTAGAGTCTCCCTATTGATGCTGCTAGCTTTACACCAATTAAGAAAAGATTCTAGGCAGCCTTGCTATTTTTCCTTCTACTTTCCTTCTCCACTTTTGCCCATATGTCAATAAATAAAATAGTAATTCACTTTTTAATTCAATTGTTTTTTCTTTTTTGGTTGTGCCAGAGAGGAACCAATTTGGAACATTCTAGTTGTGCTCTAAATATCTTATTTTCTTTCCATCTTTTAAGTGCCAACCATGAAAAAATTAGAAGAGAAAAAACTGAAGTTCTTATTTCAAACTTGATATTAAACAAGATGAAGTCATAAAACTATTTTCAATTTTAGAGACAAAGAAAGCATTACGTTTTCAAATGTGGTTGCTGCTGGTGGTTGAGTGGTGGTGTTGTGTTGCTGCCGCCAGTGGTTAAGACAGGGTGAAGAGTCGTAGTGGGTGGAGGCTGAGACAAAGACGCAGAGAGTGCTATGAAGTGAGCCTCAGAGGCTGAGAGAGTCAAGCTTGCGAGTCAGAATGGCAATGGAGAGAATCGAGATCAGGGCAAATGGGTTAGGCAGTGAGCTAAACTTGGCTAAATGAGAATCGAGATCGAGAGAGATAAGTGAGTGAGAAACTAATAATTGATAAAAATTTCTTTTTTGGTTAATTTGTTGGTGCAAAATGGCACTAATTTGCCCCTAAAATGGTGCCATTTTGCACCTTTTTTTTTAAAAGAAAAAAAGATATAGTAGAATTATGCTGTTTTGGACTTTGCAAAATGGTGTTGTTTTCCACTTCGATTTATTTGAAGAAAAAAGAAGCTCAAAAACTACATTATTTTGGCATCAATGAAAATGACTTCATTTTATGCCCGTTGCTTTTTTGCTACTACATTTCAGGTTGATTCGGGAAAATTTCAAAACTAGAGTGCCCAATCGGGTCCCTTACGAGATGGGTCCTGATCGGTCCCAAATAGAAAACCTAAACCCCGGGCAACCTGAAATTTTTGGGTCAGCTCCATTAAGTCGGTCAGAGTTTAGAAAATGTGCCAGTCTTACCTATCCTACAACTTATCTATTAGAAAATGTAATGAAAGCTTGTATTAAAATAATATATGAGCTGTTGCAAGCTCATCAACTCCATAATCTTGGTGCTTCTCACTTGTTTGTTACTTGAAAATTACAAGTATTTGTTTATCAACGAGAATTGACGACAATTATGGTCTATGAGCCATATATATTCCTTCAAATAAGTTGTATTCCTTGAAGATTATAGTAACACTATCACATTTAAGAATAAGTTAATGTATTTGATTTAGCAACTATGCAACAAGCGCATGAAGAGGCTTTGAAAGATTAATGTATGATCCTTTCTGACTATATAAATGTAAATCCAAAATCTTGATGATGCTTTACCACCAACTGCATTTTTTCAAAAAGATTATTCCCCAATACTCGTATTTATAAAGATCTTATTCGATAACTGTCCAATGTATAAATGAGTTTTTTCACCGTGTCTGATACGATTCACCACGTGCTTGGGTTAAGTATGACCTATTGGCCTTGAAAGCCAAACCTAACACGACACGTTAGGTGAGTTGTGCCAAAACAAGCACAACATAGTAGCATGGCTAAGAACTGTCCTAATTCTAAATTGTGACTGTGACTTATTAGTGTTGCAATGAGTATGATTGCTGAACTCCTTACAAAAGATCTTAATCACGTGAGTAGTCTGAACTAAAAAATTTAACTCAATTCATTTAGTGCCATATTTTTTCTTTATTCTGCATATAAATTTTTTCACATGATTATTTACACTAGTTATACATTGTGGAGAGGTTTAAATGAGGTGAATTTTCTTTTGCCTGTGCTAGAAATTAGTTTATTTTCCATTAGTAATATTCTCATGTCATGATGTAGGGTATAGAGAGAATACATACGACCGCAAATGCAATAACATCTTAAGAATTCACAAAGACAGAAAAAACTTCTTAAGTAAATAATTTTTATAATTGAATATAGGTGTTACCAAATCCAATCAATTAATTAACAATAAATTTAAGCATGCTAATATAATTTGGAAGCTACATAAGTTTATTTGGTAGTAAAAAAGCTTCATGCTTCAAAGGTGACTAAATTCACATCATGTTAAAAATAGTTTGTCTAACTGGTTTATGCTTTTATATTATGCTCCTTGATGCAACATGATTTGGGATTTCAAGGAACGTTAGATCTTTCAGAAATTTATTGTCAGTTAAAGTCTCAGATTAGCAATATTTGCATGGAAAGTCCCTTGTATTCTTTCTCAACCCTATGTTATGACGTGAGAATATTATAAAATGTAGAAGAAAATAATTTGTAGCACAAGACTCTAGCAGGTAAAATAAAATCCTACCTTAGAAGAAATTGTCGAGAGCATTGCATTACGCTTTTGTAAAAGACTCTCATCTCTCGAGAAAGTTAAACTGTCTCTTGATAGCAACAATTCATGACATATGCAACTACATTTGACATCTAGACCATCCTTTTAATCACCTCAAACCTCACCATTCCACCATCCACAAAGAGTTCATCCCTAACCTTCACATCAGTATCGCATTAAATTATTACTAATCGGTCAATCAACATAAGCACCCACATTTAAATAAATCAAAAGGAAATAAATAAATTGTTCTTATTAAAATTAATAACACACTTTATATAAAATATAAGGACTTTCAACAAATCCATTATAGTTCACAATGAAGTTACAATAAATTGTTCTTATTAAAATTAATAACACACTTTATATAAAATATAAGGACTTTCAACAAATCCGTTATAGTTTACAATGAAGTTACATTTTGGAAGAAAAAGAAATTAAAAGCTATGTTTTCTCTTGGCATTTCAGCACATAGCCCATTGTCTTTAGGGGTTAACTCGGTTCACAAACTTTAGGCAATTTAGAACCCTCAAACATGATTAAACCCCTTACAAAAGGTATCAGAAGGGGTTATGATCTAGTTCAGGCCTGCACAAGGCAAACAACCTCAAAAATATATGCATAGGGTATTCATTAAACATCATGGAGTGAGCAAATCATCCATCTTGATTGGCATGAGCAGACCAGGACATTAATAAGACCGAGAGCACTTCCTTAATAGAAGAAAACACTTAACTAAGGACTTTTAATGAAGATCGAAGATTGAGAAGGATCACCCTAAAAACATGGGTTGTCTTAAATTTGAGATCCGTAGAATTCAAAAAATCTCTAAGGATAACTTTGAAGATCCAAGAACGTGTCCTAAAAAGGAAAATGAGACAATTGCCTTAATAAAACCGAAACTCAACCATTGATGGATGCCTATAAACATGAGGATATTCATAGAGTAAAATGGGGATGGTGTATTAATCTTCTTAACATTTTTTCTTTGTATTTCCATAATATATACATTATTTAATAGTGAATTAATAGTGGGCTTGGAGACTTGGTAAAGTGGATGTTGGCTCAAATTAAACTGAAACACTATAAATTTTATCTTCTGATTTTTTTTTTAATTTGTTAATTTTGATTTCATCCCAACAACTAACAAATTTGACTTGTTAACTTTAAATTGATCAAATTTTAGGGTCAATAGTTGGGTACCATATGTTAGAATAAATCAAAAGCCGTATTCAAAGACACCTGGTGATCAACTTACAAAGACCTAAGAACGTCAAAGAATTGGAGAAAATAACAAAAATAGTACGAACTCGGGGGAAGATTTGATTATAAACAAAGAGAACCACTGTAAAATACATCACAAAGTCATGATTACTGGTGCGGAGGTCTAAGTAAGATGAAACAGTTTTAGAAGGACTTGCCAAACTACGCAGGGCACTAGATAAAATTCTTAACCTGTTATTTAATAATTTTTATGTTCATTATCGTGAGCACTTGAATTCTCCTAGATTATATAATACCATATTGATCATCCTTTCCTTAAGGGCTGAAATAGTTTTCCTGGACGGAAGTCCGTAGAAAATAGAGCTGAAAGGTATAGGGTAAGTCCCTTATGATCCTTTTGGTGTGAAAAGTTAAAGAGTATAGGGCGTGGCCCTTATAGCCTCTTCATTTGGCAAGAAAGCCAAAGGGTACGGGGCGAGGCCTTTATAACCTTTTTTATGTGAAGAGCTAAGAGGTACAGATTGAGATCCCTATGAACCCTTTGGTCCAAAAAGCAAAAAGGCACGGGGCGAGGTCACTATGTCCCATTCGATGCAAAGAGTGGAATAGTTTATAGGGTTAGGCCTCTATAACCTCTTTTAGTGTGAAGAGCTAAAAGATACAGAGCAAGGCCCCTATAACCACTTTGGACTAAAGATTCGAAGGGTATAGGGTGAGTCCTCTATAATCCTTTTAGTGTGAAGAGCTGAAAGGTATGAGGTAAGGCCTCTATAACCCTTTTCGTCTGAATAATTAAAAGGTACAGGGCGAGGCCCTTTGTGTAAAGAGATGAAGGGTATGAAATGCCCATATGACGACTTTGATTTAATGAACTGAAGGGTACGGGGCAAGGCCCTTTGACCTTTAATTGTGAAGAGCTGAAGGGTACAAGACTAGGTTACGAATTATAGAACTATGCATTGAATCATATAAGCTAAGGTTAATCATATTCGTATAATCCCTCAATTAACATATACTAGAAGAGTAGAGATATAGATCATCACCGTAAAATCTTTATATGCTTGACTATGAATTTATCTTCAAATTTGTATTTTCATAAACAATATCTAAAAACTCATTTGCGATATTGTTTAACCCCACCAAAAAATCTTTTTGGTTTCTACATATGGCCATAAGACTTTCTAAAATACAATATCGGACCATTAGAATATACAACTCACCTATATGAGCTAACGAATCCCATACTACACACACTGAACTCCATGAGCATCGAACCATACCTTACGAAACCTAGAAGCGAGACTATAAAAGGTCTCTAACATACATATAATCAAAGTATGATAGATCACTCACAATCTCATAGTGGCGCTTAGGTCAAAGGATCATGAATACTACTCAACTTAAGAAGACTGTCCATTGAGAGCTTTATGGGATGTCTATTAAGATCCTCGTAAGTCTGCTAAATAACCAGTTCTGATTGAATACCTACATACCTATATGAGCTTTCACTAAGCTAATAGTTTACTAAGATTAACTGTTTGGATAAACTAGATTTAGACACACGCTGATCCGAAAAGAATACCAATTGAACCGTGTTGAAAACTATAGATCTAGAACGATAGTTTTGAGACCATACTGCATAATGACATTTCTCAGCACTATTTGTAACTCCTTACAACTATGTCATAACTAATATATTCCCAGGTCTTTCATATCCACACTATTTCTTTTATAGCTTTCAAAGCTTCAATGTATTCTGCTTTCATGATAGCACAATTATGGACGTCTGCTTGACATACTTTCAACTAACTGATATACCATTAAGAAGAAACACATATCCATATATAGACTTTCTATCATGTAGATTAGACTGAAAGTTTAAGTCAGTGTATCCCCTCATTTATAAGTCACTCTCTCCGTAAATAAAAAACTTATCCTTTGTACCTTTAAGGTATTTTAGGAAATGTTTCACGGCCATCTATGATCGCTACCTAGATTTGACTAATAACAGCTCATAACATTTACAACTATACTAATGTTAGGTCTTGTACATAACATGACGTACATCAAACTACCAACAGTTAATATATATAGTATGTTATACATTCTATATCTTTCTATTAAGGACATATCCTCCTAGAAAGGTAAATACCATATTCGAAAGGTATATTAACTGTTTTATATTTAATGAAGTTATACCTTCCAAGAACAGTTTTTATGTACGAGGATTAAGATAGTTTTATCAACCTCCTAGCTTTATCTCAATAAATCTTTATACCAAATATATAGGAAACCTCTCCTAAATTTTTCATGGAGATGTTCTTAATCAGATAACTCTTAACTAACTATAACATACCACTATCATTTTCGATAATAAGTATGTCATCCACGTAAAAACAAGAAAGACAATCATGCTCTAACTAACCTTTCTGTACACACATGATTCCTCTTCATTTTTGATAAAATCAGACTCTTTGATTATTTCATCAAAATGAAGATTCTAGTTTTGAGAGGCTTGCTTGAGTCTATAAATGGACTTTTCAGTCTGTATACTAGATTAGAAGTCAAGTTGGATGTAAAATATTTTGGTTGCTCTATAAATATCTCTGCCTTGAAAGATCTATTTAGGAAAGCGTCTTTACATCCATCTACTGGATCTCAAAATCATAATATGCTGCAATAGCTAATAGAATTCCAATTAACTTTAGCATGGCAACTGGTGGAAAGGTATACATCCATCACTGATTATAACCTTTTGCAACCAATTGGGCTTTAAAGGTATTTACCTTTCCATTGGCCAACACCTTTGCTTGTAAACCCATTTCGAACCATATTTAATAAATTCTGATTCTTCATATCCAAAACATCATTGTATTAAGGAGTACCAGGAGGACTATACTGAGCGAGAATCTCATTCTCTTTTAAATAATTTATGAATTTACCACTCATGTATCCATCACCTTGATGTAATCAAAAACATTTTATATACATACCAGTTTGTTTATATACCTCATGTCAAAATTCTTTGAACATTTCAAAGGTTTCTGATTTATGTCTCATAAGAAACATATGTCTATATCATGACAAATTATCGATAAAGACGACAAAGTATCAAAACTCTTTTATAGTAATATGATTCATTAGGCTACATATATCATTATGTACTAGTTCTAATAAATTAGTGGCATAATGTCTAACACCTATGGAATGAGATTTGGTCTTCATTTGAATACAAGATTCATAAATCGAACGAGGTTCTATAGTAAGATCAGGTATCTGATCATCCCTAACTAGACGAGTTAGGCATCTCACTCCAATATGACCTAATCACATATGCCACAATTCTATATTATTCAAAGTTTCAAAAGTACTACCTGTATTCACCTATGCATTCAAGACATTTCTTGTTGTATTTAAAATATAATGACCATTCATCAACTGACACTCAGCTAATAAAATATTATCAGTACATATAAGTACAAAGAATGATTCTGAATAAATACATGATAACTTTCAATGTCTAACACAAGAAGGGATATAATTTGCATCATAATGTTTTGTATAAAATAATAGTTAATACAGCACAATAGTTTTACCACAAAGAAGAAATAACTCAAAATGTCCAATGACATCGACTTATAGGGAATTTTTATTTTCAACACGAAGCAATATTTCTCTACACTGCAGCTGTCTTACTTCCTTTAGACTCTATAATATATGGCAGATGTGAGAAGGAAACGTAATATCTAATAACAAACTAGTACAAGCATCAAATGCTAATGAAATGTCAAAGATAGGTAAACATATACCTAAAGAGTTCTTCTTATCTGTAGCAATATACCTCAAATGATTAAGCTTTCAATGTTTATCCTCCATGTAATTAAGACACATTCTTTTGACTTTGTTATTATCTTATTGCTTAGATATTACTTGTCTCTGAGGATTAGTTTGTGGTGTCCGCTTCTCTTTCTTATTCCTTATAGTCTTTCTAAAAGCCTTTAGAATAGAAGATGAAGCATCACTCTGAATGTAGAAGGTTGCACCTCTTTATTCATGTCTTTCTGAGCTGTCTTCAATATATTGTGCAGCTCAATATATCTACAATTCAACCCTTGCATATTAATTCATGATGAATTGTGCAAATGACCCTATGAGAGATTAGAGAATCAAATTATTCCCCAAATTATTATTCGGAGATATATCCATAGTCTCAAATTTCTCAATGTATGAAATCATCTTAAGTATATAAGGATTAACTAGACTGCCCTCAGCCAACCTGAATTAAAAGAGTGTCTTGGAGATCATGTACAGATAAACCTATAGTCTATCTCTAAACAAATCTTTCAGATGAAGATGATATTGCTTGCACTATCGATATGCAAATGCTCCTTTTAAAGTTCAGTTGACATCAAGACGAGGATGTATGATTTGAATTTTAAATCATCATCAATCAATTTTTGATATGTTAGCAACACCTCTGAGCATCTTCTGATCAATCACATATCCAAGCTTCTCTGAATCTAGAAATATTCTAAGATTTATAAGTCAGTTGGAGCAATTAATAACGCTTTAGATTATAGATATAACTCGTATATGCTTTTAATCTAAAGAAATCCTCCCACTACTTTACATATTCCATTTAATGTCTCAAATGCAAAAACAAAATTTTAAAAACTTTAAATTTTACAGTGAGAAGTAGACCCAATTAACCTTCTACTCTGACCTCATGCTTTAGCAATATTGGCATTTATAAAACCAAAAAGGTAGACAACTCTTATTAATTGCATCTCATGAAACTCTTACCACTAATCTAAACACACCTTATCCTCACACTTTAGCAATATTAGGTAAATGTTTTCCAGATTAACTTGTCAATGATCAAATATAAGTTACTAATACTACCCTGATGCTTTAGCAATACTGGGCAATACATTTGCTTATATTTGTCTCATCTTATATTTAACCGATATCGTCTAAATTACATTGACAATCCCTTACGGTTTAGTAATATTAGAAGGACTGAGGTGAAGCATTTAATACCGTATTGACAAGATGGACCATGCATAACATTACCTCATAATAAAATATATTTTCAATCTAATTTAAGTGAGATTTTGTAAATTTTACCTGTATTTTAGGAGAATTTGATTCATAATTACCTATTTGTTATATGCAAGCATAATTAATCCCACTAGTAGGCTCCCATTGTGGTTAACTATACAAACAAATGATTTACTGTTTATAAAGTAATTATATAATAGTTATATTGCTTAAATAAAAACCACATGCTTTTTTCAAAATTAATAGAGTAAATGAGTCCACAACTATAGATCCAGACATATACTGCTGCAGTGTTAAGATCAGTACCTTCAGTGAAGCGGTGCCAAGGTGTTACCAATAAATCACAAATTATTCTTTGAGTGTCGCGCTGCTACGTTCCCATCACTGCAACACTAAGGTCAGTACATAAGCTTTGTCATGCTTAATATGAAAAGCATGCGGTGGCAAATAAATTTTGTGAGTAATTTTAAACCTACGGTGCATGTATATGGGTTTGTGTTTATCATTCAAATATAGCATACGTATCACATATATACATGCGCAGCGGATGAGTGGAATACAAATTACTCAATGATAAACACAAATAAACTTTACATGTTATCTCATAAATATAAAATACATCAAGATTGAGAAATAGTACCTCGTCAAGCCTTTGGTATTTTATCAAACCGAAGTACCCGCCTTTGAAGCAACCCGTTCACAATTCTAGTTTCTCAACACAATGAGCTTGGGGAAGTTAGAATAGCAGCTTTTCTAGCAAATGATTCAACTCTTGAATCCTTGTTTCTACCTTGTAGTATGTGTGACCAAAAAAATAGAAGAGGAAAAATGGAATAGTTGTGTTTTTGTGCTCTCAACACTTGAGAGAAGTTTCTAACACTTAGTAAAATTCACTTCTCTCACGTACCTTAACCCCTTGCATGAATTTTTGATAATTAATTACTGTTTCATTTGTTTATTATTTGCTATCATTTTCTCACCTAATGGCATCCATTATGTTTGCCATTAGTTTTTGTTTATTATTATTTACAATAAACAAATGAAGGGAAACCGAAGTAAATATCCGGTCTGCTAGAATTTTTTGGATCGAACTATTCAATCCAGTATGCTGCCCCAGTGCACAACAAGTACACTTCATATTGCGAGACTCTTTAGGTCCACTCCCGATTTGTCGAACAAAACTATTTTGTGAGTCCGAGATCGATGCCCCACACACATGTCATGGATATTACAAATCAATGTAGTAGACCATCCAAGTTGAGGTTATAGCGCATACGTATAATCCTTCCGCCAATCATATCCTAAAAGAGTAGGGATATAGATCATTACTGTCAAATTCCTATATGCTCATCCGTGAACTTATCTCCAGACACGTATCTTAATAAACAATATATGCAAATACTTTTACAATATTGTTTAACCCTGAAGGAAACTCTTTTCCTAGGTCCGTTGCTTATGGCCATAAGACTTTCGAAGATACAGTCTCTGAGCATCCGGATATATAACTCATCCATGTGAGCTAACAGATTCCATATCTGTATACACCGGACTCCATAAGTATCAGACCATACCCAACAGTCACACTAAAAAAGGTCTGTGATATGCGTGGAACCAAAGTATGATGAATCACTTATAAGTCCATTGTGGTACTCAGGTCAAAGAACCACGTATATTGCTCAACTCGAGAGGACCTTCTATTAACGGCTTCATGGGATGTCTATTGGGGTCCTCGTTGAGTCTGTTCAATATTCAGCCTTACTGAACACCTGCATGCTATACGAACTTCCAGCAAGTCCATAGTAAGCTAAGAACAACCATCTAGACCATCTAGGTATAGTATACACTGTTCTATGTAAAATGATTCCACTGTCAGACCTGCATCAATGAATGAAGACCAGGAATATATAATTTGAGAATAGAATTGCATAATAACATTTCTTAGCACCTATTGTAACTCTTGCAACTATGTTATTACTAATGTATTCTTAGGTCTTTGTACTGTCAGAGATAAAATTCTAACACTTAGACTTCACTGATTAATATAACATGCTAACCCTTTAGCATTTATAGTTTTCAGTGATATTAACTCTTAGCATTGATCTAAACTTCTTTAGACCAAATTTGAACTCCTTCAGATCATATAATATCTGTAGCATCACAAGCATTGAACCATTTAATAATAGTAATTAGTAATTTAATAAATAATGAACTGGATAAATATTATAAAATAAAATATTCATACAATAATGGAATGACATGTGAGCACAAATCACAACAAATTAGGCCACTTGAAAGTATGAAGCCTTATTATGCTTCAAACATTCCGGCTATTAAAAGGAGCAGTTGCATTGTCATCCTTCATTTTTATGCATGAGGTGGATTTGTAATTGTTAATTTGACAAGAAAATAGTCACCAATTTTCCTTATAATTCGGCCACCCAAAACACCATGCCACCAAGCTAATTTGTAAGTATGAAATGGCTATTTATTTGCATTTTCATGCCTACAATTCATAAGCCACTAATTGTAATTTGATAGGCTTAATGGGCGGTAAGAATGGCTATATAAAGGAAGCTTTTTCAATTGTAAAGTAAAGCTAGATAGCATTGTAAAATCAAATGTTAAGTAAACATTAATAGTTAGTGTATTGGCCGAGTAATATAGGAAGTAAAAGTTGCTTCAACAACAAATACTTATTAAGATAAGAAGCTACTATTCTAGCTCAAGGAATCCCACCACGTCGTCAACTAGAATTGTTCAAAGAGCACTTCAATGGTGAGCTCCTTTTATCTTATTAATGTAATGAGATATGTGTTTTTTTATTCTGTTGCATATATTTTGTATGCGAGGTGTGTAAAATTAAAATTAAAATGTACACACTCACTATACACATAACACACTTATAAATTAGTTTCAAAGCGTATGCTTGTGCACTATTTAGGCTTAATCAGAGTGTTCATAGTGCAATTAAGATGTCCCAGGGCTGTTGATGATGTAATTCAAATGTTGAAAATTTTGTAATCAGGATGTAGTTGAAAGAGAGGCCGAGGCAGTGTCATTGGCACCGCGACACTATAGTTCCTAAGCCCCAGCACCGCAGCTCTCACTATGAAGCACTACAACACTGGGGTTTCCAAGCCCCAATACCGCAGCACTAAGTGCTTAATGCTATAGCACTGGAGGCAGTACCTCCAGCACCGCAGCATTGGTAGGCCAACATCGGAACGCTGAGTACTACAACACTGGGTGGTGACCCCATACCGCAATGCTGATAGCATAGTACCGCGGCGCTATGGTGGTGACCCTAACACTATAGTAGTGGAAAATTGATACTAAGACACCGAAGGCTGGGCCTCCATTGCTGCAGTGTTAGGAGCCTAAGAAAGCTGTAATTATGCTAGTTACTCTAATTTATTTTTTATAAATTCTTTTAAAATATTTATTATTATAATTATACTATAAACTGTGGCCCATTTGTTTGTGTTGAAAACTACAATGGGATCCCTACTAGTGAGGGTTAGTTGTACTTACACAAAATAAAATATGTGATTGAGAATCACATCCTCATGATATGGGGACAATAGTACAAAAATATATTTTAATAAGATTGAATAGCTTTTCAATATTAATGATGTTATACGTTAATTCTTTTTGTCAATACGATATTAGATAGGTCATATCGGCCTTTTCCAATATTGTTAAAGTGTAAGGGATTGATTGGTGTGATTTATACGATACTGGTTAAACATGAGATGGGGTAAATGTATACGAATGTAATGCCCAATATTGCTAAAGCATAAGGGTGGTATTAGTAACATATATTTGATCATTGAAAAGTTAATTTGAAATACACTTACCTAATTTTGCTAAAGCATAAAGATAAGATGTATTTAGGATCAATAATAAGAGTTGCATGAGATGCAATTGATAAGAGTTGTCTACCCTTGGGGTTTTAAAAAGGTCAGTATAGCTAAAGCGTGAGGCTGTTGTAAAATGCTAATAGATACTACTTTCCACTATATATTTTAAAGAGTTTAAACTATCTTTTCCCTTTTGAGAGATTTAGGGGATTAAGTAAAATAGTGGGAATGTATTTTTAAATTAAAAAATTGTTTAAATGTTATATTAGTAATCTAAAATGTTATTTAGCAATTGAAATATTTCATGGTAATATATCTTATTTTGTCTTGTGAAGATATAATGGCCCCATCTAACTCGTTGGAGCATATACTTAATGTAAACTAACTTAAAGGTGTTAATAATTATGCTGGCTGGCTCATGAATCTATGAATTATTTTGGATTCAAAAAAATTGGGATATGTAATTAATCAGTACATACCCCGAGGCATTTCTTATAATGCCACTTTTGAGGAGAGGTAGACTTATCAAAAAATGTTGGATGATGATTTAAAAGTTAAATCTCACATCTTTGCTTCTATGTCTATAAATCTGTAGAGAGAGCATGCTCATATGGGCGATGTTAGTAGTATCATGCTCTATTTGAATGAGCTATTTGGCGACCGTGCCCAAGTTGAAATTTATAGGGTTGCCAAATTGTTCTTTGGGTGTAAACTTTCAAAGGGCAGTCTTATTAGTCTCTGTGTCCTTAAGATGGTTTCACACATTGAGATGTTGGAGATTCTGGATACTGTGCTAAATAATTAATTAGGGAAATGACTGATTCTCCAGTCGCTTCTTAGGTCTTTTGTATAGTTTATAATGAACTTTAATATGCAAGGTTTGACCCATACTTATGCTAATTTTTACAATATGCTGAAGACATCATAGAAGGACATGAACAAAGCGGGATTATCCCTTTTTGTTTGGGGCACTTTATCTTCTACCCTAAAAGCTTTAATAAAGTCTAACGAAAAGAGAAAAAAGGTAAAGTAGACACCCAAAGTAGCTCCTCAAAAGTAACCTATATCTAAGCCACAAAAGAAAGACAAGGCCAAGGGAAAGTATTTCCACTATGGCAAGGATGAGCACTAGAGGAGAAACAACTCGAAGTACATTGCCTCAGTTGAGAATAATTCCTTAGGTATATGCTTGCATATTATTTATATTTCTTTAGTGTATGATGCTAGGGAATTATATACTACTTATCTTTTACACATCTGCAATGTGTTATAGGGTTTGAGGAAAATTAAAATGTTGTAGCCTAGAAAATTTTAGCTTCGTGTTGAGAATGGTGATTTGCTTTAGGTTGAAGCTGCGAGACGTTTTGATTTACTTCTCTCTTGTAATAGAACTATAGTGTTGTATAACTGCTATTATGTGCCTTGTATTTTGGAATAGATTGTATTTCTTCCTATACTTGAAAGTGAAGGTTATTTTATATGTATATTCGAAACCATTCTCTATGTTTATATGAAATACATGATGTTTTGTTAACTGAATGTCAGTTAATTAATAGGTGCTATATATTAGATATAATACGATATATCATGAATGTATAGGTAAATGATACTAATAATTCGGGAACTTTAAATGAGGTAAAATTGTGGCATATGAGATTAGGTCATATAGGTATAAGACATCTATCCTGTCTGGTTAAGGATGACCGAATACCTAATCTTAGTATATAACCTTATCTAATTTGTGAATCATGCATTCAAGGAAAAATGACTAAATCTTCTTTTACTGGTGTTAGTCACCGTGCCACTGATTTATTGGAACTTATAAATTATTATGTATGTGGTCTAATAAATTATACTGCGATGGGTGAATTTTGATACTTCATAATCTTTATCGATGATCTGTCATGATACATATATATGTTTCTTATGAAACATAAGTCAGAAACCTTTAACAAGTTAAAGGAATTTTGACTTGAAGTAGAGAAACAAACTGGCATGTACATTAAATGTCTTCGAAAAAATCAAGACAGAGAGTATATGAGCAGTGAATTCATGAATTATTTAAAGAAGAATAGGATTGTCGCTTAGTATAGTCCTCTAGCTACTTTGTTCCCTCCACTCTTTATCAAATATGGACTAGAAGGAATCCAAGTCTTAAATATTTTAAAATTTGGAGCTGTTCTTGCTTATGTAAAAGTTATACAATAGGATAAACTTGCACCCAAAGGATACAAATATCATTTCATTAGTTATCCTAAGTATTCTATAGGATATCATCTATGATCCTGAGGAACAAAGGGCGGTCGTAGCTCATAATGCCACTTTTATAGAGAAATAGATTCTCATAGATCGTGAGGATTGTAGAAAGATTGAACTTGATGAAGTCAATCAGAATAAAAATGAACCAACGATAGAACCATGGGCTCAATCAAGCAGATTACCTTTTACACACCCTCTACGTAGGCCATAAAGGATATCAACACCACCTGAAAGATATGGTATGATACCTAAAGGTACCTCTATGATTTTTTTACTTTGAAGAAAATGATCATTTAACCTTGAGAAAGGCAATATTAGATATTGATTCGAAAAAATGGCAAGATGCCATGAAATCCAAAATTGACTCAATGTATCACAATTACTTTTGGGATTTGGCTAAGCTACTCGAATGAAGAGTTTCTATCGATTATAAATGGGTTTATAAGCAAAAGCGTGGATCTGATAGGAAGGTAGAGTCCTTCAAAGCTTAATTAGTAGCAAACATTTATGCTCAAAGATTTGGGATCGATTATGAGAAAACATTTGCACTAGTAACGATGCTTAAGTCAATTTGAATATTATTGGCAATTGCTATATATTATGACTTTGAGATTTGGTAGATGGATGTAAAAACAGCCTGAAGGTGAGACAAACTTTGAGATTTGTATCCAGTCTGACCTCTGATATTGTGTGTAAACTGATAAAGTCCATTTATAGACTTAAACAACCTTCTTAAAGTTGGAATATTTATTTTTATAAGGCAATTATAGGGTCTGATTTCATAAAAAATGAAGAGGAAGCTTGTGTGTATAGAAAGGTTAGTGGAAGCATGATAGTCTTCTTAATTATTTATATAGATGACATACTAATTATTGGGAATGATATTGGTATCTTACAATAAGTTTATCTAAAGGAAAAACCAAGAGCCATGAAATATTTAGGAGAGGCCTCCTATATACAGGGCCATTGCACAAACCAAGAAACCAAGAGCATACCAGAGATCTAAGTATATGGAGAGGAAATACTGCATAGTTAGACAGAACTTGGCTAAAGGAGATATAGTATTTCATAGAGTTGACTCAGTAAATAATATAGTGGACTAACTTACTAAAGCCTTAACTCATAAAGTGTCTGAAAAACACATGGAGTTGGTAGGTATTAGAAGATTACTAACAGGACCCTACCCGAGACCCTCTACTATAGATCCCAGCGGCCCTGTCGGGCACCCCGACGGAAGTTCCTCCGAACCTAACTGGAAAAGTTGAGAAATTTCGCGAGGTGAACCCATTTTTAATTCTTGCTAATACTGAGAAGGTCTTGTAATATACATAAAAATGACATCTTAAATTAAAAAAAAGGGACAAAGTTTCCCTTGTTTTTTGGAAAATCCATATAAAACGTGCAAAAATATTTCACTTCTATTTCAAACACATCTCAATACTACCGATTCCGACCTCCGGTCCTTTCCAAATCAAATCCAACACAACTCAATAGTTTCATTTAAATCCCAAAATGAGCATACTCATGAAAAGCAAAAATGATCATCATAATCTCGAATTCGTTTCTTATTGGTTCAAAACATACATACAAATATATATGCCTACAACTACTATGCATAAAGTAAAGAGTGCTATTTAACACATTTACATGTACAAAAATGATCTTCGGATTAGGCTCACTACTCGGCAATAGGAGAATCAGCAGCTTGCGTACTGAGACCTGTACCTGGGAAAGGGGTTTAGAAAACATAAAACACAAAACGGGTGAGCTAAAGGAGCTTAGTGAGTGCAAATAAGATTTTAAATAAAATAACATTATGTATAGATAGCAAATTCTAAATACATGCAGAAATCATGCTTCTAAAATTGAGGAAAAACTATAAAACAGTTTCTAATATCATATGTTAATGAAATCTTGCCGAACGGGTTTTATCTACATCTTTGGAAAACAATATCCAAAATCTGTATAATATAATAACTGTTATGTGCATATAAATGCATAAATGCTATCGGTAAATCGAAAAGTAATAAAATCCTCGCTCGGCCATTTTCTTTCTAAACTGTACCAATGGTAACCCTAAAGCTCTATACTCACGCAGCGACTCAACTAGCACCGCACACGAGAGTAGGTCATGGGGCACATCAACTAACAGCACCTACAGTGACATCTCAAGACATCTCACTGGCTACATATAGCAAAACAATACCCCGTACACATAGGGTGACTCACATGACTCTACATCCCAACTTCCTAGAATTAGTGACACACCCCAAGACCTGCCCATGTGCACGGGATATATCGGCCGAGTCTAATACAATTATCACCACTACAATCTGAGGGTACCAATGGCCTTTAAAATAAATGCAGAAATTTTAAAACTGTTTCTCAAATCGAACATATAAAAGCATGTCTATAAATATATATATCAAGATCATAAATCATTTTTATGCATCAAAAGCTCATAAAACATACATATTCATTATGCGAAAACATAATAAATGAAAAGCAAAAGAAATGGCAGATTTCCACTCACAACCGCTTCGCGTTCAATTTTGCTCCCGATTTCTGCTCCCATTACCGCTTTTGGTTATCTTCACCTACGCGCCACAAATGATATTTAGAACTAAATCGAATGCTAGAATCTCATTTAACTACTAAACGCCCTAATCGGCATACAAAGCCCGGATGCATACTACTTTTCGATTTTTATTTACGGAGTCATTTAATCTAATCTAACTCACCATCTGGCGCCCTGAAAATTATGGCACGCCCTATAACTTGGTTGGACATACATGTTCTTCACCTTTCCAAAATGGACAATTATGTCCCATTTTCTTCATTTTTGGTTTTTCCATCAACCATATACATTCAATTTACAATATGCACAATTTACACACAACAACTCAATCCCTAACTTCCCTAAAGTGGCAGAATTTCACCCCAGGTTCCAACACATTCCTTTTTTCTCAATTTCTTGTTCCAATTACAATAAAATCAAACCAATTTCATTCTAAAGCCCTAATTACAACCAATTGAAATCTCTACATCAAAATCACCAAAAACCCTAATTCTTACCTTGCCAATTTCTTCAAATTGATGACTCCTTCAAGCTCCAAACTATAATTCAACTCAATCTAAGCCAAGAATACACACAAGAACATCAATTTAAGCATTCTTGAAAGCTCACTTATCAAACTCATAAAACAATGCTTTTCTTACCTCTTTTTCTTGAATTTCTATTAATTAAGACTTCAATTGAGCTTAGGGATTGGTATGTAACCTTATTTTGGTTTGATTAAGCATAAAAAATATGAAAAAAAACTGAAATTTCACTGTAGCAGCACCTTCCCCCCTTGTACGAATTTGCTCTCTTTTGCTCTAAGTGTTTGCTTTTCATCTCTTGAAAACTCTACAAACTTCTAACATATATATAGTGCTCCCTCAATTAACTATTTTTCCCTTCAACTTACTCAAAACTTCTAATTTGCCATTAGTTCAAATGGAAAGATTTAATTGGTTCTTTTGTAACTATCTAGTTAGAATAGTCAAAGGAACTAACTAGAGTTTCCAACTTGGCAATCCATGAGATTGCTTCTAATTAGTTCATTCCTTAATACATGGATTGTATTTCTCAACAAAGGCTTGTTCCATACATCACCCTTAAATGGAAATTCATGTAGTAAATTAGAATTTCCTTTTCCAAGCTAATAGAGAAAAATTCCAAAAATATTCTAGGGTCGTCCGGCACTCCGACCGCATGTGAACTTACCAAATTGGGTCTAATATCTCTCACGCGCACTATAAAGGAAATATTTCTAATAGGGTTAAAATCAAGTAACCCTACGGTGTCTTATTTGCTCTATATCAAAATCTAGGTGCCAATACTACTAATAAGGATTGGATATTACAACTACTTAACTCATAATGTATTTGATTCAATCTATGTGTGTTTACAAATTAATTATTTATTATTCCATTGTGTAAATATGTGTTGGACATGTAAGTGTACTGTGGATAGGTTGATTGTGTACATTTTAATTTTAATTTTACATGATTCACATGCAAAATACATGCAGCGGAATAAAAAATACATATTTCATTACATTAATAAGACAAAAGGAAAGCTTACCCTTTTGAATTTTTTAGCAAGTTAATATGCAAAAAAATTACATATTTCATTACATTAATATAAAATACATATTTCCTTAGGTTCTATAAGTTAATCTGCAAACACACAAGATCAGAGGTCAGGCTTACGCGGAAGCGATTCATTGGCAATTCTAGACTTCAACAATCTTGTAGGATTAAAGTGTTAAAATGTAGCTTATTTTTGAATTTGTTAGCAAGAATTCAAGCAACCCCATGAACTTGTTCTCTCAAAATGGCCAAATAAGAAGATAAGGACTTACATGCAACTTTTGCAAAGTATCACATATATATGGCTGAATCATGCAAGGATTAAAATGCAAGGCTTTCAAACTTTCATTCTTTAAATCTTTAGATAATTGACACATGTTGTTGGGATTTGTCCTTACGTGCCATCCCATTATGCATAAATATTTAATTATAATATTTGTAATTATTATTTCTAATAAAATTGTTAATAATATTAATTATTAAATGATAAGATGCTTGTAATGTTTCAGACATTGTATGATCTGAATGAGTTCAGATCTAGTCTAAAGGATTTTAGATCAATGCTAAGAGTTAGCAACGCTAAAAGTTATAAGTGTTAAGAGTTAGCAATGCTAAAAGTTATCAAGTTATAAGAGTTAGCAAAATCTAAGGAGCTATAGCCTTGTCTGAAATTGGCAAAGACCAAAGAATATATTAGTAATAGTGTAGCTCAAAGAGTTGCAGATGGTGCTAGGAAGTTTCATTATACAAGTATATTCTCAAACACTATGTTCCTGATCTAATTTAATTGTTGTAGTCTATCAGTGAAACCCAAGAATATAGATTAGTGTATGCCTATATCTGTATGGTCCAGATGATTAGTCTTAGCAAACTATGAGCTTAGCAGAAGCTTGTATAGAGATATAAGTATTCAATGAAGACTGAATACTAAACAAACTCATGAAGACCTATAATAGACATCTCATAAAGCCATCAATGAAAGGTCTAAACGCTGGGGCATTCTCTTGGTTGAAAGCCGAGGCGTTAAGGTAATGAACGTTGGAGCGTTACTATAAAAAAATGCTATAACCTATAACATTAACATGCATAACGCTGGAGCATTAAGTCTATTAAAGTAGGAGCATTAAGATGCATATCAATGGGGCCTTTTGAGTTGAAGGCTAAAAAACATGAGTGCAAAATTTTTTTCGGAGCATTATATTGTATGATGCAAGGTTGTTCAACTTCTCACGCTGATCGTTCCAAACTATACACTCCAAATAGCATTTTATCATGTGAAATATTTTTTAATTATTTAATGTAATTATAACTATTATAAATTGTAAATATTTACTTATGTTGTTAACCACAATGGGAGCCTTATTGGTAAGGGTTAATCGTGCTTGTGTAAACAAATATTCTAATTTTGAATCAGATTCGTATGAGATGCAAAAATTTATTATAATAGTTAATATTAATTTTATTTATAATAATAATTAAAAAAATATTATTAAAAAAAGTCTCTATTAATCAGATTGAAAAGTATTATATTATGAGATAATATTATACAATGATCCGTCTTGTCAATACGGTGTTAGACATGTCACTTCGGTCTTTCCCAATATTTCTACAGCATGAGGGATTGATCGGGGTGATTCGGGCTATGCTAGTTAAAAATAAGATGAGGCAAATATATGCGAATGTATTGCCCAATATTGATACAACGTAAGGGTAATACTAATAACATATATTTGATGATTGACAAGTTAATATAGAATACACTTATCCAATATTGCTACAATGTAAGGATAAGGTGCATTTAGAATTAGTGGTAAGAGTTGCAAGAGATGCAATTGACATGAGTTGTTTACCTTTTGGGTTTACAAAGGCCAATATTGCTACAGTGTGAGATTGGAGTCAAATGCCAATGGGTTCCACTTCTCACTGTAAAGTATAAAATGTTTAAACTTTCATTTTTTCATTTGAGAGATTAAAAGGATTATGTAAAGTAGTGGGATGACATCTTTAGACTAAAAAATATATAATATTTATATACATGATCGAAAGCGTTATTAATTAACGATTAAAAATATTCTACTAAACATCTCTAAATTTATCTCATAGTGATAAGATTAGTGGCTCATAGAGATAAGATGATAGTGAGAAACCCCTTAGTATACTAAGTTTAAGCACACAAACGATTAGGTACCAATAAATATTTAGATTTGCTTATAAATCTAGTAATTATTCTAGATTAAGAAAAACTAAGATATATCATTGATCAAAAGATTATATAAGAGGTATTTTCTGATAATGTGTCTTAAGAAGAGATGAAAGCTTATCAGAAAATGATTAAGAATAATTTAAGAACTAAATCATATATCCTGGCTTGTCTAATGATCTTTAATGGAAGCATATGCATATGAGATGTTCAAGCAGTATTATGCTCCATCTAAAATTTATTTAATATATCTAAAACACGTATAGAGGATAATTACAATGGAAAGTATTTTCATTATAGTAAAGTTTAAAATAGTAAGTGTTACTATTATAGGAACCTTAATTTTAAAAAGATAGACTTCTTAGATATCTGTTTACAAATCAATGACATTTCATATGCATATGATGCTAAGAGGTGTAGGGGTATGAGATACCGCATGTCCCTATCACATCTACAAAGTGTTTCATGACTTAAGTAATGCTAGAAAGCTATGAAAAGAGAAGTACAACTTCACATAGGGAATGGAGATTACCTAGTCATAGAAGTTGTTAACATTTTTAAGTCGCTTCTCAATTCTACTTAAAGCATAATGTTGTATCGTTGCTATTTTATGCCAAACTCTATTAGGAAAAACATATCACTCACTGTGTTAGACAGAGAAGGTTATCATAAATATATTAGAAATGGTTCCTTATGTTTATATCATAGTGATAATGCTTTAATAACTCAGAGTCAGTTAATGAATGACCAGCATATCTAGATACAACAGAAAACGTCTTAAAATAAATATATGAATAGAACAAATAGTAGTTCAAGAACTTTGAATAATAACAAATTATGGCATAAATGATTAGGTTATATAGGCGTAAGACGACTATCCAAACTGGTTAATGATAATCAAATATCTGATCTGACCATCGAATATTGTCCAATTTATGAATTATGTATTCAATGAAAGATAACTAAATCCTTATATAGGTGTTGGACACTAAGGCTACTGATTTATTAGAACTAATACACGGTGATGTATATGATCTAATAAATCATATTGCCAGTTGTGGGTTTCAATACTTTATTGTCTTTATCATGATTTATCACAATATGGACATGTGTTTCTAAAAAATATAGGTAAAAAATTTTGAGGTGTTCAAAAATTTAGACTAGAAGTAAAGAAATAAACTACTATGTATACTAAATACCTTCAATCAGATCGATGATGTTTATACATGAGCAGTAAATTCATAGATTATTTAAAGTAGAATAAGATTCTAGCTCAATATAGTTCTCTAGATACTTTTCAACACATATGTGTTTAGAAATAGAGAAATCAAACTTTATTAGATATGATCTGATTGATATTGAGCTATCAATGAAGGTTATGCTTTAGAAATTGCCAATTTAATTATTGAAGAAAGTTTCATCATAAACTGTTCTTTTTACTACATATGAGAGATGGACTGGAAGGAAACCAAGTCTTAAGTATGTTAAGATTTTGACTATCTTATTTGCATAAGAGTTACACAACAAGATCAATTTGTACCCAAGTGATACAAAAGTAGGTTTATTGGATATCCCAAATATTCCATAGGATATCAATTTTATAATCTAAATAAATGAAACTTGCTCATTGCTAATTATATCAATTTCCTATAGCAATAGTTTCTTATAGATCGTGGGGATTATAAAAGGATTGAACTTTATAAAGTCAATTAGGATGATAATGAATTGATAATCGAACCAAAAAGTCAATTGAGTGAAATATCTCAAACAAATTTTTTCGTAGGTCAAGAAGGATATCAAGGCTACATGTTAGGTATATTTAATACTTGAAAGGTGTGCTTGATGTTTTCTTAGTTGAAGAAAATAATCCTATGACTTGAAGAAAAATGATGTTAGACATTGTTTAGGGAAAATAACAAGATCCATGAAATTCAAAATTAACTCTAAGCAAACAATCAAGCTTAGAACTTGGTTATACTTCCCTTAGGAATTATTTTTAATAGTAACAAATGAGTTGCGCATCAGAAGTGTGGGCTTAAAAGAGGTAGAAACCTTCAAAAACTTGATCGGAGTAAAAGGTTACACTTAGCGGTCTATGATTGATTATGAAAAAAAATTTTCACCAATACACATACTAAAGTTAATTCAAATTTGTTGAGTATTAAAGCATGCTAAAGTCATTGTTTTGATGAGATAATCAGATAGTCTGATTTCATTAAAAATGAAGAAAAAACGTGTGTGCTCAGAAAGGGCAGTAGGAACATAAAATGTCATTCTTGTTCTCTATATGAATAACATACTTATTGTGATATTAGTATGTTATAAGTCAGTCATTTAAGGGTTATCTGAGTAAGAACTTCTCTATAAAAGATTTGGCAGAAGCTTTTTGTATAATAAGTATAAATCTTTATAGAGATAGAGTTAGAAAGCTGATAGAACTCTGTAAATCTTCGTACATACACTAAGTCCTAAAAAAGGTGCATTTTTAATAATTGTGAGATAGTTAATATGCCTACCAGATATGACATTCATCTTTCTAAAAAGAAGTGTCCTCAAGAAGAAGATGAAAGGGTTAGAGTGTTTAGTATACTATATATATCAACTAAATGTAGCTTGATGTGTACTATGTTATGTACGAGATTTGTATCTTAATGGCTGTAAGTGTTACAAGCCAGTATTAGTTTGATCTAGGTGACAACCATTGAATGGCCATGAAATATATCCAGTTATACCTTAGAGATACAAAGGATAAGTTTTTGACTTATTGAGTATGTTACTTACAAATAAGGATACATAAACTCAAACTTTTAGTTTGATTCGGATGATAGATAATATACATATAGTTATGTATTTCTTCTCATCAGTACTATAGCTAATTGAATAAGTTCTATTCAAATGTCCACATTTGTTTCTACCTTAGAGGTAGAATATGTTGAGACTTGAGAAGTCCAGAAAAGAAATACTATGGATATTCAAGTTAGTTGCAGAGCTCAAAATAAGTTCTAAGCTCAATAAATCCTATCACACTACAATGCAAAAAACAACATGGTAGTTTCTCAAGCCAAGAAACCATAAAATACACCAAAAATCTAATAAAGTGGATTCCCAATACCATATTATTAGTAATATCTTGGCTATTAGAGATGTAAGAGAATCCAAGTATTATCCTTACATATTATAGTGGATCCTCTATCTAAAGGCTTAACACTTTAAAGTGTTTGAGAAACACGTAGAGTCAATAGATTTTAAATACCATTATGAATGGCACTAAAGCAAGTGGGAGTTATTAGAATTTGTGCTTACGTGCCATCTCATTATTCATAAATATTTAATTATAATATTTATATAATTATCATTTCTAATAAAATCGCTAATATTATTAATTATTAAATGGTAAGATGCTTGTAATGTTTTAGACATTGTATGATATAAAAGAGTTCATATCTAATCTAAAGGAGTTTAGATCACTGCTAAGAGTTAGTAACACTAAAAATTATAAGTGTTAGCAATGCTAAGAGTTAGTAGGTTATAAGAGTTAGCAAAATCTAAGGAGTTAGAGCCTTGTTTGAAATGGAACAAAAACTTGAGAATATATTAGTCATGACGTAGCTGCAAAGAGTTACAGATGGTGCTAGCAAATTTCATTGTGCAAGTATATTCTCAAACATTATGTTCCTGATCTAATTTCATCGATGCGGGTCTATCGGTGAAACCTAATAATATAGATTAGCATATGTCTATATCTGTTTGGTTTAAATGATTAGTCTTAGCAAACCATGAGCTTAGCGAAAGCTTGTATAGAGATATAGTTATTCAATTAGGACTAGGTACTGAACAGACTCACGAAGACCTATAATAGACATCTCATAAAACCATTAATGAAAGGTCTTCTGAGTTGAGTAGTATTCATGGTCCTTTGACTTGTGTGCCATGGTGGGCTTGTGAGTAATCCACCATACTTTGGTTTCACACATGTTAGAAATATTTCATGCTCTGACTACTGGGTGTCGTTAGGTATGGTTCGATGCTCATAGAGTCTGATGTGCATAGATATGAGATATGTCAGCTCATATGTGTAAGTTGTATATTCTGATACTCCGAGATTATATTTTAAAAATCTTGTGGCCACAAGTATAATCCTTGATAATATGTTCTATAAGGCTAAACAATATCGCAAAAGTGTTTGTGGATATTGTTTATGAAAATACAAAAGTGAAGATAAATTGAATGTAACACCTTTCTCACTCGCCTCTCATCGAGACACGAGATCAGGGGGTGCTACAATATCATCGAATAGAAACAACGATAATGATTATTCAAACTTCAAAAAATATTTTTATTCTACAAACATTTACGAAGAAAAACTGACAGAGTTTCCCCTAAAAATTGGATTTTTACACTACCTGCAACAAAAGAAACACTCTCAAAATTTTAATATTCATTCTTAACCAACTTCCATATTTATTTTTCAACAAATATTCACAACTCATATTGCAATATAAATATATCAAACCTTTACAAAACTATTTCACATCCAGTATATTATCAAAATAGATATCATATATCATGGTTTTAAAAGAAACAGTTCTGAATAAATACATATATACATGCACATACACTTAATGTCCATAATATAATATACAACAATTTATAGACAAACAAAATATCTACTAAAAATAATTATATATAGAGAGAGGATGTGAGCGACTCTGAACAGCTGCAGAAAGATTTACTCTTCAGTCTTTAGTGATGGCAACTCTACTACCTGCGCATGGTAAATCCAACACGCTAAGCACAACAGCTTAGTAGGTGTACACAAAAGATGAAACAGTATAATAAAATTTTATTACCTCTTTGCAATAAACCATATATATAAACAATGAAATTTTTAGTAATAACCAATTTTGCCATATATCATAATAAATCAAAATTTATCAATTAATCAATTCATTAAACCAAAACATTATTCGATTTCTCATTTCGATTAATCAAATATATATATATATATATATATACACACAAATATCATATTTATATTTAATCCACGTAGGCGCCCAAAATAAATACTGACACGATATCTGGATTGGCTAATGGGCTAACAAATATCAGATAATGATCCGGCATCAGCCACTCAGTGACTACACACCTGATCCAGAACAGATCAGAATAGATAACATATTGGATACATAGAGTAGTGTCATCGGACAAGCAAACGGCGCAGTACTGCTATAATACCCTATTGGCATGCCAACTACCAATCTTCCCCTACCAATGTTCAGGTTTACTTAAGGCGTCACAATAGTATTATTAATATATGAATTTTTCTTTAAAAAAATATTTTAGAACAAATTTATTATTATTAAACTAAATTATTATACAAATTCATATTTACTCAATTTTTTTTATTATTCATATTTAGACACAAATATTTTTTTATTATTACAAATAGGCCCAAAATATGTTACTATTCACCTTTATGCCTAAAATTTTCAAAATTTTATACATAAGCCCAAATGTTCCAAAATTTTTCATATAGGTCCAAAATATTCAAAAATACCCAAATAGGTTCCAAATTTTCCAGATTTAACAATTCAGCCCAAAAGTTTCCAATTTTCCACTTATAGGCCCATTTGTTCCAAAAATTGGCCCTTAGGCCTTAATTTCTTCAACAAGTCATATAAAAGTTTTAATTCCATACTAATTCACATAAAGACATAAAAATTTTAAATATGTACAAATTAGTCCAGAATTTTCCATATAAGTCCTATTTCCTCAAAATTCATATTTATACCCAATATTTTTTTTCTTTTCAATTTTGACCACCAATTAATATCCAATACTCAAAACATATTTAATACATTTAAAAATAATATAATTATCAATTCAATGCCATAGTTCAACATACTCATCCATCACATTATTAAAATACATAAATATACACTAAATTTCCTAAGGTAAGAATTTAAGTTTCAAACTAAAGTGTACACCAACCTTATAAGCTTAATTCCTCCATTTGACTCACATCTTCTCCTTCTCCTTCCCTTGGCTATCCTTGGCCAAGCTTTAACCTTCATTTTCCAAAATACACAAATAATGAATAAATTTCTAATTTACCAAATTAAAAGCATAATTCACTAATTCTACATTGCTACTTCATCGATTAACTCTTGAAACCCCAAATTCATATTTAATAGAACTTTTAGCATCAACTCACCTTGAATAACACCTTATACCTTAAAATTGATCCTTGAAACTTGATGAAGAGGGCTTTTAATTAAGGATTTGGAGGCTTAATTTACTAATGGAAGTATTGAGAATTGTTGAATTTAAAGGGGGATAAAAGAAAAATGAAGAGAAAATGCAAAAGGGAGGAAACGGCCAAGGTTTTGATTTCTCTAAATTTTTCAATACTATTCCCCCTTTTATAGCCTTTATTTTTCTTTTCAAAAATACCCCCAACTAAACTCAAAATTACAAAAATACCATTGTTTAGAAATGGTGGCATTTGATTTGTCCAAAAATTCCAAACACTAGTCATAACTAAACTAAATAAAAAATCTAGTTTAAATCTAACTAATTCTAGTAAATTCCATTTAACAATGTTGGCAAAATTCTATTGGTCCAAATGTTGGAAATGTTTTAATAGCATAGGTTTTAATTCTATGCAAACACTTATACCATACTACACTTATTTAACAAATCAAAATTTTCCATTTCTTTTGACTAATAAATTCAATCAAAATAAATAAAAATTTTGGGGTATTACAATTCTTCCCCTCTTAAGAAATTTCGTTCGCGAAATTTACTTGATTCAAACAAATGCGAGTATTGCTGTCGCATTATTTCCTCGCTTTCCCAGGTAGCCTCTTCAATCTTATGATTTCTCCACAATACCTTAACGAGTAGAACATTTTTATTCCGCAACTCCTTGATTTCTCGATCCAATATTTTTACCGGTTCCTCTTCATATGTTAAATAAGGTTGTACATCAATGCTCTCAGCTGCGATAATGTGAGAAGTGTCTGATCTATATCTCCTTAACATAAATACATGAAACATATTATGTATCTTCTCTAATCCAGGTGATAAAGCTAGTCTGTAAGCTACCGGACCCACACGCTCAATAATCTCATATGGACCGATAAACCCAGGACTTAACTTACCTTTCTTCTCGAATCTCAATACCTTCTTCCATAGAGATACCTTCAGAAAAACCTTATCCCCAACTTCATACTCAATATCTTTCCCTTTCAGGTCTGCATAAGCTTTCTGTTGTGAAGCTGTGGCTTTAAGTCTTTTCTTGATTATCTTCACCTTCTCTTTAATTTGTCTTATCAAATCTAGACCTACTAGCTTATTCTCGCTAAGTTCTGTCCAGCATAGAGGTGCCTTGCATCTCCTTCCATACAGTGCTTCAAAAGGTGCCATGCTGATGCTTGACTGATAGCTATTATTATAAGTAAATTCTATTAATGGAAGATGGTCAATCCTATTGGGATTTGTGCTTACGTGCCATCCTTTTTATGTATAAATATTTGCTTTATGTTTATACATTTATGATTTCAATATATCACTAATTATTTTATTTATAAATATGGTAAGATGCTTGTAACGTTTTAGACATTGTATGATCTGAACGAGTTCAGATCTGATCTAAAGGAGTTTAGATCAGAACTAAGAGTTAGTAAAATCTAAAGAGTTAGAGCCTTGTCTGAAATGGGACAAAGACCTAAGAATATATTAATAATGACATAGTTGCAATGGGTTGCAAATGGTGCTAAAAAATGTTGTTATGCAAATATGTTCTTAAATTTAATGTTCTTGATCTACCTTCACTAATGCGGGTCTGCTAGTGAAGATCTTAATATATATAGATCAGTGTATATCTATATCTAGATAGTCCAGATAGTTAGTCTTAGCAGACCATGAGTTTAGTGGAAACTCGTATAGAGATACAAGTATTCAGTAAGGACTGAATATTGAACAGACTTACAAAGATCTCCAATAGACATCCCATAAAGCTGTCAATGGAGGATCTTTCGAGTTGAGTAGTATTCGTGGTACTTAAACTTGAGTGCCACGGTGGACTTGTGAGTGATCCATCATACTTTGGTTCCACACATGTCAGATACCTTTCATGGTCTGACCACTGGGTGTCGCTGGGTATGGTCCGATTCTCATGGAGTCCAGTGTGTACAGATATGGGATCCATCAACTCAATTGGATGAGTAAAATATCATGTAACTCTAAGATTGTATTTCAGAAAGTCTTATGGCCATAAGCAGACATCCAAGAATTTCTTGGGAAAATAATATCGTGAAAGTGTTTACGGATATTATTTATTGAAATACAAATCTAGAGATAAGTTTATGGTTGAGCACATGGAGACTTGACGGTGTTGATCTATATCTCCGCTCTTCTAGGATATTTATGATGGAAGGATTATACGAATATTATATAACCTCAACTTGTATGGTCTAATGCGCCGTTTTGTAATATCTGTAACATGTGTGTGGGACATTGTTCACGGACGTGTGAAATAGTTTCATATGAAAAATCGGGCATGGACCTAGAGAGTCTCACAATATGAAGTATACTCGTTGTGCACTGGGGCGGCGAATTGGATTGAATAATTAATCCAACAATTTTCAGCAAAATGAAAAATGTTTCTAGGTTCCTTTTATTATTCACTTGTCAATAATTGAAGGTAAAACACATTATTGGTTTACAAGAGTTGTTAACCAATAAGAAATTTGACAAGTGACATAATCTTGCTCCATAAATTATTTACCATGTATTTACCTATTTACCTTGCTTGGTAAATACATATATGGTAAATGTAAATATTCAAAATAGTTTTGAATTATTAATATTTTATATATTAATCAAATTATTATTATTAATTGGAATAAGTGGAAACACCATTTACTAATGGAGAATGCACTTGTTATTAATAATAAGGAAAGTTTACCACTTTGTAATTCTTAAATGATGCACTAAGGAAGTGGTAAAACCACTTAACATTGATTATATGCCATTTACTCTCTAGAAATTGATTCAATTGGTTGAATCAAATTGGTGAGTGAAAAATATGATAGATTAATGTTTCTAATGACAAACATGGTTAAGTGGTGGTGGAGCACTAAGAGAAATCATTCTTTGCACTTAAGAAAGAATTGAAAGAGTTCAATGTGTGCAAGATAGAGTGAAATTCGTTCTAGGAGAAAAGAGAGAGAATTGAGAGCTTTTCCTAAGTGTTTTTCTCAAAGTGTTGAGAGAAAATGCAAAGGCTTACCAAGCTACAACATATAGAGTTGTAAAGAACTATAGAAAACACCCAATTCTTCTCATCTCTTGGTAGTAATCATAAGGACAAATTGTTTTAAGTGTTAAAACAATCATTTGTTGGAAATTCAAGGCTGCCATTCTAGCTTCACAATCCCACTGGATTTAGTTGTGAACTAGAATTGTGCAAGGGAACACTTCAAGGTGAGCTCAACAAATTGAAGCTTGGAGTTCTTGAAGATTTGTAAAGCTACCTTCATATCCGGGTAGGTTATTTATTTGTTATTCATTTTATATCATGCATGAAATATATATATGAGATATATATGTACTTGAATGATCATACATGCTTGAATATGTTACATATTGTTTAATATGTATGAATACTTCCGTTACGTATTTAATTTTTGAAATTATACATATCACACACCATATCACACAACAAGTGGTATTAGAGCATGCTGATATGGTGTTTGCTGTTTGATGTTGTTGTAGTTAACATGTTGATGTTATATTGATGAACAACATGATGATGTTTGATTTCAAGCATGTTGATGTTTAAGATTGAACATGTTGATATTTTATGAATTCTTGGATATGTTGGTATTTAAAATTGTTTATATGATATTTGATCATGTTTTAAATCGGTTGATTTGGGTGCCGGAATAGAAGAAAATTGATTTTAGTGCACCGAACACAGTAACAGTGTCCAGCGCTGAAGCGCTAGCTGACGGTCGCTGTGGCACCAGCCTAATTTTGGCCAGCGCCCCGACGACAATCTATGAGCGCTGCGGCGCCCACATACTAGAATCCAGCACTGAGGCGCTAGCTGATGGTCGCAACGGCGCCAGCCTAATTTTGGCCAGCGCCCCGGTGACAGGCTATGAGCGCTGCGGCGCCCACATACTGGAATTGAGCGCTGAGGCGCTGGGATATGGGCGCTACAGCGCCAGCTGATATTATGGCCAGCGCCGAGGTGCTAGATATATGGCACTGCAGTGCCAGCCCGCTATTTGGCCAGTGCCGCGGCGCTTACTTCTGGGCGCCCCCGCGCCCGAATTAATTTCATGAACGCTGCAGCGCCCGTGTTTCAGCGCCGCAGCGTTCATCACTATTTTTGGAAATTTGTTTTTAATTTATTTATCATGTTTTGACTTATTTTATTGCTGTATTGTACTTCAATAGTTTTCATAACATGATGTGATCATTAAAATACGCTGATAATCACAATGGGAGCCCTATTGGTGGGGGTTAGTTGTGATTGTGTATTTCTTTATGTATAAATGATCTATATTATTCATTTGGATGAAATGAGTATGTAATAAAATCTCTTTTAATCAAATTGTAATATTTTCATTATGAGATAATGTTAAATATGATCCGTCTTATCAATACGGTATTAGACAAGTCACTTCGATTCTTTTCCAAGATCGCTAAAGTGTGAGGGATTGATTGGTGTGACTTGGGCTATATCGTTTAAACATTAGATGTGATAAATATATGTTAAAGTATTACCCTAGATCGCTAAAGTGTGCGGTTAATAACAATAACATATATTTAATGATTGATAAGTAAATCTGGAATACACTTATCCTAGATCGCTAAAGTGTGTGGATAAGATATGTTTAGGATCAAGTGTTAAGAGTTGCATGAGATGCAATTGATAAGAGTTGTCTACCTTTTGGGTTTACTAAGGCCTAGATCACTATAGTGTGCGGCTGAAGTAAATGCCAAAGGGATCCACTTTTCACTATATAGTTTAAAGAATTCTTAAACTATCATTTTCCCGTTTGAGAGGTTAAAGGGATTACGTAAAATAGTGGGAGGGCGTTTTTAGATTAAAAATTGTATAACTGTTATACCCATGATCTAAAACGTTATTTATTAGTGATTGAAATATTCCGCTAACATCTTTTTCTTTTTGTCTTGTGAAGATCAAATGGCTTCAAACAACACTTTAGCTCGCATCCTTGATGCGCACCAACTAAAAGGTGCAGAAAATTATGCTAATTGGCTTATGAATCTCAGAATAGTTCTAGATTCTGAAAAGCTTTGATATGTTATTGATCAGCGCATGCCACAAGCTATTTCTGATAATGCTTCCCCAGAAGAAAAGGAGATATATCGGAAATGGTTGGATGACGATTTGAAAGTTAAATCGTACATTCTCGGGTCTATGTCTACGGAGCTCCAAAGGGAGCATGTCCACATGGACAATGCTGGGAGTATCATGCTCCACCTGAAAGAGTTATTTGGTGACCGACCTCAATTTGAAATGTATAGGGTTGCCAAATTGATTTTTCAAGCTAAACTACCCGAGGGCAGTCCAGTAAGTCCTCATGTCCTCAAAATGATTTCATACATTGAGAGGCTGGAGACCATGGATCTCATACTGAGCAATGGATTAGGGAATAGCTTGATTCTCCAATCACTTCCAGGGTCATTTGCACCGTTCATAATGAATTACAATATGCAAGGATTGACTCCTACTTATGCTGAACTGCATAACATGCTAATAACTGCTCAGGAGGACATGAACAAAGGGGGCTCGGTCCTCTATGTTCAGGGTGCTTCATCATCTACCCGAAGGATTTCTAAGAAGTCCAAAGGAAAGAATAAACGGAAAGTAATGCATGCACCTAGAATGGGTCCTCGAAAGCAATACATATCCAAGCACCCATGAAAGAACAAAGCAAGTGGAAAATGTTTCCATTGCAGTGAGGATGGGCATTGGAAACGAAACTGCCCAAAGTACCTTGCCATGATTAAGAAGACACCATCAGGTATACACTTGCCTTTTATTGATATTTCCTTAGCATTCGATGCTAGCTTTGGTTGGGTATTAGATACCGCTTGTCCTTTTCACATCTGCAATGTGTTGCAGGGTCTAAAGGAAGTTAAAAAGTTACAACCAGGAGAAGTACAGCTTCGTGTTGAAAATGGAGATTTCCTACAGGTCGAGGCTATTGGATGTTTCAATTTGATGCTTCCATGTAATAAAATTGTTGTATTGAATAATTGTTATTATGTGCCAAACATTATCCGGCAAATTATTTCAGTTCCTGTATTGGACAATGAAGGATATCATATGCGTGTTAGGAATCGTTCCTTATGCTTGTATGATTTGAATAATGTTTTGTTAGCTGAATGTCAGTTGATAAATGGGCATTACATATTAGATACAACAGGAAATGTCATGAATGTACAAGTGAATGCTAAAAATAGTGCGGGAACTTTAAATGATACAGAATTGTGGCATATGAGATTAGGTCATATAGGGGTAAGACGCTTATCCCGTCTAGTTAAGGATGGTCGGATACCTGATCTGACCATAGAATCATATCCAGTTTGTGAATCTTGTATTCAAGGGAAAATGACCAAGGCTCTATTTATTGGTGTTGGACACCGTGCCACTAATTTATTGGAACTTATACATAGTGATGTATGTGGTCCAATGAATCACACTGCTATGGGTGGTTTTCGATACTTTGTTATCTTTATCGATGATCTGTCACGATATGGATATGTGTTTCTTATCAAACACAAGTCAGAAACTTTTGAAAAGTTCAAAGAGTTTCGAAATGAAGTAGAGAAACAAACCGGAATGTATATCAAATGCCTTAGATCAGATCGAAGGGGTGAATACATGAGCAGTGAATTTTCAGATTATTTAAAGGAGAGGAGGAATCGGACTTTATTGGATATGGTTCGATCGATGATGAGCTTCACTGATCTCCCTGAATATCTGTGGGGATATGCACTAGAAACTGCTGCTCATTTATTGAATAGAGTTCCATCAAAAGCCATTCCATCCACTCCACATGAGATATGGACTGGAAGGAAATCAAGTCTTAAATATGTTAAGATTTAAGGTTGTCCTGCTTACGTAAAAGTTACGCAACAGGATAAACTTACACCTAAAGGTTACAAGTACAGGTTCATTGGATATCCCAAGAATTCAATGGGATACCAATTCTATGATCCAGAGAACGAAACGTGTTTGTATCTCGTTATGCCACTTTTCTAGAGAAAGAGTTTCTCCAGAATCGTGGAGATTGTAGAAAGATTGAGTTAGATGAACTCAATCAGAATGAAAATGAACCAACAATGGAACTTCAGGCTCAATCAAGCAGAATACCTTTGACACACCCTCCACGTAAGTCAGAAAGGATATCAAGGCCACCTGAAAGATATGGTTCCATATCTAAAGGTGCTCTTGATGTTTTCTTGATTGAAGAAAATGATCCTTTAACTTACAAAGAGGTGATGTTGGACATCGATTCGGGAAAATGGCAAGAGGCCATGAAATCTGAAATTGACTCTATGCATCACAATCAAGTCTGGGACTTGGTTGAGCTTCCTGAAGGAATTGTTCCTATCGGTTGTAAATGGATCTACAAGTGGAAGCGTGGGCTCGATGGGAAAGTGGAGACTTTCAAAGCCCGATTGGTGGCGAAAGGTTATACTCAACGATCTGGGATCGACTATGAGGAAACCTTCTCACCAGTAGTGATGCTTAAGTCAATTCGGATTTTACTAACAATTGCTGCGTATTATGACTATGAAATTTGGCAAATAGATGTGAAAACAGCGTTCTTAAATGAAGAAATCTATATGGAATAACCCGAAGGTTTTACATCCAGCTAAAATTCTGGTCTAATATGTAAACTGAAGAAGTCTATCTATGGACTTAAGCAAGCTTCCCGAAGCTGGAATCTTCATTTTGATGAGGTAATCAGAGGGTCTGGTTTCATCAAGAACGAAGAAGAATCATATGTGTATAAAAAGAGCAGTGGGAGTATGGTAGTCTTCTTGGTTCTATATGTGGATGACATACTCATTATCGAAAACGATATTGGTATGTTGCAATCAGTCAAAAGTTACCTAAGTAAGAATTTCTCCATGAAGGATTTGGGAGAGGCTTCCTATAAACTAGGTATAAAGCTTTATAGAGATAGAGCTAGGAGGCTTATAGGACTCTCTCAATCATCGTACATAGATAATGTCTTGGAAAGGTATAGTTTCAGTAACTGTAAGACAGTTAACATACCTTTTAGACATGGCATTCATCTTTCGAGGAAAATGTGTCCTCAGAGTGAAGATTAAAAGGTTAGAATGTCTAGTATACCTTATGCATCAGCTGTGGGAAGTCTGATGTATGCCATGATGTGTATGAGACCTGATATTAGTATGGTTGTAAGTGTTACAAGCCGCTATCAGTCTGATCCAAGCGAAGGCCATTGGATGGCAGTGAAACATGTCCTAAAATATCTTAAGGGTACTAAGGACAAGTTTTTGATTTATGGAGAAAATGACCTAGTGTTGAGAGGATACACAGATTCAGATTTTCAATCTGATCTAGATGATAGAAAGTCTACATCTGGATATGTATTCATTCTCAATGGTGCTGCAGTCAGTTGGAAGAGTAACAAACAGTCATCAACCGCTGATTCCACAACAGAGGTAGAATATATTGCAGCATCAGAAGCAGCAAAAGAAGCTGTTTGGATACGCAAGTTTATCGCTGAACTTGGAATAGTTCCAAGTTCAATGGATCCTATACCATTGTTCTGCGATAACAACGGACCCATTGCACAAGCAAAAGAGCCAAGAGCACACCAAAAGTCTAAGCATGTGGAAAGAAAATACCATATCATAAGAGAAATCTTGGCTCGCGGAGATGTAATAGTTCGTAGAGTAGACTCTATGAATAATGTAGCGGACCCACTTACTAAGGCCTTAACTCCAAAAATATTTGAAAGACATGTGGAGTCAATGGGTATAAGATACCATCGTGAATGGCACTAAAGCAAGTGGGAGTTGTTGGGATTTGTGCTTACGTCCCATCCCTTTTATGTATAACTATTTGCTTTATGTTTATACATTTATGATTTCAATATATCACTAATTATTTTATTTATAAATATGGTAAGATGCTTGTAACGTTTTAGACATTGTATAATCTGAACGAGTTCAGATCTGATCTAAAGGAGTTTAGATCAGAACTAAGAGTTAGTAAAATCTAAAGAGTTAGAGCCTTGTCTGAAATGGGACAAAGCCCTAAGAATATATTAATAATGACATAGTTGCAATGGGTTGCAAATGGTGCTAAAAAATGTTGTTATGCAAATATGTTCTTAAATTTAATGTTCCTAATCTACCTTCACTAATGCGGGTCTGCTAGTAAAGATCTTAATATATATATAGATCAGTGTATGTCTATATCTAGATAGTCCAGATGGTTAGTCTTAGCAGACCATGAGTTTAGTGGAAACTCGTATAGAGATACAAGTATTCAGTAAGGACTGAATATTGAACAGACTCACAAAGATCTCCAATAGACATCCCATAAAGCCGTCAATGGAGGATCTTTCGAGTTGAGTAGTATTCGTGGTCCTTAAACTTGAGTGCCACGGTGGACTTGTGAGTGATCCATCATACTTTGGTTCCACACATGTCAGATACCTTTCATGGTCTGACCACTGGGTGTCGCTGGGTATGGTCCGATGCTCATGGAGTCCAGTGTGTACAGATATAGGATCCATCAACTCAATTGGATAAGGAAAATATCATGTAACTCTAAGATTGTATTTCAGAAAGTCTTATGGCTATAAGCAGACATCCAAGAATTTCTTGGGAAAATAATATCGTGAAAGTGTTTACGGATATTATTTATTGAAATACAAATCTAGAGATAAGTTTATGGTTGAGCACATGGAGACTTGACGGTGTTGATCTATATCTTCGCTCTTCTAGGATATTTATGATGGAAGGATTATACGAATATGTTATAACCTCAACTTGTATGGTCTAATGCACCGTTTTGTAATATCTGTAACATGTGTGTGGGACATTGTTCACGGACGTGTGAAATAGTTTCATATGACAAATCGGGCATGGACCTAGAGAGTCTCACAATATGAAGTGTACTCATTGTGCACTGGGGCGGCGAATTGGATTGAATAATTAATCCAACAATTTTTAGCAAAATGAAAAATGTTTCTAGGTTCCTTTTGTTATTCACTTGTCAATAATTGAAGGTAAAACACATTATTGGTTTACAAGAGTTGTTAACCAATAAGAAATTTGACAAGTGACATAATCTTGCTCGATAAATTATTTACCATGTATTTACCTATTTACCTTACTTGGTAAATACATGTATGGTAAATGTAAATATTCAAAATAGTTTTGAATTATTAATATTTTATATATTAATCAAATTATTATTATTAATTGGAATAAGTGGCAAACACCATTTACTAATGGAGAATGCACTTGTTATTAATAATAAGGAAAGTTTACCACTTTGTAATTCTCAAATGATGCACTAAGAAAGTGGTAAAACCACTTAACATTGATTAAATGCCATTTACTCTCTAGAAATTGATTCAATTGGTTGAATCAAATTGGTGAGTGAAAAATATGATAGATTAATGTTTCTAATGACAAACATGGTTAAGTGGTGGTGGAGCACTAAGAGAAATCATTCTTTGCACTTAAGAAAGAATTGAAAGAGTTCAATGTGTGCAAGATAGAGTGAAATTCGTTCTAGGAGAAAAGAGAGAGAATTGAGAGCTTTTCCTAAGTGTTTTTCTCAAAGTGTTGAGAGAAAATGCAAAGGCTTACCAAGCTACAACATATAGAGTTGTAAAGAACTATAGAAAACACCTAATTCTTCTCATCTCTTAGTAGTAATCATAAGGACAAATTGTTTTAAGTGTTAAAACAATCATTTGCTGGAAATTCAAGGCTGCCATTCTAGCTTCACAATCTCACTGGATTTAGTTATGAACTAGAATTGTGCAAGGGAACACTTCAAGGTGAGCTCAACAAATTGAAGCTTGGAGTTCTTGAAGATTTGTAAAGCTACCTTCATATCCGGGTAGGTTAATTATTTGTTATTCATTTTATATCATGCATGAAATATATATATGAGATATATATGTACTTGAATGATCATACATGCTTGAATATGTTACATATTGTTTAATATGTATGAATACTTCCGTTGCGTATTTAATTTTTGAAATTATACACATCACACACCATATCACACAACAAATCCAACTTCCTTCAAAATCAATAACATAGCTTCTGAACATATCTTCAAGCACTTAAATTATTCTCTCTGATTGTCCATTTGTCTGTGGATGGAAGAACGTACTGAAATTCAATCATATACCTAAGGCTTCTTGTAATTTCTTCCAAAATCTGGATGTAAACCTTGAATCTCTATTTGATATAATAGATGCAGGCACACCATGTAACCTGACTATCTCCTTAATATACAATTCTGCCAGTTTATCTAAGGAGTAGTCAGTCCTGACTGGTAGAAAATATACTGACTTAGTCAACCTATCTATAATCACCCAAATGAAATCATGTCGGCTCCGAGTAAGAGGTAAACCAGTAACAAAATCTATAGTAATACGGTTCCACTTCCATTCCGGTACTAAGATAAGCTGTAGTAAACCTGATGGAACCTGATGCTCAGCCTTCACTTGTTGACACGTCATATACTTAGTCACATAATCTACTATATCCCTCTTCATACTTGGCCACCAGCAATGAGTCTTCACATCTTGGTACATTTTCGTGCTACTTGGGTGCATAGCATAAAAACTATTATGTGCTTCCTTCAGAATAGTCTTCTTTAATTCATCATCTTGAGGCACACATAGTCTTTCTCTAAAGTACAGACAACTGTCCCATTTTATTACAAAATCGGTTTCCTTCCCTTCTTAGACTTGCCTACGGATGATCATCAGCTTTTCATCTTTTTTCTGCTTATCTCGTATCTGGTCGATCAAACTAGGCTGCACTTTCAATTCTGCTATTATTGCACCATCAGCTTCCATCTTCAGAGAAGCATTCAAAGTCCTCAACGCAACCACGGGTTTCCTGCTCAAAGCATTAGCTACTATATTCGCTTTTCCTAGATGATAGTCAATAACACAATCATAGTCCTTAAGCAACTCCATCCACATTCTCAGCCTTAAATTAAGCTCTTTTTGAGTGGGTAATACTTAAGACTCTTATGATCAGTATAAATGTAACATCTTTTCCTATACAAGTAATGTCTCCACATCTTCAAAGCAAATACTATAGCTGCTAGTTCCAGATCATGTGTCGAATAATTCTTCTCATGGGTCTTGAGCTGTCTGGAAGCATAAGTAACCACCTTTCTTTCTTACATTAGTACACAGCCAATACCATTATGTGAGGCATCACTGTAGATTAAAAAATCCTTTCCACACACTGGCTGAGTCAGAACTGGAGCTTCAACCAACAATGCCTTAAGCTTCTCAAAACTTGCTTGGCCCTCCTTACTCCACTCAAACTTAACATCCTTCTGGAGTACCTTAGTCAATGGAGCTGCTATTGAGGAGAACCCATTCACAAATCGTCTGTAATAACCAGTTAAACCGAGAAAGCTTCTGACTTCCTTAACGTTCCTTGGTGCCTTCCACTCTAAGACTGCTTCTATCTTCTTAGGATCAGTTCTAATGCCTTCCGCAGACACAATATGCCCTAGAAATGAAATCTCATTTAGCCAAAATTCACACTTACTCAACTTAGCATATAGCTTATGCTCTCTCAGAGTTTGCAATACAGTACGGAGATGGCTATTATGCTCTTCTAGGGTCTTAGAGTAAATTAGAATATCATCAATAAACACCATTACAAATTGATCAAGGTACGGGCGAAAAATACGGTTCATCAAATCCATAAAGGCTGCAGGTACATTCGTCAGCCCAAATGGCATTACAACAAACTCATAATGTCCGTATCGATTTTGAAAAGCAGTATTCGAAATGTCAGACTCTTTCACTCTTTAACTGATGATACCCCGATCTCAAATCTATCTTAGAGAAAATACTAGCTCCTCTCAATTGGTCAAACAAATCATCAATTCTAGGCAGGGGATATTTATTCTTGACTGTGACCTTGTTCAACTATCTGTAATCCACACACAGTCTGAATGACCCATCCTTCTTTTTCACAAACAACACGGGTGCGCCCCACGGAGATACATTGGGTCGTATAAATCCCTTGTCTAGTAACTCCTGCAATTGTATCTTCAATTCCTTCAGCTCTGTAGGTGCCATTCTGTAAGGTGGAATAGATATTGGGATAGTACCTGACACAACATCAATAACAAATTCTACTTCTCTCTCTGGTGGCAAGCCAGGTAAATCATCCAGAAATACATCTGAAAAGTCACACACAATGGGTATATCTTGAAGATTAGATCCATCTCTCCTTAAATCAACTACATGTGCCAGATAAGCTTCAAACCATTTCCTGATTAATCTTTAGTAGTAGTGGCTGAAATGACATTAGAGAGATAGTCTACCCTTTCTCTTACCATAGTTATCTCCTTCCCATCTTCAGTCTGAAAACTATTTCTTTTTAGACGACAATCAATTACAACTCGGTGCTGTGACAGCCAATCTATACCTAAAATTACATCAAAGTCCTGAAAAGGCAATTCCATTAAATCGCCTGGAAATTCATACCCTTGTATCTGAATCGGACATCCTCGATATACCCTATTCATGATCACATTGTGACCTAAGGGATTACTAACTAACACCTCCTGTTCAGTCATGTCAGCCTGTATGTTTCTCTTCCTAGGGATAGCAGTACAAATATATGAATGAGTAGATCCTGGATCTATCAATGCATGAGCTGAGGTGTCAAAGATAGAAACTGTACCCATGATAACATCAGGTGCTTCTTGCTCCTCTTAAGCTCTGATGGCATAAGTACGTGCTGGAGTCCGAGTTTCATGTCTTCCTACTGGTGCAGGTACTTGTTTCTGACTGCTTCTTGCTACATCTGCTTGGCAGGCCCTCCCACCTTTCTGACTCGTAGTAGCTGATCTCTCAGTCGGTGGAATATAATTACCCTTGTTTCTCGGGTAATTTTTTAGAAAATGATCATGTGATACACATTTAAAGCAAGCTCCTGTCAACCTCCTGCATTCCCCCAATGCTTTCTACCATAGTGCTCACATACAGGTACAGGTGTTCTCCCTTTGCTCCCGGGGTTACTGGCTATAGAAACTGTCGGATGTCCTGACTTAACAGAGGATCCCAGTCCTTGCCTCAGCACATACAGTTGGCCACTAGCCTTAGGTCCCTTAAATTTCTTACTCGATTATTGAGATGCACTAGATTGTCTTGGACCTTTTTTTAGCTGGCTTCTATCTTTCCTAGCCTGTTCCTTTTTCTTCACCATTTCTACATTAAGCGCTGCAGAAAATAGTCTCTGAAATTCTTCGATCTGAAGCCCTGTAATCTGAAGGCGTATATAATCATTCAGGCCATCCTCGAACCGCCTGCATCTGTCTACCTCCATAGCTACAATCTCTAGAGGGTACTTACTCAGCCTAATAAACTCTCTCTTATATTCAGTCATTGTCATCTGCCGCTGCTTCAGATTAATAAATTCTCTCTTCATATTGTCAATATAAACACAACCAATATATTTCCTTCTGAATTCTCTCTGGAAGAAATCCCAGCTTCGCTCCTCAGGCCGTACCATCTGTAATACTGAAGTCCACCACTGGTAGGCATGTTCTTGTAAAAGATAAATTGCACACTCTAAGTTTTCCTCCGATGTGCAATAAAGCTACTGTAAAATTCTCTGTGTGCGCTCAAACCAATACTTAGCAACGGATGCATCCTCATCTCGTCTTCCATGGAAATCAGTGGGTCGATATTTTGCCAACCTTTCTATTACTGATTTTTTAGGTGTAGCTCGGGTTATATGCTGAAAGAACTCGGCCATTTGCTGCATAAACACTGGCTGGCCTTGCTCAGCCTGTGCAGGCATTTTTGGGCTTGATGACTCACGTGAAACTCCTCTAGCTACACTGACTGGGCTATCACCAACACTCCTATCAACATTGTCAGTTCTTCAAGTGTCAGAGGGTTCTATTTCTAATCCTATATAAGACAGAAGAAAATTCTGCAAGTCAGAGTCACATCCTCTTATGAATACGTATATATATATATATATATTATTCAATGCTTCCACACGCAAAATACTACACACATCTAGGTCTTACGAACGCCTAAACCTGGGCTCTGATACCACTAACAATATAACACCCTCCTCACTCGCCTCTCATCGAGACACGAGATCAGGGGGTGCTATGATAGCATCGAATAGAAGCAACGATAATGATTATTCAAACTTTAAAAAATATTTTTATTTTATACACATTTACGGAGAAAAACTGACAGAGTCTCCCCTAAAAATTAGATTTTTACACTACCTGTAACAAAAGAAACACTCCCAAAATTTCAATATCCATTCTTAACCAACTTCCATATCTGTTTTTCAGAAAATATTCACAACTCATATTGCAATATAAATGTATCAAACCTTTACAAAACTATTTCACATCCAGTATATTATCAAAATAGATATCATATATCATAGTTTTAAAAGAGACAGTTCTAAATAAATACATATATACATACACATACACTTAATGTCCATAATATAATATACAACAGTTTATAGACAAACAAAATATCTACCAAAAATAATTATATAAAGAGAGAGGATGTGAGCGACTCTGAACAGCTACAGAAAGATTTACTCTTCAGTCTTTATTGTTGGCAACTCTACTACCTGCGTATGGTAAATTCAACGCGCTAAGCACAATAGCTTAGTGGGTGTACATAAAAGATGAAACAGTATAATAAAATTTTATTACCTTTTTGCAATAAACCATATATATAAACAATGAAATTTTTAGTAATAACCAATTTTGCTATATATCATAATAAATCAAAATTTATCAATTAATCAATTCATTAAACCAAAACATTTTTCGATTTCTCATTTCAATTAATAAAATATATATATGTATACACACAAATATCATATTTATAATTAATCCAAGTAGGCACCCAAAATAAACACTGACACGATACCATAGATTGGCTAATGGGCTAACAAATATCAGATAATGATCCGGCATCGACCATTCGGTGACTACCCACCGGATCCAGAACAGATCAGAATAGATAACAGATCGGATACACAGAGTAGTGTCATCGGACAAGCAAACGGCGCAGTACTGCTATAATACCCTATTGGCATGCCAAATACCAATTCTCCCCTACCAATGTTCAGGTTTACTTAGGACGTCACAATAGTATTATTAATACATTAATTTTTGTTTAAAAAACTATTTTAACACAAATTTATTATTATTAAACTAAATTATTATATAAATTCACATTTACTCAATTTTTCTGATTATTCATATTTAGACACAAATATTTTTTTTATTATTACAAATAGGCCCAAATATTTTTACTATTCACCTTATCCTTAAAATTTTCAAAATTTTATACATAAGCCCAAATGTTCCAAAAATTTTCATATAGGTCATATTAAAAAATACCCAAATAAGTTCCAGATTTTCTAGATTTAACAATTCAGCCCAAAAGTTTCCAATTTTCCACTTATAGGCCTATTTGTTCCAAACATTTGCCATTAGACACCAATTTCTGCAACAAGTCATATATAAGTTCTAATTCCATCCTAATTCACATAAAGACATAAATTTTTTAAATATTTACAAATTAGTCTAGAATTTTTCATATAAGTCCTATTTCCTCAAAATTCATATTTATGCCCAATTTTTCTTTTCTTTTCAATTTTGACCACCAATTAATATTCAATACTCAAAATATATTTAATACATTTAAAAATAATATAATTATCAATTCAATGCCATAGTTCAACATACTCATCCATGACATTATTAAAATACATAAATATACACTAAAGTTTCTAAGGTAAGAATTTAAGTTTCAAACTAAAGTGTACACCAACCTTATAAGCTTAATTCCTCTACTTGACTCACATCTTCTCCTTCTCCTTCCCTTGGCTATCCCTGGCCAAGCTTTCACCTTCATTTGCCAAAATACACAAATAATGAATAAAATTCTAATTTACCAAATTAAAAGCATAATTCACTAATTCTACATGGCTACTTCATTTATTAACCCTTGAAACCCCAAATTCATATTCAATAGAATTTTTAGCATCAACTCACATTGAATAACACCTTATACCTCAAAATTGATCCTTGAAACTTGATGAAGAGGGCTTTAATTAAGGATTTGGAGGCTTAATTTACTAATGGAAGTATTGAGAATTGTTGAATTTAAAAGGGGATAAAAGAAAAATGGAGAGAAAATGCAAAAGGGAGGGGACGGCCAAGGTTTTGTTTTCTCTAAATTTTTCAATACTATTCCCCCTTTTATAGCCTTTATTTTTCTTTCCAAAAATACCCCCAACTAAACTCAAAATTACAAAACTGCCATTGGTTAGAAATAGTAGTATTTGATTGGTCCAAAAATTCCAAACACTATTCATAACTAAACTAAATAAAAAATCTAGTTTAAATCTAACCAATCGAGTAAATTCCATGTAACAATGTTGGCAAAATTCTACTGGTCCAAATGTTGGAAAAGTTTTTATAACATATGTTTTAATTTCATGCAAAAACTTATACCATACTACACTTATTCAACCAATCAAATTCTTCCATTTCTTTTGACTAATAAATTCAATCAAAATAAATAAAAATTTTGCGGTATTACAATTCTTCCCTTCTTAAGAAATTTCGTCCTCAAAATTTACCTGATCCAAATAAATGCGGGTATTGCTATCGCATTATTTCCTCGCTTTCCCGGGTAGCCTCTTCAATCTTATGATTTCTCCATAATACCTTAATGAGTGGAACATTTTTATTCCGTAACTTCTTGATTTCTCGATCCAATATCTTTACCGGTTCTTCTTCATATGTTAAATCAGGTTGTGCATCAATGCTTTCAGCTGTGATAGCGTGAGAAGGGTCTGATCGATATTTCCTTAGCATAGATACATGAAACACATTATGTATCTTCTCTAATCCATGTGGTAAAGCTAGTCTGTAAGCTACCGGACCCACACGCTTAATAATCTTATATGGACTGATAAACCTAGGACTTAATTTACATTTCTTCCTGAATCTCAATACTTTCTTCCATGGAGATACCTTCAGAAAGACCTTATCCCCAACTTCATACTCCATATCTTTCCTTTTCAGGTCTGCATAAGCTTTCTGTCGTGAAGTTGCGGCCTCAAGTCTTTTCTTGATCATCTTCACCTTCTCTTCAGTTTATCTGATCAAATCTAGATCTACTAGCTTATTCTCGCTAAGTTCTATCCAGAATAGAGGTATTATGTATCTTCTTCCATACAGTGCTTCATAAGGTGCTATGCCGATGCTTAACTGATAGCTATTATTATAAGCAAATTCTATTAATGGAAGATGGTCAATCCAACTTCCTTCAAAATCAATAACACAGTTTCTGAGCATATTTTCAAGCACTTGAATTACCCGCTCTGATTGTCCATCTATCTGTGGATGGAAGGACGTACTGAAATTCAATCATATACCCAAGGCTTCCTGTAATTTCTTCCAAAATCTGGATGTAAACCTCAGATCTCTATCTGATATAATGGATGTAGGCACACCATGTAACCTGACTATCTCCTTAATATACAATTCTGCCAGGTTATCTAAGGAGTAGTCAGTCCTGACTGGTAGGAAATGTGCTGACTTAGTTAACCTGTCTACAATCACCCAAATGGCATCATGTCTACTCTGAGTAAAAGGTAAACTAGTAACAAAAGCCATAGTAATACTGAGATAGGCTGTAGTAAACCTGATGGAACCTGATGCTCAGCCTTCACTTGTCGACACGTCATACACTTAGTTACATAATCTACTATATCCCTCTTTATACCTAGCTACTAGTAATAAGTCTTCACATCTTGGTACATTTTCGTGCTACTTGGGTGTATAGCATAAAAACTATTATGTGCTTCCTTCAGAATAGTCTTCTTCAATTTATCATCTTGAGGCACACATAGTCTTTCTCTAAAGTACAAACAACCATCCCCTTTTATTACAAAATCAGTTTCCTTCCTCTCTTGGACTTGCCTACGGATGATCATCAGCTTTTCATCTTGTTTCTGCTTTTCTCGTATCTGGTAGATCAAACTAGGCTGGACTTTTAATTCTGCTATTATTGCACTATCAGCTGCCATCTTCAGAGAAGCATTCAAAGTCCTCAACGCAACCAAGGATTTCCTGCTCAAAGCATCAGCTACTATATTCGCTTTTCCCGGATGATAGTCAATAACGCAATCATAGTCCTTAAGCAACTCCATCCATTTTCTCTGCCTTAAATTAAGCTCTTTCTGAGTGGGTAAATACTTAAAGGCTCTTATGATCAGTATAAATGTAACATCTTTCCCCATACAAGTAATGTCTCCATATCTTCAAAGCAAATACTATGGCTGCTAGTTCCAGATCATGTGTCAGATAATTTTTCTCATGGGTCTTGAGCTGTCTAGAAGCATAAGCAACCACATTTCCTTCTTACATTAATACACAGCCAATACCATTATGTGAGGCATCACTGTAGATAACAAAATCCTTTCTAGACACTGGTTGAGTTAGAACTGGAGCTTCAACCAACAATGCCTTAAGCTTTTCAAAATTTGCTTGGCACTCCTGACTCTACTCAAACTTAACATCCTTTTGGAGTAACTTAGTCAATAGAGCTGCTATTGAGGAGAACCCCTTCACAAATCATCTGTAATAACCAGTTAAGCCGAGAAAGCTTCTGACTTCCTTAACGTTCCTTGGTGCCTTCCACTCTAGGACTGCTTCTATCTTCTTAGGATCAGTTCTAATGCCTTCTGTAGACATAATATGCCCCATAAATGAAATCTCGTTCAGCCAAAATTCACACTTACTCAACTTAGCATATAGCTTTTGCTCTCTCAGAGTTTGCAATACAGTACGGAGATGGCTATTATGCTATTCTAGGGTCTTAGAGTAAATTAGAATATCATCAATAAACACCACTACAAATTGATCAAGGTATGAGCGAAAAATACAATTCATCAAATCCATAAAGGCTGCAGGTGCATTCGTCAGCCCAAATGGCATTACAATAAACTCATAATGTTCGTATCGATTTTGGAAAGTTGTATTTGAAATGTCAGACTCTTTCACTCTTAACAGATAGTCTACCCTTTCTCTTACCATAGTTATCTCCTTCCCATCTTCAGTCTGAAAACTATTTCTTTTTAGACGACAATCAATTACAACTCGGTGCTGTGACAGCCAATCTATACCTAAAATTACATCAAAGTCGTGAAAAGGCAATTCCATTAAATCGCCTGGAAATTCATACCCTTGTATCTGAATCGGACATCCTCGATATACCCTATTCATGATCACATTGTGACCTAAGGGATTACTAACTAACACCTCATGTTCAATCATGTCAGCCTGTATGTTTCTCTTCCTAGGGATAGCAGTACAAATATATGAATGAGTAGATCCTGGATCTATCAATGCATGAGCTGAGGTGTCAAAGATAGAAACTGTACCCATGATAACATCAGGTGCTTCTTGCTCCTCTTGAGCTCTGATGGCATAAGTACGTGCTGGAGTTTGAGTTTCCTGTCTTTCTAATGGTGCAGGTATTTTATTTCTGACTGCTTCTTGCTACATCTGTTTGGCTGGGCCTCCCGCCTTTCTGACCCGTAGTAGCTGATCTCTCAGTCGGTGGAATACAATTACCCTTGTTTCTCAGGCAATCTTTCAAAAAATGATCATGTGATCCATATTTAAACCAAGCTCCTGTCAACCTCTAGCATTCCCCTAAATGTTTTCTACCACAGTGCTCACATATAGGGGCTAGTGCTCTCGCTGTGCTCTCAGGGTTACTGGCTATAGAAACTGTCGGATGTCATGACTTAACAGAGGATCTCAATCCCTGCCGCAGCATGTACGGCTGGCCACTAGTCTGAGGTCCCTTAAATTTCTTACTCGATTGTTGAGACGCACTAGGTTGTCCTGGACCTCTTTTTAGCTGACTTCTATCTTTCCTGGCCTATTCCTCATTCTTCACCCTTTTTACATTAAGTGCTGCAGAAACTAGTCTCTGAAATTCTTCGATCTTAAGCGCTGTAATCTGAAGGCGTATATAATCATTCAGGCCATCCTCGAACCGCCTGCATCTGTCTTCCTCTATAGCTACAACTCTGGAGCATACTTACTCAGCCTAATAAACTCTCTCACATATTCAGTCACTGTCATCTGCCGCTGCTTCAGATTAATAAATTCTCTCTTCATATTATCAATATAGATATGGCCGATATATTTCATTCTTAATTCTCTCTGAAAGAAATTCCAGTACCGTCAGCTCTTCGGGTGTCAGAGGGTTCTATTTCGTATCCTATATAAGACAGAAGAGAATTCTACAAGTCAGAGTCACATCCTCTTATGAATACGTATATATATATATATATTATTCAATGCATCCACACGCAAAATGCTACACACATCTAGGTCTTAGGAATGCCTAAACCTGGGCTCTGATACCACTAAAAATGTAACAGCCTCCTCACTCGCCTCTCATCGAGACCGAGATCAGGGGGTGCTACGATAGCATCGAATAGAAACAATGGTAATGATTATTCAAACTTCAAAAAAATATTTTTGTTTTATAAACATTTACGGAGAAAACGTAACAGAGTCTCCCCTAAAAATTGAATTTTTTACACTATCTGTAACAAAAGAAACACTCTCAAATTTCAATATCCATTCTTAACCAACTTTCATATTTGTTTTTCAGCAAATATTCACAACTCATATTGCAATCTAAATGTATCAAACCTTCACCAAACTATTTCACATCCAGTATATTATCAAAATAGATATCATATATCATAGTGGTTTTAAAGGAGACAGTTCTGAAGAAATACATATATACATGCACATACACTTAATGTCCACAATATAATATACAAGAGTTTATAGACAAATAAAATATCTACAAAAAATAATTATATATAGAGAGAGGATGTGAGTGACTCTGAGCTGCTGCAGAAAGATTTACTCTTCAGTCTTTAGTGATGGCAACTCTACTACCTGCGCATGGTAAATCCAACGCGCTAAGCACAACAGCTTAGTAGGTATACACAAACAATGAAACAGTATAATAAAATTTTATTACCTTTTTGCAATAAACCATATATATAAACAATGAAATTTTTAGTAATAACCAATTTTTGCTATATATCATAATAAATTAAAATTTTATCAATTAATCAATTCATTAAACCAAAACATTATTCGATTTCTTATTTCATTTAATCAAAAATATATATATACACAAATATCATATTTATAATTAATCCAAGTAGGCGCCCAAAATAAACACTGACACGATACTATGGATTGGCTAATGGGCTATAAAAAATCAGATAATGATCCAGCATCGGCCACTCGGTGACTACGCACCGGATCCAGAACAGATCAGAATAGATAACAGATCGGATACACAGAGTAGTGTCATCGGACAAGCAAACGACGCAATACTGCTATAATACCCTATTGGCATGCCAACTATCAATCCTCCCCTATCAATGTTCAGGTTTACTTAAGCGTCTCAATAGTATTATTAATACATTATTTTCCTTTAAAAACATTTTTACACAAATTTATTATTATTAAACTAAATTATTATACAAATTCACGTTTATTCAATTTTTCGAATTATTCATATTTAGGCACAAATATTTTTTCTTATTATTAGAAATAGGCCCAAATATTTTTACTATTCACCTTTATACTTAAAATTTTCAAAATTTTATACATAAGCCCAAATGTTCCAAAATTTGTCATATAGGTCATATTTAAAAATACCCAAATAAGTTTTAGATTTAATAATTCAGCCCAAAATTTTCCAATTTTCCACTTATAGGCCCATTTGTTCCAAACATTTGCCATTAGACCCCAATTTCTTCAACAAGTGATATATAAGTTATAATTCCATATTAATTCACATAAAAACTTAAATTTTTTAAATATTTACAAATTAGTCTAGAATGTTTCAGAATTTTCCATATAAGTCCTATTCCTCAAAATTCATATTTATGCCCAATATTTCTTTTCTTTTCAATTTGACCACCAATTAATATCCAATACTCAAAACATATTTAATATATTTAGAAACAATATAATTATCAATTCAATGCCATAGTTCAACATACTCATCCATGACATTATTAAAATACATAAATATACAATTTAAGTTTCAAACTAAAGTGTACACCAACCTTATAAGCTTAATTCCTCTACTTGACTCACATCTTCTCCTTCTCCTTCCCTTGGCTATCCCTGGCCAAGCTTTCACCTTCATTTGCTTTACACAAATAATGAATAAAATTCTAATTTACCAAATTAAAAGCATAATTCACTAATTCTACATGGCTACTTCATTTATTAACCCTTGAAACCCCAAATTCATATTCAATAGAATTTTTAGCATCAACTCACCTTGAATAACACCTTATACCTCAAAATTGATCCTTGAAACTTGATGAAGAGGGCTTTAATTAAGGATTTGAAGGCTTAATTTACTAATGAAAGTATTGAGAATTGTTGAATTTAAAGGGGGATAAAAGAAAAATGGAGAGAAAATGCAAAAGGGAGGGGACGGCCAAGGTTTTGTTTCCTCTAAATTTTTCAATACTATTCCCCCTTTTATAGCCTTTATTTTTCTTTCCAAAAATACCCCCAACTAAACCTAAAATTACAAAAATACCATTGGTTAGAAATGGTGGCATTTGATTGGTCCAAAAATTCCAAACACTATTTATAACTAAATTAAATAAAGAATCTAGTTTAAATCTAACTTGACAGGACCCGACCCGAGACCCTCTACTATAGATCCCAGCGGCCTTGCCGGGCACCCCGATGGAAGTTCCTCCGAACCTAACTGGGTAAGTTAAGAAATTCTGCGAGGCGAACCCCTTTTTAATTCTTGTTACTACTAAGAAGATCTAGTAATATATATGAAAACGACATCTTAGTTTTAAAAACAAACGGACAGAGTTTCCCCTGTTTTTCAGAAAATCCATAAACCTGCAAAGAAATTTCACTTCTAATTCCAACCCATCTCAATTCTACCAATTCGGACCTCCGGTCCTTTTCAAATCAAATCCAACACAACTCAATTATTTCGTGTAAATCACAAAATAAGCATAATCATAAAAAGTAAAAACGATCATCATAAACTGGAAATCTCTTCTTCTTGATTCAACACATACTTACAAATATACATGCCTACAACTATTATGCATAAAGTAAAGAGTGTTATTAGCACATTTACATGTACAAAAATTATCTTTGGATTCGGCCCACTACTCGGCGATAGGAGAATCAGCAGCTTGCGTTTCGAGACCTGCACCTGGGAAAGGGGTTTAAAACATAAAACATAAAACGAGTGAGCTAAAGGAGTGATAAGGCGTAATTGTATAAACTATTTTATCTTCCTAACTTGATATTTGTTCAATTTATTGGGCTATTTATGCATATTAATGTTGTTTTATAGGTTGAAGCATTATCGGAGCAAAAATACCGGAAAACGGACGCAAATGGGAGCATTAGAGATAAAAATACGAATGGAGGCACTGTTTGCTATAGTGCAGCGCCGCGGCACTGGATTTCAGCGCCGCGGCGCCGATTGCAGAAAGTGAGCGCCGCAGCGCCAAATCGCAGCGCCGCGGCGCCGGGAGCTGGACAACAAATTGTGACAGGTTCCTGAAAATCAGGAAACCCAAAATGCGCCCTAATTCCGTGCTCTTACCTATTTATTTGCTCAAAACTTACATTTTGAAAGAGGACTCCAGCTGGGACAGCAGCTGGAAACACAAAGAAACACCTAACTTCTAAGTTTGAAGAAATCAAAGAGGAGGGAAGCAAGCTTCAACAACAAAGGCATTTGATAGGGATGTCTTCTTTGCTTTGATTCTTTACTTGTTGTAAGATGTTTAGTTTACATGTATTGATGGAATTAGCTTCAAGATTGTGTAGTTTAATGATGAGCTAATTTCGTTCATCTAGGATTACATCCTTGAACTCATTATGTGATTGATTTTAGTTCTCTCTTTTATGGTATTAATTCAGCTTTTGATATATTCATTGTGCTTGTGCTTAATGCTATTTGATTACTTGGCCAGTGGTTAAATTGATCTAGGTATTTAGTCTTAAGCATATTGATGCATGATCATAGTGTAGTACACTTGAGTTTCATATGAGATAGACATATACTCATAAGGCATGTATGGCTCATAAAACTTGTGCTTAATGAATTTTGTTCAATTTATTTATCATAGACATATAGATATTTGATTGGATGGAATAGATTCACTTGACCTGCAAAAGAGGCTTGTGATGTGTTAAGTGTTTTGGTCAATATATCAAGTTGAGAACTAATAAACATCAAAGAGATTCTGCTGAATTTATTTGCATAATGGGGGATAGTTTGTAATCCTAGGATTTCTCATATTGAATTTAATTTGTTGGTAATTTAGTTTATCACTTAGCATAATTAAGTTGTTCTTTTACTTGAGTAGTTTAATCATCATACATTAAATCATTTTCTGGATAATAGTAGAAAGACACCATTTCGGTACTTAAACTAGAAAAGATAAATCATTCTCTGTGGGATCGACACTTTTCTCATCATATATTACTTGTTGCGACAACGTGCACTTGCGCTAATTTGTGTTATAGAAAACACACAACAAGGAGCTCAGTGAGTGTAAATGAGAATTCAATTACAACAATATTATACAAAGATAACAATTTCTAAAGTACATGCAGAAATTATGCTTCTAAAACGGATGTAAAATTGTAAAACGGTTTCTAATATCATATGCTAATGAAATCTTGCCGAGCGAGTTTTATCTACATCTTTGGAAAACTATATTCAGAATCTGTATAACATAATAACTGCTGTATGCATATAAATGCATAAATGCTATCGATAAATCGAAAACTAGTAAAATCCTCGCTCGGCCATTTTCTTTCTAAACTGTACCAATGGTAACCCTAAAGCTCTATACCCATGCAGCGACTCAACTAGAACCGCATACGTGAGGAGGTCACGGGGTACCTCAACTAGCAGCACCCACAGTGACATCTCAAGACATCTCACTGGCTACGCAGCGGAATCCTACATCGCATGCATATAGCGAGACAATATCCCGTACACATAGAGCGACTCACATGACTCGACATCCCGACTTCCCGGAGTTAGTGACACACCCCCAAGACCTGCCCATGTGCACGGGATATACCGACCGGGTCTAATACAATCATCACCACTATAATCTGAGGGTACCAATGGGCATGTAATTTTAAAACTGTTTCACAAATCGATCATGTAAAAGCATGTCTATGACTATATCAAGATCATAAATCATGTTTATATATCGAAAGCTCATAAAACATACATAGTCATTGTGCGAAAACATAATAACCGAAAAGTAAAAGAAATGGCAGATTTCCACTCACAACCGCTCCGCGCTCAATTTCGCTCCCGATTCCTGCTCCCGTTAACCCTCTCGGTTATCCTCACCTACGCGCCATAAATGACATTTAGAACCAAATCGAACACTAGAATCTCATTTAACTACTAAATGCCCTTATCGGCATACAAAGCCCGGATATAAACTACTTCCCGATTTTAGTTACGGAGCCATAATCGCAACTAACTCACCATCCGGCGCCCTGAAAATTATTGAACACCTTATAATTTGATTGGACATACTTGCCCTTCACCTTTCCAACATGGACAATTATGTCCCATTTTCTTTATTTTTGTGTTTTTTCATCAACCATATACATTCAATTCACAATATGCATCATTTACACACAACAATTCAATCAAAACACCACTCAATCCCTAACTTCCCTAAAGTGGCAGAATTTCACCCTAGGTTCCAACACCTTCCTTTTCTCAATTTCTTGTTCCAATTACAACAAAATCATGCCAATTTCATTCTAAAGCCCTAATTACAATCAATTGAAATCTCTACAACAAAATCACCAAAAACCCTAATTCTCACCTTGCCAATTTCTTCAAATTGATGACTCCTTCAAGCTCCAAACTAGAATTCAACTCAATCTAAGCCAAGAATACACATAAGAACATCAATTAACACATTCTTGAATTCTCACTTATCAAACTCATAAAAGATGTTTTTCTTACCTCTTTTTCTTGAATTTCCTCTAATAGAGACTTCAATTGAGCTTAGGGATTGGTTTGTAACCTTAATTTGGCTTGATTACACATGAAAATTCATGAAAACAAAACTTGAAAGGTCACTGTAGCAGCCCCCCTTTCCAAGCTCGAATTTTCTCTCTTTTGTTCTAAGTGTTTGCTTTTGATCATCTTCAAAATTCTACACACTTCCAACCTATTTGTAGTCCTCCTTCTATTTACCATTTTGCCCTTCAACTTTCTCAAAATTACTAATTTGCCAATAGTTGAAAACTAATTATGTAATTAGTTCATTTGTAACTATCTAGTTGGAATAGTCCAAAGAACTAACTAGAACTTCCAACTTGGCAATCCATGAGATTTTTTCTAATTGGTCCATTCTCTAATATATGTATTATGTTTCTCAACAAAGGCTTGTTCCATATATAACCCTTAAATGGAAATTCATGTAGTAAATTAGAATTTTCTTTTCCAAGCCAATAGAGAAATATTCTAAAAATATTCTAGGGTCGTCCGGCGCACCGATCGAGTGTGAAATTACCAAATTAGGTCTAATATCTCTCACGTGCACTATACAAAAAATATTTCTATTAGGGTTAAAATCGAGTAACCCTACGGTGTCTTATTTGTTCTATACCGAAATCTAGGCGCCAATACTACTAATAGGGATTACATATTACAATTTTACCCCTCCTTATAAAAAATTTCGTCCTCGAAATTTAAATCATACCTGTCTCAAAGAGGTGAGGATGTTGGACTCGCATTTGATCTTCACGTTCCCACGTGGCTTCTTCTACCCCATGGTTCATCCATAATACCTTAACTAAGGGAATGCTTTTGTTACGAAAGACTTGCTCTTTCCGGTCTAGGATTTGCACAGGCTTCTCTTTGTAGGTCATGTTTTCGTTCAATTCTACCAGTTGTTCCCTTAGGATGTGTGAAGGATCTGCTATATACTTGCGAAGCATAGAAATATGAAACACATCATGGATTCTAGCCAGATCTTCAGGTAACCGTAGACGATATGCCACCTTTCCAACTCTTTCAACTATCTCGTACGGTCCAATATATCGGGGACTCAGCTTTCCTCGCTTCCCGAATCTTAGTACTCCTTTCCATAGTGATATCTTCAGAAAGACCTTACCACCGATCTCAAACTCCAAGTCTCTTCTTCTGTTATCTGCGTAACTTTTCTGTATATCATTAGCTGTTTTCAATCTCTGCCTGATAAGTTGAATCTTTTCCGAAGTAATCTGGACAATTTCTGGGCCAATCAGCTTCCTTTCACCTACCTCATCCCAACAAACTGGAGTTCTGCACTTTCTTCCGTACAATGCTTCATATGGTGCCATTCCGATGCTAGCCTGGTAGTTATTATTGTAGGCGAACTCCATTAGCGGTATATGAGTATCCCAACTTCCTTTAAACTCTATAACACACGCTCTAAGCATATCTTCAAGTGTCTGAATTGTCTGTTCCGACTGACCATCCGTCTGAGGATGAAAGGCCATACTGAAACTCAATTTTGTACCTAGAGCTTTCTGTAAACTGGGCCAAAATCGAGAAGTGAACCGTGGATCCCTGTATGACACAATGGACACGGGAACTCCATGGAGTCGTACCACCTCATCTACGTACAACTGGGCTAATTTATCTAAAGAACAACTGTTTCTGATGGGTAGGAAGTGAGCAGATTTCGTCAGTCTATCAACAATCACCCATATTGCGTCATTGCCTCTTTGGCTACGCGGAAGTCCTACCACGAAGTCCATCGTTATTCTTTCCCATTTCCACTCCGGAATCGGAAGGGGTTGCAAGAGCCCTGCAGGTTTCTGATGCTTCGCTTTTACTTGTTGGCAAGTTAGGCATCTCGAGACAAATTCAGCTATATCTTTCTTCATGCCTTTCCACCAGTAGTGCTCTTTTAGGGTACGGTACATCTTTGTGCTCCCGGGATGCATAGCATACGCAGAAGAATGAGCTTCTTCCATAATCTCTCTTCTTAACTCATTTACATCCGGAACACATAACCTCCGACCCAAGGTTACTACACCATCCTCGGTCACTGAAAGATCCTTCCGCTGCCCAGACTCGATTTCACCCTTTAATTTAACTACTTGTGGATCTTGAGTCTGTAGTTCTTTGATCCGATCAACCAGTATTGAACGGACCTGAAATGTGGCTAATAATGCTCCCGAATCTGATAAATCTAATTTTGCACCTAAGGACCTCAATTCTATCAACATCGATAGATATGCGACCTTCAAGTGAGCTATTGAACTGACAGGCTTCCTGCTGAGAGCATCTGCTACCACGTTAGCTTTTCCAGGATGGTACTCAAAGGTGCACTCATAATTTTTAATAAGCTCCAGCCACCTTCTCTGCCTCATATTCAATTCTTTCTGAGTGAACAAGTACTGCAGGCTCTTATGATCTGTAAAGATCTTGCAAGGAACCCCATACAAATAATGCCTCCAAATTCCTAAAGCAAAAACTACTGCAGCTAGTTCTAGGTCATGTGTAGGATAATTCTGTTCATGCTTCTTTAATTGTCTGGAAGCATAGGCTATTACTTTCTCCTTCTGCATTAGCACACAACCTAGACCTTGCCTAGAAGCATCGTAATATATGGAAAAACCGTCATTCTCTGACGGAAGTGTAAGCACAGGGGCCGACGTCAACCTTCTCTTTAGCTCTTCGAAGATCTGCTGGCACGCTTTTGACCATACAAACTTCTCTTCTTTTCGGGTTAACTTAGTCAGAGGAGCGGCTATCCTTGAGAATCCCTCTACAAACTTCCTATAATATCCGGCCAAACCCAAGAAACTACGGATCTCCGTCACGTTCGTAGGCTGTCTCCAATTCACTATTGCTTCGATCTTCTGGGGATCTACTACTACCCCTTCTGCAGAGATTACATGCCCCAAAAATGCAACTCTATCTAGCCAAAATTGACATTTACTAAGTTTGGCATATAGCCAATGCTCCCTTAAGGTCTGCAAAACTATCCTCAAATGTTCTGTATACTCTTTCTCACTGCTTGAATAAACCAATATATCATCAATAAATACTATCACAAGCCGACCTAAATAGGATCTAAAAATTCTGTTCATAAGATCCATAAAAGCAGCTGGGGCATTAGTCAACCCAAAAGGCATAATCAAAAATTCATAATGCCCATATCGGGTCCTAAAGGCCGTCTTAGGAACATCTTCCTCCCGGATCTTCAGTTGATGATAGCCGGACCTCAGATCTATCTTGGAAAATACTCTGGCTCCTTGCAGCTGATCAAATAAATCATCAATTCTCGGAAGTGGATATTGATTACGCACCGTTACTTTATTCAGCTCCCGGTAATCAATGCACAATCTCATGCTTCCGTATTTCTTCTTCACAAACAAAACCGGTGTACCCCAAGGAGAAGTACTCGGTCTAACGAAACCCTTATTCACCAACTCTTCCAACTGAACCTTCAGTTCTTTCAATTCTAAAGGAGCCATTCTGTAGGGTGCTTTAGAAACTGGTTGTGTTCCAGGGGCTACTTCTATTTTAAACTCTATCTCTCTATCCGGAGGCAATCCCGGAAGATCCTCAGGGAATACATCCGGACACTCTCTCACCGCCGGAATATCCTCCAATTTCGTTCCACCATCTCTTACGTCTATGGCATAGACTAAGTAACCCTGACCTGACTTCCAAAGCATCTTTCTTGCCTTCATTACCGACACCATGCTGACGGAAAGTGATTTCCGCACCCCGCAGAAAATAACTTCCGTTCCGCTAGGGCTACATAATCTAACTGCTTTCTAGAAGCAATCCACTGAGGCTCGATATTTAGACAACCAATCCATCCTTAAAATCACATCAAACTCACTGATGGCCAACACAATCAAATCCGCCATAAACTATTGGCTTTCAATACTGATTTTACTACTCGTATACACCGTTTCTGCTACAATGGAGTCTCCGGTAGGAAGAGACACTACTACCGCGCCATCTAATAACTGGGGTGCTATACTAGCGTTTACAGTAAACTCCACAGAAATAAAAGAATGGGTCGCTCCAGGATCTATCAGTACATAAGCATTTCGATCAAAAACTGACATGGTACCTGTCACAACTTCTGGGGCCGCATCCGCCTCCTGTTGGGTCACCGCAAATACCCTAGCCTGGGAATGCGGTTTCACTTGCGATCCACCGGATGATCCTCCTCGATCGGCGCCCCTACTAGACTGGCTCGCGCCGCTCGATCTTCTAAATTGGGGACCTCCTTGAATCTGCCCTCGACCGCCGCTGGTTTGTCCTGGAGGTGATGGTCTATCTTCTGGCTTGCTGCTAGCTCCATCATTCGGGCAATCTCTAATGTAGTGACCCTCTTGCCCGCACTTATAACACCCGGTAGTCTCCTTCCTACAATCCCTCGGATGGGCCTTGCCACATCTATTACACACCGAGAAATTCTTCCAACTCTCTTTAGTGCTTCGGAATCCTGCGGATGGTTGCCGAACGGAAGCTTGGCTGGATTGAGCTCCTTGGCTTGGCTTTCGACTGCTGGACCATGACGATCTCTCCTCTGTTCGGGGGTATTTACTCGGTCCTCCTCGAGAACTACCTGACCAGCCTCTTTTTTGACCCTGCTGTTTCGGTTTAGGGATGGCCGCCATGCTTCTTTCAACCCGTGTTGCAGCTTCCACCAATGATCCATACTGAGTGTGGGCTGCCGATACTACGTACGCCCTAATTCGTGGATTGAGACCCACTGCAAAACGGTTAGCCTTTTGCTCTTCATTATTGGCTATAAATGGAACGGCACGAAGGAGCTCCGAAAACTTCTTCTCGTACTCAGCCACCGAGAGGGAACCCTGTTCGAGCTTGAAGAATTCTTCTATCTTCGCATCTTTATAACTTTAGGGGTAGAACTTATTCAGAAATTCCTCTTTGAAAAGCGCCCAAGACACCCCATCGGCGTTTCTCCTTTGCAAGGCCTTCCACCAATCCTTCGCTCCTTCTTTCAATAGAAATGCAGAGTATACCACCATCTGCTCTTCCTTACATCCTATAACCTGAAAAATTTCTTCATTGTTCTCTAACCAAGATAGAGATCTCTCGGGATCTCCGATTCCATCATAAGCCTTAGCGCCCAATTTCTTGGCGCGTTCAATGGACACTCCGGTCTCTCGCGGCTGTTGGATTGCCGCTGCTAGTATCTGGGCCATTTGAGCTATATTCACATTTCCACCATCTGGCTCAGCGGGTTGAGATGATTCGGGAGGGGTCTGAGGCGTAGGAATATTTACTGACTCATTTCCATGCTCCTCTTCAGGTGCAAAAGCCTCCACAGCTGCTCTCCTAGTACGTGTGCTTCCACGACGATGCATATTTTCTGAAAATTTAGTGATGCAAATAATTATCAAATGCAAAGAATTCGACTTTCTAAACTTAGAAAAATATGCAAGCAATTTCAATAATCTCATTCTAAAAATGAACTTTTTTAACTAAAACTCTAAAAACCGTGCTCTGATACCACTCTGACAGGACCCGACCCGAGACCCTCTACTATAGATCCCAGCGGCCCTGCCGGGCACCCCAATGGAAGTTCCTCCGAACCTAACTGGGTAAGTTAAGAAATTCCGTGAGGCGAACCCCTTTTTAATTCTTGTTACTACTAAGAAGATCTAGTAATATACATAAAAACGACATCTTAGTTTTAAAAACAAACGGACATAGTTTCCCCTGTTTTTCGGAAAATCCATATAAACCTACAAAGAAATTTCACTTCTAATTCCAACCCATCTCAATTCTACCAATTCAGACCTCCGGTCCTTTTCAAATCAAATCCAACACAACTCAATTATTTCGTGTAAATCACAAAATAAGCATAATCATAAAAAGTAAAAACGATCATCATAAATTGGAAATCTCTTCTTCTTGATTCAACACATACTTACAAATATACATGCCTACAACTATTATGCATAAAGTAAAGAGTGCTATTAGCACATTTACATGTACAAAAATTATCTTTGGATTCGGCCCACTACTCGGCGATAGGAGAATCAGCAGCTTGCGTTCCGAGACCTGCACCTGGGAAAGGGGTTCAAAACATAAAACATAAAACGAGTGAGCTAAAGAAGCTCAGTGAGTGTAAATGAGAATTCAATTACAAGAATATTATACAAAGATAACAATTTCTAAAGTACATGCAGAAATTATGCTTCTAAAACGGATGTAAAATTGTAAAACGGTTTCTAATATCATATGCTAATGAAATCTTGCCGAGCGGGTTTTATCTACATCTTTGGAAAACTATATTCAGAATCTGTATAACATAATAACTGCTGTATGCATATAAATGCATAAATGCTATCGGTAAATCGAAAACTAGTAAAATCCTCGCTCGGCCATTTTCTTTCTAAACTGTACCAATGGTAACCCTAAAGCTCTATACCCACGCAGCGACTCAACTAGCACCGCATATGTGAGGCGGTCACGGGGCACCTCAACTAGCAGCACCCACAGTGACATCTCAAGACATCTCACTGGCTACGCAGCGGAATCCTACATCGCATGCATATAGCGAGACAATATCCAGTACACATAGAGCGACTCACATGACTCGACATCCCGACTTCCCGGAGTTAGTGACACACCCCCAAGACCTGCCCATGTGCACGGGATATACCGGCCGGGTCTAATGCAATCATCACCACTATAATCTGAGGGTACCAATGGCCTTAAAACAAATGCATAAATTTTAAAACTGTTTCACAAATCGATCATGTAAAAGCATGTCTATGACTATATCAAGATCATAAATCATGTTTATATATCGAAAGCTCATAAAACATACATAGTCATTGTGCGAAAACATAATAACCGAAAAGTAAAAGAAATGGCAGATTTCCACTCACAACCGCTCCGCGCTCAATTTCGCTCCCGATTCCTGCTCCCGTTAACCCTCTCGGTTATCCTCACCTACGCGCCATAAATGACATTTAGAACCAAATCGAACACTAGAATCTCATTTAACTACTAAATGCCCTTATCGGCATACAAAGCCCGGATATAAACTACTTCCCGATTTTAGTTACGGAGCCATAATCGCAACTAACTCACCATCCGGCGCCCTGAAAATTATTGAACACCTTATAATTTGATTGGACATACTTGCCCTTCACCTTTCCAACATGGACAATTATGTCCCATTTTCTTTATTTTTGTGTTTTTTCATCAACCATATACATTCAATTCACAATATGCATCATTTACACACAACAATTCAATCAAAACACCACTCAATCCCTAACTTCCCTAAAGTGGCAGAATTTCACCCTAGGTTCCAACACCTTCCTTTTCTCAATTTCTTGTTCCAATTACAACAAAATCATGCCAATTTCATTCTAAAGCCCTAATTACAATCAATTGAAATCTCTACAACAAAATCACCAAAAACCCTAATTCTCACCTTGCCAATTTCTTCAAATTGATGACTCCTTCAAGCTCCAAACTAGAATTCAACTCAATCTAAGCCAAGAATACACATAAGAACATCAATTAACACATTCTTGAATTCTCACTTATCAAACTCATAAAAGATGCTTTTCTTACCTCTTTTTCTTGAATTTCCTCTAATAGAGACTTCAATTGAGCTTAGGGATTGGTTTGTAACCTTAATTTGGCTTGATTACACATGAAAATTCATGAAAACAAAACGTGAAAGGTCACTGTAGCAGCCCCCCTTTCCAAGCTCGAATTTTCTCTCTTTTGTTCTAAGTGTTTGCTTTTGATCATCTTCAAAATTCTACACACTTCCAACCTATTTGTAGTCCTCCTTCTATTTACCATTTTGCCCTTCAACTTTCTCAAAATTACTAATTTGCCAATAGTTGAAAACTAATTATGTAATTAGTTCATTTGTAACTATCTAGTTGGAATAGTCCAAAGAACTAACTAGAACTTCCAACTTGGCAATCCATGAGATTTCTTCTAATTGGTCCATTCTCTAATATATGGATTATGTTTCTCAACAAAGGCTTGTTCCATACATAACCCTTAAATGGAAATTCATGTAGTAAATTAGAATTTTCTTTTCCAAGCCAATAGAGAAAAATTCTAAAAATATTCTAGGGTCGTCCGGCGCACCGATCGAGTGTGAAATTACCAAATTAGGTCTAATATCTCTCACGTGCACTATAAAGAAAATATTTTTAATAGGGTTAAAATCGAAATCTAGACGCCAATACTACTAATAGGAATTAGATATTACATAACTAATCTAGTAAATTCCATTTAACAATGTTGGCAAAATCCAATTGGTTCAAATGTTGGAAAAGTTTTTATAGCATAGGTTTTAATTCTATGCAAACACTTATACCATACTACACTTATTCAACCAATCAAATTCTTCCATTTCTTTTGACTAATAAATTCAATCAAAATAAATAAAAATTTTGGGGTATTACACACCTTGATCAAGAACACGAGCAGAGGGATGTAGATATTGTCCATAAAGATAAATCTCAGGCACATAGATATGAGGCACATATTTTTGTTTAAATTATTTAGATGTATTTATATACATTAAGTATTTTGCTAGTTTAATGTATATTTCTTAAAATTATTAGTCCTAATTTGAACAGGTACAATATTTGGTATAATATATTCTATAAACATATGTCAACCAAACATATAATTAGAGATCACCATAATTTATTTTTTCTTCAAATTTAGCAGGTCCAATTCCAACAATGCACAGCATTGTTAACATATTCTAATGATTACTATCAACAATGATTTGATGTATTATATGGTGAGGTTGGGAGTTAAGGAACGAGATGTGAGAGGGGCATGCCAACTTGTGAGAGCAGCAACGAAAGGATAAAGAAGAGATATAATAGAGAAGATGCAAAAGGCGCATCTCAACCTGCAAGAGCAGTAACAAAAGGATAAGGAAGAGATGATTAAGGAGATTAGAATGTTGAGATAATTACTGCAAGATTCTCCTTTATGTATAGGCACATTCGATAATCAGGTAAATTTCTATAAATTTATAGTTTCTAATTTGATTATTGCCTTTGATTTTCTTATAATTGATATGTGTTGGATAAGTTTCCATGAGTGATTATCAACTAGATGTATATGTTCCTGATTTTTAAATGAAAACTGACTATCAGTTGGAGGTTAAGCAAGCTAGTAAGCAAATGGGCAATATTCATGTGGTACCTAATAGGAATAAGGGGAAAAGTATGTATGGACAACAATACAAACCAGTACGGGCGAAGCTATATCTTGTGCAAATTCTATTCGGATAAAATCAAAGTAGGCGAAACTAGAGAGCCAACAAGTTTGTCAGCAGACAATTGATGTAGATCCTATACGTCCAGTTAACTCAATACTTCATGCAAGATTAATGTAGTAGATTGATGAGGGTATCGAGCAAATGGATCAGCTAAGTGTTAATGCAATGCAACCATCTTATGGCTTCAAGTACTCTAACGGCACTAATTGTAAGAAGTTGTAAGTATTCTTAATTATAATTGTTAATTACTTTTTTTTATAGTTAAGCACTATATCATATAGAGTTATGTTCTGATATGATAGCACATTAATGAGTATCTGAGAATGATTTGTCTTCGATAGTGCAAATACTCACAGCGATTACCATAACAATTAATTCAACAGACTCATTTTTTTTTTTTAAGTTTTTCTAATTACCTCCATAAAATGACATTGTCGCATATAATAACGTATTTTGATTTTTATAATGTGTATTAATGATTTGCCTTCGATAGTGCAAATACTCACAGTGATTACCCCAACAATTATTGCAATAAACTCATTTTTGTTTTGTAAGTTTTTCTAATTACCTCAATGAAATGACATTGTCACATATAATAACGTATTTTGATTTTTATAACGTGTATTAATGGTTTTGGTTGTCTTTAGGACTCCTTTCTGGCAATATACATGCAGCACCTATCGAACTTATTATCGATTAATTAAGACCTTAAACTACTACAATATGCAAGTGGGGACAAAGAACACTTGTATGGTTGTAAACCTTAGGTTGATGTTAATATGGGGAGTACATTTTTACACATTCATACCTTTATTTCAAGTCATTATAAAAATTAACTTTATGTGTATTTATTTGTTTAATCAAGTGTATATTTATGTCAATTACCTTAACAAGCATTGGGTTGTAGTGGAAGTTGATTTCCTAGGATGATAAGTTACCATATATGACTCTAGCATTAAAGGATATGCTGATTGACAGATTGTGGGACATATTACATGCTTGTGTAATTTGATGTCTATATATCTCTATATGACCTAACTTATGTCGATGAGGAGTGACATTACTTAAAATTTCTCACCCTATATTGTGGTACAGCTAAAGAATGGAGTACCTCAACAAACAGTTAAAAGTGGTGATTATGGGGTGTGTATATGTAAGTTTATAGAATTTCTTATGCTAAGGCGTAGTTTGGACTTTATGCTAGAGACCATACAATTGTTTAAAGAGAAAACGGCTATTGATTTGTGGTGTAATGAGATGCAATAGTGAACTGATAGTTAGCTTTGTACAGTGTCACGTTGATTTGTGATGTTTATAATTTTGTGATCTTCATGATATTGTGATGTTTATGATCTAATGATGTTAGTTTTATTAAGTTACGGGTTTGAAAAATGTCCAAAATATAGAGGAAATCTAAAATTCTGATAAATTATGACTATAACAAATGTACATCAATTTTCATTACATGTTTTCAATAATGTATTACATATAAGAAAAAATAAAATAAAAGGAAACAATTAAACCAAATGATAATCATCTTCAATCAACAATTATAGCAAAATTTCTACATGTTTGTTAGTTATGTCTGTGTTGCCTGTACCTACTATAAGCATTTTATAAAGGCTCCTTTTATTGGGATGGTATACATTTCTCTCTGTGCCTTCCTAACTATGTATATGCAACTGGTGGCTGTATTTGAAAATTTTGCACCTCGTCTAAAAGAATCCAAGTCGATGGATGGTCAACAGGATTTATAGAATTGCCATATGCAGTCAATAAAGTCTTAACTATGTAATAAGGTGAACAAAGATTGAGACATTGTAACCTAGCATGTCTACAAACAGCCATTACATGGACACATAGCAGTTGACAAAAGTTAAATTCTTACGACTACACGTTTTCGTGGCTATATCGACTATCCTGTTACTACTGCCATCCTTTACAATAAACTTGTAGCCATCGACTGGATTAACTGCCATTCTTAAATGTTGATCCTTATGCTTCCATAACTTATCATGGGCCTATGTAGTCAAGTCAATGGTCCTTTTGTTTTACAGCCCCTTTCCTATTATACCATAAATTATCCGTTAAATCTTGTATCCATTTAACTTGTGCAGTTATGGGTATATAAAGGGTGGATTTTATAACTTCATTAATACTTTCTGCAATATTGGTGGTCATAATATCATACCTTCTAAATGTACCAACTAATCTAGCCCACCTAATGCAATTAACCCCCTCCTTTAAATATTATACTACCTCATGTTTCATACCTCGTATATATTTTCATTAAATTTAAAAATCAGACAATCAATATGCTTTTATAACAAGAAAGTATATGCCTAAGAATCCATTTTTCTTCTTCTTTTCTGTTGAAAGCTTGAATTTTGTGATTAGATTACCCTTCGAGTGAAAGATACATATCCCATTATATGCATTTGGAAATATTTTTTTGATGGCCTTCTCAATGCTTACATGTCCATCTAAGATGAATACCGGTGTAATGCTATCATTAATATCACTTCATAGTTTCTCCACAAACCACTCCCACATACATCATTCTCAGAATTAATAATGCTTATGCCACTGGATAAATCTGATTGCATTCTTACAAACAGCTACAAACATACAATCAGATAAAGGCCTTTCAAGAATGAACCATTCACAACAATCACTAGTCTGATAGATGTGAGAAAACCCTAAATACAAGAACCCAGTACTATAGAAACGTATAAGCAGGGTCCACTATCATCAATCTGCAAATGGGTGACAGTACCTAGATTCTCATTTTTGACCACATACAATAAGATGGAAGTTGTTTAAATGAGTCCTTTGCAGAACCAACCATCATTCTCTTTGCATACTTTTTAGCTCAATAATCCGTCATATATGTTACATTCACACAATATTCCTCCTATACATCAGCCACAATATCCTTTAGTCTGTAAAGTCTATTAACATTTGCAATTTTATTCTTGATCATTTGAGCAATTATTTGGCTCTTTGCTTGACGATGACCATCACACAATCAGTCTAATTAACATGTGTGCTCTTTGTCAATTCTTTGCATGATAAAACATTTTTAAGCATTTGTGGACACGGCATAAACTCATCACATACACTTTTCAGCATCATATTTTGCCTCAAATCAATATTTCGTAAACATGAATTCTTCAAAGCTCCAATTACCATTCAATACATGTATACTAAGAGCATTGTATATTGATTTCTTATTAAGAAACAACTTCCTAACCACTACTTCTCCAATTCCTAAACACGATGCCCTATATGATGGATTTAAGTAAAAATGTGGTATCAGAGGGATAAACTGAAATGGGTTCCGTGGGTGAGCAATATTATAATGTTCAACTACTAGTATTGGATATAAATCATGAAGTTCTCATTTTGATCATCTGAAAAGTCACCTTTGTCTCCCACTTCTATACCATTTAAACCATCTCTATGATCATCTAAAAAGTGGTCTCCGACATTATCGACGTTACCTCTATCTTCATCAACATTACCCCCATCATAAGCATACTCAAACCAATTTATTTGGCTGTCATAATGAGCAAGAGGTGGGATAATATTGTAACTAAGTGGAGAATTATTGTAATCATATGACGTGTTGGTTGGGATGTCCACAGATGGTAATGTTGGGGACGTGCTATTAACATGGTTACTACAGCTTACAAACATAAAGTGGTTATGCGAAGGTGGTTTCTCTCCATATGAACTTGTAGAATCTCATCTAAATTAAGTGATCTAAGATCCACTTTAACACATAATGGTATAAAACCTCTTCTATTAACTCCATATAAAAACTACACTTCTTGATCTTTTTGGATTGTCAATGGTATAGTACTTATTCCTATTGTAGGCACCAAAATTTTCATAGTGACATTATACTACTTAGAATTCACTCTAATTTTATAACACACTAAGTTCTAAAGTTGTTCATAAGTCACATCACTAGAAACAGTCATAGCAATGCTTTAATACCCAACATATCTCTCTTTACCATACTAAACTCTCACATCTTCTCTAAAAATATACCAAAAGTGGCTTAGTTCCAATAGCACCTATATTAAAGAAATAAAAATTGAAAATTATTAATAACTAAAAAAATAAAATGCTGACTTTTGGTGCAATAGATACTTATCGTGCTAAGCACGATATATTTCTATTGTACTAGTTACACGGTGCGATACGTTTAAATCATAAATATATTTTGGGAGAATGCTTAAACGTATGTGTCGTGTAACTAGTACAATAGAAATATATCGTACTTAGCGCGATAAATTTCTATTGCACCAAAAGTCAGCATTTTACTTGTCGCGCTAAGCTACGACTTGTCCCAATATTACATTACAACATAAATCATAAATATATTTCAATCTCACCTTTTTATTTATTTCGACAAGTGATCCTCGATGAATGCTCCGTTCAAATACAGATTTGTGTTGTCTTTTTTTTAGGAGAAAAAGAATGTAAAAAATAGATAGATTAAGTGTGTTTTTTTAACAGTGAACTAATATATATGAGAATGGTATTTTCATCGAAAAATAATTAATTTGGCTAAAAACATTTGAAAGTTGAAATCATGGCTAGAAAAGTTAAGGGCCCTCCAAATTTGGCTATTTACGAAAATTTCCCTTAAATCAAAGGTAACGCAAGCTCTTATTCTTGCATTACCAAATTTTGACAAAGTCTTTAAAGTTGAGTGTGATGCATCAAATATGAGAATTGGTGCTGTCCTCAGTCAAGAAGGTAAAATCCATTGCTTTCTCTAATGAAAAATTAAGTGATTCCTGCAAGAAGTATTCTACTTATGATAATAGTTCTATCCTCTTTGCGAGCTCTAGATCATTGGAGTCATTATCTTCTCTTAAAATCTTTAGTTCTTTATTGTGATCACGAAGCACTAAAGTTCATTAATAGTCAGCACAAACTTAATAGGCATTATGCTCATTGGGTTGAATTCCTTCAATCTTTCAACTTCACAATTAAGCTTCAATTTGAACTTCAAAATGTGGTAGCTAATGTATTAAGGAAAAAATATTCCTTGTTGTCCTCTATGCAAGTGAATGTTGTAGGCTTTGAAATAGTGAAGGAACTCTGCAAATATGATACTTATTTTAGAAAAATCACAGAAGATTACAAGTATGCCTTTTTTTTTTAGCAATTCCTATTATGTGATTGATATCTTCTCAAAGGCAACCACTTATATATTCCATAATGCTCTCTTCGAAAGTCTATTATCAAAGAGTCTCATGATTGCGGACTTGGTAAACATTTTGGGAGAGATAAGACTTTGGCATTGAAACAAGAAAATTTATTCGCCAAAGATAAAGAAGGATGTTCAGAGGCATGTGGATAGTGTAAAATCTATAATGTGGCTAAAAGTCATGGCCAAAATACTGGCTTATACACTCAACTTTTGGTTCCTATAAATTTAGGTTATCTTTGGCATTGAATCCAACAAGTCTATTGGATTTAGTCCATTTTCCAACTACTCACCAAATTAGTGCAGATGTTGAAGAATGAGTAAAGAACATAAAAAAAAACTGCATAAAGAAGTTACGAAGAAATATTGAAGCAAAATAAGAAGTATAAAAATAGTCCCAACAAGCACCATAAGCATATGGAATTTCAAGAATGAGATTTGGTTTGGGTTTATCCTGGAAAAGAAAGGTTCCCTTATAGTAATTTTGCTAAAATAAAACTAAAAGTTGATGGACCATTTAAGGTGATAAAAAGAATCGGGGAAAATTCTTACAAAATTGATCTTCTAGAATCTTATGGAATCTTTGATGTATTTTAACAAGACCCGAGCTGAGACCCTCAACTATAGATCTCAGCGGACCTGTCGAGCACCCCTACGGAAGTTCCTCTGAACCTAACTGACAAGACCCGACTCGAGACCCTCTACTATAGATCCCAGCGGCTCTGCCGGGTACCCCGACGGAAGTTCCTCCGAACCTAACTGAGTAAGTTAAGGAATTCTGCGAGGCGAACCCCTTTTTAATTCTTGTTACTACTAAGAAGATCTAGTAATATATATTAAAACGACATCTTAGTTTTACAAATAAACGGACAGAGTTTCCCCTGTTTTTCGGAAAATCCATATAAACCTGCAAAGAAATTTCACTTTTAATTCGAACACATCTCCCTTCTACCAATTCGGACCTCCAATCCTTTTCAAATCAAATCCAACACAATTCAATTATTTCGTGTAAATCACAAAATAAGCATAATCATAAAAAGTAAAAACGATCATCATAAACTGGAAATCTCTTCTTCTTGATTCAATACATACTTACAAATATACATGCCTAAAACTATTATGCATAAAGTAAAGAGTGCTATTAGCACATTTACATGTACAAAAATTATCTTTGGATTCGGCCCACTATTCGGCGATAGGAGAATCAGCAGCTTGCGTTCTGATACCTGCACCTGGGAACGGGGTTTAAAACATAAAACGAGCGAGCTAAAGGAGCTCAATGAGTGTAAATGAGAATTCAATTACAAGAATATTATACAAGATAGCAATTTCTAAAGTACATGCAGAAATTATGCTTCTAAAATGGATGTAAAATTGTAAAACGGTTTCTAATATCATATGCTAATGAAATCTTGCCGAGCGGGTTTTATCTACATCTTTGGAAAACTATATTCAGAATCTGTATAACATAGTAACTGCTGTGTGCATATAAATGTATAAATGCTATCGGTAAATCGAAAACTAGTAAAATTCTCGCTCGGCCATTTTCTTTCTAAACTGTACCAATGGTAACCCTAAAGCTATATACCCACGCAGCGACTCAACTAGCACCACATACGTGAGTAGGTCACGGGGCACCTCAACTAGCAGCACCCACAGTGACATCTCAAGACATCTCACTGGCTACGCAGCGAAATCCTACATCGCATGCATATAGCGAGACAATATTCCGTACACATAGAGCGACTCACATGACTCGACATCCCGACTTCCCGGAGTTAGTGACACACCCCCAAGACCTGCCCATGTGCACGGGATATACCGGCCGGGTCTAATACAATCATCACCACTATAATCTGAGGGTACCAATGGCCTTAAAACAAATGCAGAAATTTTGAAACTGTTTCACAAATCGATCATGTAAAAGCATGTCTATGAATATATCAAGATCATAAATCATGTTTATGCATCGAAAGCTCATAAAATATACATAGTCATTGTGTGAAAACATAATAACCAAAAATTAAAAGAAATGGCAGATTTCCACTCACAACCGCTCCGCGCTCAATTTCGCTCCCGATTCCTGCTCCCATTAACGCTCTCGGTTATCCTCACCTACGCGCCATAAATGACATTTAGAACCAAATCGAACACTAGAATCTCATTTAACTACTAAATGCCCTAATCGGCATACAAAGCCAGGATGTAAACTACTTCCCGATTTTAGTTACGGCGCCATAATCGAAACTAACTCACCATCCGGCGCCCTGAAAATTATTGAACACCTTATAATTTGATTGGACATACTTGCCCTTCACCTTTCCAACATGGACAATTATGTCCATTTTCTTCATTTTTAGGTTTTTTCATCAACCATATACATTCTGTAATATCCAATCCCTATTAGTAGTATTGGCGCCTAGATTTCGGTATAGAACAAATAAGACACCGTAGGGTTACTCGATTTTAACCCTATTAGAAATATTTTCTTTATAGTGCACGTGAGAGATATCAGACCTAATTTGGTAATTTCACACTTGATCGGTGCGCCGGACGACCCTAGAATATTTTTAGAATTTTTCTCTATTGGCTTGGAAAAGAAAATTTTAATTTACTACATGAATTTCCATTTAAAGATTAAGAATGGAACAAGCCTTTGTTGAGAAATATAATCCATATATTAGAGAATTGACCAATTAGAAGAAATCTCATGGATTGCTAAGTTGGAAGTTCTAGTTAGTTCTTTGAACTATTCTAACTAAATAGTTACAAATGAACTAATTACATAATTAGTTTTTAACTAATGGCAAATTAGAAGTTTTAAGTAAGTTGAAGGGCAAAATGGTAAATTGAGGGAGCACTATATATATGTTAGAAGTGTGTAGAAATTTGAAGAGAGATCAAACCAACACTTAGCCAAAAAAAGAGAGAAATTCGAGCTTCAAAGGGGGTGCTGCTACAGTGACTATTCAAGTTTTTTTTCATGATTTTTCATGTGTAATCAAGCCAAATTAAGGTTACAAACCAATCCCTAAGCTCAATTGAAGTCTCTATTAGTGGAAATTCAAGAAAAAGAGGTAAGAAAAGCATCTTTTATAAGTTTGATAAGTGAGAATTCAAGAATGTGTTAATTGATGTTCTTATGTGTATTCTTGGCTTAGATTGAGTTAAATTCTAGTTTGGAGCTTGAAGGAGTCATCAATTTGAAGAAATTGGCAAGGTGAGAATTAGGGTTTTTGGTGATTTTGTTGTAGAGATTTCAATTGATTGTAATTAAGGCTTTAGAATGAAATTGGCATGATTTTGTTGTAATTGGAACAAGAAATTGAGAAAAGGAATGTGTTGGAACCTAGGGTGAAATTCTGCCACTTTAGGGAAGTTAGGAATTGAGTGGTCTTTTGATTGAATTGTTGTGTGTAAATGATGCATTTTGTGAATGGAATGTATATGGTTGATGAAAAACCCAAAAATGAAGAAAATGGGACATAATTGTCCATGTTGGAAAGGTGAAGGGCAAGTATGTCCAATCAAATGATAAGGTGTTCAATAATTTTCAGGGCGCCGGATGGTGAGTTAGTTTCGATTATGGCCCCGTAACTAAAATCGGGAAGTAGTGTACCTCCGGGCTTAGTATGCCGATTAGGGCATTTAGTAGTTAAATGAGATTCTAGTGTTCGATTTGGTTCTAAATGTCATTTATGGTGCGTAGGTGAGGATAACCGAGAGCGTTAACAGGAGCAGGAATCGGGAGCGAAATTGAGCGCGGAGCGGTAGTGAGTGGAAATCTGCCATTTCTTTTACTTTTCGGTTATTGTGTTTTCGCACAATGACTATGTATGTTTTATGAGCTTTCGATGCATAAACATGATTTATGATCTTGATATATTCATAGACATGCTTTTACATGATAGATTTGTGAAACAGTTTTAAAATTTCTGCATTTGTTTTAAGGCCATTGGTACCCTCAGATTATAGTGGTGATGATTGTATTAGACCCGGCCGGTATATCCCGTGCACATGGGCAGGTCTTGGGGGTGTGTCACTAACTCCGGGAAGTCGGGATGTCGAGTCATGTGAGTCGCTCTATGTGTACGGAATATTGTCTCGCTATATGCATGCGATGTAGGATTTTGCTACGTAGCCAGTGAGATGTCTTGAGATGTCACTGTGGGTGCTGCTAGTTGAGGTGCCCCGTGACCTACTCACGTATGCGGTGCTAGTTGAGTCGCTGCGTGGGTATATAGCTTTAGGGTTACCATTGGTACAGTTTAGAAAGAAAATGGCCGAGCGAGGATTTTACTAGTTTTCGATTTACCGATAGCATTTATGCATTTATATGCACACAGCAGTTACTATGTTATACAGATTCTGAATATAGTTGTCCAAAGATGTAGATAAAACCCGCTCGGCAAGATTTCATTAGCATATGATATTATAAATCGTTTTACAATTTTACATCTGTTTTAGAAGCATAATTTCTGCATGTACTTTAGAAATTGCTATCTTTGTATAATATTCTAGTAATTGAATTCTCATTTACACTCACTGAGCTTCTTTAGCTCACTCGTTTTATGTTTTATGTTTTAAACCCCTTTCCCAGGTGCAGGTCTCGGAACGCAAGCTGCTGATTCTCCTATCGCCGAGTAGTGGGCCGAATCCAAAGATAATTTTTGTACATGTAAATGTGCTAATAGCACTCTTTACTTTATGCATAATAGTTGTAGGCATGTATATTTATAAGTATGTGTTGAATCAAGAAGAAGAGATTTCCAGTTTATGATGATCGTTTTTACTTTTTATGATTATGCTTATTTTATAATTTACACGAAATAATTGAGTTGTGTTGGATTTGATTTGAAAAGGACCGGAGGTCCGAATTGGTAGAATTGAGATGTGTTGGAATTAGAAGTGAAATTTCTTTGCAGGTTTATGTGGATTTTCCGAAAAACAGGGGAAACTCTGTCCGTTTGTTTTTAAAACTAAAAAGTCGTTTTCATGTATATTACTAGATCTTCTTAGTAGTAACAAGAATAAAAAAAGGGGTTCGCCTCGCGGAATTTTTTAACTTACCCAGTTAGGTTCGAAGGAACTTCCGTCGGGGTGCCCGGCAGGGCCGCTGGGATTTATAGTAGAGGGTCTCGGGTCGGGTCCTGTCACATTCAATTCACAATATGCATCATTTACACACAACAATTCAATCAAAAGACCACTCAATTCCTAACTTCCCTAAAGTGGTAGAATTTCACCCTAGGTTCCAACACCTTCCTTTTCTCAATTTCTTGTTCCAATTACAACAAAATCATGCCAATTTCATTCTAAAGCCCTAATTACAATCAATTGAAATCTCTACAACAAAATCACCAAAAACCCTAATTCTCACCTTGCTAATTTCTTCAAATTGATGACTCCTTCAAGCTCCAAACTATAATTCAACTCAATCTAAGCCAAGAATACACATAAGAACATCAATTAACACATTCTTAAATTCTCACTTATCAAACTCATAAAAGATGCTTTTCTTACCTATTTTTCTTGATTTTCCTCTAATAGAGACTTTAATTAAGCTTAGAGATTAGTTTGTAATCTTAATTTGGCTTGATTACACATGAAAATTCATGAAAACAAAACTTGAAAGGTCACTGTAGCAGCCCCCCTTTCCAAGCTCGAATTTTCACTCTTTTGTTCTAAGTGTTTGCTTTTGATCATCTTCAAAATTCTACACACTTCCAACCTATTTATAGTCCTCCCTCTATTTACCATTTTTCCCTTCAACTTTCTCAAAATTACTAATTTGCCATTAGTTGAAAATTAATTATGTAATTAGTTCATTTGTAACTATCTAGTTGGAATTGTCCAAAGAACTAACTAGAACTTCCAACTTGGCAATCCATGAGATTTCTTCTAATTGGTCCATTCTCTAATATATGGATTATGTTTCTCAACAAAGGCTTATTCCATTCATAACCCTTAAATGGAAATTCATGTAGTAAATTAGAATTTTCTTTTCTAAGCCAATAGAGAAAAATTCTAAAAATATTCTAGGGTCGTCCGGCGCACCGATCAAGTGTGAAATTATTAAATTAGGTCTGATATCTCTCACATGCACTATAAACAAAATATTTCTAATAGGGTTAAAATCGAGTAACCCTACGGTGTCTTATTTGTTCTATACCAAAATCTAGGCGCCAATACTACTAATAGGGATTGGATATTACACTAACTGGGTATGTTGAGAAATTTCGCGAGGCAAACCCCTTTTCAATTCTTATTACTACTAAGAAGGTCTAGTAATATACATGAAAACGATATTTTAATTTTAAAAACAAACGGACAGAGTTTCCCCTGTTTTTCAGAAAATCCATACAAACCTGTAAAGAAATTTCACTTCTAATTCCCACACATTTCAATACTACTAATTCGGACCTCCGGTCCTTTCCAAATCAACTCTAATACAACTCAAAAGTTTTATTTAAATCACAAAATGAGCATACTCATGAAAAGTAAAGATTATCATCAAAATCTCAAAATATTTTCTTCTTGGTTCGAAACATACATACAAATATACATGCCTACTACTACTATGCATAAAGTAAAGAGTGCTATTTAGCATATTTACATGTACAAAAATGATCTTCGAATTCGGCCCACTACACGGCAACAGGCGAATCAGCAGCTTGCATACTGAGACCTGCACCTGAAAAAGGAGTTTAAAAACATCAAACATAAAACGGGTGAGCTAAAGGAGCTCAGTGAGTGTAAATGAGATTTCAATTATAAGAACATTATACAAAGATAGTAATTTCTAAAATACATGCAGAAATTATGCTTCTAAACTGATGTAAAATTGTAAAACGATTTCTAACATCATATGCTATTGAAATCTTGCCGAGCGGGTTTTATCTACATCTTTGAAAAACTATATTCAGAATCTGTATAACATAATAACTGCTGTGTGCATATAAATGCATAAATGCTATCGGTAAATCAAAAACTAGTAAAATCCTCGCTCGACCATTTTCTTTCTAAACTGTACCAATGATAACCCTAAAGCTCTATACCCACGCAGCGACTCAACTAGCACCGCATACGTGAGGAGGTCACGGGGCACCTCAACTAGCAGCACCAACAGTGACATCTCAAGACATCTCACTGGCTATGCAGCGGAATCCTACATCGCATGCATATAGCAAGACAGTACCCCGTACACATAGAGCGACTCATATGACTCAACTTCCCGACTTCCCGGAGTTAGTGACACACCCCCAAGACCTGCCCATGTGCACGGGATATACCGGCCGGGTCTAATACAATCAACACCACTATAACCTGAGGGTACCAATGGCCTTAAAAACGAATGCAGAAATTTTAAAACTGTTTCTAAATTCGGACATGTAAAGGCATGTCTATGAATATGTATCAAGATCATAAATCATGGTTATGCATCGAAAGCTCATAAAACAAGCATATTCATTATGCAAAACATAATAAACGCAAAGTAAAAGAAATGGCAGATTTCCACTCACAACCGCTCCGCGCTCAATTTCGCTCCCGATTTCTGCTCTCGTTAACGCGCCACAAATGACATTTAGAACTAAATCGAATGCTAGAATCTCATTTAACTACTAAACGCCCTAATCGGCATACAAAGCCCGGATGCATACTACTTCCCGATTTTAGTTACAGAGCCATAATCGAAACTAACTCACCATCCGGCGCCCTGAAAATTATTGAACACCTTATAACTTGGTTGGACATAATTGCCCTTCACCTTTCCAACATGGATAATTATGTCCCATTTTCTTCATTTTTTGATTTTTCCATCAACCATATACATTCAATTTACAATATGCACCATTTACACACAACAATTCAATCAAAACAGCACTCAATTCCAATCTTCCCTAAAGTGGCAGAATTTCACCCTAGGTTCCAACACATTCATTTTCTCAATTTCTTGTTCCAATTACAATAAAATCATGCCAATTTCATTCTAAAGCCCTAATTACAACCAATTGAAATCTCTACAACAAAATCACCAAAAACCCTAATTCTCACCTTGCCAATTTCTTCAAATTGATGACTCCTTCAAGCTCCAAACTAGAATTCAACTCAATCTAAGCCAAGAATACACATAAGAACATCAATTAACACATTCTTGAATTCTCACTTATCAAACTCATAAAAGATGCTTTTCTTACATCTTTTTCTTGAATTTCCACTAATTGAGGCTTCAATTGAGCTTAAGGATTCAAATGTAACCTTATTTTAGCTTGATTACACATGAAAAATCATGAAAAAAAACTTGAATAGTCACTGTAGCAGCACCCCCCTTTGAAGCTCTAATTTCTCTCTTTTTTTTTTGGCTAAGTGTTGGTTTTGATCTCTCTTCAAATTTCTACACACTTCTAACATATATATAGTGCTCCCTCAATTGACCATTTTGCCCTTCAACTTACTTAAAACTTCTAATTTGCCATTAGTTAAAAACTGATTATGTAATTAGTTCATTTGTAACTATCTAGTTAGAATAGTTCAAAGAACTAATTAGAACTTCAAACTTGGCAATTCATGAGATTTCTTGTAATTGGTCCATTCTCTAATATATGGATTATGTTTCTCAACAAAGGCTTGTTCCATTCATAACCCTTAAATGGAAATTCATGTAGTAAATTAGGATTTCATTTTCTAAGCCAATAGAGAAAAATTTCAAAAATATTCTAGGGTCCTCCGGCGCACCGATCGAGTGTAAAATTATCAAATTAGGTCTAATATCTCTCACGTGCACTATAAAGGGAATATTTCTAATAGGGTTAAAATCAAGTAACCCTACGATGTCTTATTTGCTCTCTACCGAAATATAGGCGCCAATACTACTAATAAGGATTGGATATTACAATTTCACCCTTCCTTAAAAAAATTTCGTCCTCGAAATTTAAATCATACCTGTCTCAAAGAGGTGAGGATGTTGCACTCGCATCTGATCTTCACGTTCCCACGTGGCTTCTTCTACCCCATGGTTCATCCATAACACCTTAACTAAGGGAATGCTTTTGTTACGAAGGCTTGCTTTTTCCGGTCTAGGATTTGCACAGGCTTCTCTTTGTAGGTCAAGTTCTCGTTCAATTGTACCAATTGTTCCCTTAGGATGTGTGAAGGATCTGCTATATACTTGCGAAGCATGGAAACATGAAACACATCATGGATTCTAGCCAGATCTTCGAGTAACCGTAGACGCTATGCCACCTTTCCAACTCTTTCAACTATCGCGTACGGTCCAATATATTGAGGACTCACCTTTCCTCGCTTCCCGAATCTTAGTACTCCTTTCCATGGCGATATCTTCAGAAAGACCTTATCACTGATCTCAAACTCCAAGTCTCTTCTTCTGTTATCTGCATAACTTTTTTGTCTATCATTAACTGTTTTCAATCTCTGCCTGATAAGTTGAATCTTTTCCGAAGTAATCTGGACAATTTCTGGGCCGATCAGCTTCCTTTCACTTACCTCATCCCAACAAACTGGAGTTCTGCACTTTCTTTCGTACAATGCTTCATATGGTGCCATTCCAATGCTAGTCTGGTAGCTATTATTGTAGGAGAACTCCATTAGCGGCAAATGAGTATCCCAACTTCCCTTAAACTTCATAACACACGCTCTAAGCATATCTTCAAGTGTCTGAATTATCCGTTCCGACTGACCATCCCTCTGAGGATGAAAGGCCGTATTGAAACTCAATTTTGTACCTAGAGCTTTCTGTAAACTAGGCCAAAATTGAGAAGTGAACCGTGGATCCCTGTCTGACACAATGGTTACAGGAACTCCATGGAGTCGTACCACCTCATCTACGTATAACTGGGCCAATTTATCTAAAGAACAATTGCCTCTAATAGGTAGGAAGTGGGCAAATTTTGTCAGTCTATCAACAATCACCCATATTGCGTCATTGCCTCTCTGGCTATGCGAAAGTCCTACTACGAAGTCCATCGTTATTCTTTCCCATTTCCACTCCAGAATCGGAAGGGGTTGCAAGAGCCCTGCAGGTTTCTGATGCTCCGCTTTTACTTGTTGGCAAGTTAGGCATCTCGAGACAAATTCAGCTATATCTTTCTTCATGCCCTTCCACCAGTAATGCTCTTTTAGGGTACAATACATCTTTGCGCTCCCCGGATGCATAGCATACGCAGAAGAATGAGCTTCTTCCATAATCTCTCTTCTTAACTCATTTACATCCGGAACACATAACCGCCGACCCAAGGTTACTACACCATCCTCGGTTACTGAAAGATCCTTCTCCTGCCCGGACTCGATTTCACCCTTTAATTTTCCTACTTGTGGATCTTGAGACTGTAGTTCTTTGATCCGATCAACCAGTATTGGACGGACCTGAAATGTGGCTAATAATGCTCCCGAATCTGACAATTCTAATTTTACACCTAGAGACCTCAATTCTATCAACATCGATAGATATGCGACCTTCAAGTGAGCTATTGAACGATAGGCTTTCTCCTGAGAGCATCTGCTACCACGTTAGCTTTTCCAGGATGGTACTCCAAGGTGCACTCATAATCTTTAATAAGCTCCAGCCACCTTCTCTGCCTCATATTCAATTCTTTCTGAGTGAACAAGTACTGCAGGCTCTTATGATCCGTAAAAATCTTGCAAGGAACCCCATACAAATAATGCCTCAAAATTCTTAAAGCAAAAACTACTACAGCTAGTTCTAGGTCATGTGTAGAATAATTCTGTTCATGCTTCATTAATTGTCTAGACGCATAGGCTATTACTTTCTCCTTCTGCATTAGCACACAACCTAGACCTTGCCTAGAAGCATCACAATATATGGTAAAACCGTCATTCCCCGACGGAAGTGTAAGCATAGTGGTCGAAGTCAACCTTTGCTTTAGCTCTTTGAAGCTCTGCTGGCACTCTTCCGACCATACAAACTTCTCTTCTTTTTGGGTTAACATAGTCAGAGGAGCGGCTATCCTTGAGAATCCCTCTACAAACTTCCTATAATATCCGGCCGAACCCAAGAAACTACGGATCTCCGTCACGTTCGTGGGCTGTCTCCAATTCACTATTGCTTTGCTCTTCTGGGGATCTACTGCTACCCTTTTGCAGAGATTACATGCCCAAAAAAATGCAACTCTATCTAGCCAAAATTGACATTCACTAAGTTTGGCATACAGTCGATGCTCCTTTAAGGTCTGCAAAACTATCCTCAAATGTTCTGTATGCTCTTTCTCACTGCTTGAATAAACCAGTATATCATCAATAAATACTATCACAAACCGATCTAAATAGGATCTAAAAACTCTATTCATAAGATCCATAAAAGCAGCTGGGGCATTAGTCAGCCCAAAAGGCATAATAAAAAATTCATAATGCCCATATCGGGTCCTAAAGGCCGTCTTAGGAACATCTTCCTCCTGGATCTTCAGTTGATGATAGCCAGACCTCAGATCTATCTTGGAAAATACTCTGGCTTCTTGCAGCTGATCAAAGAAATCATCAATTCTCAGAAGTAGATATTGATTACGCACCGTTACTTTATTGAGCTCCCGGTAATCAATGCACAATCTCATGCTTCCGTCTTTCTTCTTCACAAACAAAACCGGTGCACCATAAGGAGAAGTACTCGGTCTAATGAAACCCTTATTCACCAACTCTTCTAACTGAACCTTCAGTTCTTTCAATTCTGAAGGAGTCATTCTGTAGGGTGCTTTTGAAATTGGTTGTGTTCCAGGGGCTACTTCTATTTTAAACTCTCTCTCTCTATCCGGAGGCAATCCCAGAAAATCCTCGGGGATTACATCTAGAAACTCTCTCACCACCGAAATATCCTCCAATTTCGTTCCACCATCTCTTACGTCTATGGCATAGACTAAGTAACCCTGATATGACTTCCGAAGCATCTTTCTTGCTCTCATTACCGACACCATGCTGGCGAAAAGTGATTTTCGCACCCCACGGAAATAACTTTTGTTCCACTAGGGCTACATAATCTAACTTCTTTTCGGAAGCAATCCACTAAGGCTCGATATTTAGACAACCAATCCATCCCTAAAATCACATCAAACTCACTGATGGCCAACACAATCAAATCCGCCATAAACTCTTGGCTTTCAACTGATTTTACTACTCCTATACACTTTTTATGCTACAATGGAGTCTTCGGTAGGAAGAGACACTACTACCGCGCCATCTAATAACTGGGACGCTATACTAGCGTTTGCAGCAAACTCCACAGAAATAAAAGAATGGGTCGCTCCAGGATCTATCAGTACATAAGCATCTCGATCAAAAATTGACATTGTACCTGTCACAACTTCTGGGGCCGCATCCGCCTCCTGTTGGGTCACCGCAAATACCCTAGCCTGGTTATATGGTTTCACTTGTGATCCACCGGATGATCCTCCTCGACCGGCTCCCCTACTAGGCTAGCTCGCGCCGCTCGATCTTCTGAATTGGGGGCCTCCTCGAATTTGCCCTCGACCGCCATTGGTTTGTCCCAGAGCTGGTGGTCTATCTTCTAACTTACTGCTAGCTCCATCATTCGGGCAATCTCTCATGTAGTGACCCTCTTGACCGCACTTATAACACCCAGTAATCCCCTTCCTACAATCCCCCGGATGGGCCTTGCCACATTTATTACACATCGGAAAATTCTTCCAACTCTCCTTAGTGCTTCGGAATCTGGCGGATGGTTGCCGAAAGGAAGCTTGGCTGGATTGAGCTCCTTGGCTTGGATTTTGACTGCTGGACCATGAAGATCTCTCCTTTGTTCGGTTGAATCTACTCGGTCCTCCTCGAGAACTACCTGACCAGCCTCTTTTCTGACCCTGCTGTTTCGGTTTAGGGATGGCTGCCGTGCTTCTTTCAACCCGTGTTGCAACTTCCACCAATGATCCATACTGAGTGTGGGCTGTCGATACTACATACGCCCTGATTCATGGATTGAGACCCACTACAAAATGGTTAGCCTTCTGCTCCTCATTATCGGCTATAAATGGAACGGCATAAAGGAGCTCCGAAAACTTCTTCTCGTACTCTGCCACCGAGAGAGAGCCTTGTTCCAACTTGAAGAACTCTTCTATCTTTGCATCTTTATAACTTTTAGGGTAGAACTTATTCAAAAATTCCTCTTTGAAAAGCGCCCAAGACACCCCATCGGCGTTTCTCCTTTGCAAGGCCTTCCACCAATCCTTCGCTCCTTCTTTCAATAGAAATGCAGAGTATACCACCATCTGCTCTTCTTTACATCCCATAACCTGAAAAATTTCTTCATTGTTCTCTAACCAAGATAGAGGTCTCTCGGGATCTCCGATTCCATCATAAGCCTTAGTGCCCAATTTCTTGGCACGTTCAATGGACACTCCGGTCTCTCGCGGCTGTTGGATCGCCGCTGCTAGTATCTGGGCCATTTGAGCTATATTCACATTTCCACCATCTGGCTCAGTGGGTTGAGATGATTCGGGAGGGGTCTGAGGCGTAGGAACATTTACTGACTCATTTCCATACTCCTCTTCAGGTGCAAAAGCCTCCGCAGCTGCTCTCCTAGTACGTGGGCCTCCACGACGATGCATATTTTCTGAAAATTTAGTGATGCAAATGATTATCAAATGCAAAGAATTCGACTTTCTAAACTTAGAAAAATATGCAAGCAATTTCAATAATCTCATTCTAAAAATGAACTTTTTTAACTAAAACTTCAAAAACCGTGCTCCGATACCACTCTGACAGGACCCGACCCGAGACCCTCTACTATAGATCCCAGCGGCCCTGTCGGGCACCCCGACGGAAGTTCCTCTGAACCTAACTGGGTATGTTGAGAAATTCTACGAGGCGGACCCCTTTTCAATTCTTATTACTACTAAGAAGGTCTAGTAATATACATGAAAACAACATCTTAATTTTAAAAACAAACGGACAGAGTTTCCCCTGTTTTTCAAAAAATCCATACAATCCTGCAAAGAAATTTCACTTCTAATTCCCACACATCTCAATACTACTAATTCAGACCTCCAGTCCTTTCCAAATCAACTCCAACACAACTCAAAAGTTTCATTTAAATCACAAAATGAGCATACTCATAAAAAGTAAAGATGATCATCAAAATCTCAAAATATTTTCTTGTTGGTTCGAAACATACATACAAATATACATGCCTACTACTACTATGCATAAAGTAAAGAGTACTATTTAGCACATTTACATGTACAAACATACATACAAATATACATACCCACTACTCGACAACAGGAGAATCAGCAGCTTGCATACTGAGACCTGCACCTGAAAAAGGGGTTTAAAAACATCAAACATAAAACGGGTGAGCTAAAGGAGCTTAGTGAGTGTAAATGAGATTTCAATTACAAGAACATTATACAAAGATAGCAATTTCTAAAATACATGCAGAAATCATGCTTCTAAAACTGATGTAAAACTGTAAAACGATTTCTAACATCATATGCTATTGAAATCTTGCCAAGCGGATTTTATCTACATCTTTGAAAAACTATATTCAGAATCTGTATAACATAATAACTGTTGTGTGCATATAAATGCATAAATGCTATCGGTAAATCGAAAACTAGTAAAATCCTCGCTCGACCATTTTCTTTCTAAACTGTACCAATGGTAATCCTAAAGCTCTATAGCTACGCAGCGACTCAACTAGCACCGCATACGTGAGTAGGTCACGGGGCACCTCAACTAGCAGCACCCACAGTGACATCTCAAGACATCTCACTGGCTATGCAGCGGAATCCTACATTGCATGCATATAGCGAGACAATACCCCATACACATAGAGCGACTCACATGACTCAACTTCCCGACTTCCCAGAGTTATTGACACACCCCCAAGACCTGCCCATGTGCACGGGATATACCGGCCGGGTCTAATACAATCAACACCACTATAATCTGAGGGTACCAATGGCCTTAAAAACGAATGCAGAAATTTTAAAACTGTTTCTCAATTCGAACATGTAAAGGCATGTCTATGAATATGTATCAAGATTATAAATCATGGTTATGCATCGAAAGCTCATAAAACAAGCATATTCATTATGCGAAAACATAATAAAAGCAAAGTAAAAGAAATGGCAGATTTTCACTCATAACCACTCCGCGCTCAATTTCGCTCCCGATTTCTGCTCTCGTTAACGCTCTCGGTTATCTTCACCTACGCACCACAAATGACATTTAGAACTAAATCGAATGCTAGAATCTCATTTAACTACTAAACACCCTAATTGGCATACAAAGCCCGGATGCATACTACTTTCCGATTTTAGTTACGGAGCCATAATCGAAACTAACTCACCATCCGGCGCCCTGAAAATTATTGAACACCTTATAACTTGGTTGGACATAATTGCCCTTCACCTTTCCAACATGGATAATTATGTCCCATTTTCTTCATTTTTTGATTTTTCCATCAACCATATACATTCAATTTACAATATGCACCATTTACACATAACAATTCAATCAAAACACCACTCAATTCCTAACTTCCCTAAAGTGGCAGAATTTCACCCTAAGTTCCAACACATTCCTTTTCTCAATTTCTTGTTCCAATTACAACAAAATTATGCCAATTTCATTCTAAAGCCCTAATTACAACCAATTGAAATCTCTACAACAAAATCACCAAAAACCCTAATTCTCACCTTACCAATTTCTTCAAATTGATGAATCCTTCAAGCTCCAAACTAGAATTCAACTCAATCTAAGCCAAGAATACACATAAGAATATCAATTGGAGCATTCTTGAAAGTTCACTTATCAAACTCATAAAATAATGCTTTTCTTACCTCTTTTTCTTGAATTTCCACTAATTGAGGCTTCAATTGAGCTTAAGGATTCATATGTAACCTTATTTTAGCTTGATTACACATGAAAAATCATGAAAAAAAACTTGAATAGTTACTGTAGCAGCACCCCCCTTTGAAGCTCGAATTTCTCTCTTATTTTTTGGCTAAGTGTTGGTTTTGATCTCTCTTCAAATTTCTACACACTTCTAACATATATATAGTGCTCCCTCAATTGACCATTTCGCCCTTCAACTTACTTAAAACTTCTAATTATGTAATTAGTTCATTTGTAACTATCTAGTTAGAATAGTTCAAAGAACTAACTAGAACTTTCAACTTGACAATCCATGAGATTTCTTTTAATTGGTCTATTCTCTATTATATGGATTATGTTTCTCAACAAAGGCTTGTTCCATTCATAACCCTTAAATGGAAATTCATGTAGTAAATTAGGATTTCCTTTTCTAAGCCAATAGAAAAAAATTCCAGAAATATTCTAGGGTCCTCCGGCGCACCGATCGAGTGTGAAATTACCAAATTAGGTCTAATATCTCTCACGTACACTATAAAGGGAAAATTTCTAATAGGGTTAAAATCGAGTAACCCTACGGTGTCTTATTTGCTCTATATCAAAATCTAGGCGCCAATACTATTAATAGGGATTGGATATTACATATTCAATATTGCTGATCTATCACCTTATAAGCGTGATGACAAGATTGATGGCTCAAGGATGAGTCTTTTCCAACTATGGTAGTTTGACATATGAGTGTCTACTTGCATGAGCTGAAAATAGAACCTAATAAATTCCACATAATCACATAAAGAATTTAAAAGTTTTAGAGAAAGTTAAAGTTAAAAGGAAAGTAAGTATGGCAATAGTTGATGTTTTCTGCATTTATTGTAGTAGCTATATTTGTTGTTTAATTTATTATATTTTGGTAACTATTGTAAGTTACAATAGAATATCTTAGTCTTCACTTTCATTAATTATAAAGTTGCAACTCTTAATCACCAAGTTTGATGCTTATAACTTGTCATCTCATATGGTCTCTATAAGTACCATGGGGATTAAAAAGAGAGGCCAGAGAGAGTAAGTTTTAAAATACATGTGTTTTGAGAACTCTAGTTTGAATATCTCTTTAAAATGTTATATCTATTTCGTAAATTCCATTGAGTAGCAAGTTTAACCAAATAGTATAAAATTCTTATTGTACCTTTTTGGGTGGTGAATTCTGTATTCCATTGGGAAAACAATAAAAGTGGTGTGTTTGTTTTCTTTCTTTCAATCTCACTATACATTTTATTTAATTCTTAAGCCTACATCGGATTTTGAAAGCGACATTGTGTAGATCAGCATCTCTTACATTGGTGTCTGACTTCAAATTTAAAAAAGGTCAATAATTAGTAAGATTTTTAAATTTAAGATGAAATTGTTAGTTTGTGTTGAAAATTGGTGAAAATGGTCGAATTGTTTGTGAAATAGCTAAAAGATGGGTAGATTAAGTGGAAAATATATTGAAATGAAAACAATTGGCCAAAATCGGCCAAAACAATAGTTTTTTTCAAATGCAAAAGGCAGCCAACGCGGTGTCTCGACTACCATCTCGTGCAAAATGTGCACAAAATGATTCACGTACATGCATACCACGTAGTGTGTGACATGCAAGGTACCCAATATATTAAAGGAGAGTATGCCACAATAGAGGGTCCAGAGTGGGAATCATGGAGATTTTGTTTATATGTTCATTAAGCATTTTATGTTAAGTTAGTCCTTATATTTTGATCTTGAGACTATGTTATATTTTTAGAGAGAAGATGGCCATAAAATAGTGGACCCATGCCTCAAAATAAATATGAGTTATGTATGATTTGTACACTTATTAATTTGCAACATGATAGTTTTAAAGTGGGTAATGAAATTAATGTGAATTTCACAAATATTAATGTTAACTTGAAGTTAAGTTTTGGAAAAATAAAAAAAATCAAGTATGACCAAAATACATGAACATGTTATATCAATTACTATAGATTACAATAGGGCAACAAAATGATAAATTTTATAAGAAGTCCTATTATTAAATTTAAATTTAAGTTACACAAATACGAGTAACATCAAATAATGGAGGCTTTACGCCTTATGGCTTAAGCATTCTCCCATTCAATATTTTAGACTTTAGAGTTTTTATTTTTAATATACTAATTAATTCATTTAATTGACACTCTACCTATCATTAAATAATTTTATAAAAATAATTATTTAGGTTATGTCAATTTTATCAAATTAATTTAATATTAAAAATATGACAATAATCTTGTTATAATCTTATTAGAGCATTAATGTCACACAACATAATATATTTTTAACAAATGCATATCTATATGCATGAATATGTAAATGTGACACCCTTAATCTAATTACATATTATTCAACAAATCAATTTATTAGATAAATAAATATTAAAATTTAGTCTAAATTTTTTAAATTGGTCCTTGAAGTCATTTTGGGCTCATACATAATGACCGTCTCCACTTTCTTGTCCACTTTTATGGGCTAGGCATTTTGGGCTTTTTATTTTCTTTAGTCCATTTATTTTTTAAAAAATAAGTTGAGCATACTTTAGGTTTAAAATTTTTATTGGGCCTCTTTAAAATAAAATTATTAAAAAAAATATTTTTAAGCCCAATAATTTTATAAAAATAGCTCAAATAAGTCTTTAAAAAATTTGGACCAAAATTAAAAGTAGTTTGGGTCAATTTCAAATTTACAAATGCCCCAAAAAATAGTCTAAAAACTAATTTGGGTCTGAATTGGGGCCTATTACAAATTTGATAAATATTTATAGCAAAATCATAATGACCCAAACTATAAATTATGTTTAGAGCCTATTTGTAAAATTTTAAAAATATTCTGGCCAAAATAAAAATATCTAAAATATAAATTCTGTTTGGACCTATTTGTAAAATTTGTAAACTTTTTTAACCAAAATAAAATAAACCAAAATATGGATGAGGCTCAATGAGAAACGACAGATAAAACTAGGGTTTTATTTTTTTCTCACTCTTCGCGCTGCATAACCTTCTTGTTAATAGCCTTTGCTGATCATAGCCAAGTCGTCAGCTATCCGCCATCAGCCATCAGCCATTGTGAGGAGACCACTATTCTCCTCAGATAATGCTAGCCACCATTGTCAATTATCACAACTCGTTGATTGTCAAAGAAATTGTCACCTAATGAATGTCACTTCTTCCTATCACTGTCGGTTGAATTATCCAACTAAACAAACAATAGCTGTCATTAGAGGCTCGTGACAAGGTCCTGCTGCTAGCCGAACACGGTTACACATCACTATTGGCTAGTGGTCTTGCACCCCACTACTATGAACACGTGGTAGTATATGACAGCATAAGTTGCGGCAATTTGTTTTTTTAAATATAAAAAGGCTATTGTTTGATTCTTAGATATATTAAAAGCCTAGGGCAATTAATTTGCTTACAATAAATCTAAGAACAAAGAAATTAATCATGAGAAAAATTTGTGATATTATTTCATCATCTACTCTTGTTGTAATTTTAAAAAAATACAAGTAAATATTTAACTATGAATTGTTAAGGGTATAATCATTTATCACATAATTAATTAAATAATAAGTATAAATTAAATATACAATTAGTACTACAATAAACCATTACCGCCACACATAAAAATAAATTATACATTAAGGCGACTTTAATACAAATTGTTAGATAATTTGTTTTTATTTAATAAAATAAATTGATGTAAAAGGACTTTCATAATTACATGTTTAAGGTTATAGAATTGTCTCAATTCTTAGTTTGACAAACCTTGAATTCAATACTAAAAAAAGAACTTTACTGATATCATTAATGGGGTTTTGTGATAGATACAATCTATCATCTAAAGTCACCTCACTAATCTGTGATAAATCATTTTTATCACAGATTAGTGATAGATAAATTTTGTGATAAATACATTCTATCACAAATATGTAATTTGCAAATTTAGTAAGTAACGTAACAGTTGACATATATGCTTACGTGGCAGCTGACATGTATGCTTACATGGCAGTTAACGTGTACACTTACATGGTAGCTAATATATGATAGATGACTATCATTAATTCATGTTAGAATTCTATCACTAATTTGTAATAGATTTTTATCATTAATTTATATTTTTTTAGATTCTCAAGTGTGATTTATTGTTTTATATATATATAATATAAATTAACATTTATATACTAAATAATATTATATTATATTATATAAATTACAATTTAAAAATATTCAATAATTTTGTAAATGCATTAAATCAATCCATACTCCACAAACAACTTCCAAACAACATTCAAGTTATATGCTTTCTTAACAACATAATAAAATCCAATATCCAAATCCAGCATCAATTTACAAAAATTCAACTATAAATGGAGATTAAAAATTATATGCTTCAAAAGTAGCACGTCAAACATCCAACAATTATAAAAATTCAACAACAATTATGTAAATGGTATATGCTTCCAAAGCCAACTTGCAATGAAAGAAAAAAAATTCAATATTTTGAAACGAAAAAGCAGTTTATGAAGTTCACATAAATATGAAAATTAAACAACTAAGTTAACTAACATATAATTTAAGATATGAAATGAACCATATTAGAATAACAAAAAATCAAGAGTACTTTTCAATCTAGTATTCATATACTAACTCTAAAACCAAGAGCACCTTTCAAACTCTTATTGTATAAAAGAACAAGAAAAAAATTAAAAAAAGATGATTATGGGGATATTAGCTTACCATCGATGAGGTTGCCTTTTAATGCCAACCAAATGCAAGGGATTATATAAAATATCCGCATCTCTTTTCTCAAAATGATGGATACTTGAGGACTTAATCGATGAAAAATTAGAGTTTTGCGTCATAATATAGAAACTTTACTAATTTCTACATTCAATATTTTAATTATTTGCAAGAATTTGAATTGTTGGCACCGATGAATTATTGAAGCATATAGAGAAGTATAAAAATACTCATTCTTTTGGCTACTCAAGAATGCAGCAACAAGCTGTGTAGAAAAAGATGACAACTTTAATTTATTTTGTTCTTGCAGTGCTACAAAATTGTAGCAATTAAATTCAAGTATCAAAAGTTGTCTTGTTATATTAATGGTAGCCAAGTTTAGTGTCACGGACTTAATTCTTCAACCCGTGCGGGCTTAGACACTTGCTAGTGCTAAGCTGCCAAAAACCCAACAAACTAAGAAAGAGATGAAGAAGAAGAACACAAGGTGTTTTATGAAATGCTCTTGTATTGATAACAAATAGAATTACAAGCTAAGAGATGTCTTGCTCCAAATGAGAGCTCACCTATTTATAGTAAAAGCTATGTACAATGGATGGCTAAGGTTAAAAGAATCTAACGGTCTAAATTAAAAGCCACCTACCATAGGTAATATTCCAATAGAATATTCCTACTCTAGAATTCTCTACCACTTACTACTTACAAGTGGGTAATATTCCAAGGGAATATCCTTATTCTAGAATACTCTACCAACTACTAATTACAAGTGGACTTGGCCCATGAATACTACAAACTCAAGTGGGCCTTCTAGAAGGTGTGCTCCATGAATGCTCCAATGGCCCAAGTAGTCTTTGAAGGATCTTGGCGTGCACCAAATGTTCGATGAATTACTTGAGGACATTTGGGGCGTGACATTCTCCCCCACCAAATTCACCCGACGCCCTCGTCGCGTCTTCGCTGGAACTCGCGCACCTTGTTTTCAAACTGCCATAGTGTATTTTCGGGCTCCCAGCTTGCTTCACTATCGGGCAGCCCCTTCCACTTGAAAAAATATTCGCGACTCGGAGGATAAGTCTTCTTCTGCACTGTCCTTACATCAATGATAAGTTCTGCCTCCTTGTCGTAAGATGTAGAAACTCCCAAAGGTGCTCAGGATTGTGGCCCACGTTCCATGTCTTTCGCATCTCCATGATATGGCTTCAAGCAACTTGCGTGAAATACCGGATGTAGCCTTAGTCTCGAAGGTAAGTCCACCTTGTATGAGACTTTGCCAACTCTCTTGGCAATCGAAAATGACCCTTCATATTTTTGAACAAGGCCCTTGTGAAGTGAGCGGGTAGACTTGTGCTATGTCGGGAGTATTTTTACCATCACCAAGTCTCCTACATTGAACTCAACATGTCTCCGCTTGTCATCCGTCCATTTTTTCATCCGTTTAGATGCCTTATCGAGATACACCCGTGCCAGGTCTGACTGCTCATGCCAAGACTTTACAGCTTTGTATGCTGTGGGACTCCTCCCCGTATCGCTAGATACGAGCGCATTCAATGTGAGAGGCTACTGGCCAGTTGCTAGTTTAAATGGGCTCCGGTTTGTCAACTCGCTCCGCTGCAAATTGTATGAGAATTGAGCAACGTCGAGTAGCTTAGCCTAATCCTGCTGATTGGCACTCACAAAGTGCTGCAAATATAGCTCCAAAAGTGCATTCACCCATTCGGTTTGCCCATCCATTTGCGGGTGAAAGCTGGTGGAAAAGTAAAGTTTCGACCCCATGAGATTGAATAATCCCGTCCAGAACCTACCGGTGAATATGGTGTCACGATCACTTACTATCACCCTCGGCAATCCCCAATACTTGACCATATGCTTGAAGAAAAACCTTGCGGTCCCTTCCACACTATACTCCTTAGGTGCCGGAATGAAAGTAGCATACTTGGAGAATCGGTCTACCACCACGATGATAGTCCCACATCCCTCCAACTTCGACAAACTCATAATGAAGTCCATGGAGATGCTCTCCCAAGGTCTCTCCGGTATGGGCCCGTGGGACTCCGCTGCTCCACCTTGTCTTATTGGCATACTAGACAAGTCTTTACGAACTGCTCTATCTCCTCCCGCATATGTGGCCAATAGTACACCGTCTCTAATAAAGCATGAGTACGTCTTTGTCCTGGATGTCCTGCCCATTTGGTGTTATGACACTCTTTAATAAGGTTTTGCCGCAAGTTTCCCCACTTTGGCACATATACCCGATGGCCTTTGATGTAAAGAAGCCCATCTTCTACCCAAAACCATTGTGTTTTCCCATCATGCGCCTGTGTAGAAAGTTGCTTAGCAAAGGGGTCCTGTTTCGTACCTTCTCGAAATAGGCTGAGTAGCTCCCTTTCTAGCTTGCTTATTGATGCTAACTCAGCCTTCCGGCTTAAGGCGTCTGCCACCACATTCACCTTACCCGGTTTGTTCTCGAGCTCATAGTCAAACTCCGCCAAGAAATCTTGCCACCTAGCTTGCATCGGGCTAAGCTTCTTTTGACTCTGAAAGTAGCTTGTTGCCACATTGTCTGTCATTACCATGAACTTTGCCCCAAGCAAGTAATGTCGCCAAGTGCACAGACAATGGATGACCGCCGTAATCTCTTTCTCTTGTACCGTATACCGCCTCTCCGTCTCATTGAGCTTTCAGCTCTCAAAGGCAATTGGATGGCCTTGCTGCATTAGGACAACCCCAATAGCAAAATCGGATGCATTGGTGTGTACCTCATACGGTAGCAAGTAGTTTGGCAGCGCAAGAACCGACTCCTCAATCACCGCTTTCTTCAATTGATCAAAAGCCTGTTGATACTCCTCGGTCCACTCCCATGTTTTAGTTTTCTTTAGCAAGTTAGTGAGGGGTGCAGCAATGGTGGAGTAACTTTTGATGAACCTTCGGTAATAATTGGCTAACCCGAGAAATGACCGCAGCTCGATAAATTTTGTGGGTGCCTCCCAATCCACCTCGGATCTTTGCTCTATCCATCAGCAACTTGCCTTGTTTGATCTTGTGTCCTAGAAAATCCACCTCCGATTTGGCAAAAGAACACTTCTACCTCTTCATATACAGCTCATTCTCTCGGAGCACCCTCAAAACAGTCTGCAAATGCCTCACATGTTCTTCGAGAGAGTTGCTGTAGATTACAATGTCGTCTAAGTACATGATAACAAATTTATCGAGGGAAGGCTGGAGTACATTGTTCATCAAAGTGCAGAAGGTAGCTAGTGCATTGGTGAGACCGAATGGTATAACCAGAAATTCGAATGCGCCGTAGCGTGTTACACATGTGGTCTTTGGCTCATCTCCTTCGGCTATCTGCACTTGATGATATCCTGACCTCAAGTCCAGCTTTGAAAAGTATTTGGCCTGCCCCAATTGATCAAACAAGTCAGCAATCAAGGGGATGGGATACCTGTTTTTTACGGTGACCTTGTTCAATGCCCGGTAGTCTATGCATAACCGTAGTGAACCGTCATGTTTGCGCTGAAAGAGCACTGGCGCGCTATAAGAAGCCTTGGATGGCCGGATGAATCCCGCATCCAACAATTCCTTGAGCTGCCTCCGTAACTCTACTAGCTCCGATGGAGATATTCAGTAGGGCACTTTGGCTGGAGGCTTTGTTCCTGACTCCAACTCGATCTCATGATCAATCACCCACCTTGGAGGTAATTTATTCGGAAGTTCTGCTGGTATTACATCTTTGTGCTCCTCGAGCACTCTTGCGACCTCCTTTGGTAGATATTCTTCATCCGCTATTGCCCCATTATCCGCCTCCCAAATTGTGGCAAGATATGTCTCTTCTTCCCATTTGGCTCATTTCTTCAACTGCATTGCAGAGAGGAGAGTATTGCTGGTGTTTGGTGTGGATTGCCCACTCTTGGGTTTGTCTACCGTCGGCACCATGCACGGTCCTCCTTCCTGGATGCACACATAATTATGTCGAGGAAGAGGCACCATATTAAACTGTCGCAAGAAGTCCATGCCAAGAATAGTATCAAAATCATCTAAAGGAGCAACCGAAAAATTTACCTTGCCGCACCAATTTCCCAAGTGCATTTCGACTCCTCAAATGACCCCATCCAGTGGTTTGGCCTCGGCGTTTACGGTTTTGAGATAGCCAACTCCTTTCTCCACCTTGAGACCCAAGCGCTTCGCTTTCGCACGCTTGATGAAGTTGTACGTAGCTCCAGTATCAACAAGCATTTGAGTTTTCTTTCCATTTATGTGGGCTTCCACATACATGAGCGCCGTCCTTGTTGGCGCACTAAGGGCCCTTTTGGCATTGAGGGCATTCAGCAACTGTAAACATCCCATTTGGCTTTGCTGACCTGCCTCTTGCATCTCAAACATGGCATTGAAGGCTCTCTTCTTCGGACAGTCCCTTACCCAGTGGTCTCCATCGCAAAGGAAGCAGTTCGACTTTGGCTTGCTCTTGCCATCTCGTTTCTGCTCTTTCCCTATTGGTGGTTTGCCTTTTCCATCCTTGTTCCGAGGAGGGTAGGACTCTTTGGCTCCCCCACCTTTGCTGAAACTGGGTTTAGGGTGTTTGGACTTACCGGTTTCTTGCTTGCGGTAATCCATAAGTGTCTCCGCCATGGTAAGGGTGTCGGATATATTTTGCACTCCGCGCCGCTTCAACTCATTAGAGGCCCAAGTTTGCAACCCATCTAGGATGTTGAATAGCAAGTCTTCCTCGCTCATGTTGGGAATTTGTAGCATCAACATCGAGTACTCCTCCACGTACTCATTGATGGACTTAGTTTGCCTCAACTCTTTCAATCATTTACGGGCATCATGCGCCACATTTTCTGGGTAAAATTTGCGCTTCAACTCACGTTGCAACTCTTGCCATGTGCTAATGGTGTAGGTACCCTTGCGAATTTCCTCGCTTTTCCTATGCCACCATAGAATTTCATGATCGGAAAGGTACAAGGTTGCGGTACTTACCTTTTGTTCCTCCCGCACGCCCAAGGCCTCGAAGTACCTTTCCATTTGCCAAAAGTAGTTGTCCAGCTCTTTGGCATCCCGCTTGCTGCTGAACTCTTTTGGCTTAGGAGCTTCCACTCTCGGCGCAGCCACCATAACATGGGTGGCAACAGTCCCACTTGCAACTGCCCGCTTACATAGCACTACGTCCTCTTTGATAGTCTCGAACCCTTTCTGTAATTCTTCCACTTGGGCTTGCAGCTTTTCCATGGTGGAAAACACCGTGTCTAGGAAAGTCTTGACCCAATCTTGTTGCTTGTCCACGTATGTGTCAATAGTGTTGTCGATGATGGAGCGTACCTCATCCCCTTGACGATCGAGACCTACTTTCAGTTTCTTGATTTGCTCCTCCAACTCTCCAAGCCGGTCCATCGCCTTGGTCATGGCAACACCAAGCGTCATGACCATGTCCCCGAAATCGCGGCTAGGTTCAATGGACTTGTCTCGATGAAGGCTAGCATGTCTCCTAGCTTTGGGGTCTCTACCCTTCTCAACCGAAAGGTCAGATGATCCAGCAACATCCTTATCCTTCACCATCTTTCTCGAACCCGCTCTGATACCACTTGTCACAGACTTAATTCTTTAACCCGTGTGGCCTTAGACACTTGCTAGTGCTAAGCTGCCAAAAACCCAACAAACTAAGAAAGAGATGAAGAAGAAGAACACAAGGTGTTTTATGAAATGCTCTTGTATTGATAACAAAGAGAATTACAAGCTAAGAGGTGTCTTGCTCCAAATGAGAGCTCACCTATTTATAGCAAAAGCTATGTACAATGGATGGCTAAGATTAAAAGAATCTAACGGTCTAAATTAAAAGTCACCTACCATAGGTAATATTCCAATAGAATATTCCTACTCTATAATTCTCTACCACTTACTACTTACAAGTGGGTAATATTCCAAGGGAATATCTTTATTCTAGAATACTTTACCAACTACTAATTACAAGTGGGCTTGGCCCATGAATACTACAAACTCAAGTGGGCCTTCTAGAAGGGGTGCTCCATGAATGCTCTAATGGCCCAAGTAGTCTTTGAAGGATCTTGGCGCCACCAAATGTTCGATGAATTGCTTAAGGACATTTGGAGCGTGACATTAGGAAAGAGCTCAAACAAACAATCACAAGCAATTTCCATTCTTTTGAGAAATAGATGGAATTAACAAAGTCTCATAGTATCTAAAATACTAATTTAAATTGGGTTATACACCAGAATCAATCCATGGCTGTATTTCTTTTTCTTTTTAATAGAGGGATCTTGAAGCATTTGTTAGTAGGCATATGTTTATTCTCTCTTTTCTTTGAAGCAAATGATCAGATTGTAGTTCTCAATAACCAAGGGTGATTATATGAAATAAATCACAATGAAAACATTCAACTTCAATCAGTGTTAAGTAATACAACCTTTTTTCCCCATAAATAGTGAAGTAGAAAGAAAAGAAAAGAAGTTGCACTGCTGCAACATCATATATAGGACTCCACTGATTTTGCAAGATATCCAAACAAATACTTCCATGTGCATCGACTGATCTAACCATTGATATGGAGTCATAAATTAAAGCTAATCATTATCAAGTGCCTCATACACCATAAGAAAAACACAAGCAACCACCATAATTCAAAGAATGAACAAATAGCAAGCAAATTTTAATTAGAGACCATCAACAAAATTATGAATGAGATTATGACATACTGTTTGTATGAAACATCCATGAGACAAACCGAACTGTTGGAGGTTTATTTGGATAATCCTCGGTAAGTTGCAGTCATCTTTTGCCATGCTTCATGTCTCTTAGAAGTAATCAGATCATGAAGCACTTGAATGCATCTTGCTTTTGTCCAACATTGATCAACGCTGCACTTGAACATCGGATGAGTTAGATCAAATGCATTTCTCATTAAATCAAGACCATATTCAGATGGAATATACGTGATACTAATACTAGCAATGCCATTCCAAAGGACAACAAAAGTAGGATAAAAACCAATCAACCAACACAAATCAACTCATCAACAGAAATTGATTTGCACCAAAGTTTAAAGCTTTCTGGGAGAAAAACAGAAATAAAAAATAAAATTTACTAAAACTATACAAACACAATATTCCAAACCAGCAGCAAGTCGATTGATTGTTGCATAAGTCAAGAAAATTAATTGTTGATACAGTACTTCTCTTCACTGTTTCCATCTATAGTATGAAAATTTTCAGCCTTTTGGGCAGATAAGGGGACAATAAAGTAGCGTAGGTTCATAAAACAATACAGTAAAGCCTCTAAGGCCAAGGAATTCACTTTGAATTTATCGTATTGTATCAGAAAAAATTTCCTACACAACCGATCCATATAAAAGAGAAAATACTATGCTAGTATAACAAAATTAAATCTAAGCCAACTAAACCTCTTCGGAAAGCAATATTAATTATTGCACTACATTGACTTTGATATTAGGCAAACAAAGTAGCTTTCAGCCTGCAGTCCAATTATTAAAAATTAGAAGAATGAATAAATGATCTGAACATAAAAACTTGAAATTCACTGTAAAAAATTCTGGTCATGCCTTGACATCATCGTTCTCTGGAAATGAAAAACTTAGAACAATTAATTATATACATGTAGTTTATTTTTATGTAATAATAGTAGTTGTGATATTGACGATTCAACAAACCATCTAAAATCTATTAGAGTCTAAAACCCATCACCCTCCCAAGGCGTACATAAAGATATTTAAAAGACTAATAAAATTATGGGATTTAACATGCAACATTTGTATATGGTCATGATAACAAATTAATAGAAAATATAATTCATTTTAATAAAACTAAAATTTTAAAACATAGACCGTTACAGAGATCATAAGTTTGTCCTTTCAGTGAAGTTGCTTATTTGTTACATTTGAACGCATTAGTATAAAGTTTTAAGTTTTATAATATCAATTAAATATAAAAGAACATGAATTGGCCGAATCATGAATTATCTTTTATGATTAACTATTTTTTTATTTTATTTAGTTGAATTAGATGCATAAATGTATCTACTTTGAGTATATATGTGTTACTTTCATATTTATGTATTTACATTGACTACAAATATAATTAATTAATTTGTGTTGTACTTATTAAAAGCTAATCATACTTGAATATAAGATTGCAAATTCTGGAACGAAATAATAATAATGACTGGAGTTTTTTTACTTAAAAGTTTTTACTTCAACTAATATATAATTTTTCATTCATTTGTCTCACATATTTTGATAATAAAATTTTGAAGTAATAAATTATTTTTTATTTGGAGAATTAAAACTTCATTTTAAAAAATCAATATTATAGAAAAAAATAAAATAGTAGATTTTTAATCTACACCATAGACTTAAATTTTTAATCAAATAGCACCCGAATACTCATAGATTTCTTGTTTGGCTTGAGCTAAACTAAAAGAATTAGTAAGGTATGAACTAGGGTTTTGTGTGATTTTGATGTAGAGACTTCAATTGAATGTTATTAGGGCATTAGAATTAAATTGACACGAATTGAATGCCATTGGAACAAGAAATTGAGAAAAGAAATAGGTTGGATAAGAAGGGTGATTTCGGCCACTTTAGAGATTTTAGGGTTTAAGTTGTGTATTGGTTGAATTATATTGCGTGAATGCTATTTTATATCAATTGGATGTATATGGATGATGGAAATAAAAAATGAAGCAAAGAGGACATAATTATCCATTCTTGGTAAGATGAAGGGCAATTATGTTCAACTGAATTTATCAAGTGTTAAGCAATTTTATGGCTTCGGATAGTGAATTAATAAGATTGAATGACCAAGTAAATGGAAAATGAAAAGTGGAGTCCATCCAGGCTTTGTAAGTCAATTACGATGCTTACTAGTTAAGGTGTAGATTTAGCATTAGTAAAGGTTTTAAATATTAATTAGGGCATGTAGGTGAAGGAATTCGAGAGTGGTAAAAGAAGGGAAATATTCAGAGAATAATTGAGCTTGGAGTGTTTGGTGAGTGAAAATCTGCAATTGTTTATTTTTCGTTTAATATGTTTCAACATATTTGAATTTTATGTTTTCATGAGATCTTAATTGCGTAAGTATGATTTATAGTTTTTAGGATACTATTATAATTATGAATTTCTATGTTCAGTTTTAAGAAACAGTTTTAAAGTTATTAAATTAATTTTCAAAGGCTATTGGTAACCTCAGATTTACAGTGTGATGATAGTTTAAGAGCCGATCGGTATATTCCGTATGCATGGGCAAGTATTGGGGGGTGTCACTAGCTCTGGGAAGTTGGGTTGTCGAGTCAAGTGAGTCGTCTATATGTACGAGGTATTATCTCACTATATGTAGGCAATATAGAATTCTACTACATAGCCAGTGAGATGTCTTTAGATGTCACAGTGGGTGTTGCTAGTTTAGACGTCCTGTGGCCTACTCGTGTTGTGTGGTGCTAGTTTAGTCGCTGCGTGAGTATAAGGCTTTAGGGTTACCATTTGGCGCAGTTTAGAAAGAAAATGGTCAAGCAAGAGTTTTAGCAGTTTTAGAGTTACTGAACAAATATCAATGTATTTATATATATATATATATACCTGTTAGTTACTATGTGTAATATCCAATCCCTATTAATAGTCTTGGCGCCTAGATTTCGGTATAGAGCAATAAAGACCCCATAGGATTACCCGATTTTAACCCTGTTAGAAATATTTTCTTTATGGTGCGCATGAGAGATATTAGACCTAATTTGATAATTTTACACTTGATCGGAGCATCGGACGACCCTAGAATACTTTTAGAATTTTTCTCTATTGGCTTGGAAAAGGAAATTCTAATTTACTATATGAATTTTCATTTAAGGGTTATGTATGGAACAAGCCTTTGTTGAGAAATACAATCCATATATTAAAGAATGAACCAATTAGAAGCAATCTCATGGATTGCCAAGTTGGGAATTCTAGTTAGTTCCTTTGATTATTCTAACTAGATAGTTACAAAGGAACCAATTAAATCCTTCCATTTGAACTAATGGAAAATTAGACGTTTTGAGTAAGTTGAAGGGCAAAATGGTCGATTGAGGGAGCACTATATATATGTTGGAAGTGTGTAGAGTTTTCAAAAGATCGAAAGCAAACATTTAGAGTAAAAGAGTGCAAAACGTCGTGCAAGTGTTGAAGGTGGTGCTACAGTGAAATTCCAATTTCTTTTTCATGATTTTTCATGCTTAATCAAGCTAAAATAAAGTTACATACCAATCTCTAAACTCAATTAAAGTCTCCATTAGTGAAAATTCAAGAAAAGAGGTAAGAAAAGCATTGTTTTGTGAAATTTATAAGTGAGCTTTTAAGATTACTTCAATTGATGTTCTTGTGTGTGTTCTTGGTTTAGATTGAGTTGAATTCTAGTGTGGAGCTTGAAGGAGTCATCAATTTGAAGAAATTGGTGAGGTAAGAATTAAGGTTTTGGGTGATTTGAATGTAGAGACTTCAATTGGTTGTAATTATGGCATTAGAATGAAATTGGCTTACTTTTGATGTAATTGGAACAAGAAATTGAGAAAAGAAATATGTTGGAACATAGGGTGAAATTCTTCCACTTTAGGGAAGTTAGGGATTGAGTGGTATTTTGATTGAGTTGTTGTGTGTAAATGATGCATTATGTATGTTGAATGTATATGGTTGATGGAAAAATCAAAAATGAAGAAAATGGGATATAATTGTCCATTTTGGAAAGGAGAAGGCCACTTATGTCCAACCACTTTATAAGGCGTTTAATAATTTTAAGGGCGCCGGGTGGTGAGTTAGATTATATTAAATGACTCCGTAAATAAAAATCAGAAAGTAGTATGCATCCGGGCTTTGAATGCCGATTAGGCGTTTAGTAGTTAAATGAGATTCTAGTATTCGATTTTGTTCTAAATGTCATTTATGGCGCGTAGATGAAGAAAACCGAGAGCGGTAATAGGAGCAGAAATCTGGAGCGAAATTGAGCGCTGAGCGGTTGTGAGTGAAAATCTACCATTTCTTTTATCTTTCGTTTACTATGTTTCTGCATAATAAAAATGTATGTTTTATGAGCTTGCAATGCATAAACATGATTACGATCTTGATATGTATCCATAGATATGCATTTACATGTTCGGTTTAAGAAACAGTTTTTAAATTTTTGCATTTATTTTAAAGGCCATTGGTACCCTCAGATTATAGTAGTGGTGATTATATTAGACCCAGTCGGTATATCCCGTGCACATGGGCATGTCTTAGGGGTGTGTCACTAACTTCGAGAAGTTGGGATGTCGAGTCATGTGAGTCACTCTATGTGTACGGGGTATTATCTCGCTATATGTATGCGATGTAGCATTCCGCTACATAGCCAGTGAGATGTCTTGAAATGTCACTGTGGGTGCTGCTAGTTGAGGTGGCCCATAACCTATTTATGTGTGCGGTGCTAGTTGAGTCACTACGTGAGTATAGATCTTTAGGGTTACCATTGGTACAGTTTAGAAAGAAAATGGCCAAGCGAGGACTTTACTATTTTTTGATTTACCGATAGCATTTATGCATTTATATGCACACGACAGTTATTGGGTTATACAGATTTTGGATATTGTTTTTCAAAGATATGGATAAAACCCGCTCGGCAATATTTCATTAGTATATGATATTAGAAACTGTTTTATAGCTATACATCAGTTTTAGAAGCATGATTTATGCATGTACTTTAGAATTTGCTATCTATGCATAATGTTATTTTATTTGAAATCTTAATTGCACTCACTGAGCTCCTTTAGCTCACTCGTTTTGTGTTTTATGTTTTCTAAACCCTTTCCAGGTGCATGTCTAGGTATGCAAGCTGCTGATTCTCCTATTGCTGAGTAGTGGGCCAAATCTGAAGATCATTTTTGTATATGTAAATGTGCTAAATAGCACCCTTTACTTTATGCATAGTAGTTGTAGGCATGTATATTTGAATTTATGTTTTGAACCAACAAGAAGAGATTTCAATATTATGATGATCGTTTTACTTTTTATGAGTATACTCATTTTGTGAGTCAAATGAAACTATTGAGTTGTGTTGGATTTGATTTAGAAAGGATTGGAGGTCTGAATTGATAGTATTAAGAAGTGTTTGAAATAATAAGGAAATTTTTTTGCAGGTTTTATATGGATTTTCTGAAAAACAGGGGAAACTCTGCCCCTTTTTAAAAAAAATTAAGATGTCATTTTCATGTATATTACAAGATTTTCTCAATAGTAGCAAGAACTAAAAAGGGGTTCGCCTCACAAAAATTTCTCAACTTACCTAGTTATATTATGAGGAACTTCCGTCGAGGTGCTCGGCAGGGCAGCTGGGACCTATAGTAGAGGGTCTCGAGGCGGGTCCTGTCACTATGTTTTACAGATTCTTGCAATTGTTTACAAAAATTATTATAAAAAAAATCGTTCGACAGGATTTTATCAGCGTTTAGAAACCGTTTTACAGTTTTATATTAGCTTGAGAAGCATGTTTTAGCCAGTATTCAACATTTTATGTTTATACAGAATCTTATTTTTACTAAAAAATTTTAAAGCACTAACTGAGCTCATTTAGCTCACCCATTTTGTGTTTTATATTTTCTAAAGCTCTTTCCAAGTGCAGGCCTCGATACATAGATTGCTGGTTCTCCTACAGCAGATTAGTGGGCCAAGTCAAACAATTATTTTATACATGTAAATGTGATGAGTAGTACCTTTTGATTTTCCGCATAATAGTTATAGACTTTGTGCATCTTATAAATATGTTTTGAACAAACAAAAAATGTTTTCTGTAATATAGTGATAGTTTTCACTTTTCATTATTGTGTTAATTTTGTTGTAAATTAATTTTTGTGATTGGAAAAAAATTGTTGCATTGATTTTGGATTTGATTCTAGAGATATTGGAAGTTCTATTTGAAAATTGAGAAAACTATTTGAAATAGAAGTATGGTTTTCATTGAAGTTTTTAGTTAAAAAGTTTATTTTCAGAATACGAGTTTTCAAAATTACATGCATTTTCTAATTTTATTAAATTGAATTTTATGCATTAAATAACCCTTTTCGTTATTAAAATTCACAGAAAATATGCATCGTCAAAACTGTCCACGTACTAGGAGAACAATTACGGAGGCTCTTGCATCTAAAGAGAAGCACGTGAATGAGTCAGTAAATATTCCCATGCATCAGACCCCTCTGAGACGTCTCAGCCTGCCGAGCCAGAGGTGGAAACATAAATGTAGCTCAGATAGCCTAGATCTAGCTGCAAGAATTTAGTAGTCGAGAGAGGTGGGAGTGACTATTGAGCGCGTGAGAGGTACTAGGCCCAATTTGGTAATTTCAACCCTATTAGAAATATGTTTTTATGGCACATGTGAGAGGTACTCGGCCTAATTTGATAATTTTACAGTGGATTGAGGAGTCGAACGGCCATGGATTATTTTTGGAATTTTTTTTTATTAGCTTGGAAAAGGAAATTTCCATTAAACACATGGATTTCTATAAAAGTGTTATGCATGTAACAAGCCTTTATTAAGAAACACAATCCATGTGGAGCTCAAAGAACACACCAAACTAAAGAAATTAGTAAGGTATGACTTAAGGTTTGATGTGATTTTGATGTAGAGACTTCAATTGAATGTTATTAGAGCAATAGAATTAAATTGACATACATTGAATGCCATTGGAACAAGAAATTGAGAAAAGAAATATGTTGGATGTGAAGGGTGATTTCGGCAACTTTAGGGATTTTAGGATTTGAGTTGTGTATTGGTTAAATTATATTGCATGAATGCTATTTTATATCAATTGGATGTATATGTAAGATGGAAATAAAAGATGAAGTAAATGAGACATATTTGTCTATTCTTTGTAAGATGAAGAAAATTATGTCCAACCAAATTTATAGTGTTAAGCAATTTTATGGTTTTGGATAGTGAATTAAACAAGATTGAATGACTATGTAAATGAAAAATGGAAAGTGGAGTCCATCCAGGCTTTGTAAAACAATTAGGGTGCTTACTAGTTTAAATGTAATTTTAGCATTAGTAAAGGTTTTAAATATCAATTGTGGCACGAAGGTAAAGGAAACCAAGAGTGGTAAAATAAGGGAAATATTTGGAGAATAATTGAGCTTCAAGCATTTGGTGAATGAAAATTTGCAATTTGTTTTATCTTTCGTTTAATATGTTTCAACATATTTGAATTCTATGTTTTTATGAGATTTTAATTGCATAAGTATGATTTACCATTTTTGGGATATTGTTATAATTATGAATTTCTATGTTCAGTTTTGAGAAATAGTTTTAAAGTTATTAAATTAGTTTTCAAAAGCCATTGGTACCCTTAGATTTACAGTGTGGTGATAGTTTAAGACCCGGTCGGTATATCCTGTATGCATGGGCAAGTATTGGCGGGTGTGTCACTAACTCCAGGAAGTAGGGTTATCCAGTCAAGTGAGTTTTTCTATGAGTATGAGGCATTGTCTCGCTATATGTAGGTGATATAGAATTGCACTGCATACCCCATGAGAAGTCTTTAAATGTCAAGTGGGTGTTGCCAGTTTAGACGCCCTGTGACCTACTTACGTTGTGAGGTGCTAGTTTAGTCGCTGCGTGAGTATAGAGCTTTAGGGTTACCATTTGGCGCAGTTTACAAAGAAAATGGCCGAGCAAGAGTTTTAGAAGTTTTTGAGTTACAGAACACATATCAATGTATTTATATATATATATATACACCTGTTATTTACTATATTTTACAGATTCTAGCAATTGTTTACAGTAATTATTAAAAAAATTACTCGACAGGATTTTATTAGCATATGATGTTTAGAAACCGTTTTACAGTTTTATAATAGCTTGAGAAGCATGTTTTAGGTAGTATTCAGAATTTAATATTTATACAGAATCTTATTTTTATTGAAAATTTTAAAAGAACTCACTGAGCTCCTTTAGCTCACATGTTTTGTGTTTTATATTTTCTAAAACCCTTTTTAGGTGCAGGCCTGGTACGCTAGTTGCTAGTTCTCCTATAACAAATTAGTGGTCCATGTCAGACGATCATTTTGTAAATATAAATGTGCTGAGTAGCACCTTTTTATTTGTTGTATAATAGTTATTGACTTTGTGCATCTTGTAAATTTGTTTTGAACAAACAAGAAATGCTTTCTGTAATATAGTGACAGTTTTTACTTTTCATTAGTCTGTTAATTTTGTTGTAAATTAGTTTTTTTTATTGGAATGAAATTGTTGTGTTGAGATTGAATTTGATTTTGGAAGGACTGGAGGTCCTATTTGGAAATTGAGAAAACTATTTGAAGTAAAAGTGTAGTTTTTATTACAGGTTTTTGTTTTTGGGTTTTCAAAAAAATAGAGGAAACTCTGTCCGTTTTTTTTAAACTTTAGGTAAAATAAATTAACTGATATTCCAGGATTTAATTAGTTATAGCAAGAATTAAAAAGGGTTCGCCTAGTGATATTTTTCAATTTTGATAGTTAGACTCTGAGGAACTTCCATTTGGGTGCTTAGCGGGGTCCTATCGACATCTACAGTAGAGGGTTCCGGACAGGTCCTATCATTTTGACCGTTGCCTCCACCCATTTTCTTTTGGATCTGAGGATAGAAGAAATAACCTATGACCAAAAAGGCTGAGCTTTCAGAGGGATTAAAAAGGAAGATGGGTTTTGCGTTTTGGTCGTGAAAGAAAAGAAAAGATTGAATTACCTGTGAAATATAAAACTAGTAATAAATGCCTTAGTTTTTTTTTGTAGTAGTTGGTAGTTAGTAGTTGTAAGTTATTATTAATTGCTGTAATAAATGCTAAAAATCCCAATAGATCTCTATAAATATATAAGAGATGAGAGGAAAGCATTTAGACTTTAAAATTTCAGAAATTAAATATTTAGAAACTTTCCTTGGAATTGGTTTTCTACCATTTTCAATTTGTATTTTTTTTTTAATAATATCAACAACTTTTGTCTTTATGTACGAAATCACCACCCATCAGTGCTTGTCTTGCGTCAGGTGGTATTAGAGCATTGTCTTAAGATGGCAAGCCCTAATGACTTGAATAAAGATCGTTTGAATGCAATCGAGCAAAGAATGGAAGCACGTATGACAGAATTACAGGAACGCATGGCAGCATTAACCGAACTGGTTATGAGTTTGATAGTTAATGATCCAGTGCAATAAGAATCAATGGCTGCAATGAAAAGACCACATAGATAGCCACAATCTGCATCAATTAATATTAATTTGATGGAAGAATCTAAAGACGAGTTTGAGGTCAGACCACGAATAAGAGGAGCAACCTTGGGTGCATGAAAAAAGGCCTAACTGTTTTACCCCTCTAGTTGGTGATTTCGGAGAATTTGATGGTGAGTTTCTGCCAAAAGGGAGACAACAACATCAACATGATGACTCTTACAAGGTAAATGCTGATTTGCCTACTTTTAATAATACTACTGATATGGAGGAATAGTTTATAGATTGAGAGTATAAGGTAGAACATTTCTTTGAAATTATGAATGTAACCAGAACATAAGGTAGTTTTAGTGCCCTACAAACTACGCAGGGGTACAGGTGCTTGGTAGCAATGCCATCAAGAAGGTTAAAGATAAAAAAAAAGATTGCTACTCGTCCGTTATGGGCACCAAATGAAATATTTTTAAAGGGACATTTTCTACTGTTGGATTATGAAAAAAAAAAACTCTCTTCCAACAGTTCTAAAATTGCATCCAGAGGGGCAATGATGCCGTATTTGTGGTGGTTGATCAATTTTCTAAAATGTATCACTTTATTCCATGTCTTAAGACAACAAATGCACATCATGTAGCCAAACTATTCTTTAAAGAAGTTGTTCGTTTACATGGTGTACCACTTTCCATCACTTCAGATAAGGACAACAAATTCTTGATAATTTTTTGGCTAACTTTATAGAAAAGGTTTAGGACTACATTGAAAATTTCTAGCACAGCATATCCCCAAACCGATGGCCAAACAAAAGTGGTAAATTATTCTTTGGGAAATCTGATTAAATGTATATGTGAAAATAATAAGGGACAATGGGACTTTGCATTGGTACAAGCTGAGTTTGCTTACAATAACTCAGTCAATCGTTCCACCAGAAGAAGTCATTTCTCTATTGTTTATACTAAAATTCCAATGCATGTTGTGGACCTAGTCAAACTTCTTTCCACTGTAGGTTCTAGTGTAGCTGCATTTGCTTTAGCAGATACCTATTCAAAGACATTCCAATAAGTGCATCAATCCTTAGAGAAGAATAACCTCAAATACAAGGCAGCTGTAGACAAACATTGAAAACATCAAATGTCTGACGTGAGTGATAATGTGATGGTACACTTACGTAAAGAGAGGCTACATGTGAGAGTTCATGGCAAACTTAGGCAAAAATGTTATGGTCTTTTTAAAGTTTTGAAGAGGATCAATGACAATGCATATAAGATAGACTTACCCGATGACATGGGCATATCAAAAACTTATAATGTAGCAGATATCTCTACCTATCATCCTCAAGGCAACCTATATGGTAACTTAAGAACGAGTATTTTTCAAGTGGAGGAGAATGATGGCGGATAACAGCACAACAACCCATATGGTGAGAAACTTCCAAGAGCCTACAACTACATTTATTCATTTGATAATTAGTTTTGAAGTAAAATTTAGCATTGGTAGTTGTTGGTAGATTAGTAGTAGTTGATAGTTAGTAGTTGCAAGTTGACATTAATTATTGTAATAAATTCTAGAAATCCCAATAAGTCTCTATAAATACATGAGTGATGAGGGGGAAAGCATTCAGACTTTGAAATTTCAGAAATCAAATATTTAGAAACTTTCCTTTGAATTGGTATTCTACCATTTTCAATTTTCGGTTTTGTTGAACGATATCAACAACTTTCATCTTCGTGAACAAAATCACGACCCACCAGTGCTTGTACTGCGTTAGAACATCACTAAGTAAATTCTTTCTTGCAAATATTTTTTTCTACTACCCATAAAATTATATCTTCAAGCTATGAATATTTTAACCGATTAGATGGATCTCACTTTATGATAACTCAAAAATTACAACACATACATAAAAGTATATTACTTTCTCATGATTAAGGTCAATCAAGTTTATTAAAGCTTTTGTGAATTAAGATCAATGGCATTTAGTTAACTATATTGAAATTTATAGTAGTCTCATTTTATATATCACATACACTAGTTTTTCTACTTGAAATCTCTACTTTGATAATCAAGGTAAATCATCCACTATAAGAAGTAAAAATAATTACAACCTTCTATAATGAAATACCTTTTTCATTAATAACTGTGAATTAGATTTTTGTATTAGCATCATATCCCTAATGCGTAGATCACATACTTTATAAATATAGGCTTATTAATGTATGCTCAAATATATGTATGAATAAACTTCAATAATCAGAAAATATTATTATACATATTTTAAGGACATAAAATAATATAAAATGTCTAACAATATCCCATTTTCCTTAGAGCATATCAAGCACTTGTTGAACCCCCAAATTATTCATATGAGTTTTGAAACTCTTTACTGATAATGACTTGATAAATGGATCCGCTAGATTATCTGTTAACACAATCTTGGATATTGTGACCTTATCTCTTTACACAAACTACTTTATCAAATAATATTTTCTCTTAATATATTTTCCACTTCTTATTGTACCGTGGTTTTTTAGACTATGCTATTACCTTGCTATTACAACAATAAAGAACAAAAAGCATCTAAGCACTAGGTATTGGTAGGGTGTTAATTAGGTATAAAATTTTCATATTTCAAATTTAATATTTGTTCGTCTAAATTAAGATTACTTGGCTTTCCATATATTTTATTGTTATTTTGTAAGTTTGGAGTTAATAGGGCAAATAGGGATGAAAATCTAATGATTACAAGAAAAAAAAAGAATTGCTATAGTTACAATGAACAATGCATATGAGTAGAGATCGTGCTACAGTATTTTTGCTACAATACTCGTGCTACAGTAATGTACTACAACACCACGATGCCTAGAAAGTCTCCACCAGAAGCAATTTTTCATGTTTAAGCATCGCGGCGCCCATGCGACATATGAAATGCCTCCTAAAAAGTTCTATTCCGACTTTGATTCAAAGGCCCTTGACCTTAGAGTTTCTTAAAACTATAAAAGCACTCTTTTTATAGCCAAAACACAGACTTAATGAAGGCAAAACTTAGGAGAATAATTTACAACACAAATTAAGAGATCAAATTCAAGAGTTGAAGATTCAAGTTTCAAGTCAAAGAAAAGAGATAAGCAACATTAGACATCTTCTTGGTTAGTTTTTCTTCTCTTTTCTTAACATTATATTCTTGTTCTTGCTATTATTCATGGATTAGTTTAATACTATTCATTTAGTGATGAGTCTAAATATTGTTGATCTAGAGTTAGACTATTAAACTTAGTATGTAGTTGGATTTTGTTAATTCTTAATTTATGAACCTAATACATATAATTGATTCATTATATATGAGTTTAATGCTTTTATTATATCGAAGTAATAGTTTGAATGATTGAGGAATCATGATGAACTCGACAGATGGATTAATGTGTTTAGTCTAGAACAGTTTAATGCATGATCATATGTAATAAATATAAGTTTCATGTAGGATAGATGACAGGACCCGACCCGAGACCCTCTACTATAGATCCCAGCGGCCCTGCCGGACACCCCAACGGAAGTTCCTCCGAACCTAACTGGGTAAGTTAAGGAATTCCGCGAGGCGAACCCCTTTTTAAATCTTGTTACTACTAAGAAGATCTAGTAATATACATGAAAACGACATCTTAGTTTTAAAAACAAACGGACAGAGTTTCCCCTGTTTTTCGAAAAATCCATATAAACCTGCAAAGAAATTTCACTTCTAATTCCAACCCATCTCAATTCTACCAATTCGGACCTCCGGTCCTTTTCAAATCAAATCCAACACAACTCAATTATTTCGTGTAAATCACAAAATAAGCATAATCATAAAAAGTAAAAACGATCATCATAAACTGGAAATCTCTTCTTCTTGATTCAACACATACTTAAAAATATACATGCCTACAACTATTATGCATAAAGTAAAGAGTGCTATTAGCACATTTACATGTACAAAAATTATCTTTGGATTCGACCCACTACTCGGCAATAGGAGAATCAGCAGCTTGCGTTCCAAGACTTGCACCTGGGAAAGGGGTTTAAAACATAAAACATAAAACGAGTGAGCTAAAGGAGCTCAGTGAGTGTAAATGAGAATTCAATTACAAGAATATTATACAAAATAGTAATTTCTAAAGTACATGCAGAAATGATGCTTCTAAAACGGATGTAAAATTGTAAAACGGTTTCTAATATCATATGCTAATGAAATCTTGCCGAGCGGGTTTTATCTACATCTTTGGAAAACTATATTCAGAATCTGTATAACATAATAACTGCTGTGTGCATATAAATGCATAAATGCTATCGGTAAATCGAAAACTAGTAAAATTCTCGCTCGGCCATTATCTTTCTAAACTGTACCAATGGTAACCCTAAAGCTCTATACCCACGCAGCGACTCAACTAGCACCGCATACGTGAGTAGGTCATGGGGCACCTCAACTAGCAGCACCTATAGTGACATCTCAAGACATCTCACTGGCTAGGCAGCGGAATCCTACATCGCATGCATATAGCGAGACAATATCCTGTACACATAGAGCGAGTCACATGACTCGACATCCCGACTTTCCGGAGTTAGTGACACACCCCCAAGACCTGCCCATGTGCACGGGATATACCGGCCGGGTCTAATACAATCATCACCACTATAATCTAAGGGTACCAATGGCCTTAAAACAAATGCAGAAATTTTAAAACTGTTTCACAAATCGATCATGTAAAAGCGTGTCTATGAATATATCAAGATCATAAATCATGTTTATGCATCGAAAGCTCATAAAACATACATAGTCATTGTGCGAAAACATAATAACCGAAAAGTAAAAGAAATGGCAGATTTCCACTCACAACCGCTCCGCGCTCAATTTCGCTCCCGATTCCTGCTCCCGTTAACGCTCTCGGTTATCCTCACCTACGCGCCATAAATGACATTTAGAACCAAATCGAACACTAAAATCTCATTTAACTACTAAATGCCCTAATCGGCATACAAAGCCCGGATGTAAACTACTTCCCGATTTTAGTTACGGAGCCATAATCGAAACTAATTCACCATCCAGTGCCCTAAAAATTATTGAACACCTTATAATTTGATTGGACATACTTGCCCTTCACCTTTCCAACATGGACAATTATGTCCCATTTTCTTCATTTTTGGGTTTTTTCATCAACCATATACATTCAATTCACAATATGCATCATGTACACATAACAATTCAATCAAAACACCACTCAATTCCTAACTTCCCTAAAGTGGCAGAATTTCACCCTAGGTTCCAACACCTTCCTTTTCTCAATTTCTTGTTCCAATTACAACAAAATCATGCCAATTTCATTCTAAAGCCCTAATTACAATCAATTGAAATCTCTACAACAAAATCACCAAAAACCCCAATTCTCACCTTGCCAATTTCTTCAAATTGATGACTCCTTCAAGCTCCAAACTAGAATTCAACTCAATCTAAGCCAAGAATACACATAAGAACATCAATTAACACATTCTTGAATTCTCACTTATCAAACTCATAAAAGATGCTTTTCCTTATCTCTTTTTCTTGAATTTCCACTAATAGAGACTTCAATTGAGCTTAGGGATTGGTTTGTAACCTTAATTTGGCTTGATTACACATGAAAAATCATGAAAAAAAACTTGAATAGTAACTGTAGCAGCACCCCCCTTTGAAGCTCGAATTTCTCTCTTTTTTTGGCTAAGTGTTGGTTTTGATCTCTCTTCAAATTTCTACACACTTCTAACATATATATAGTGCTCCCTCAATTTACCATTTTACCCTTCAACTTACTTAAAACTTCTAATTTGCCATTAGTTAAAAACTAATTATGTAATTAGTTCATTTGTAACTATTTAGTTAGAATAATTCAAAGAACTAACTAAAACTTCCAACTTGGCAATCCATGAGATTTCTTCTAATTGGTCCATTCTCTAATATATGGATTATGTTTCTCAACAAAGGCTTGTTCCATACATTACCCTTAAATGAAAATTCATGTAGTAAATTAGAATTTTCTTTTCCAAGCCAATAGAGAAAAATTCTAAAAATATTCTAGGGTCATCCGGTGCACCGATCGAGTGTGAAATTACCAAATTAGGTCTAATATCTCTCACGTGCACTATAAAGAAAATATTTCTAATAGGGTTAAAATCGAGTAACCCTACGGTGTCTTATTTGTTCTATACCGAAATCTAGGCGCCAATACTGCTAATAGGGATTGGATATTACAATAGAAATATACCTAAATGGCATGTATGGTATTATTTAGACATGATCTTAAGAAATTACATTCTATTTTGATTACCTTAGATATATAGGTAGTTGTTAAAATGCGTAACATAGTTACTCGACCATCGACAGAGGCTTGTGATGATATTAGAGTCTAGCCAATCAATTTGTATTAATAGATTAACTAAGAGGTTCATGATTCGAATGAAATACTAAGGGACAAGTTAAAACCCTAGATTGTTATTAATTGGTGAATTTAACTCCTTGTTTATTTGCTATTTAGGTTTAGTTTATTTTGATAGAATTAGGTTAATTAATTGAATTTGTTATTTTAGATTTTTTAGATAAAAGTGAAGTAAATAAAATTTTCGAAATTGAATGAAAGAATTAGATCGTATAGTCCCTGTGAGAATGATACTTTGATGTAAAATCCTATTTTACTTTATATGATAGAGTGTGCTTGCGCTTAACTATTATAGCATACAATAAGTTTTTGGCACTTTTGCCAAGGATTATTTTTAGATCAATACTAATATCAACCTACTTACTTTTAATTTAGATTTTATTTTGTTTTCTTTTATTTTTATGTTCTTCCTTTTACTTTTATTTTTCTTTTATTTTGCTTTGACAGTTCATACGAAGGGAGAAAAATGCTGACTCAACTTCTTTTGATCCTGAGATTGAAAGAACTTTGCATAGACTTCAACGTGAATAATACTAGTGATCTTTAAACATGGAGGACAACAATGATCATATCAATAATCCAGTGTTTAAGCTAATATATCTCAGAGAGTATTCAAAGAGTTTGCAGTCCCAACTATAGATGGTGTTCAATCTAGTATTCGGTGACCAACTGTCAATGCCAACAATTTTAAATTCAAGCTAAGTGTAATTCAAATGCTGAAGGAGTCTATATAGTTCAGCGGAGCTCTTAAAGACAATCATAACATGTATATTCTAAATTTCTTAGAGATTTGTTATACTTTCAAGTATAACAGAGTCTTATATGATATCATATGACTTAGATTGTTCCCTTTCTCCTAAGGGGACAAAGCCAAGAATTGGTTGATATTATTGTCGTCTGGATCTATATCAACATAGAATGATCTAGCATAAAAGTTTTTATCTAAGTTCTTCTCATCAATAAAGATAACAAAGATAAGGAATGACATCACCTCATTTAGTCAGGTTAATGGCGAGTCGTTATATAAGGTATAGGAACTCTTCAAGAACATATGCCTCACCATGGAGTCCTTACATGGATATTAGTCCAAACGTTCTTCAATGGACTAGTAGGCCATTTGAGGATCATTGTAGATGCTGCTGTTGAAGGGGCTTCAATAAATAAGTCCACAAATGACTCATATAATCTACTAGAAAAGATGGCGTTAAACAGTTACCAATGGCCAGCAGAGAGAGTTACACCCATTAAAAGCATAGGTATGTATGAGATTGACACATTCAATGTATTGGCAGCCCAAATCAATATGTTATTTAAGAAGATTGATGCTTTGAAGTCATCAAAACCCAGCAAGTGACATGCGACTTTTTGTTGTAATAACCACATAAATGAGCAATGCATGGAGATAGATAATTTTGTAGACAATTTTAACCGATAACAACCTAAACCTACAATCAAATTTCTACAATCAAGGGTGGAGAGATCATCCTAACTTTTATTGGCATAACAACCAAGGGGATTCATCTAAACTATTGAATCCTTTAGGATTTCAGCCACTACAAGAGAAGAAGCCATCATTGGAATACATGTTCATGCATTATATGAAATCAAATAACCCTAGAATGCAGAATCATTCAGCAACCTTGAAAACTTTAGAGCTTTAAATGGGACAACTTGCTACCGCAATTAATAAGTGACCTCAGGGTACTCTACCAAGTGATACTAAAGCAAATATAAACAAAAATATAGAATAATGTCAATCTATTAACTTGAGGAGTGGTAAAATCTTACAAGATAACATAGCTAAACCATGACTATTAAGTATGAATAAAAAGGAGAAGATGGAAAAACAAGAAGAAGTGAAGTTATGTATACCACCTATACCTTTTTCTCAAAGGCTACAGAGGTGCCAACAAAGTGTACAAAGTGAAAATGAATCCAAGTAGTCCAATAAGAATAGAAATGAAAGATGGGCAGCAGAAAAGTAGAGAAAATTCTGTAGAAAAGTACAGAAACTGGTATACAAGTGTAGAAAAATCTTGATTTATAGAAAATACCAATGACAACATATAGAATCAGTATTGCACTCCACCTCTATCATTCCCTTAGAGGCTACAAAAGAAGAAATTAGATAATCAATTTTCTAAATTCTTGAAATCTTAAAGAAATTGCATATTAATGTTCCTTTTGTAGATATGCTTAAACAGTTGCCTAGTTACATCAAGTTTATAAGGAGCATCCTTTTAAAGAAGTCAGAACTAGAGGATTATGAATTCATAGCATTAATAGAAAATGTATAGCCATTCTTCAGCAGAAGCTACCTCATAAGCTTAAGATACCATGAGATTTACCATATCATGCTCCATTGGCAATTATGACATTGGTAAAGCTCTATACGATCTAGGAGCGAGCATTAATCTCATGCTTCTCTCCATCTAAAATTAGCTAAATTAGAGAGAAGCAAAGCCATTAATTTCACACTCATCCTTGCTGATCGATGTCTCACCTACCTGAAAGGAATCATAGAGAACGTGCTAGTAAAGATGGATAAGATCATCTTTCCTACAGATTTTATCGTCCTAGACATAAAAGAAGATAAGGAGATCCCTATCATCCTTGGAAGACCCTATCCCTATCATCATTGGTGTTCAAAAAAGGGTGATGACCATGAGGGTGCAAGATGACATAACAACATGCAAAGTCTTTAAGGAGATTGAGTTGCCATCTGAGAGTAAAGACCACTACTGCATTTATTTGGTGCATCAAAAGGCCAAGTAACTCAAGGACATGGAAATTTTAAATCTTTACATTAGAAAGAAGGTGTTAAAGTATAGAAGACAAGAAAGAAAATGATTGAGTAGCACTTTGAAGAGAGGATTAAAGAGAAAGGCACAAAAGTACCACTTCACTGGTCTAAGATTCAAATTTTTTAGAGAACCACAAGGAGAATGAAGTAAAAGTTGTTGCCTAAGGTCTAAGTAAAAGGATATAGAAGCCGAAAGAGAGGAAGCTTAACAAGCTTACATACAAGAATGCTTCAACCATTAACTTTGATCCACCATAAGAGTAGAATAAGCCTCGTCAAGCTGACGACGTTAAATCAAATGCTTCTTGTGAGGTAACCTAAGCAAAGTTTATTTTATTTTTATTTAGTTTCAATTTTAGTTACTTTATTTTCTTTTCTTATAGGAATAAAATAGCAAGTCAAGCATTCAAAGAAGTAGCACAAGTATTTGCAGGCATTGGAAGCAAAGGAAACTGCAGTCACATTCATCAAAACACAACGCTTGCTTAAACTTTACTTATCAAAGAAGTGTTTTACTCTCTATTCACTATTTTTTGACATCGAGGATGATGTTTAATTTAAGTTTGGGGGTAGAAAACATATAAACTGTGTTTATTTTACTGCATGAGTTGATTGGTCGTCTTGTGCATTAATTTTTGTTTTTAGTTGTTAGTTTTCATTAAGAAGATAATCATAAGTCTATGATAATAATTAAAATATTGACTAATTTTTATAAGTATCTAGGGAAGAATGGATGCTTGAGATAATTCTTATATCATGAACCTTGAACTAATTGCAACTTTATTTTTGATCACTTATTCTTGAGTACACTGAGGTAAGCTTGTATTAGTTGAATTTTTTGCTTAGAGATATTTGATGCTTAAGTAGTACACCATAGTCTCGAAGACCAACACTCTAGAACTTGCTTGATTACTACTTGAGCTAAAATTCTTGAAAAAACCATAATTGGAAAAATGACATTAGGCTATCTTTGAACCGTTTGACCCTTTTCGAGCCTACCCTAGGTTTATATTTATCATAGTGACTCTTTTTTACCCTTAATACTTATTTTTTTCTATTTAACCACATTACAAGCCTTATGACTTTAAGCTTATTTATCTTATAATAATCCGTAACACCATAAACCTTGAGTTCACTTAGAAATAGTCTTAAAATGAAAAAGGTTATGGTTGTAGATGAAAATGGTACTATAGTGAAAGCAATAAGTCTTGATAGTACTTACCAATCTAAGTTTGGGGGTACATTCTAAAAAAAAAAAAGTCTTTAAATGCAATACCCTAGCTTAAGAAAAAGAAAAAGAAATTCTTTGAAAAATAGTGATTAAAAGAAAATTAGAAATATCTTATTTGGGGGAAGAGATATATCATAGAGGAGAAGGGAATCAATAAGTTATGAGTAAGTCTAAGTGTTCATGGTTTGATACTTTTGGTTTAGTGATGAGATAAACTTATTTTATTTAGGGTTAGACTTTTTGAACCTAATATGTAGTTAGATTTTGTTAATTCTCAGTTTATGTACTTAATATATATAATTGGTTCATTCTATCTTGTGTTCATTACTTTCATTATATCTAGCTAATATTTTGAATGATAAAGGAACAATGATGAACTCGACGAATGGAATCATATGTTTAGCCTATGATAGTTTGATGAATGGTCATAGAGTAACAACTATGAGTTTCATATATGATAAAAATATACATAGATGACATGCATGGTATTATTTAGAGCTGATTTTAATGAATTACATTATATTCTAATTACCATAGATATATAGGTAGTTATAAAAATGCGTAATATAGTCACTCGACCATCGATAGAGGCTTGTAATGAGATTAGAGTCAAGGTAATCAATTTGTATTAAGGGATTAACTAATAAGTTAATGATTTAATGAAATACTAGGGGATAAGTCAAAATCTTAGATTGTTATTAATTGAAGAATTCATCTCTTTGTTTGTTTTCTAGTTAGGTTTAGTTTAATTTGATAAAACTAGGTTAATTAATTGAATTTTCAATTTTAAAGTGAAGTAGATGTAATTTTAGTAATTGATTGAAAGAATTACTGTTAGGATTTATGCTTACATGTCATCCCATTGTTGTATGAATATTTTATTTTATAATATTTATACAGTACATTTTTATTAAATCACTAATTTTATTAATTAAATGGTACAGTGCTTGTTACGCTACAGACATTGTATGATCTAAAGGAGTTCAGATCTGGCCTAAAGGAGTTTAAACTATCACTAAAGGTTAGCAATAATGAGAATTATAATTGCCAATAGTTAGCACTACTAAGAGTTAGTAAGTTGTAAAAGTCAGCAAAATCTAAAAGTTATCACCCTGTCTGTAAGAGAACATAGACCCGAGAGTACATTCGTAATAACATAGTTGTAAGGAGTTGCAATAAGTGCTAAGAAATGTTATTATGTAAGTTTATTCTCAAATTATATATTCCTAGTCTTATTCATTGATATGGGCCTATTAGTGGGACCCTTTTTAATAAACCAGCATATACTATACCTAGATGGTCTAGATAGTTGTTCTTAGCTGACTATAGGCTTACCGAAAGTTCGTATAGCATACAGGTATTCAGTAAGGACTGAATACTAACAGGCTCATCGAGGACTCCAATAGACATCCCATAAAGCCATTAATGGTAGGTTCTTTGGAGTTGAGTGGTGTACGTGGTCCTTTCACCTGAGCGCCATGATGGACTTGTAAATGATCCACCATAATTTGGTTCCATATATTTCAGAGGCCTATAATGGTATAACCGTTATGTGTTACTGGGTATAGTTTGATATTTATGGAGTCTGGTGTATGAAAATATAGAATTCGTCAGCTCACACGGGTGAGTTGTATATCTAGATACTCTAAGACTGTATCTTAAAAATACTTATAGCCATAAGCAACGAACCTGGGAAAATAGTTTCCCAGGTTCGTTGCTTATGGCAAACATATCACAAATATGTTTGCGTATATTGTTTGTCAAGATACATGTCTGGAGATAAGTTCATGGATAATTGCATGGAGATTTGATGGTGATGACCTATATCCCCGCTCCTCTAGGATATGGATGGTGGAAGGATTATACGTATACGCGTTGACCTCAACTTATATGGTCTACTACGCTGATTTGTAATATTCGTGATGTGTGTATAGGTCATCGATCTCGAACTCACGGAACAGTTCCGTTTGATAAATCAGGCGTAGACTTAGGGAGTCCCAAAATATAAAGGGTACTCGTTGTGCACAAGGGTAGCTGATAGGGGCGTAAAAGTACTATTATTATTTGTACCCAACTTTCATATTTTGCTCCAAGTCATAACTATTTGGCTATTTAATTGTGATTTTTGATCATAAATAGATGCACGACAACAAATGTGACGCATAGGAATAAACGTGAGGCGAATCGAACATCAAACGAAGACGTTACGCTCAAAATACAAAAGGGGCACCAGGCAAGCGACTGAGCGCCACGGCGCTCGCGGTGGTGAACAGTGGCGTAGGAACAGTACTTTGCTATAGTATCCATGTACATTGTTTTACTATAATAAATTGTGAGCACTATTTTGAAGACAAAACCCTAAGAGGGAGGAGGAAAAGAGGAGAGAAAAATAGAGAAAAGAGGTAAACACTTAGAGAGAGAATTCACAACACAAATCAAAGATCAAAGGTAAAGATTGAAGAACCAAGATCAAGATTCAAGCTTCAAGTCAAGATTGAGGGAGAAGCGTATCAATGAGTCACTTTGATTAGTTTTTCTTCTCTTTCTTTATCATTATGTTTTTTTTCTTGTTGATCTTTATGAATTGGCTTGATACTTTTAATTTTGTGATGGGTTAAATTATTTATCTAGGGTTAGACTGTGTAAACCTAGTATGGATTTGGATTGTGTTAAATTTTAGTTTATGAACTTGATAAATTCAATTGATTCATTCTATCTTGTATTTAATGCTTTTCATTATACCTGATCAATATTTTGAATGATTGAGGAACCATGATGAACTCGAAGGAGGGATTCATGTGTTTAGCCTAAGGTAGTTTGATGCATGATCATAGGGTAACAACTTTGAGTTCCATCGAGGATAGACATATACCTAGGTGGCATGTATGGTATAATTTAGACTTGATCTTAATGAATTACATTCTAATTTGATTACCATAGGCATATAGGTGATTGTTAGAATGCGTAATATAGTCACTTAACCATCGACAGAGGCTTGTGATGAGATTAGTGTCTAAACCAACTAATTGGTATTAAGGGATTAATTAAGTGGTTAATGAGTCCAATGAAATACTAGGGGACGAGTCAAAACCCTAGATTATCTTTATTTGTGAATTCTACTCTTTACTTTTGTTTAGTTAATTGAGAGAACTAGATTAGTTACATAAATTTCAGATTTTGATTTTCTGAATAAAAGTTAAGTAGTTATAATTTTAGTACTTGATTTATAGAATTAGATTGCATAGTCCCTGTGGGATTAATATCTGGACTTAAAATCCTATAATACTTGATACGATAGCCTGCACTTGCGCGTAGCTACTATAGCACATCACAATCAAGTTTTTGGCGCCGTTGCCGAGGAGTAGTTTTATCTATTCTTTAGATCAATACTAATACAAAGCTACTTACTTTTAATTAAGATCTTTATTTTTGTTTTATCTTCTTTTTTTTACTTTGATTTTCTTTTTATTTTGCCTTGACAGTTCATACTATGAAGGGAAATAATGATCACATCAATAATCCTGTGTTTGAGCCCATGATACCACAGAGAGCTTTGAAAGAGTATGCTATCCTAAGTACAAGTGGTGTTCAGTCTAGTATTCGGCAACCAACCATCAACGCTAATAACTTTGAGATCAAGCCGAATATTATTCAGATGCTGAAAGAAACATACAGTTTAGTGGAGCTCTTAATGACGATCTTAACATGCATATCATAAATTTTATAGAAATTCGTGATACCTTCAAATACGATGAAGTCTCTGACAATGCCATCAGGTTGAGACTATTCCCTTTCTCCTTAAGGGATAAAGTCAAGAGTTGGTTGATGTCATTGCCGTCGGGATCCATATCAATATGGGAAGATTTAGCACAGAAGTTCTTAACCAAGTTCTTTCCACCAACATAGACAACAATGATGAGGAATGACATTATCTCATTCAGTTAGATTGATTGGATAGTTATTGTATAAGGCATAGGAGCGCTTTAAGGACATGTTAAGAAAGTGTCCTCATCATGGAGTCCCTAAATGGCTATTAGTCCAAATGTTCTATAATGGATTAGCAGGTCATTTGAGGACTATTGTAGATGCCGCTGCTGGAGGAGCTTTAATAAATAAGTCTACAAATGAAGCTTATGATTTATTAGAAGAGATGGCGTCAAATAGTTACCAATGCCCACCAGAGAGAGTTACACCCAAGAGAGTTGCTAATATATATGAGATTGACGCATTCAATGCATTGGCAGCACAAATTAATTCATTGCCCAAGAAGTTTGATGCATTGAATGCCGTTAAAACTCGACAAGTGATATGTGACTTTTGTGGTGATAACTACATGAATGGGCGGTGCATGGAAGCAGCAAATTATGTGGGCAATTTCAATCATCAATAACCTATCCCACAATCAAATTCTTATAATCCGAGATGGAGAGATCATCCTCACTTCGTTTGGCATTACAACCAAGAGGAGCCATTTAGAACAATGAATCCCTCAAGATTTCCACCACTACAAGAAAAGAAGCCAACATTGAAATATATGTTTATGTAATATATGAAGTCCAATAATGTCATCCTACATAATCATTCAACATATTTGAAGAATTTAGAGGTTCAAATGGGACAACTTGCTGTTGAAATTAATAGGAGACCTCAAGGCACTTTACAAAGTGATATTGAGACAAATCCAAAAGGGATTGTAGAGCAATGCCAAGCCATTGACTTGAAGAGTGGTAAGATCTTACAAGAAAATATATCCACACCACCACCATCAAGTATAGAGGAGAAGGAAGTGCAGAAAAATAAATTATAACCATATAGACTGCCTATTCCTTTTCTTCAAAGGCTATAGAGGTGTCAAATAAGTGTTGAAACAAAAAATCAACAGCATACCAGTCCAAAAATTAGTGCAGAATCTCAGAAAAGTACAGAATTCTCAATAATGGAACATACAGAAATTGGTATTAAAGTGCAACAACATTCTAAGGTGCAGAAAAGTGGCAACACAGTAGAAAATACTAGTAACAAAGAGCAGAATCAGCCCATGCACACTACATTACTTGACTATTGCAGTATTAATGTGGTGCCATTAAGCACCAAAGAGCTCAAAGACATAGAGATGTTGAATCCTGACATAAAAAAAAGACGTTAAGGCATAGAAAGAGAATAAAGAAGAAGAAGAAAAAGAAGAAGAAGCAGTACAATGACAGGATCAAAGAGAAGGGCACAAAAGAGACACTTCACCGGTCTAAGTTTAAGTCTTTTCGGAGAAACACGAGGAGAAAGAGGAACAAGTTGCTGCCCAATATCAAATAAAGAAGATGTGAAACCTAAAAGAAAGAAAGCCTAACAAGTGCACATATAAAGATGCTTTCACCATTGACTTTGATCCTCTATAAGAGTAGAAAGAGCCTCGCCAAGCCGACGGTGTTAAATCAAGCGCTTATTGGGAGGCAACCCAAGTAAATTTTTATTTTTGTTAGCTTATTTTCAGTTTTAGTTATGTTACTTTCTTTTTTTCTTTTAGGAATAAAATTAGCAAGTCAAGCATTTAAGAAAGCAGCTCAAGCAATTTCAAGCGCTAGAAGTAAAGGAATACCGCAGTCCAATCAATGGATAACAACGTTGCATTACTTCAACTTCATCTACCAGGGGAACTTTTTTTACTTTTAAGTTTATTTTTAGACATTGAGGAAAATGTCTAATTTAAGCTTGGGGGTGAAAAACACATAACTTGTGTTTATTTTTACTGTATAATTTGAGTGGCTGTCTTGTGGAGTAATTTTGTTTTTTTTTTTGTCTAGTTTTGGTTGAGAGGATGATCATTAGTCCATGATAAGAAATAAAATATTTGCTGAATTTATTTTCACAAGTTTTATGAAATAATAGATGCTTGAGATAACTCTTATATCATGATTCTTGGATTGAGTTCAAACTTATTTTTGATCACTTATTCTTGAGCATATTGAAAGAAGCATATATTAGTTGAATATTTTGCATAGAGTTATTCATGCTTAAGTAATATACCATAGTCTCGAAGACCAACATTCTAGAACTTGCTTGATTACTACTTGAGGTGAAATCCTAGAATTCACATGCTTAGGGAAATGACATTAGGCCATCTTTGGACCGTTTGAGCCTTTTCGAGCCTACCTTATATGTATATTTATCCTTAGTCACCCCGTTTGAGCCTAATGATCCTTTTTCTTATTTAACCACATTACAAGCCTAAAGACTTTGAGTTTACTTATCCTAAAATCCACCAGTAGCACCATAAACCTTGAGTTTACTTAGAAATATTCTTAAAATGAAGAAGGTTGTGGATGTATGAAAGAAGGGTACTGCAATGAAAAGCAATAAGTCTTGAAGGTGCATATCAATCTAAGTTTGGGGATACATAAAGAAAAGAAAAAAAAAATGTTTAAATGCATAATACCCCTAACTTAATAAAAAGAAGAAATTCTTTGTAAAATGGATTAAAAGAAAGATGAGAATAACATAAGTTTGGGGGGAAGAGATGAATAAACAATGAGGAGAAGGAATCAATGGGGTTTCTAAGTAAAGTCTAGGTGTTAATGGTGTGATTTGCACTTTATATATATCTTTATTTCTCACCTTTACCTTAGCCTTACATTACAAGCTAATTAAAGTCCTAAATAGATCCCTAGACGTGTATTTCTACAATAGTGGAGAGTAGTATGAAAAGCAAGTTTATAGTAGTGTTAAAATTGAAAATATGCCAAGATATCATATTTATGTATTTCTTAAGTATTGGGTAAATCTATGTTCTATTTAGCTAATTACTTGCTTATTACACACACGCACAAGTGATCATTTACAAGGGAGAATGAAGTACTTGATCAATGGTATGAGAATTATTGAAAGCTATTTATTGATTTCTGAAGAGCCTTGTGCTATTCTTAACAGTCTTAATTTGAGACTATGATGATGATTGTTTAATCAATTGGAGTTTTTTTAAGTTTTTAGTTTTTATTTTTGAGTCATGAATAAGTTGTAAATGTTTTTCTTTGTTTTGCTCGAGGATGAGCAAAGTCTTAAGTTTGGGGGTATTTGATAGGGGCGTAAAAGTACTATTATTATTTGTATCCAACTTTTGTATTTTGCTTCAAATCATAACTATTTGGCTATTTAATTGTGGTTTTTGATCATAAATAGATGCACGATAGAAAAAATGACGCATAGGAATAAATGGGAGGCAAATCGAACGTTAAGCGAAGAAGTTACGCTCAAAATACAAAAGGGGCACCAGGCGAGCGACTGAGAGCCACAACGCCTATAACCTAGTGCCGCGGCGGTGAACAGTGGCGTAGGAACAGTATTTGTGCTACAGTATCTGTGTACATTATTTTACTAAAGTAAATTATGAACGGTGTTTTGAAGAGAAAAACCTATAAATAAAAGGCTAAAAACCCTAAGAGGGAGGAGAAAAAGAGGAGAGAAAAAGAGAGAAAAGAGGCAAACACTTAGAGAGAGAATTCACAACATAAATCAAAGATTGAAGCCAAAGATTGAAGAACCAAGATTAAGATTCAAGCTTCAAGTGAAGATTAAGGGAGAAGTACATCAATAAGTCACTTTGATTAGTTTTTCTTCTCTTTCTTTATTATTATGTTCTTTTTCTTGTTGATCTTTATGAATTGGTTTGATACTTTTTATTTTGTTATGGGTTAAATTATTTATCTAGGGTTAGACTGTGTAAACCTAGTATGGATTTGGATTGTGTTACATTTTAGTTTATGAACTTGATAAATTCAATTGATTCATTCTATCTTGTGTTTAATGCTTTCATTATACCTGATCAATATTTTGAATGATTGAGGAACCATGATGAACTCGACGGAGGGATTCATGTGTTTAGCCTAAGGTAGTTTAATGCATGATCATAGGGTAACAACTATGAGTTCCATCTAGGATAGACATATACTTAGGTGGCATTTATAGTATAATTTAGACTTGATCTTAATGAATTACATTCTAATTTGATTACTATAGACATATAGGCGATTGTTAGAATGCGTAATATAGTCACTTGACCATCGACAGAGGATTGTGATGAGATTAGTGTCTAAGCCAACCAATTGGTATTAAGGGATTAACTAAGTGGTTAATGAGTCCAATAAAATAATAAGGGACGAGTCAAAACCCTAGATTATCTTTATTTGTGAATTCTACTCTTTGCTTTTGGTTAGTTAATTGAGAGAACTAGATTAGTTACATAAATTTCAGATTTTGATTTTCTGAATAAAAGTTTAGTAGTTATAGTTTTAGTACTTGATTTATAGAATTAGATTGCATAGTCCTTGTGGGATCGATATCTGAACTTAAAATCCTATATTACTTGATTTGATAGCGTACACTTGCGCTTAGCTACTATAGCACATCATAATCAGTAGCGTACCAGATTGAATAGTTCAATCTAATAAATTTTAACAAACTGGACATTTGCTTCAGTTTTCCTCTGGCCGTACACATATCAAGACTTAAGAGTTAAGTACATCAATTAGTTAATAATAATTTTTAACCAATTAGATGTTGACACGTGGCACATTGTAGGCCTATTATTTTTTTACTTGAAAATTATCAAAAGGACCTTGATTGTTGAACAAGCAAGATCATTATTTTATTTGTTAAATTATTTATTTAATAAAATAATAATAATAATATGTGATATTATTTTTAATAGAAGTCAAACAATAATTATTTAAATCATTATTGACATATGTTCTTACAATGATTTTATATGATTAAATTATTTGTTTTAATATTGATTAAAAATGAAACATGTATACATAGGTTTGTAGACATGGTAGGACTATAGTGTGAAAAAAGAAAGCAAATGAAGAAATTGTTTCTTCATTTGCATTGTCTCTCACGACAAACACACACATATACACACATGCCCCATTTGTTTTAATTGATAATTGTAAACAATTGAAACACAAAAACATAAAGGCATGGCATGGCTATTGTGGGAGCCGAATTATATTTGTTCCAAAATGAAAAATTGTTTCACATTTGGCCAAATTATCGGCTTAATGCATCCATGCCTCTTATTCTTTTTGTTTATTGCGAATAAATAAATAAAACAAAACTAAATGGCAAGGCAATTGTTACCATACTATATGGGCCATGTTTGTCCAATATAGAGGGAAATGAAATGAAGCTAATAAAGAGAAAAATGTTGCTCAATTTTAGAGGTTTGTGTTCGGCCAAAGAGAGAAAGAGAAAGTGAGAAACTTTGTTTCATTTTTTAGTTGAACAAAAGGTTCAAGAGTTAAAGGTCTTCTATTTTTCTTTCTAACTTGTCCAAGTGCTTAAGAGTTATGCATAAAAGTATAAGAGTTAAATTCTTTGTTGGAAAAATTGCCATTCTATCTTCCTCAAGCCCACCGTGTTGAAGAACTAGAATTATGAATGGGTTGCTTCATCGCGGTTCTCCAATTCGAAGAAAACCAAGGGCTTGTCAAAGTAATAAATTCTCAATCCCTTTGTAATTTACATTTATGAGATATATATAAAATTTAATTGTGTTTATCATTAGAAAATTAGTATTCCGCTCTTTTACTGCGCTAATATATATGTGATACATATGCTTATTTGAATGATAGACACAAAATCATATGTAAGCATCCTATGTTTAAAATTACTCACAATTACATCATATAGTCCACGTGGGAATGAAACTTAGAATTAAAATCCTATATTACTTGATACAATAGTGTGCACTTGTGCTTAGCTATTATAGCACACAACAGGTTCCATCTCAAGCTCTATGAGGAACTTCCGAAGCTATTATATACGCAATGCTTTAATCTCTTTTGCTGCTTAGACGTAGCGCATGATTGTTTTACAATCCTCTAACTTATAGCCTCTCAACCTAAGATGAACAAATATCTTGAGATTGATCTACGAATATCCTTACTTGCTTGGAAATCTAAATCTATAAACCAAATAGATATATGATCTTTACTGCAATACACAAGCATATAATCTTTTATTTTTCAAAGGTACATGAATATTTGCTTTACTGCTTTCCAATGTTCTAATCCTAGATTTGACTGATATCTACCAAACATTCCAACTAAATAACAAATATCTAGTCTAGTACAAAGCATTGTGCATATATGAAACTTTATAATATAGATGTATAAGGAATTCCTTTCATACAATCTATCAATTTAGAAGTTTTAAGAAACTGGTTCTTGGATAGATTAATCCTATGTCTTAAAGGAAGTGATCCCTTTTTGGATTCATGCATAGTAATATTGACCATAATTTTGTCTATATATGCAATTTGAGATAAAACTAACATTCTATTCTAGCGATCACCCAGTAATTTAATCGTAAGAATATAGTTAGCTACACCTAAGTCCTTCAATATCAAGATGGCTAGATGACCAAATTTTAACTAATAATGCTCCGACATCATTCCCAATGTGTTTAGTATACCATCTAATACATGACTAAAAATCCACCAAGTGCCTTATTTATCTTCTTATAAACACAATGTTCATTAGAATTTTAATCAAAACCAAATGATTTGATTAATTAATTATTTTACATTCCAAGATCTAGATGCTTATTTTAGACCATAAATAGTTTTTTTTATAGTTTACAAACCATATGTTTTTGGACTATAACTATAAAACCATTTGGTTATATTATATAGACCTTTAAGATTGCCATCAAGGAAGGTGATAGGGGTGTAAAAGCACTAGTATATTTAGTACTCCAAATAGAGGTTTTTCTCTAATTCTTGAATTTTTGTTATTTAATTGTGTTTTTTTAATCATAAATAGGTGTACGATAGAAAATGTGACGTTTAACAACAAACAGGAGGCAAATTGGATGAGAAACGAAGAAGTTGTGCTCAAAATACGAGAGCGCGTAGTTGGATACCCACACCCATTGCATTCCAGATCTCAGCACTGCGGCACTCATGCGATGTATAAAACCCCTTCCTTTTAATCATATTTCAATTTAGATTCGAAAGCCCTCAACCCTAGGGTTTCTCATACATATAAAAACACTATTTTATGAGCCAAAACACAGACTTTTGGAGAGGCAAAACTTAGGAAAACAATTCAAAAAACAAATTAAAAGACAAAATCCAAAAAATAAAGATTCAAGATCGAGATTCAAGTTTCAAGTCAAGGAAGAGAGAGAAGCAACCCAAGATGTATTCTTCATTACTTTTTCTTCTCTTTTCTTATCATTATGTTCTTGTTCTTGTTGTTCTTCATATGCTGCTATGATACTCTTAGGTTTGTGATGAGCTAAATATTGTTGATCTAGGGTTAGACTATTGAACCTAACATGTAGCTAGATTTTATTAATCCTTAGTTTATAAACTTAATACATATAATTGATTCATTCTAATCGAGTTTAATGATTTCACTATGTTTGGCCAATATGATGAATGATTGAGAAACTATAATAAACTCGGCAAATGGATTCATGTGTTTAGTAATAATAGTTTAGTGCATGATCATAAGGTAACTGACAGGACCCGACCCGAGATCCTCTATTATAGATCCCAGCGGCCCTGCCGGGCACCCCGACAGAAGTTCCTCCAAACCTAACTGGGTAGGTTAAGGAATTCCGCGAGGCGAACCCCTTTCTAATTCTTGTTACTACTAAGAAGATCTAGTAATATACATGAAAACGACATCTTAGTTTTAAAAACAAACGGACAGAGTTTCCCCTGTTTTTCAGAAAATCCATATAAACCTGCAAAGAAATTTCACTTCTAATTTGAACACATCTCCATTCTACCAATTCGAACCTCCGGTCCTTTTCAAATCAAATCCAACACAACTCAATTATTTCGTGTAAATCACAAAATAAGCATAATCATAAAAAGTAAAAACGATCATCATAAACTGGAAATCTCTTCTTCTTGATTCAACACATACTTACAAATATACATGCCTGCAACTATTATGCATAAAGTAAAGAGTGCTATTAGCACATTTACATGTACAAAAATTATCCTTGGATTCGGCCCACTACTCGGCGATAGGAGAATCAGTAGCTTGCGTTCCGAGACCTGCACCTGGGAAAGAGGTTTAAAACATAAAACGAGTGAGCTAAAGGAGCTCAGTGAGTGTAAATGAGAATTCAATTACAAGAATATTATACAAGATAGCAATTTCTAAAGTACATGCAGAAATTATGCTTCTAAAACGGATGTAAAATTGTAAAACGGTTTCTAATATCATATGCTAATGAAATCTTGCCGAACGGGTTTTATCTACATCTTTGGAAAACTATATTCAGAATCTGTATAACATAATAACTGTTGTGTGCATATAAATGCATAAATGCTATCGGTAAATTGAAAACTAGTAAAATCCTCGCTCGGCCATTTTCTTTCTAAACTGTACCAATGGTAACCCTAAAGCTCTATACCCACGCAGCGACTCAACTAGCACCGCATACGTGAGTAGGTCACAGGGCACCTCAACTAGCAGCACCCACAGTGACATCTCAAGACATCTCACTGGCTACGCAGCGGAATCCTACATCGCATGCATATAGCGAGACAATATCCCGTACACATAGAGCAACTCACATGACTCGACATCCCGACTACCCGGAGTTAGTGACACACCCCCAAGACCTGCCTATGTGCATGGGATATACCGGCCGGGTCTAATACAATCATCACCACTATAATCTGAGGGCACCAATGGCCTTAAAACAAATGCAAAAATTTTAAACTGTTTCACAAATCGATCATATAAAAGCATGTCTATGAATATATCAAGATCATAAATCATGTTTATGCATCGAAAGCTCATAAAACATACATAGTCATTGTGCGAAAATATAATAACCAAAAATTAAAAGAAATGGTAGATTTCCATTCACAACCGCTCCGCGCTCAATTTCGCTCCCGATTCCTGGTCCCGTTAACGCTCTCGGTTATCCTCACCTACGCGCCATAAATGACATTTAGAACCAAATCGAACACTAGAATCTCATTTAACTACTAAATTCCCTAATCGGCATACAAAGCCAGGATGTAAACTACTTCCCGATTTTAGTTACGGAGCCATAATCGAAACTAACTCACCATCCGGCGGCCTGAAAATTATTGAACATCTTATAATTTTATTGGACAGACTTGCCCTTCACCTTTCCAACATGGACAATTATGTGTCATTTTCTTCATTTTTGGGTTTTTTTCATAAACCATATACATTCAATTCACAATATGCATCATTTACACACAACAATTCAATCAAAACACCACTCAATTCCTAACTTTCCTAAAGTGGCAGAATTTCACCCTAGGTTCCAATACATTTCTTTTCTCAATTTCTTGTTCTAATTACAACAAAATCATGCCAATTTCATTCTAAAGCCCTAATTACAATCAATTGAAATCTCTACAACAAAATCACCAAAAACCCTAATTCTCACCTTGCCAATTTCTTCAAATTGATGACTCCTTCAAGCTCCAAACTAGAATTCAACTCAATCTAAGCCAAGAATACACATAAGAACATCAATTAACCCATTCTTGAATTCTCACTTATCAAACTCATAAAAGATGCTTTCTTACCTCTTTTTCTTGAATTTCCTCTAATAGAGACTGCAATTGAGCTTAGGGATTAGTTTGTAACCTTAATTTGGCTTGATTACACATGAAAATTCATGAAAACAAAACTTGAAAGGTCACTGTAGCAGCCCCCCTTTCCAAGCTCGAATTTGCTCTCTTTTGTTCTAAGTATTTGCTTTTGATCATCTTCAAAATTCTACACACTTCCAACCTATTTGTAGTCCTCCCTCTATTTACCATTTTGCCTTTCAACTTTCTCAAAATTACTAATTTGCCATTAGTTGAAAACTAATTATGTAATTAGTTCATTTGTAACTATCTAGTTGGAATAGTCCAAAGAACTAACTAGAACTTCTAACTTGGCAATCCATGAGATTTCTTCTAATTGGTCCATTCTCTAATATATGGATTATGTTTCTCAACAAAGGCTTATTCCATTCATAACCCTTAAATGAAAATTCATGTAGTAAATTAGAATTTTCTTTTCCAAGCCAATAGAGAAAAATTCTAAAAATACTCTAGGGTCGTCCGGCGCACCGATCAAGTGTGAAATTACCAAATTAGGTCTGATATCTCTCACGTGCACTATAAAGAAAATATTTCTAATAGGGTTAAAATCGAGTAACCCTACGGTGTCTTATTTGTACTATACCGAAATCTAGGCGCCAATACTACTAATAGAGATTGGATATTACAGTAACAATTATGAGTTCCATGTAGGATTGACATATCCCTTGATAGCATGTATAGTATGATTTAGATCTGGTCTTAATGAACTACAATTTATTCTAACTACCATAAACATATAAGTAGTTGTTAGAATACGTAATATAGTCACTCGATTATCAACAGATGCTTGTGATAAGATTAGAGTCTCAATTGGTTTTAAGATATTAACTAAAAAGATTAATAAATCCAATGAAATACCAGGGGATAAGTTGAAACCCTATATTATTATCCATTGGTAAATTTAACTCTTTGTTTATTCGTTATTTGGGTTTAGTTTAATTTGATAGAACTAGATTAATTAATTGAATTTCAAATTTTAGTTTTTTTGAATAAAAGTTAAATAGTTATAATTTTAGTATTTGATTGAAAGAATTACATCACATACTCCCCATAGGAATGATATATGGACATAAATTTTATATTACTTAATACGATAGCGTGCGCTTACGCTTACTTACTAAAACAGTACATCAGAAGGTAGTCTTGACATCTACTTTTCAAACCTCATAATCAAGTTTTGTTGCAATGGATAAAAGAATTTTAATAGACTTAAGCATTGCTACTAGTGAAAATGTATTCTCATAATCGATATCCTCTTTCTGAATGTATCCTTTTGTAACAAGCCTTGCTTTGAAGGTTTTCACCTTCCCATCCACTCATTGTTTGACGTGTAGACCATTTACACCCTGTAGTTTTTATCCCTTTAAGTTTTTCTACAAGTTCCTAGACTTTATTGGAGTACATAGAATGCATCTCTAATTTCATAGCACATTGCCAATGGTTTACATCTATATCAATCATTTCTTCATGACAGATTATGGGATCTAGTTGATGTATAATAGAGACTTCCTAAAAAAAACTCTTCAATTAACATGCATATAGCTAGATGTCTAGTAGTCCTCTTACTATGACAAAGTACTAATGGTTGTTGCTCTATAATTGACTTTAGTTTGTTATTATGATCTGTATTATGAGGTAACTCATTGACTCTCTCAGACAAAAAATTGGAGTTCTTATATAATCATTTAAGAACTAACTTACTTTTAGGCTTAAAGTCATTCATATAGTCTTCCTTAAGGAAAATTAAATTCATGTTCACAAATATTTTTCTATCTTGAGGATCATAGAAATACTCTCTCTTGTTCCTTCAAGATAGCTAATAAACAGACAAACTTCTAACTTTAGTTCGTAATTCATCAATATTTCCCTTTCAGTACATGTGCTAGACAACTATATGTATAATAAATGCAAACTAGGTTTACGACCTATACATATTTTCAGAGGTGTTTCAGGAATTAACTTAGATGGAATTAAGTTAAGAAGATACATGGTTGTTTCTAAGGCATAACCGTCGAATAAGATGGGTAGAGTTGAATAACTCGTCATTAACCTCACCATTTCAAGAAAAGTCATTTTTCTTACTTTTACTATACCATTTTGTTAGGATGACCTAAGTGCAATCAACTAAGACAATAATTATCAATGAAAGTAATGAAATATTCATAAACTACTCTATCTTATATGTTTATGGGCTCACACATAGCAGAGTGCACTAAGATAGAGTAGTTTATGAAAGTAATGAAATATTCATAAACTACTCTATCACATATGTTTATTGGCTCTATTGCCTTAACATAAGGGTCTTCTAGTTTTATACCTTCTCTATAAGATTTGCAAATTGGCATTGGTTCAATTTCTAATAAATTCAAAGGCCCAACTTTGACCAGTCTTTAGATCCTTTTATGGTGATTAGATTTATTAATTAATTTTGTATCATACAGTAAGTTAATTTAAGAAACTATGTAGTATAGCTTGTTTAACTAGTGTACTGGAACATATAAATGACTTATTGCTTTTGATTACCATAGTTAAGTAAAAATAACAGTGAAACCAAATTTACTCAAATAACATAACTTAGATCAAATTGCCTTTATGGTCATGCACAAATAAACGACCATGTAATATTAAAGTCCTTAAATTATAAAAATAGAGACAAATAACTCTCACTGTCTTGATCGCAACACTTGTGCTATTTCCTAGGAAAGACTAATTTCTGTATAGTTGAGTGATCTAATGTCCTGGAACCATTGCAATGAATTACAAATAAGATTAGTAGCTCTAGAATCTACTATCTAAGAATCTATATCATCAACCACTAAACATGTCTCAATAAATAGAATATTACTAAAAACTAAAGTTGTGGGAAGGTAGTACTTGTTCCCTCGCTTTGACTGTACAATTCCTTTGTTTGTGGGATCGTTTTCTCACGAATCACTGGTACAGAGTCAAAAAGGGATGTGATCAACCTTTACCTTAGCAGTGATAGAGATAATCGTTTGACTTTGGCACATGAGGTGGCGGGTTTGGGACTCGGTGATATATAATTGATATTGAGTCGGGAGCAGTGCGATGAAGCAGGCTCAAGGCCAAGGAAATTTTTTTAGGAAAGCCCCGAGCCAATGTTCGAGTACTAGGCACTACGGTGCTGCACTCCAGCGCTTTACTAATAGAATATCTGAATCTTTTAAGCTACTGAAAGCTTAGCTATTGGACAGTTTCTCTTCTAATTCCCTTTATTACCACATTGGAAATACTTCCCTTTTAGGCTTTACTTTATATTCTGAATTTTCACAGATCTCGAATTAAATATTTTTTTTGGCTTGTTCTTATTTTTTCTTACTACTATTTCCCTTAGGATTAAGACCAAAAAAGGAAGATAGGCCCTTAGTCAAGTGACTACTATAATCATCTATTTTATCTTAAAGTGCACTTTCATTAAGTTTTAGAGGGCATTTATCAATCAAGACAAACTTGTACTTTTTGAGATTAACATTTGAGTTCCTTTCTTAATCCGCATAATTATTTTCATTTAATTTATTTTGGTTAAGGATGGGCACTAGTGGGCTCAAGGGAGACAAAATTGTGAAAATAAATTCATATATGTGCGTATATTGTCTTATAACGTATACTTTTTTTTGCAGATTATGATTGAATGAAATATATGTTTATAAAACTCCTTAACTATATTAAATTATGCATTGATAATCTAATTTTCATTCAAAATACACCTACATAGGGTGGTTGTATTCATTTCATTAAAAGTCAAACTAATACTTATTGGTGATGATGCAATGTGAATGCTAATCGTAAGCTCAAATGCATACTAGCACTAACAAGTAATAAAGGGTAAGGAATGTCATTCCCACGAGGGTTAGTACTTTGCTCTATTCAAGTATTAAAATTGATTCTCCTATTTTTATCTAAACAAATTGATTCAATTAATAATTGAAATTGAGTACCAAATTAACAACTAACTAAGCAAGATACAAATTTTAATACTCTCAATGATAAATGAAGTCTAAGATGTGTAGCCGATAGGAGCATAAAAGTACAATTATTATTTGTACCCAACTTTTATATTTTACTCCAAATAATAATTATTTAGATATTTAATTGTGGTTTTTGATCATGAATAGATGCACGATGGAAAATTTGATGCATAGGAACAAACGGGAGGTGAATCGGACGTTAAACGAAGAAGCTATGCTCAAAATACGAAAGGGGCACCAGGGTTGAGCGCCCAACGACTGAGCGACGCGGTGCCCACAACCCAGCGCTGCAGCACTCGAGGGGGGAACAGTGTCGTGGTTGCTACAGTAACATATATACAGTAGTTTACTACAATAACTCATGAACAGTGTTTTGAAGACAAAAACCTATAAATAGAAAGCTAAAAACCCTAGGAGGAAGAAGGGAAGAGAAAAGAGACAAAAACTTAGAGAGAGAATTCACAACACAAATCAAAGATCAAAGCTAAAGATTGAAGAACTAAGATCAAAATTCAAGCTTCAAGTCAAGACTGAGGGAGAAGCACATCAAGGAGTTACTTTGATTTGTTTTTCTTCTCTTTCTTTATCATTATGCTCGTGTTCTTATTGATCTTTATGAATTGGTTTGATACTTTTGGTTTTGTGATGAGTTAATTTGTTCATCTAGGGTTAGACTATGTAAACCTAGTATGAATTTGGATTGTGTTAATTTTTAGTTTATGAACTTGATAAATTCAATTGATTCATTCTATCTTGTGTTTAATGCTTTCATTATACCTGATCAATATTTTGAATGATTGAGGAACCATGATGAACTCAACGGAGGGATTCATGTGTTTAGCCTAGGGTAGGTTAATGCATAATCATAGGGTAACAACTATGAGTTCCATCTAGGATAGACATATACCTCGGTGGCATGTATAGTATAATTTAGACTTGATCTTAATGAATTACATTCTGATTTGATTACCATAGACATATAGGTGATTGTTAGAATGCGTAATATAGTCACTTGATCATCGACAGAGGCTTGTGATGAGATTAGTGTCTAAGCCAATCAATTAGTATTAAGGGATTAACTAAGTGGTTAATGAATTCAATGAAATACTAGGGGATGAGTCAAAACCCTAGATTATCTTTATTTGTGAATTCTACTCTTTGCTTTTGTTTAGTTAATTGAGAGAACTAGATTAGTTACATAAATTCCAGATTTTGGTTTTCTGAATAAAAGTTAAGTAGGTATAATTTTAGTATTTGATTTATAGAATTAGATTGCATAGTCCCTGTGGGATCGATATCTGGACTTAAAATCCTATATTACTTGATACAATAGCGTGCACTTACGCTTAGCTACTATAGCATCATTACAATCAATAGCTATCCCTTCACCCGTGCTTGTTATGGATATAATTTGAATGACAATCGTTTGGTTAATTATTGATCACAACACTAGGCTCATCACAAGCCTCTTTTGATTGTCAAGCAATTATACGTCAATCAACTTAATATATATATTCCTAAGCTACCAAGATTAATGAAATTCATTAAGTTTGAGTTGTCTTAACCATACATGCCAACTAAGTATATTCTTATCCTAATTGGAACTTATGGATGCTACTCTACAATTATATATCACATTGTCCCATTCTATTCAATGAGATGTCTTTTTCAAGTTTATCTCAATGAGTCTAAAGTTCATACATAAGATTGGCTAGATTAAATGCCAGCATTAAATACCAACGAAATGAATAAAAACCAAGTTCATGCATTCAAAGTTGAAATATTCACTAACACGTAGTTAAGTTCAAGTCTACAATCCTAGACAAGTGAATTTAGTTCAACATACTAAAGTTTAGGAAATAGATTATAAGATAAAATATAAAGAAACCAGGTTTAGACCAACAAATACAGAAATAAAGTTTAGATGATCTTCTCAAGCCTTGGCTCCAATGCTTCTCTTACAAGTAATAACCTCATTTGATGATGTTAATCATTCTCCAAATGATTTTCAAGTGTTGAAATGAGTTTCTTTACAATCTAAATGTGAGATTTTTAGACCTAGAATATGTTCCCTAATTGCTAAGATGAAGGTGAAATGTTCTCCTAATAAAAATTCAAAAGAGTTATTTTATATAGTACAAAAAATAATCGTAACACTGCAACGTTCTCCTTTATAATGCAGGGGCATTGCAAGTTATCATATACGAACGTTGCAAAATTGACAACATTACTACTCTAAACTTAAAGCACTACTCTCTCTCTCATTCTCTCATAATGTGGCTTTTGGTTAACCATTCTTTTTATATTTTGCCCATCTTCACCCACTTAACTTCAAACAAGTTCTATATTTCCCAATAAGCTCCATATTCATGGTGTTAAGGGTGTTTAGGAAAATTAGCTCATGACTTAGGCTTGTAATGAAATGTTATTTTTGGCTCAAAATATGGTAACTAGGGTTCAATTGTAATAAGGTAGGCTAAAAAGAATCAAATGGTCCAAACATGGGCTAATTTCCTTTCCTTTCTCACATACATTCCCAGGATTTCGCCTCAAGCTACAATCAAACTTGTTCTAATATGTTTAAACATTAAGACTGAGGTGTACTACTTAAGTATAGTTTCTCTAGGTACAATCGACTAATTCAAGCCTACTATATGCTCAAAACTTGGAGATCACTAATAAGGTTAAATTCTATCTAGTAGTTAGTGTATGGATTGTTTCAAGTCTAAATTATTTCTTATGAAGTAATAATTAAGTGTTTCAATACTTACCTCATTATGGATAAATGTTTATCATAACAACACAACATAACAAAAGTATTGTAATATACAAGCTTTTTCATGAAAAGAACTATATTACTCATGTTTCTTTTACTACAAGCTATAGAAACTAACGCATAAAAGTAAAGGCACTATATAAAGGAGGAGAATAAAAACATAACTAAAATTGAAAAACATAAACTAAAATCAAAAGAAAAAAAAAAGCAATATAGTTTTTATTTCCCCCACCTAAACTAAGGCATGGTCCCTATGACAAAAAATAATAGTAATAAAGACTCTCCTAGTGACTAGTGGTCACGGGTCATGTCCTCCGAATTCAATGTAGTGATGCCATATCATCACCTAGTAGGGTTGCCTCATCCCTTGGGGGTGGTGGCTGGATTGCTAGTGCTGGAGTTGGTGGAGTAGACTGAATGATATAGGAGATACTGAATCCTTACAATACTACACAAAGTTATATCCATTGGGCTTAATAGGTTCTAAAGTCCCTCAGCTTCCATTGTACTATTGCCAGATTTTATCACTGGGCCTTCAAGCGTGCTAGTTGAGCTGCGACCGACATACCCTGTGAAGAGTTGGCTCCTTGCTGAGCTGCGGTTGAGGGCTCAGCCATATCAAAGAGGACTAATAGTGGTGGCTACTAAACGTTTTGCTGCTTTGACTGTCTCTAACTCTTCGTGGTATGTAGCTACTGGATTGTGCTAAAATCAATGGGCTTGGCTAGGTGAATGATGTCCTCATGGCCTCCTAACAAACTCTGACTCGTCCGTATAGTACTGTAATCGATGAGGGGAGACATAGACTGTTCTTGAAGAATATAATCGATGTCAATGGGCCACCCAATCATGATCGCAAATAGAAGCAATGCTCGCAGCTTAGTAATGTCGCTTTACTTAGATTTTCTTGATCTTTTCTTCTTGATTTATCTCCTACCCCAAACTTATGATATTCCAATATTTCTTTTAATCACTTTTGCAAAGAATTTCTTCTTTTTCTTAAATTGGGGGTATTTATGCATTTAAACACTTTTTTTATGTACCCCCAAACTTAGATTGATATGCACTTTCAAAACTTATTACTTTTCATTGCATTACCCTTTTCACATACAACCTTTTTTCCTTTTAAAATTATTTCTAAGTAAACTCAAGATTTATTGTGCTATCAGTAGATTTTAGGATAAATGAGTAAAAGGTCTTACTGCCTATAATGTGGTAAAATCGGAAAACAAAAGTGTAATTAGGCTTGAACAGGGTGAATAGGGATAAATATACATATACGTAGGCTAAAAAAGGATTCATCGGTCCAAAGATGGTCTAATGTCATTTTCCTATTTATGTGACTCCTGACATTTCGCCTCAAGTAGTAATCAAGCAAGTTTTAGAGTGTTGGTCTTCTAGACTTTGGTTTACTACTTAAGCACAAAGTATCTCTAAGCAAAAAAAAAAAATCAACTAATACAAGCTTATCTCAATGTGCTTAAGAATAAGTGATCAAAAATAAGATTAAAATCAGTTCAAGATTTATGATATAAGAATTATCTCAAGCATCTATTATTTCTTAGAGACCTGTAAAAATAAATTTAGCCAATATTCTAATTCTTATCATGGACTAAAGATCATCCTTTCAACCAAAACTTAATAACTTAAAAAATAATTTTTGGCTACGAGATAACCAATCAAAGCATACACCAAAATAAACACAGGAAAGTGTATCCTTCCCCAAAATTAAATTACACATTGTCCTTAATATTTAAAAATAAATTTGAAAGTGAGAAGAACTTCCTTGGTAAATGAAGTTTAAGCAATGCAACGTCATTGCCTATTGATTGGACTACAGTGTTCTTTGCTCCTAGTAGTTGTAATTGCTCGTTCTACTTCCTTAAATATTTCTCTTGTTGTTTTATTCTCATAAAGTAAAGAAACTAACATAACAAAAATTAAAACTAAAAAAGATAAAAATAAAAATTATTTGGGTTGCCTCCCGAGAAGCACTTGATTTAATGCCATCGGCTTAGCTGAGCTCTTTTTACTCTTATGAAAGATCAAAGTTAATGATAGAAGTATATTTCTATGTGAGCTTGCTAGGCTTCCTCTATTTTGGCTTTCACTTTTTTATTATTAGATCTTAGGCAACAATGTGTTCTTCATTCTTATGCTTTTCAGGAAAACCTTGAATCTTATATCGGTGAAGTGTTTCTCTTATACTTGTTTCTTTAATCCTCGTTATATTGCTACTTCTTCTTTCTCTTTTGTTTCTTCTTATACCTTAACGCATTCTTTTTTTTGTGAGAATTTAACATCTCCTTGTCTTTGAACTCTTTGGTGTTTGGGTGTACCACATCAATGCTACTGTAATCTTCATTCTCAGATGGCAACTTGATCTCCTTGAAGATACTGAAAGTCGCAGTTTCATCTTGTACCCTCATGATCATCTCTCCTTTTTGAACATCAATGATCGTATATCCTGTAGCTAGGAAGGGTCTTCCAATGATGATGGAGATCTCTTTTTCTTTTTTTCATATCTAGAACAATAAAATTAGCGGGGAAGATAAATTTGTCCACCTTTATTAGCATGTCCGCTATAATTCCTTTTGGGGTAGGTGAGAGAACGATTAGCAAGTTGAAGTGTAATATTAATCAATTTCATTTCTCTCAAGCCTTACTTGTTGTAGATAGAGATAGGCATGATGTTGATACTTATTCCTATATTCTATAGAGCTTTACCAAAGTCATGATTGCCAATGGAGCACAATATGGTAAATCTTTGAGCTTATGCGATAGCTTCTTCTGAAGAATAATGTTATACTCTTATGTAAATGCCATAATCTCATAATTCTCTAGTTTTGTCTTCTTGGAAAGGATACTCTTCATAAATTTAATGTAGCTAGTGTCACGGACTATTTTCGAGACCGTGCGACCTTAGACGCGTTGCGTGCAAAGCAGCCTAGAAAACCACACAAAGAGAAGAGAAAAGAAGCACACCAAGTGTTTGCAAGAATGCTCTCTATATTTCTGAAGAGAAAACAAGCTATGAGATGAAAATTACAAGTGAGGGTCTCCCCCTTTTATAGTTGCAGCCCTATACAATCAATGGCTGAGATCTATTTGATCTAACGGTGTATATACAAGATGGGATAATATTCCTTAAAATATTCCTAGATGCTCTCCTACCTATTATGGAAGTCTAACTAGGGTTAACTTCCTTAATAAGTTGTGGGCCAAGCCCGATTCTCCATCCTAACCAGCGGGCCTTCTAGAAGCTCCGGTCCACGTAGCGCTCCATGGTCCAAGAGGCCTCCAGCAGGCCTAGTCGCACACCAAGTGCTCGAGGAAATGCTTGAGAGCACTTGGGGCATGACATTCTCCCCCATCAAATTCAAGCGATGCCCTCGTCGCGTCCTTGCTGGAACTCGCGCACCTTGTTCTCAAACTGCCACAGTGCAGTCTTGGGTTCCCAGCTTGCTTCGCTGTCGGGCAATCCTTTCCACTTGACGAGATACTTACAACTTGGATGGCAGTTCTTCTTCCGCACTGTCCTCACATCAAGTATAAGTTCAGCCTCCTTGTCGTAAGATGTGGAAACTCCCAATGGTGCCCTGGTTTGTGGCCCACATTCCGTGTCCTCCGCATCACCATGGTATGGCTTTAGGCAGCTTACGTGAAACACCGGATGTAGCAGAAGTCTCGAAGGCAGCTCCACCTTGTACGAGACATTGCCAACCCTCTTGGCAATAGGAAATGGCCCCTCATATTTTTGAACAAGACCCTTGTGAAGTGGGCGCGTAGACTTGTGCTGCGTCGGAAGAATTTTCACTATCACTAAATCCCCTACACTGTACTCTACATGTCTTCACTTACCGTCAGTCCATTTCTTCATCCGTTTCATCGCCTTGTCCAGACACACCCGCGCCTTGTTCGATTGTTTCTGCCAGGACTTCGCAGCTTTGTAGGCTGCTGGACTTTTCCCAGTATCGCTGGACACGAGTGCATGCGGCGTGAGAGGCTGCTGGCCAGTAGCTAACTCGAATGGGCTCTGGTTCATCGATTCACTCCTCTGCAAGTTATACGAGAACTGTGCCACATCGAGTAACTTGACCCAATCCTGCTGATTTGTGCCCACAAAGTGCCGCAAATACAGCTCCAGTAATGCGTTCACCCTCTCAGTCTGCCCATCAGTTTGTGGGTGAAAGCTGGTGGAAAAGCGAAGCTCCGATCCCATGAGATTGAACAATCCAGTCCAGAATCTCCTCGTAAACCTTGTATCATGATCGCTGACTATCACTCTCGGCAACCCCCAGTATTTGACTACGTGCTTGAAGAAAAGTTTGGTTGTCTCTTCCGCATTACACTCTTTGGGTGCCAGTATGAAAGTTGCATACTTAGAAAACTGATCTACCACCACAATGATAGTCCCACACCCCTCAGACTTCGGTAAGGCAATGATGAAATCCATAGAGATGCTTTCCCAAGGTCTCTCCGGTATGGGCAGTGGCTCCAGTAGCCCTGTGGGACTCTGCTGCTCAATCTTGTCCTGTTGGCACACAAGACAGGTTTTGACAAACTGCTCTATCTCCTCCCGTATGTGTGGCCAGTAGTAAACTGTCTCCAATAGGGCGCGTGTGCCGCTGGCCTGGATGTCCTGCCCATTTTATATCGTGACACTCCCTAATGAGGTTACACCGCAGGTTCTCCCACTTTGGCACATAAACCCGGCGTCCCTTGGTGTAGAGAAGCTCATCTTCTACCCAAAATCGCTGAGTCTTTCCCTCTTATGCTTGAGTAGCAAGCTATGTGGCTGCGGGATCATGCTTCATTCCCTCATAAAATAGGCCGAGCAAATCACCTTCCATCTTGCTGATAGCTGCTAACTCGGCCTTCCGGCTTAAGGCGTCTGCCACCACGTTCACCTTTCCCGGTTTGTACTCGAGCTCGTAATCGAACTCCACTAGAAAGTCCTGCCACCTAGCTTGCTTCAGGCTGAGTTTCTTCTGACTTTGGAAGTAACTCGTTGCTATGTTGTCCGTCATCACTACGAACCTTGCCCAAGCAGATAATGTCGCCAAGTGCGCAGGCAATGGATGACCCCCGTCATCTCCTTTTCCTGCACCGTATAGCGCCTCTCCGTCTCATTGAGCTTCCGGCTCTCATATGCGATCGGATGGTCCTGCTGCATTAATACACCACAAATAGCAAAATCAGATGCATCAGTATGTACCTAATACAGTAACAGGTGATTCGGTAATGCTAAGACTGGTTCTTCTATCACTGCTGACTTTAGTCGATCAAAAGCCCTTTGGCACTCCTTACTCCACTCCCACGCCTTAGTCTTCTTTAGCAGGTCGGTAAAGGGTGCTGCAGTGGTGGAGTAGCTCTTGATAAACCTGTGATAATAGTTAACCAACCCAAGGAAAGACCGCAGCTCGGTAACTTTCGTGGGTGCCTCCTAGTCCACAATGGCACGAATCTTTGCCCTGTCCATCATCAACCTGCCCTCTTTGATCTTCTGACCCAAAAAGTCTACCTCCGGCTTGGAAAATGAGCATTTCTCCCTCTTCACATATAGCTCATTCTCACGGAGCACCTTCAAGACAGATTTCAAGTGTTCCACGTGCTCTTCGAGAGTGTTGCTGCAGATGACGATGTCGTCTAAGTACACGATGACGAACTTGTCAAGAAAAGGCTGGAGTATATTGTTCATCAGTGTGCAGAAAGTGGCTGGTGCGTTGGTGAGGCCAAACGACATGACCAAAAACTCAAGGCCCCATAACGCGTCACACAGGTGGTTTTCGGCTCATCGCCCTCGGCTATCCGCACCTGATGGTAACCTGACCGCAAATCCAGCTTCGAGAAATACTTTGCCTGCCCCAACTGATCAAACAAGTCAGCAATTAAAGGAATGGGATACCTATTTTTGATAGTGACCTTGTTCAGCGCCCGGTAGTCTATGCATAACCGTAATGATCCGTCGTGCTTGCGCTGGAAAAGCACGGGCGTGCCGTAAGGCGCCTTCGATGGCTGGATAAACCCTGCATCCAGCAACTCCTTGAGCTGCTTCCGCAACTCTGCTAGTTCTGGTGGAGACATTTTGTATAGGGCTTTGGCTAGAGGTTTCGCCCCTTGTTCCAGCTCAATCTCGTGATCAATTGCCCGTCTTGGTGGTAATTTTTGTGGTAGCGCTGCTGGCATCACGTCCTGGTGCTGCTTGAGCACTTTCGTGATCTCCGTTGGCAGCTCCTCTTCGCCCTCGTACGCCTCATCATCTGCCTCCCATATTGTGGCGAGGTATGTCTCTTCTCCCCGCTTAGCTCCTTTCTTCAGTTGCCCACCCTTCGGCTTGTTTACTGTCAGCACCATGCATGGTCCTCCCTCCAAGATGCATACATAGTTGTGTCAGGGAAGTGGCACCACATTAAACTGCCGCAGAAAATCCATACCAAGAACAGCATCAAAATCATCGAGAGGGGCTACCGAAAAGTTTACCTTACCGCTCCATTTTCCGAGGCTCATTTCAACTCCACGAATGACCCCGTCCAGTGGCTTGATTGCGGCGTTCATGGTCTTGAGGTAGCCAATCCCCTTCTCCACCTTGAGGCCCAAGCGTACTGCTTCCGCATACTTCATAAAGTTGTGCATAGCTCCAGTATCTACTAGTGCTTGAGTCCTCTTCCCGTTAATGTAGGCTTCAACGTACATCAACGCCTTTCCTGCTGGCGTGCGGGCTGCCCGCTTGGCATTGAGGGCATTGAGCAACTGGAGACATCCCAACTATCCCTGTTCACCCACTTGCTGAGTCTCCAACATTGCGTTGATAGCCTTCTTCTTTGGACAGTCCTTCACCCAATGATCCCCGTCGTAAAGGAAGCAGCTAGATCTCGGCTTTCTCCCGCTGTTGTGCTTCTGCTCTCTCCTTGTAGACGGTTTACCTTTCCCCTCCTTATCCTGCGGAGGTTGAGACTCCCTGGTTCCCCCACCTTTGCTGTGATTGGGCTTCGAATTCTTGGACTTCCCTGCATCACCCTTGCGGTAATCAGTGAGCGTTTCCGCCAATGTGAAGGCGTCGGATATGTTCTGCACTCCACACCGCCTCAGCTCATTGGACGCCCATGTCTGTAACCCATCAAGAAAGTTGAATAGCAAGTTTTTTTCACTCATATTGGGGATCTGCAGCATCAGCAGAGAGTACTCCTTAACGTACTCGCTAATCGACTTGTTCTGTCTCAACGCCTTTAGACGCTTCCTAGTGTCGTGCGCCACATTCTCCGGATAGAATTGGCATTTCAGCTCCTGCTGCAACTCTGTCCAGGTATTGATGGTGCAGGTACCCTTGCGAATCTCCTCGCTCTTCCTACGCCACCACAGAATTGCATGATCAGAGAGATATAGGGTTACGGTGTTTACCTTATCCTCGTCCCGTACGCCTAGGGCGTCGAAGTATCTCTCCATCTGCCAGAAGTAATTGTCGAGCTCCTTGGCGTTCCGTTTCCCACTGAACTCCTTGGGCTTAGGAGCATCGACTCTCGATGTAAACACCGTTACTTGAGCGGCGACAGACCCATTCGCCACCGCCCGCTTGCACAGCACCATATCCTCCTTGACAGATTCGAGCCCACGGTGTAGCTCCCCTACTTGGGCCTGAATACTATCCATTGTGGTTAGGACGCTCTCCTGAAAAGCTTTAATCTAGTCCCGCTGCTTATCGACGTAAGCCTCGATGGATGTGCTGATGAGGGTACGCAGCTCATCTCCTTGAGCGTCGAGGCCCCCCTCGATCTTCTCTACTTACTGCTCCAGCTCTCTAAGGCGATCTTCTGCCTTCCCGACAGCGCTGCTGAGTGCTCTCACCATACCCCCCACATCCTGACCTGGATCTGCTGATTTCTCGCGAGATGCCACGCCGTGCTTCTTAGCTTTGGGGTTCCGACCCCTCTCTTCAGTCAAATCTGATGGTACGCCGTCTTTCTCCATCTCTGAACTGAACCTGCTCTGATACCAACTATCACAGACTGTTTTCGAGACCGTACGGCCTTAGATGCGTTGCGTGCTAAGCAGCCTAGAAAACCACACAAAGAGAATAGAAAAGAAGCACACCAAGTGTTTGCACGAATGCTCTCTATATTGCTGAAGAGAAAATAAGCTATGAGATGAAAAATACAAGTGAGGGTCTCCCCCTTTTATAGTTGCAGCCCTATACAATCAATGGCTGAGATCTATTTGATCTAATGATGTATATACAAGATGGGATAATATTCCTTAGAATATTCCTAGATGCTCTCCTACCTATTATGGAAGTCTAACTAGGGTTAACTTCCTTAATAAGTTGCAGGCCAAGCTCGGTTCTCCATCCTAACCAGCGGGCCTTCTAGAAGCTCCAGTCCACGTAGCGCTCCATGGTCCAAGAGGCCTTCAGCAGGCCTAGTCGCGCACCAAGTGCTCGAGGAAATGCTTGAGAGCACTTGGGGCGTGACACTAGGCATTTGTTCGAGCGCAACTATAAATGAGAGATTAATATGTAATTTCTTAAAAACATCAAGAAATTTGAAGAATTGTTTATCTAATCTCTTATTTTCCAGCCTCTATGGGAATGGTGGAGGAGGTGTGAACTATTGATACTGCACATTGGTACTAGTATTTTCTACTGCACTTGAACTTTTTTACACTATGCTTTGCTGAATTTGTTTCACTATTTTAAGTTTCTGCACATAGTTTTGGACTAATGTGTTGCTAATTTTCTATTCCAGTACTTGGTTGGCACCTCTAGAGCTTTTAAGGAAAAAGAATTAGATCTATATGGCTGTACTTCTTTTTTTTAATACTTTATTCTCTTTTATACTTAATGGTAGTTGTATAGATGTGTTCTCTTGTAAGCTCTTACCACTTCTCAAGTTAATGGCTTGGCATTGCTCTAAATGGTAGAGTGCCTTGAGGTCTTTTATTAATGGCCGCAGTAAGTTGTCTAATTTATACCTTTAAGTTCTTCAACAATGTTGAATGATTCTATAAGATAGTGTCATTGGACTTCATATATTACATCAACATGTCTTTTACTTTTTATTTTGTTGTGGATGGAATCTTGGGAGATTCGATGGTCTAGATGACTCCCCTTTGTTGTTACATCAAGAAAAGTTTGAATGATCTCTCAACCCCAAATTGTAGAAGTTGGATTATGGGTTAGGTTACTGTTTATTAAAATTGCCCATATAATTCACTGCTTTCATTCACTGCCCATGCATGTGGTTATCACCACAAAAGTAGCATGTCACTTGCTAGGTTTTGACAGTCTTCAATATATCAAACTTCTTGGATAATGAATTAATTTGTGCTGCCAATGCATTGAATGCTCCAATCTCATATATGCCAGTGACTCTCCTGGTGTAACTCTCTCAACTAGCCATTGATAACTATTAGATGCCATCTCCTCTAGTAGAACATAAGTCTCCTCTATCGACTTATTCACTATAGCTCCTCTAGCAGCAACGTTTACAATGGTCCTTAAGTAGCCTACTAATCCATTATAGAACATTTGGACTAATAGCAAATTAGTGATACAATGGTGAGGACAGTTCCTCAACATGTCATTGAAGCACTCCTATGCCTCATACAATGATTCGCCATTAATTTGAGTGAATGAGTTTATGTCATTCCTTATCTTTAATATCTTTGTTAGTGGGAAGAATTTGGCAAAAACCTTTTGTGCTTGATCATCCCATGTCAATATAGATCCTGACGGTAATGACATTAACCAACTCTTAGCTCTTCTCTTAAAGAGAAAAGGAATAATTGCAATCTAATGGCATCGTCAAAGACTTCGTTATATTTAAATGTATCACAATGTATATATTAGGATCATCGTTAGGAGGTCTATCAAATTGTACAAACTTTTCAGCATTTGAATAGTGCTCAGGTTGATTTTAAAATTATTTACATTGATGATTAGTCGCCAAATACTTGACTGACTACCATCCACAGTAGGATACATATTCATTTAAAGATCTATACTGTATCATAGACTTAAATATATAATTGTTGATATGGTCATTGTTTTCTTTTATATTTAAAGATTATTGGCATTGTTGTTCATGTCGAAGTCTATATAATGTTCTTTCGATCTCAAGATCAAAAGAAATCAAGTCAGCATTTTTCACCATTCGTATAAACTATCAAGGCAAAATAGAAAGAAAATCAAACTAAAAAGAAGAAAATAAACTAAAAATAAAATAAAATAAAATCTAAATGAAAAGCAAGTAGCTTGGTATTAGTATTGATCTAAGAATAGAAAGAAATAGTCCCCGGCAACAGAGCCAAAAACTTGATGTGTGCTATAATAGCCTAGCACAAGTGCACGCTAACATATTAAGTAATAAGGATTTAAATCTAGATATCGTTCCTACATTGACTATTCGATCTATTTCTATCAACCAATTAATAAATATTATACCAACTTTACTTTTATCTAGAAAACTATAATCTAAAATTTAACTAATTAACCTAAAACTTAACCTAGATGACAAATAAACAAAAGGTTAAACTCATAAATTGATAATAATCTAGGGTATATACTCATCCTCTAATATTTCATTGAACTTATTAACTTCTTAGTTAATCCCTTAATACCAATTATTGGCTTAAACACTAATCACATCACAAGAATTTATCGATGGTTGAGTGACTATATTATGCCATAAATGCCATCTATATGTCTATGGTAATAAAATTATAATGTAATTCATTAAGATCAAGTCTAAATTATGCCATACATGCCACCTAGGTATATGTTTATCCTAGATGTAACTCATAATTGTTACCCTATAATTATGCATCAAACTATCTTAAGTTAAGCACATGAATCTATCCGTCGAGTTCGTCATATTTTCTCAATCATTCATAATATTGGCTATATATAATGAAAGCATTAAGATCAAGATAGAATAAATCAATTGTATGTATTAAGTTCATAAACTAATAATCTATAAAATTTAACTATATATTTGGTTCACTAGTTTACCTATAGATAAATAAATTTAGCTCATCACAAAATCAAGAGTATCAAACCAATCCATAAAGAGCAAAAGGAACAAGAACATAATAATAAAGAAAGATAAAAAAAAACTAATCAAGAAGACGCCTTGATGTGCTTCTCTCTCTTCCTTGACTTGAATCTTCAATCTTGAACTTGAATCTTGATTTCTTAGCTTTAATATTTCAATTTTGTTTGTGAATTGTTTCTCTGCATTTTTTTCTCTCTAAAGTCTATGTTTTGACTCTTAAAAGAGTGTTTTATAGGTATAAGAAACCCTAGGGGTGAGGGGCTTCGAATCTAAGTCGAAATAGGACACAAAATGGGGTATTTTTCTGGTATCACATTGATGCTGCAACGTTAGGCATTGGACGCTGCGGGGCCAAGCTTTCTGCCTCGGGCACTATAGCACCCAATGCCTAGGCTTGGGTTTTCTGCCCTGGGTGCTATGGCACCCAGCGCCTAGGCCTAGGTTTTCTCGGTGGAGTATTGTAAGCATATCTCCTTTATTTCTCATCCAATTTGCCTCTTGTTTATTCTTATTCATCACATTTTCTATCGCACACCTATTTATGATCAAAAACATAATTAAATAGCAAAATATCCATAAATTAAAGCAAAATATGAAAGTTGGAGACTAAATATACTAGTGTATGTATGCCCCTATCAAAGGCAATGAAGTTTAGAAAGAAAAGAAAGAAGAAAAATGAGCAATAGTTAAATGAAATGATCCTGGAGAAGGGCACAAGAGACTCACTTCCTCGGTTTAAGATTAAAGTCTTTCTAGAGAAGTGCAAGAAAAATAAAGTGAAAGCTACTTTCCTAAGTTTAATTGCAAATATATAGAAGCCAAAAGAGAGGAGAGCTCACAATATCACATACAAAAATGCTTCCACCATTACCTTTGATCCATCATAAGAATAAAAAGAACCTCATCAAGTCGGTGACGATAAATCAATCGCTTCTTGGGAGGCAACCTAAGTAATTTTTATTTTTAATTTACTTTAGTTTCTTTTTTTAGGAATAAAATAAGCAAGTCAAGCATTCAAAGAAGCAGTACAAGTATTTGTAAGTGTTGGGAGCAAAGAAAATTGCAGTCACATTCATCAGAACATAATGCTACAATGCTTCAACTTCACTTACCAGGGAAGTATCTTACACTCAATTCTTTATTTTTGACATTGGAGACTGTTGGGATTTGTGCTTACGTGCCATCCCTTTTATGTATAAATATTTGCTTTATGTTTATACATTTATGATTTCAATATATCACTAATTATTTTATTTATAAATATGGTAAGATGCTTGTAACGTTTTAGACATTGTATGATCTGAACGAGTTCAGATCTGATCTAAAGAAGTTTAGATCAGAACTAAGAGTTAGTAAAATCTAAAGAGTTAGAGCCTTGTCTGAAATGGGACAAAGACCTAAGAATATATTAATAATGACATAGTTGCAATGAGTTGCAAATGGTGCTAAGAAATGTTGTTATGCAAATATGTTCTTAAATTTAATGTTCCTGATCTACCTTCACTAATGCGGGTCTGCTAGTGAAGATCTTAATATATATATAGATCAGTGTATGTCTATATCTAGATAGTCCAGATGGTTAGTCTTAGCAGACCATGAGTTTAGTGGAAACTCGTATAGAGATACAAGTATTCAATAAGGACTGAATATTGAACAGACTCACAAAGATCTCCAATAGACATCCCATAAAGCCGTCAATGGAGGATCTTTCGAGTTGAGTAGTATTCGTGGTCCTTAGACCTGAGTGCCACGGTGGACTTGTGAGTGATCCATCATACTTTGGTTCCACACATGTCAGATACCTTTCATGGTCTGACCGCTGGGTGTCGCTGGGTATGGTCCGATGCTCATGGAGTCCGGTGTGTACAGATATGGGATCCATCAACTCAATTGGGTGAGTAAAATATCATGTAACTCTAAGATTGTATTTCAGAAAGTCTTATGGCCATAAGCAGACATCCAAGAATTTCTTGGGAAAATAATATCGTGAAAGTGTTTACGGATATTATTTATTGAAATACAAATCTAGAGATAAGTTTATGGTTGAGCACATGGAGACTTGACGGTGTTGATCTATATCTCCGCTCTTCTAGGATATTTATGATGGAAGGATTATACGAATATGTTATAACCTCAACTTGTATGGTCTAATGCGCCGTTTTGTAATATCTGTAACATGTGTGTGGGACATTGTTCACGGACGTGTGAAATAGTTTCATATGACAAATCGGGCATAGACCTAGAGAGTCTCACAATATGAAGTGTACTCGTTGTGCATTGGGGCGGCGAATTGGATTGAATAATCAATCCAACAATTTCAGCAAAATGAAAAATGTTTCTAAGTTCCTCTTATTATTCACTTGTCAATAATTGAAGGTAAAACACATTATTGGTTTACAAGAGTTGTTAACCAATAAGAAATTGACAAGTGACATAATCTTGCTCCATAAATTATTTACCATGTATTTACCTATTTACCTTGCTTGGTAAATACATATATGGCAAATGTAAAAAATCAAAATAGTTTTGAATTATTAATATTTTATACATTAATCAAGTTATTATTATTAATTGGAATAAGTGGCAAACACCATTTACTAATGGAGAATGCACTTGTTATTAATAATAAGGAAAGTTTACCACTTTGTAATTCTTAAATGATGCACTAAGGAAGTGGTAAAACCACTTAACATTGATTAAATGCCATTTACTCTCTAGAAATTGATTCAATTGGTTGAATCAAATTGGTGAGTGAAAAATATGATAGATTAATGTTTGTAATGGCAAACATGGTTAAGTGGTGGTGGAGCACTAAGATAAATCATTCTTTGTACTTAAGAAAGAATTGAAAGAGTTCAATGTGTGCAAGAGAGAGTGAAATTCGTTCTATGAGAAAAGAGAGAGAATTGAGAGCTTTTCTTAAGTGTTTTTCTCAAAGTGTTGAGAGAAAATGCAAAGGCTTACCAAGCTACAACATATAGAGTTGTAAAGAACTATAGAAAAGACCAAATTCTTCTCATCTCTTGGTAGTAATCATAAGGACAAATTGTTTTAAGTGTTAAAACAATCATTTGCTGGAAATTCAAGGCTGTCATTCTAGCTTCACAATCCCACCGGATTTAGTTGTGAACTAGAATTGTGCAAGGGAACACTTCAAGGTGAGCTCAACAAAATTGAAGCTTGGAGTTCTTGAAGATTTGTAAAGCTACCTTCATATCCGGGTAGATTATTTATTTGTTATTCATTTTATATCATGCATGAAATATATATATGAGATATATATATGTACTTGAATGATCATACATGATTGAATATGTTACATATTGTTTAATATGTATGAATACTTCCGTTGCATATTTAATTTTTGAAATTATACACATCACACACCATATCACACAACAGAGACAATGTCTAATTAAGTTTGGGGGTGGAAAATACTTTCTTGTGTTTATTTTACTACTTATATTGATTGGTTGTCTTGTAAGGGAATTTTTTTTTATTAGTATTAAGTTTTGGTTGATAAGATGATCATTAGTCCATGATAAGAAATAGAATATTTGTTGAATTTATTTTCACTTGTCTCTAAGAAATAATAAATGCTTGAGATAATTCTTATATCATGAATGAAGGATTGATTTTAATCTTATTATTGATCACTTATTTTTTAGCACATTGAAATAAGCATGTATTAGTTAATATTTTTGCTTAGAAATATTCATACTTAAGTAGTACACTACAGTCTCAAAAACCCACACTCTAGAACTTGTTTGATTACTACTTGAAGTAAAATTATAGGAAACACATGAATAAAAAAATGACATTATGTTATCTTTAGACTGATTGAGCCTTTTCTAGCCTACTTTAGATGTAAATTTATCCCTAGTTACCCCTATTGAGTCTAAATACCTTTTTTTTTTATGTTTATCCATATTACAAGCTAGTAAACTTTAAGCTTATTTATCCTAAAATTACCCATAACATGATAACCCTTGTATTTACTTAAAAATATTCTTAAAAGAAAAAGGTTGTGGTTATGAGAAAAGGGTGCTGAAGTGGAAAGTAATAAGTCTTGAAGGTGTGTATCAATCTAAGTTTTGGGGTATATACATATAAAAAAAGAAAAAGAAAAAGAGAAGTGCTTTAAACCACAATACCCCAACTTAAGAAAAAAGAAAAAAGAAATTCTTTGCAAAAGAGTGATTAAAAGAAAAATGGAAATATCATAAGTTTGGGGGAGGAGATGAATCGAGAAAATGATCAAGAAGTTCTAAGTAAAGTTAAGTGTTAATGGTGTGATTTGCACTTCATATTTTTCTTTATATCCCACATTGACCTTATACTAAATAAAACCCTAAATAGATCCTTAGACATATGTATTTCTACATTAGTAGAGAGTAGTATGAAAAGTTAGCTTATGGTAGTGTTATTATTAAAATTATGTTAAGACATCATCTTTATGTACTATATTAAGTTATTGAGTTTATCTAATTTTTATTTGACTAATTACTTACTTATTGCACACACACATACAAGTGATTATTTATAGGGGAGAATGAAGGACTTGATCAGTGGTAGAATTAATTAATGAAAGTTGCCTATTGCATTCTAAAAGAACTTTGAATGTGATCATCTAAATTAACCAAGCCTTATATTAGTTTTTATAGAGTCAATAATAAGTTGTGACTGTTTGCTTTTGCTTTGCTCGACAACGAGCAAAGTCTTAAATTTGAAGGTATTTGATACGGGCGTAAATGACTAGTATATTTTGTAACGCAATTGTAAGGTTTGCTCCAATACAAATTTTTGGCTATTTAATTATATTTTTCATAAAAAAAAGGTACACGACAAATAATGTAATGATTTCGAACAAATAGGAGGTGAAATAGATGAGAAACAAGCAAGTTGCGCTCAAAATACAAGAGCAGTAGAACCCAAGCCTAGGCGCTGCAATGCCTAAAATAAAAAGTTAGTCCCCGCAGTGCCTAAAGTGATTCCCTTTAACTCGCGTTTCTAGGCACAAGTACCACGACACTTAATTCCAGCACCACGGTGCCTGTACGATATATAAATCCTCATATTTTAGTCCCATTTTAACTTGGATTTGAAGGCCCTTGACCCTAGGGTTTCTAATACCTATAAATGAACTATTTTAATAGTCAAAACACATAATATTTTAAAGGAAAAACTGATAAGGCGTAATTATATAAACTATTTTATCTTCCTAACTTGATATTTGTTCAAATTATCTCAATAATTGGGCTATTTATGCATATTAATGTTGTTTGATAGGTTGAAGCATTATCGGAGCAAAAATACCGGAAAACGGACGCAAATCGGAGCATTAGAGATAAAAATACGAATGGAGGCACTGTTTGCTACAGCAACACTGTAGCTACAGTACACTGCTGCAGTGGTACTGTAGCAACAGTGCAGAGCCGCAGCGCTGGATTTCACCGCCGCGGCGCCGATTGCAGAAACTGAGTGCCGCAGCGCCAAATCGCAGCGCCGCGGCGCCGGGACCTGGGTAACAAGTTTTGACAGGTTCCTGAAAATCAGGAAACCCAAAAGCAGCCCAAAATGCGCCCTAATTCCGTGCTCTTACCTATTTATTTGCTCAAAACTTACATTTTGAGGGAGGACTCCAGCTGGGACAGCAGCTGGAAACACAAAGAAACACCTAACTTCTAAGTTTGAAGAAATCAAAGAGGAGGGAAGCAAGCTTCAACAACAAAGGCATTTGACAGGGATGTCTTCTTTGCTTTGATTCTTTACTTGTTGTAAGATGTTTAGTTTACATGTATTGATGGAATTAGCTCAAGATTGTGTAGTTTAATGATGAGCTAATTTCGTTCATCTAGGATTACATCCTTGAACTCATTATGTGATTGATTTTAGTTCTCTCTTTTATGGTATTAATTCAGCTTTTGATATATTCATTGTGCTTGTGCTTAATGCTATTTGATTACTTGGCCAGTGGTTAAATTGATCTAGAAATGCTTAAATAAACTTGACAAAGGCATTTAGGTATTTAGTCTTAAGCATATTGATGCATGATCATAGTGTAGTACACTTGAGTTTCATATGAGATAGACATATACTCATAAGGCATGTATGGCTCATAAAACTTGTGCTTAATGAATTTTGTTCAATTTATTTATCATAGACATATAGATATTTGATTGGATGGAATAGATTCACTTGACCTGCAAAAGAGGCTTGTGATGTGTTAAGTGTTTTGGTCAATATATCGAGTTGAGAACTAATAAACATCAAAGAGATTCTGCTGAATTTATTTGCATAATGGGGGATAGTTTGTAATCCTATGATTTCTCATATTGAATATAATTTGTTGGTAATTTAGTTTATCACTTAGCATAATTAAGTTGTTCTTTTACTTGAGTAGTTTAATCATCATACATTAAATTATTTTCTGGATAATAGTAGAAAGACATCATTTCGGTACTTAAACTAGAAAAGATAAATCATTCTCTGTGGGATCGACACTCTACTTATCATATATTACTTGTTGCGACAACGTGCACTTGCGCTAATTTGTGTTATAGAAAACACACAACAAAAACTTAGGAAAGATAATTCACAACACAAATTAAGAGATCAAAGCTAAGAATTCAAGATTGGAGATCAAGATTCAAGCTTCAAGACAAGATAAAGAAAGAATCGATTCAAGGGCATCTCCTTTGATTAGTTTTCTTCTTTTATCATTTTTATAATCTTGTTCATCATGTTTTCAATTCATTAGTTTGATGCTCTTAGTTTAGTGATAAGCTAAACTTGTTTTATCTTGGGTTAGACTTTTGAACCTAGTATGCAATTAAAATTTTACTGATTCTTAGTTTATGAACTTAATACATATAATTGGTTCATTCTATCTTGAGTGTATTACTTTCGTTATATCTGGCCAATATTTTGAATGATTTAAGAACCATGATAAACTCAACGAATGGATTCATGTGTATAGGCTAGGATAGTTTGATGCTTGATCATAGGGTAGTAACTATGAGTTCTATGTGGGATAAAAATATACCTAGATGGCATGAATGGTATTATTTAGACCTGGTCTTAATGAATTACATTCTATTTTGATTAACACAGACATATAGGTAGTTGTTATAATGTATAATATAGTCACTTGACCATCGACAGAGGCTTGTAATAAGATTATAGTCTAGTCAATCACTTTGATTAAAGGATTAACTAAGAGGTTAATGATTAAATGAAATATTAGGGGATAAGTAGAAACAATAGATTGTTATTAATTGGTGAATTCAACTCTTTGTTTGTTTGCTATTTAGGTTAAGTTTAATTTGATATAACTAGGTCAATTAATTGATTTCAGATTTTGGTTTTTTAAATAAAAGTGATGTAGTTATAATTATAATAATTTATTGAAGAAATATATTGTATAATCTCTGTGGGAATGATACTTGAACTTAAAATCCCATATTACTTGATCGATAGTGTGCACATAAGTTTAGCTACTAAAGCATGCATTGGTGGCTCTTCTATTAATGGTTTAAATTTTGACTCCTTCAACTCTAATTTCTCTAATAGTTTAGTTTCGATCTCATGTTCCCAAGAGTGTGTGTAGCTCCCAAAGCCTTCACATACTCCTTTGCTTTATTAGTCTCCACATCATCTTTATGAGCAGTAATATTCTCAAGAGGGCCCTTAATAAAATTCACTCTAAAAACCTTCTTTACCTCTTTTTCAATATCATTTATCTTAAAACAATCATCCTTACTTGGGAATTGCATAGCCTCAACACATTAAAAGTTACCTAATTAGTTTGGACTCTTATGTTCAACTCTCCTTTTTGTACATCAATCAATATCCTCCCGATAGCTAAGAATGGCCGACCCAAAAAGATAAGTATCTCTCTATCCTCTTCTGTGTCAAGAACAATAAAATCTGCCAGGAAGATGAACTTGTCCACTTCTTTGAATAAGTAAGTGAACGGTCTGTAGGTTGAAGAGTGGCCTTAATAGGCTTAGCGACACCCAATCCTAACTTATTGTTGACTGACAAAGGCATGAGATTGATGCTCGCATCTAAATCACACAAAACGTTTTTGAAAGTACTGATTTTTAATTGTACGTGGTATGGTAAAGCTTGTCAAGTCCTTTAATTTTAGTGGTAGCTTTTTTTGTAAGATGGCACTACATTCTTCTATTAAAACTACTATCTCATGATCATCTATCTTCCTTCTCTTAAACAGTATATCTTCATAAACTTTATATAGCTCGACATTTGCTCAAGTGCTTTAGTAAATAGATATTAATGTGCAGCTTCTTGAATATCTCAAGAAACTTGGAGAATTACTTGTCAAGTTCTTCTTTTGTAACCTTTAAGGGATGAGTGAAGGGATGTAAATCTACCTTTATGGTTACGTTGGATCTACCCAAATCTGTTTCTTGTATAGTATACTATTTTAGAGGTGGCACTTCATTTGGTTGCATCTCTTTGCCACTTCTCAAAGTGACTGCTTTATATTCTTCTTTCTCATCTCTAGGGTTGACCTCAATGTTACTTGGTAGAGCCTTTTAGATGGTTGGTGATTGATAATAACTGACAGAGAAGTTGTGTCTCCAAGGTTATGAGAGAGGTTGATAGGTTTTATAATAACTGATCAGTCTTGCTAATGTACTGTATAAGCAAGTCTTCCAATGCTAGCTTCTTCTCTTATGAATGTTGCACTAGTGGAGCATAGAACCTAGATGGATTGTTTGATTTATAAGATTGACATTGATTGTTCTAAGAGACATTTAGGTGATTCCTTTATCCCGGGTTATAGTAGTTAGAGTCGGAGTTAAGGTTATTCTAATTTCTATTGAATCCCACATATTGAGCTGTCTTCGTGCAATGACCATTAGCATAGCTGTCCCTATAGAAGTCACAAGTAATTGGTTGGCTTCTTACTGAATTCGCTCTCAATGCACTTACCTTATTCGAAATAAGACTAACCTGAGTTGTCAAAGATGTCAGAGCATTTATCTTATATACCCTAGCTACCTTTTTCACCCTCTCAGTTGGCCACTGATAACTATTAACTGCCATTTCTTCCAACAAATCATAACCCTAATAAGTAGACATGTTCGTTAAAGCACCTCCAGCTACTACATCCACAATTATTTTCAACTGACCTGCAAGCCTATTATAAAACGTTTGCACCAACAACCACTTAAGAATTCTGTGGTATAACACTTCCTCAACATATCCTTAAACCTTTCTCAAGCCTTATACAATCATTCTTGGTAATGTCATTCTCCATCTTCGTAATTTTAGCAGATGGGAAAAATTTAGCTAAAACTTTACGTGCCAAATCATCCCCTTAACAATCGATTTAGAAGGCAATAACATTAACCAAATTTAGGCCTTATCCCTAAAGAAAAATAGAAATAACCTCAATCTGATAGCATCATTTGAAACGCCATTGAATCTAATAGTGTCACAAATTTTCAAGAAGTTCATTATATGCTCATCTGAATCATCATATGGGAGCTTCCTAAACTCAATTAAATCCTTAAACATTTGAATGGTACTGGGCTTGATCTTAAATTTGTTTGTATAATTATGATGAGAGGAGTCTCACATGACTAGAGGGAACTTGGCCCAGGGAGATGTGATTATTCAAAAAAGTGTTCCATAAATAATTTAGCAGACCCACATTCTAATGCTATGACTCAAAAAGTGTTTATGAAACAAGTAGAGTCGATGTGCCTGAGATACCATCAGGAATGACACTAGAGTAAGTGGGAGATTGTTAGGGTCGGTACTTATGTACCATCCCTGAATGTACATATACTTGTGTATTTATACAAGTGTACATTCCCATTAAATCGCTAATACCCATTTATATGGTATTATACAATGTAACGTTATAGACATTGTAGGATCTGAAGGAGTTCAGATCAGATCTAAAAGAGTTTAGATAAGGGTTCATGGTTAGCCATGTTAAGAAATATAAATGTTAAATGTTAGCACAGCTAAGTGTTAGCTGGTTATAATACTCAGCAGATTCAAGAGTTGGAACCTTGTTTGTAATGGGACATAAACCTAGGAATATACTAGTAACTGCATAGTTGCAAGAGTTGTAATTGGGTGCCAACAAATGCTAGTTGCGTAAGTATATTCTCGAATAATTGTCCCTAATCTATTTCTATGGATGCGAGTCTATCAGTGGATACTTTTATATATAGATAAACATATGTTGTACCTATAGGGTATAAATGGTCGTTCCTAGCCGACTGTGAGCTTGGAGCATTGCTCACAGACTCATGGAATAGTTCCATTTGACAAATCGGGCGTGGACCTAGGGAGTCCTACGATATGAAGTGTACTCGTTGTGCACTTAAGCAGTGTGCCGAATTAAAATGTTTAATCCAATAATATCCAGCACTACCATAAGAATGCGTGTGTGTCTGTATTTAAGTGTTAAATACAACAATTAGTTAATAATTATTATTTGCTAATTGTATAATGACACGTGGTGCATTATGGACCTTCGATTGAGTTTACCCAAGTCTGAAATTTAGTGGGATCCACTAAAGGGTATACTTTGTAACTATTTATAATGGGCAAAATGATAATTATATTATATATTATTATTTTATTTTGGGTGCCAATAGTTGGCACTCATTAATATTATTATATTATTATTTTAATATTATATATATATGAGATAAGTGTGTGAAATGGAATTGAAAGTATGTGGTTTGAATTGTTGGCCAAGAGAGTGAAAAGAAATAGAGGAAGGAGAAAGAAAAAGAAAGAAAAAAAACAAATTAAGCAAAAATAAAATTGTTTCATTTTTCTCTATAGTTCTAATTGAAGTAATTGTGAATTTGTTCAAATTCTCCATTTCTTATCCTTTTAGAAAAAAAAGATAAAAAACACACTCCCGCCATTTTGGGGATTAGGAGTTAATCCCGTGCTGAATATAGGGCTGCTGTTCTAGCTCACCGAGCCCAACAAGTTGGTGACTAGAATTGCCCACGAGTTGGTCTCCATGCGAACTCTGAGGAAATACTTGTATAACGTTACACGTTCAGATGAATTCTCAACACTACAAATATATTAATGTGATTAATATATTTTATTTATAGCAATTTTTACGCTTCCGCCGCGTTTAATATGTATATGATACGTATTTTAGCCAATAGACGCAATTGCACATATATACACCCACATATATTTGATCCTTGATATTTATATGGTATTATGCATAAATATTACAGACATTGTACGATCTAAAGGAGTTCAGATCAGATCTAAAGGAGTTTAGATAAGTGCTCATAGTTAGCTATGCTGAGACATATAATTGCTAAATATTAGCACAGCTAAGTGTTAGCTGGTTATAATACTCAGCAAATCCAAGAGTTTGAGCCTTGTCTATAATGGGACATAGACTTGGGAATATACTAGTAACAGTATAGTTGCAAGAGTTGCAATCGGGAGCCAGAAAATGCTAGTTGCGCAAGTATGTTCTCAAATAATTGTCCCTGATCTATTTCTGCTGATGCGGGTCTGTCAGTGGATACCTTTTTATATAGATCAGCATATGTCATACCTATAAGGTATAGATGGTTGTTCCTAACCGAGTGTGAGCTTGGAGCTCATATTGACATATGAGTATCCAGTTAGAACTGGATATGGAACAATATGAAACAAGCAATCATTCTGGGAAAAAGTTTCGCTAGGATGAAACAATATGACAAAGAATTTTGCGCATATTGTTCAGTGAGATAAAAGTCTGAAGATAGGACATGGATGAGCACAAAGGGATTTGACGGTGATAATCTATATCCCTGCACATCCAGCATATCATGACGGAATGACTATACGTATGCGTTGTAACCTCAACTTGCATGGTTCAATGCGCTGATTTGTATATCCATTACATATGCGTTGGAAATTGCTCACAGACTTATGGAATAGTTCCATTTGAAGGATCTGGCATAGGACTTAGGGACTCCCGCAATATGGAGTGTACTCGTTGTGCATTGGGGCAGCGTGCCCGATTAAATTGTTTAATTCAACTATATTCAGCACTACCACAGGAATACGCATGTGTCTGTATTTAAGTATTAAATACAATAATTAGTCAATAATTATTATTTACTAATTGTACAATGATACATGGCATATTATGGGACTCACTAGAGGGTAGACTTAGTAACTATTTATAAGGGACAAAATGATCATTTTACACTATGATTATTTAATTGATAAATAATCATTCTCTCTTATGATATTATATTATATAAAATTTTATTTTATAATATTATATATATTATTATTATATTTGGGTGCCAAATAGTTGGCACCCATTATATTATTATTATTATATAATATATATTATATATTATTATTTTATTTTATATATATATATAAAGAAACGAGAGAGTTAGAGAGTGGGTGTATGCAATTTTGGGCATTATGCCCGAGAGAGAAATGGAGAAATAGAAGAAGAAGAAAAAGAAAAAGAAAAAATGAAATTGTTTCATTTTCTCTATACTTCCATTTGGAGCAATTGTGAATTGCTTCATACTCCAATTTTTATCCTTTTGGAGAAAAGGATAAAAACATACACCTGTTATTTTTAGGGTTTAAGAGTTAAACCCGATGTTGCGTATAGGGCTGCTGTTCTAGCTCACCAAGCCCACCGTGTTGGTGACTAGAACTGCCCGTGAGTTAGTCTCTATTCGAACACCAGAAAAATACGTGTCTAACGTTACACGTTGAGGTGAGTTCTCGATCTTTACTAATATATTAATGTGATTAATATATTCATTTATTGTATTTATTGTAATTTACACGCTTCCGCCATGTAGAATATGTATAAGATACGTATTTTAGGCAATAAACACAATAGCACATGCATACACTCACATGTATTAGATCCGGCGTCAACTGTTTTATCCATACTAATTTGATATTTACTCATTTTGAATGAAAATATGTGGTTTTTGTTGGCAAATAATCTAAGGTACGTGGGTGTATGCATATGAAATTATGTCTATTACCTAAATACGCATCATATACGAATTTAAATTCAACGGAAGCATAAAACATGCAATAAACGCAATAAAAAAAATATATTAATCACATTAATATATTAGAAAGGTTAGAGAATTCACCACAATGTGTAACGTTATATATGTATTTTCTCAGAGTCCGCATGTATACCAACTCGCAAGCAGTTCTAGTCACCAATTCAGTGGGTTTGGTGAGTAGAACAGCAGCCCGATATTCAACCTGGGATTAACTCTTAATCCCCAAAATAGTCGATGTGTGTTTTTCATCCTTTTCTCCAAAAAGATAAGAAATAGAGAATTTGAAACAATTCACAATTGCTCCAAATAGAAACATAGAGAAAATAAAATAATTTTTTTTTTCCTTTCTTCTTTCTTTTTTTTTCTCTTCTTCTTCTTCCATTTCTCCATTTCTCTCTCGGGCAATTTTTTTCCTAACACCAAAAAAACACTTGCTTTTCTCTCTTTCTCTTTATATATAAATATATATATAATAATATAATATAATTTATTATAAAACAATAATATAAAATATGAATGGGTGCCAACTATATGGCACCCAAAATAAAATATTAATATATATAATATAATAATATATTATATAATATAATAAGAGAGATATTTTAATTATTTAATAATTAAATAATCAAAGTAAAAAATGACCATTTTGCCTCTCATGAATAGTTACCAAGTTTACTCCTTAGTGGGTCTTACCAAATTTCACACTTGGATAAACTCAACTGAGGGTCTACAATACGCTACGTGTCATTATACAATTAGTAAATAATAATTATTGACTAATTTTTGTATTTAACACTTAAATACAGACACACACGTATTCCTGTAGTTTTGGTGAATATTGCTAGATTAAACAATTTAATCCGGCACGTTGCTCAAGTGCATAATAAGTACACTCCATATCACGGGACTCCCTAGGTGCTATGCCTGATTCGTCAAATGAAACTATTCCAAGAGTCCGTGAGCAATGGCCCACTCACACGTCACGGATATTACAAATCAGCGCGTTGAACCATGCAAGTTGAGGTTACAACGCAAACGTATAATCCTTCCGTCATGATATCCTGGATGTACAGGGATATAAATTATCACAATCAAATCCCCTAGTGCTCATCCATGTGTTATCTCCAGACTTGTATCTCACTGAACAGTATGCGCAAACTCATTTGCCATATTATTCCACCCTGGCGAAACTCTTTTCTGAGATTAATGCTTGTGGCCATAAGACTTTTTAAGATATAGTCTCAAAGCATCTGGATATCGTACTCCCTATAGGAGCTAACGGATCTCATATCTGTACGCACCAGACTCCATAAGCACTAGACCATACCCAGCGACACCCAGCAGTCACACTATGAAAGGTCTGTGACATGCGTGGAACCAAATAATGGTGGATCACTTACAAGCCCACCGTGGTACTCAAGTTAAAGGACCACGTATACTACTCAACTCAAGAGGACCCTCCATTGACGGCTTACATTGGGTATCTATCGGAGGCCCTCGTGAGTCTGTCCTATATCCAGTCCTAACTGGATACCCATATGTCAATATGAACTCCAAACTCACAGTCGGCTAGGAACGACCATCTATACCCTATAGGTACGACATATGCTGATCTATATATAAAGGTATCCATTGATATACCCGCATCGGCAGAAATAGATCAAAGATAATTATTCGAGAACATACTTGCACAACTTGCATTTTCTGGCACTTGATTGCAACTAGGCAGTTACTAGTATATTCCCAGGTTTATGTCCCATTATAGACAAGGCTCCAACTCTTGGATCTGTTGAGTATTATAACCTGCTAACACTTAGCTGTGCTAACATTTAGCATTTATATCTCTCAGCATGGCTAACTATGAGCTCTTATCTAAACTCCTTTAGATCGGATCCGAACTCCTTCAGATTTGCAATATCTGTAACATTACATGCATAATACCATATATATGAGTATTAGCGATTTAATGGGAATGTACACTTGTATTAATACACAAGTATATGTACATTTAAGAATGACACGTAAGCATCGACCCTAACAATTTTTTATATATGCTAATGTTATGTTTTTAGTTTCAAGTTAACGAAGCTATTTGGGATGAAAATTCAAAGAAAACAAAGAAAATATATGAAATATGCTACAGTAGATTGTTATAGTAATATGCATAATATGTTTTGCTATAATAGCTTACGCCTAAGTGCCAAAAAACCTAGGATCTAGCACTTAGGCACGAAAAAGTAGCGTCTAGCCATTAAATCAATTCTCTCGGTAGAATGCTTGGCACCTAGGCACTGCCACCACTTAAAATCGCTTTTAAAATTTGTGCTCTAATTTTAAAAATCCATTTTGAAGCCTATTTAAAGAAGATGAAAAGCCCGATTTGTCATCAGGGAGAAATCACAAAATTAGAGAGAAAAATAAAGGATTTTTAGTGAGAGATAACATTTTAGAGTTTGGATTCTTGAAGACCATTGAAGATTGAAGGCTCCAATAACTTCTCTAACTAGTTTTCCCTTCTCTCTATGTCTCATTTACTTTAATTTAAAGTTAATATTTGTAATTTTTGTTATTTTGAACATATTTTCATTTATTCTTTTCTAAGTTTGATGCTTTTAATTTCATTGAAAAATTGATCAGATGACTTAGATGTATGGGTTGTATACTTAGGAAAGATTAACCCATCTGTTAGAATTGAAAAGCATAACCTTGGCATGTATTGAGTTGGGAGACTAGTAAAATTTAGGCAATCATTTAAGGGTTGCGTAATACATATATGGATAGTCAAGTTAAATTGGGATATCAAATTGAATGTGTATGCATATAATCTCATTTGATGCTCGGGTAAGGTAATGAGATTAATTAGTGAAATAACAAGAATAGTTATTAATCATAAATTAAAATAACATAGGAACAAATAGATTGAAATCAACACCCAATGACCCTTTTACCATAGAAATCTCATCTCCATAAATCATTTAATTGTTAGTTGTGGCACTTTTTATTTTCTTAACCAACTTAGTGTTTAAATTAACCTAAATAAAGTTTGGTTGTTAGCATTATAGTACTTAGCAATAATTTAGAGCATCAATTCTCGTAGAAATGATACTCGCTCATTACTCTATTACTTTACTTTTAACTCGTGCACTCTCATTTTTATTCACGTCTATCTAGTTTTATGAACAAGTTTTTGGCGTCAATGTTGGGGATTGTACATTTTGAATTTTTGCAAATAATGTGGATAAGCAGCTTGATTTTAATTTAAGAATTTACTTTTATTTTGTTCTAATTAAGTTTTAATTGTTGTGGGTGTTTCAAAAATGTATAAAAAGGGGAATCTAGGTTAAGCTATAGTCGAATCTAACTACAACTACAACTAACAACCAAGGGCCTTAGAGAATATTTCAGGCTTGTGGTTAATGATAACTATTCAGGAATCCAACGTCAAGGAATTCAAGCTAACAATTTTGAGTTGAAGTCGTCCCTCATTAGTATGGTGTAGCAAAATTAGTGTAGGGGATTGCTAAGTGAGGATCCTAATGTGGATCTTACCATGTTCTTAAAGATTTGTAACACCATTAAGATAAATAGTGTTTTGGAGGATGTCATTTAACTACCCTTATTCCCTTTCTCTCTTAGGGACAAGACGAAGGGTTGGCTTCAATCCTTGCAACCCAAAAGCATTACAACATGGGAAAAGCTAGCATAAAAGATACTCACTAAGTTCCTTCCAACACCTAGAGAGAGACAGCTTAATTTTGACAAAGAGAGTTTGAACTATTATATGAAGCTTGGGAGCGGTTCAAGGATCTTATTTAGAAGTGCCCGAAATATGGATACAAAGATCGGTTCCAAATTTAACATTTCTACAATTGACGGACTCTTGTTGATGCAACGGTAGGTGGTACTTTATTGTCTAAAACTACTGAAGAAGCTTAAGTATTGTCGAAGAAAATGGCTCATAATAGTCATCAATGGCCTAATGAAACTCTATTATAAGGAAGACCGTTAGAGTACATGAATTTGACCCCTTTGTTGTACTTTCAACTCAATTTTTAGACTTGGTGAATTAAATTTCTGTACTCAATACTAGAGAGCCTTCAACAAGCAAAGATTTAATGATGGTAGCAAATATATCCTACATCGTTGAAGGGAGTGAAGAGAGTGAACCAGAACAAGTGTAATATTTCAACAATAAGAACTTTAACTACCGGAGTAACAACTTGCCTATATAACACCATTTGAGGCTCTAAAATTATGAGAACTTCTATTATGGTAACACGAGGAATGCACTACAACCTCTACTAGTGTATAACCTGTTGGGATTTGTGTTAACGTATTTTAGGGTGTATGCATTTGATTGTGTACACGTTGAAAAAAAATTAAATACATGTATCATATACATGAATTTCGCAATGGAATTAAGCATTAATCAATATATACACATGTAACTTATATCATTAACAATATAAGATGACAAAATAATACCTTTGAAGAACTTTGGTGAAGATTTTAATTCCAGATTCTTCCTAACACCAACTTTGAGCTTACCTTGAAGTATACTATTGTTCAATTCTAGTCCACAATAATTTGGTGGGATTGTGAAGGTAGAATAGCAGCAATTGAATTTTTAGCAACAAGGTTTTTGTTTCTTGAAAGAAAAATAAGAGGAATTTATTTTTCTTTCTCTCTAATTTTTCTCACAACCCTTTGTTTTCAAAGAAAAACTCTTAAAAACTAAACTCTCTTCTAATCCCTCTCACCATGCACAATCTTTTGCTTCATCTTTTGTTAATTAATTATTCAAAATAATGTTTAGGTGTGTTAAACAAGTGCTTCCAAAATTGATTAAGTAGCAAAAAATCTAAAACACAATATTTGGTGGCAATTATACCTAATTAGGTTTATGTCACCCACCTAAACCAAAATAATAAATAAAATATTATCATTTATTTAAATAATATTTATTCAATTATTCAAAAACTATTTAATAATTAATTTTTATCTTATTTGATTTTACTAATATGGTTAATAGGTGAATCATGGTGAAACAATTCATGGAACAAAATTATGCAACTTGTCAACATTGAATTAGTTAATAACTCTTGTCAACTAATTAAATAATATACTTAGAATTTAAGTCTAGACAAGTGTATTACCCGAGGAACCCTGAAATATATTTTCGGTTTGCTGAAACTTTTAGGATGGAACTGTTCAATCCATAATATTACCCCACTGCACAATGGGTACACTTAATATTGTGAAACTCTCTAGGTCCACGCTCGAATTGTCATATAAAACTCCTTCATATGTCCATGAACGATGCCCCACACACACATTACAGATATTACAAAGCGGTGTGTTAGACCATACAAATTGAGGTTATAACATATTCGTATAATTCTTACATCATTTATATCCAGGTAAAGCAAAGATATAGATCAACACCGTCAAATGTCTATATGTCTGACCAAAAGCTTTTCTCTAGAATTATATTTCAATAAATAATATTTCCAAATACTTTTGTGATATTATTTATCCTAAGGTTAAACGTTTTTCCCAATAATTACTGCTTATAGCTATAACACTTTCTGAAATACAATCTTAAAGCATTAGGATATATTACTCACCCAAATGAGCTGATGGATCCCATATCTATGCACACTAGATTCCATGAGCATCAGACCATACCCAGCGGCACCCAGCAGTCAGACTATGAAATATTTTTAACATGTGTAGAACCAAAGCATGGTGGATCACTCAGAAGCCCACCGTGGCACTCCGGTTAAAGGACTACGAATACTACTCAACTCAAAAGCCCTTTATTAAAGGCTTTATGAGATGTCTATTGGAGGTCTTTGTGAGTTTGTTCAGTATTCAGTCCTTACTGAATACCTATACCTCTATACGAGCTTCTATTAAACTCATGGTCTGCTAATACTAACCATCTGGACCATCTAGACATAGATATATACCGATCTATATATTTATTAAGGTATTCACTGACAGACCAGTATCAGTAGAGATAGATCAGGAACATAATATTTGAGAATATATTTGCATAATGACATTTTCTAGCATTATTTGTAACTCTTTACAACTACGTCATTACTAATATATTCTCAAGTTTTTGTCTCATTTCAGACAAGTCTCTAACTCTTTAGATATCGCTGACTCTTATAACCTAATAACTCTTATTAGTGCCAACTCTTAGCATTTATAACTCTCAGTGTTGCTAATTATTAGCACTAATCTAAACTCCTTTATACTAGATCTGCACTCTTTTCAGATCATAAAATGTTTGAAATGTTACAAGCATCTAACCATGTATAAAATATAATTTGCAATTTAATGAAATGATAATAGTATAAATATAAAATAAATATTCATATATAAAAGGGATGGCACGTAAGTACAAATTATTGGGATTTATGCTTACGTATCATCCCATTATGTATGAATATTTGTTTTATATTTATACTAGTATTATCATTTCATTAAATCGATAATTATATTTTATACATGGTAAGATGCTTGTAGTGTTTCAAACATTGTATGATCTGAAAGAGTTCAGATCTAGTATAAAGAAGTTTAGATTAGTGCTAAGAATTAGCAACACTGAGAGTTATAAATGCTAAGAGTTGGCACTAATAAGAGTTATTAGGTTATGAGAGTCAGCGATATCTAAAGAGTTAGAGACTTTTCTGAAATAAGACAAAGACATGAGAATATATTAGTAGTGACATAGTTGTAAAGAGTTGCAAATAATGCTAGGAAATGTCATTATGCAAATATGTTCTCAAATATTATGTTTCTGATCTATCTCCACTGATGTTGGTCTGTCAGTGAATACCTTAATAAATATATATATCAGTTTATGTCTATATCTGGATGGTGCAGATGGTTAGTCTTAGCAGATCACGAGTTTAATAGAAGCTCATATAGAGATATAGGTATTCAGTAAGGACTAAATACTGAACAGACTCATAAAGACCTCTAATAGATATCCTATAAAGTCGTAAATGAAGGGCTTTCCAGTTGAGTAGTATTCATCGTCCTTTGACCTGAGTGCCACGGTGGACTTGTGTGTGATCCACCATACTTTGGTTCTACATATGTCAAAAACCTTCATGATTTGACCACCGGGTATCGCTGGGTATGGTCCGATGCTCATGGAGCCCGGTGTACGTAGATATGGGATCCATCAACTCGTTTAGGTGAGTATATATCAAGATGCTCCAAGATTGTATTTTAGAAAGTCTTATGGCCATAAGTAGTTATACCTATGAAAAAGAATTTTATCATAAGGATAAATATTATCGCAAAAGTGTTTACGGATATTATTTATTGAAATAAAAATCTAGAGATAAGTTTACGGTCGAGCAGATTGAGACTTGATCGTGTTGATCTATACCTCCACTCTTCCAGGATATCTATGATAGAGGGATTATATGAATATGTTATAACATCAACTTGTATGGTCTAACTCTGTTTTGTAATATCTATAACATGTGTGTGAGACATTGTTCACGGATGTATAGACAAGTTTCATATGATAAACTAGACATGGACTTAGAGAGTCTCATAATATGAAGTGTACTTGTTGTGCACCAGGGCAGAATATTGGATCAAACAGTTAGGTCTAAGAAATTCTAATAAATTGAAAATATGTTTCAAGGGTTCCTCAAGATGTGTATTTGTCAAGATTTAAATGTTAAGTACATCACACAATTGATTGACAAGATTTGTTAACCAATAGGATGTTGAAAAATGGAACAATATTATGCATAAATTATTTTTACCTTGAAATTACCGATTTACCTTGCTAGTAAAAACAAGTGAGGTAAAAGTAATTATTCAAAAATAGTATTTGAATAATTAATGTAAAATTCATTTATTATTATTATTGCAAAAAGAGAAACATCAATTATGATAATGGTATAATTTACCTAATGAGGGGCCTTAATGTTGACCATTAATTATTTAAAATAATTAAAGATATTCCAACATTAGGTAAAGGAATATTTGGTGGCTATTAATAAAATGTATTTGATAAGATAATACAATGAAATAGCCAACAATGTTTATTGGTAGGCCATGAAATGCATTGTTTAATGAAACCAAAATTGAATTAATTGAATTCATTCAAGGCATGCAACATTCGGCCATGTGAGGGAAATGAGAGTTGAGGAGTGTTTTTGTCAAGTATTTTCTAAGTTCTAAATAAGGTGTTGTAAAAGGAACAAAGAGAGAAAAGATCAAAAACATTCTATACTTTCTCTTCACTCACAAGAAATAAACACCATAAGAATCAAAGTGTTTTACGAGTTAAAACAACAACTGCTGGAAATTTATGGCTACTATTCTAGCTTCAGAATCCCATCTGTTTATAGTTATGAACTAGAATTATGCAACAACACACTTTAAGGTGAGCTCAAGACTTGAAGGATAGAGTTCTTGAAGAATTGAAAAGATACCTTCAATACGGGTAGGTTTACTGTTATTAAGTTTAATTAACATATAATCATATATAAGATATATGTGTTTGATTATGCTATATTGTGTATATATTATATTAGATACTTCAACCACGTGTATAAAATTTTAAAATTATATATACACTCTACACTTCATACACCCACTTAACATAACCAACCAATTGCTGAGAAGAAGCCATCATTGAAGGATCTCTTGTGCACTTTCATTGTTGAGACAAGGGAGAGATTCAATAAAGATAAGGCTTAACTTGATCACTCTTAGCATTGGAGAAGAAGTAGAAGCTTTGAATATAAAGGCAATTGAAGGTAAAGAGAAAGAAGTTGAACCAGAACTAAAAAAAGGTGAATTCCAAGCCTAACTCAATTTCTTTCTGGGATAACCCTCCTATCATTACCTTACCCTTAACACTTCCAAAAGAAAAGGTTAAATGCTCAATTTTTTAATTTCTTTGAGATCTTTAAAAAGATTCACATCAATATTCCCTTTGTGGATGCCTTAGAGCATATGCCAAACTATATAAATTTCATAAAGGAAGTGATTTTAAAGAAGAGGAATTTAGAAGATTATGAGACCATCAAGCTAATAGAGAAGTATAGTGCAATCCTTCAATGGAAGTTGAAAAGTTAAAGGATCCACGAAGCGTCACCATCCCTTGCATTATTAGGGATGCCACTTTTAAGAAAGCCTTGTGTGATCTTGGAGCAAGCATTAATCTGATGCCTTTGTCCATTTTTCAAAAGTTTAGACTTGGAGAGGTGAAACCCACCACAATTTTCTTGCAAATGACAGATCAGTCTTTCACTTATACATGAGGTATAATTGAAGATATGTTAGTAAAAGTGAAAAAATTCATCTTATTTGTAGATTTTTTTTTTACTCTTGATATAGAGGAAGATCGAAAGATTCCAATCATTCTTGATCTGCCAGTCTTAACTGTTGAAAAGGTTCTCATTGACATAGAGAAATGAGAGATGAAAATGAGTGTGCAAGATGAAGAGGTAATATTAAGGTTTTTAAGGAATTGAAGTTGTCAAATGACTTCAAAGAATGCTTGAGGATTGACAACATGGATTTGGACGGAAAACAACATGCATCATCTTAGAAGGAGATACATGCAATCCAACCCTAAGATCATGACAAGGCAATGTTACACTAAACAAAAAAGAAGATAAGGCATGAAAAGATCTTTATGGAAAAGCAAATCAAATATCAGCCACTAAGGTTCACTCTTCCAACCAAGGTTAAACTTTTTTCGAGAAAGCTTAAAACAAGAAAACTTTGGTTATTCCTTGATGATCATCTTACGGAGCTTTGGAAATCGAGGAAATAGATTAACAAAGCCATTAAGTACATACGCAAACACCACAATGGAGGAGTATTCCAATGGCAAAATGCCTTTAAAGTACAATTTGATCCTTCATGAATTCGAAAGACGTCATGCAAAATATGTTAAATCAAGTACTTCTTAGGAAGCAACTCGAGTGAATTTTAATTTTCAATTTCAATTTTAGTTTTTAATTTCTTTATTGTGGTTTGTTAAAAAAGTAAGTCAACACTTTATAAAGCATGAAAAAGGGAGCGAAAACAGAGCCAACAAGGTGTAGCCCAAAGGATCTCAAACACTTGCACAATAGGAGGGACTTGATAGCAAGTGGTGCTTAGGTGCCAAAACCTAGAAAATTAGAGCTCTATTATGTGGCACCTAGGCGTTACTACCCCCGCCCCCCCCCCTAAACATCTACCCAACCTTAAGCCCCTTTGAACACTCCCTCACTTCCCTTACTCATCTTTACACATTCTGAGCACCAAATTTCACCTCAAACATCATCAAATAACATGGATCAAAATTAAAAATTCAAACCTCAAGTTTTGGAAAGCATCACTCAAGGGCTTTGTGCATCAACTCAAGTAACAACTTTGGCATCATAATTTAAGTACTGCTACAGTAAGCCATCATCTACAAGAGAAGTTTCTTTACTAACTCTAAATTTTGTCATTATGGACAATACCAACTTTAAGTTTGAGGGAGGAAAATACTATTTGGTGTTCATTTTTCGCGTCTGATCGTGCTTACTCTTTATAAGTATTGTTTTTAGTTGATTTATTTTGAATGCAAAATTTTTTTAATTTTGTTGTTTGTTGTGGGTTGGTTAAATGAATAATAGTTAATGATATAAATAAAAATATTATTTCAATTGCTATTTTATTTTGGAAACAATAAATGTTATGATTGTTTGCTTGTTAATCTAAAGATAAGTTCGGCATTTTACGACCACTTGATCTTTTAAGCACATAGTTAGGATCATATAATTTTTATGTTTACTTAGAAGACGGTTATCCATAACAAGAATAGTTATGGTCTCAAAAATATGCTAGAACCTATTTGAGCATTACTCAAGGTGAAATCCTCAGGCATATATAATCTAGGAAATGATTTTAGGCCATCTTTGGACTAATTGAACCTTTCAAGCCAACAATTGTATATTTTTACCTCTAGTTACCCCCATTGAGGCTAATAATTATTTTTATTTACTAACCACATTAATACCTTAGCCTTATACACGTCACACCACGAGTATAACACTCATTTTAGAGAGTTGTGTGAGCTATTGGATTTTTGAAAATGAAGGATTGAATTATATAAGGTTATGATTTTAATTATGAATTTTGGTTGTTCTAAAGTTGTAAAAACTTAAATTTAGGGGTATAATGGCTTGAAAACAAATAATAAAAATTAAAAAAAAGATGAAAAATAGATAGATTGAGCTTGCTATACCACTAACTTAAAAAATGAGATAAATAACAAAATAACAAGGGAATAAAAGAAATAAATTTTTTTTTGTGGGGGTGGGGGACTAATTAGATAACTAATGGTTTAGTTTGATTAATCTCTAGAGGAATATGTGCTTATAATATAAGTTAAGCCAAAATTGATCCATTTTATATTAACCTTACCTTTGCCAAACATTATAAGCTAGATAAAGCTCTATTTGATCCTTGATCATGCATGTGCCAACATTAGTAGAGAGTGATGCGAAAAATAAGCCTATGGAGTATTAATTAAAAAATAATTCATTGACACCATTTCATTGTCTTGTGTGCATAAACTAATCTGAGCATGTGACTAATGATACTAACTATAAGCATACACACCAAGTAAGTCATTGTGGGGTAGATCAAGTGTTGGATTAACATGTTGAACTATTAAGATGTTTAGAATTTTCTTGAGATTGGTAGTCATGAAAAAATTTTGAGACAAATTGCTAATCATTTGTCGACACAATTTTTTTTGTCTTCTTATAGTTTGTTTTCAATTTTAGCTTTTAATTATGAGTTGTGGTTCCTTACTTGAAGACGATCAAGTATTTAAGTTTGAGGGAGTTTGATAAGCAAGTTTAATACATGATGTTTTATCCCTCTTAATTTGATAATTACTCATTTTGAATATAAATATGGAAGTTTTATGTATGTTAATGTCATTTTATAGGTTTCAAGTTAACAAGGCTCCTTGGGATAAAAATTTAAAGAAAACAAAGCAAAAGTATCAAATATACTACAATAAACTACTATAGTGAAATGCTATAGTAATATAAACAATATTGTTTGCTATAATGTCTAACGCCTAGGAGCTAAAAAGTGGTGCCTAGACGTCAAATTGGGTTTTTTAGGTAGAATGCTTGGCGCCTAGGTGCTAAATGTCAGCACCATCCAAAATCACTTTTAAAGTTTGTGCCCTAAATTTAAAAGCTCATTTTGAAACCTATTTAAAATAATTGAAAAGCCTCATTTATCAACAAGGATAAATTTAAGAGAAAAATAAAGGCTTTCTAGTGAGAGAAAGCATTTTTGGAGCTTGAATTCTTGAAGACCATTAAAGCTTGAAGGCCCCAAGAACTTCTCCAACTAGTTTTTCCTTCTCTCTTTATCCCTTTACTTTAATTTAAAATTTATATTTGTAATTTTTGTTATTTTGAACATGATTACTCTTGTGAATCTTTAGATTATTGTAATTATGCATTTGCTATCATAGCTAAATTTCTTGTTCTAAGTCTTGATGTAACTCTATAAGTACTACATTTTAATGACTATATCTTGTGTTTTTCATTTATATTTTTCTAATTGTGATTGAAAAAATTGATTAGATAACTTAGACATGTGGGTTGTATATTTGGAAAAGATTAACACGTGTCAGAATTCAAAAGCAAAAGCTTGGCATGTATTAAGTTGGAAAACTAATAAAATTTAGGTAATCATTTAAGAGTTACGTAATGCATTTATAAATAGTCAAGTTAGACTGGGATATTAATTCGAATGTATATGTGTATGATCTCATTTGATACTTGGGAGAGGTAATGAGATTAATTCTAAATCCTTGATTAATAAAATTACAAGAATAGTTATTAATTACTAATTATAAAGAATATTGGAAAGGTAGAGTGAAATCAAGACCCTAGGACTATTTTACCATAGAAATCTCATCTCTTTGAGTCATTTAATTGTCACTTATAACATCTCTAATTTCCTTGACCAACTTAGTGTTTAAATTAGCCTAAATGAAGTTCGATTGTTAGCATCATAGTACTTAGCATTAATTTAGAGCATCAATCTTCGTGGGAATGATACTCATTCACCACTCTATTACTTGCTCAAGTTAACGGGGTTTCAAGTTTTATAATACTTATTTTATAGGTTTTATTCGTATATATCTAGTTTTGCGAAAATTGGCCACATAGACACATGATGAAAATCTATAAAATGCAATAATATCATTTAATCATATATTTAACATGCATTAATCATGAAATGGCTTAAAGCATGTTTTGATTCCAAACTAACAGGACACGTCCTGAGACTTTCCAAAAAATTGAGGCCATGTGACGACATTGGACTAACATACTTTATACTCATTACATCTAACATAACGAGGTACGTGCCTCCACAAATATATATATATATATATATAAATTTACAAAATATAACAACTCATCCAACTATGCATATTATAGACCAACCTAAAAATTGTGAAGATATATTACACTACCTGAGTTTCTATGACAATTTGAAAAAAATTAAAAACAATTAAAAAAAAAGTGAGCTTGTGGCTCAGTAAGTTGACATAATTTAAAAATATTATATAGTTCATATATATACATACTAACAATAAGAATTTTTTAATAAGAATATAAAAATAAATAATACAAATATAAGTATAGATTTGTATTATAAAATAATCTTAAAATTGTATTATGGATAAATATGAAACATGTAGTGAAATCATAACTATTTTAAAATCTATTTTCAAGATGAATATACATAACATACCTGTGGGATCATATGTACGTGTACTATATACATACTAAAAATTACACTAAACTTGTATTTAAAAAAAAATTGTTCTAATTTGGTGGAATTACTACACCGCTCGAACAGAACAAATTAAAATAATCTAATGCATGCGCAAAGTAAGCTAAAATAAAGAGAGCGGTACATATTTAATATTTTTAAAACTACTATTATGTAATATTGTAAAAGCATAACTTAAAGTAATCATAAATTATTCTATAATAAAATTTAAAAGTAATTTTAAATATAATTAATTAGCATATATAAATATCCACTTATAAAAATATACTAATTCTAAATTAGGTCAAAAACTTAAAGTCTATTAATTACTAATTATCATGCAAAAATATATTATTAAAATTGATATATATTTTAAAAATTAAAATATAAATATTCTAATTACATAAAATTATTACTCTCAAAATTATTGAATATAATTCTATCTGTTCTAGTACATTTCTTAAACTTTTCCTTTTATGTCATTTCTTTTTCTTTCTTTTTTTTCTCTCTACATCTTTCTTCTTTTTCTTTCTTTTCCATTTCTTATCTTTTGTCTCCTAACCGCCCCATTAGCCAATCAATGAAGCACCCATATTTCTTATTGCCTTAACACGTGTCACTACTAATATTTCCCTTTTTCTTCGCTTGCCAAATATAGCTTACATGCATGCCATGGAGCTTCATGCAAGAAAGGTGGCAGTTAGCCACGTGCGGTACATTTTTATTCATAAATTTTTTTATTCAAATCACTCATAAACCGACCATATTTTATATATGCTGTCAAGAAATCTCTTGTAGCTAAAGACGTTATTGGAATTGGACTTTCTCTAGGAATTTTCTTGCAGAAACAAGAATTCGGCAGTATAAGCTTAACAAAAAGTCAATATGCTACGTTTCCAGTTTCCCGGCCGCCTTTAGATATGCTTTGAGATTTGCCGGCATTTGATATGGTTTGTTGACCATCACAATTAAATAATATTTGTCAATACCATTAAATAATATTTGACCCATCTTCAGTACTCGATCCGCACCTCATTCATATTATTTTTATAACAATAATTTTCACAAAAAGAAAAAAAAAATCATAATTAAGACAACACCTCTAATCTACTCTACTCAGTCCATGTGAAGCATTTTTTTTAAACAAATTCTTCGAGTTGATCGTTATTTTAATATTAATTTTTATTTTAATTAAAATTAAATATTTTAAATTATATTAACCAAATATACGTTATATTTACTATTTTACCCTTATTACAATTTTAAAAATTTTTATTGTTATTTAATTTTTATTTTATTTTATATAAATTATTGAAGAATATAAATTTTTAAATAATTTAAATTTAAATTAATTATAAAAAATTATAAATTTATAATAATAATAATTACAAATAATAACAATAAAAATTAAAAAAAACACAAAATAGTTGCTGGGTGCGCACCCAGGCATACGCCCAGTGAGCAAATGCTCGCTTGGCGCGCACCCAGGCGCGCGCCCAGCAACCATTTTATCTGTATTTTTAAAAAATAAATTTAAAAATAAAATAAATAATTATATATTAAATATTCTTTATATTTTTTTATTTTATTTAAATATATAAACCATCGTAATTTTATTATTGTTCTTTTATTATCCCTGACAATATCATCTCTTGTTTTATTTGATTCTTAGATTTAGTGCGTTCTCAAAACTCACATATCTACTCTCAAAACTCATATCTCTCGATTCATCTTTACGCGAATATCAAAGATTTAGAGAAGAAAAATAGCTGAAGTTTAAAACAAATAAGATTTTATTTATTTTAATTTAATTAATAGTATTATTTATATTTATCAAAATAAATGATTAAAATGTTTGGATATATATCTATTACGATTAAGTTGTGGTTTATGATTGAGTTGTGGCTGCGCCATATATAATTATTACTGATGGTCGATTGGTATGCATCTGCGCATGACTGCACATATAGTTGTTGTTGGCCGCCGTCGTGTGCACACCAGTAACAACAAGGTGCTCATGTACAACCTATTATGATGAGCACCGATTGTAATAATGTGCTCCTGCGCACCACTGCAACGTTATAACACCACCGCAACGTTATAACACCACCACCAAATAGCTCTCATTTATTTTTCTGAAACTGCATATTATATTTATTTTATATATTTAAAATAAAATATATTTTATATATATATAGTTATATATTCAATTAATTTCTTTTAATTTAATTAATATAAATATAAATTAAAATTATATTATATTTTTTCAGGTATGTCACAAATTTCAACTATTATATGTTTTGGGGGAAGATGGAAGGGTTGTAGCGATAGTTTTGAAAGATACATTGGATATCAAAATATGCATATGGTTGTTGATATGGGCAAATTTGTCATATATTTTCTCATGTTTTTATTATTGATATTTTATGATTTTATGAGAATAGATGGCTATTTATATGCATTATTGTTATTTATAGGGACTTGAACGAAATTTAAAGAAAGAACGCAAAAGGAGCGAAAACAGGGACTAAAATGCAAAGTTTTCAAATTATGAGTCCAGCGCCCCCGCGCCACAAGTATTTTAGCCCCAGCGTTGGAATAGTGATCGAAATTAGAAAAACGACCTGTTTAAGTCGCGTCTGGCGCTCCAGCGCCGAAGAGTCACCGCGCCAGCGACGTTCCAGCGCCCCAGCGCTATCAACATACCGCGCCAGCGGTGAAGCCGTTTTCATACAGCGCCCCAGCGCCAAGATCCCACCGCTCCAGCGGTGATAGCTTTTTCACGCGTCGCCCCGGCAACAGATGCATAGCGCGCCAGCGGTAGTGCGAGTCCTAGTCCGACGAGAATTGAGATTTTCAAGCTCATATCAATCCCTATATAAAGCCACTCGTTCCCAGCCTTTGAGAAAGAATCCAAGACGACCCAAGAGCACCAAGAATACAGAGCACAAGTCTTGGAGAGCAATAGGAGCTTAATTGAAGCATCTTTAGAGAGAGATACAAGACGTTCTTCGGCATCAAGAGTTCCTAGGCAGCGCAATTAAGAGCAATTCGACGTCTATATCGGTTTGCTAATAATTGTATCATGATTTATAATTATTTCTACTGCTGTTCTCTTGTAGCCATGAGCTAACTTATTTTCTAGGGTTAATATTTGAACTCAATATGTGTGCTTAATTGCCATATCCTTTTAGTATTTAATAAACTTAGTCTTTTATTATTTAAATTACTTGTGTTTAATGCTTCAATATATCTGGCCAATATATGGTGAATGAATTGGTAATATTATTGATAAACTCGGAAGAGGAATCATAATATTTAGACCTAGGCAATTTAATGCATGATTGTAGAGTAACATTCAATGTTGCATATGCAAGTTTCAACTTAGGATAGGAATATACCTGATTGGCATGTATGATCAATAAGACCTAATCTTAATGAATCTTAATTTATTACAAGTACCATAGGAATATAGGTATTTGGTAAATTAGGGTATACTTGCATGACCTTGGAAGAGGCTTGTGAATACATTAGTGTCTTGATCAATAATAAAGACTAAGTGAGTTAAATATTAGAAGATTAATCATTAGAAACATATTGAGGGATAATATTAATCCTAGGTTCTCTCTACGTTGCTATATCTTTAAATCTCATTGCATTGTGTTTTTACTTTTATATTTCTTACATTCATTCTTAGATTTTTATTTTTCTGAATAATTATTAGGAAGATATAATTTTAGTAATTGGTTAAAAAGAAAGATTTATCCCTGTGGGTTCGACATCCGACTAATTAGTCTCTTTATTACTTGCATACGATAGTGTATACTTGCACTTAATTTATAATATAGAAATATCGCATCAGTTGTTCCGAAACATGTTAGATACAAAGCGTTGTTGAGAAGAGTTTGTCATCTTTTAGGAGTTAATCAGGTGCATTATAAAGTAACTTTGAAGTTTGAGGTTCCTTCAAGTACTATAATGTTGAGACCCATTCCACTTGAAAATGATGATGATGCAATATTGTGGTTGAGCTTACAGAATAATATGGCTACACCGCTTTGTGTAACAGTAGATGCTCGAGGACCTGAAAGTAATGCAGAAGCATCAATGGAGCAAAAAGAAGGCTATGCTAAGCAATTCTCATCGACAACTCCTGTGTATATTCCAAATTCTCCGAAGGATTATCATTATTCTCCTTCGGTGCTCAACGAACAACAAGGCTACACATATGATCATGGTCAGATATATAGAGGTGTTGGCATTGATATTGGTTATGATATTGGTGAAAATGATGATCATGGTTACGAGGTTAATGATGATTGTAAAAATAATTATGATAATGATTATGAAGAGAATGAGAATGTAATTGATGATGCTGGTGATGATGATGATGAGAAGGATGATGATGATGAGGAGGGTGATAATGATGATGATGATGAGGGTTATGGTAGAGAAGAAAGGGTTAAGGTAGAAAATCCATTTCAGTTTCAGCCTGAAATACCACCATTTGACTTGAATGTATCGAAAAAAATTCTTGTAATGGGATTGGTGATGTATTTGTAGGAAAATTATATAACAGCAAAGATGAAATTCATGAAGCTATAAGTGTGGTTGCACTGAAGGGAAAATTGAGCTTTAGAGTTTAGAAATCCACCAAAGATTGTTTCGAGTTGAAATGCGATGATGACAGCTGCAAGTGAAGATTACGGTCAGTGTCGACAGAAGGGCGACATTTTTTTGTTGTTAGGCAAGTAGATACAGGGCACACTAATGTTTTGAGTTAATTAAGGGATGGTCACCGGCAAGCCAAGAGTCGAATTATTGCTAAAGTAATAAAAAATAAGTTTACATCGATCAATAGAAACTATAGGCCGAAAGACATTCAAGCAGACATACGTGAATAATTCGGTGTTCAGATAACCTATACTAATGCTTAGTGCACTAGGGAGCATGCATTAAGATTGATAAGAGGTACTCTTAAGGATTCGTTTAGATTGCTTCCTGCATACAGCTATGTGTTGCAACAAAATAACCCAGGTACGGTTACTCATTTGGAAACTGACGCGGATAATCACTTCAAGTATTTTTTTATGGCGTTAGGACCCTGCATTAGAGGTTTTAATTCATTAATCCGACCGGTAGTTGCAATAGACGGAACATTTTTGAAAGGTTCCTATCTTGGTACAATGTTTGTGGCCGTTTGTAAAGATGGAAACAATCAGAATTATCCATTGGCTTTGGGAATTGCTGACTCAGAAAATGATACTTCTTGGGAGTGGTTTATGGTTAAACTGCAAGGAGTTATTGCAGATCATCAGAATCTTGTTTTTATATCTGATCGACATGCCAGTATTGAAAGGGCTATACGGGGTGTATTTTCTCATGCATATCATGGGTTCTGCATATATCATTTAAAAGGAAATTTGATGACAAAATATAAGTTACCATCAGATAAGTCTAAAAAAGGGGTATACCTATCTACCTACTTCACTGCTGCCAAGGCTTATCGTGTCCATAATTTTTAATACCAATTAAACAAGATGCGATAAATGAGACCTGACGTAACAAAGTATTTTGAGGAAGATGTTGGTACGGTGAGATGGGCACGATCATCTGGTGCTTTCAAAAGGTATAACATTATGACTACTAATATCGCTGAGAGCATTAATGCAGTTGCAAAAGAAGCAAGAAAGCTTCCAATGACTAATTTTGTGGAGTAGATGTAGGAGCTAACGCAATTATAGTTTTACCATAGACGATTGGCATCACAAAATATGACCAATGTCTTAACGAACTGAGGACATCATAAAGTCATGAAACATAACGATAAGGTAAGTCGAATGACCATTTCTCCTGTTGATGATTTACGATTTATAGTTATGGATGGTAGAGTAAACTGGATTGTAGAGATTGGCGAAAGAACATGCAACTGTTGAAATTTTGATTATCGGCAACTGCCTTGTTCCCATGCACTCGCCGCATGCAGATACATCAGATTATCGTACGAGAGTCTTTGTTCAACTTATTACACATCTGAGACTTTATTCCGTACCTATAGCGAGCCAATAATTCTGGTTGGTCAAGTGTCAGATTGGATAGTCCCAAAGTATTTGAAAAATATGGACGTTCAACCTCCGATAGCATGTCGTTAGTCAAACAGACGTCAGATGAATCAGATTCTATCTCAAAGAGAGGAACCATCAAAGAATATATGTAGTCGTTGTAGACAATATGGACATAGCTGACAAACGTGCCAAAACCCTGTACCTTTACAGAGCAGGTGATGTATATTCCTTTATAAACATTTACCTTATTGATATTTAATTATGTATACTATAAGGCTAATATTTAAATATTTTTTATTTCAGATGGATCTGAAAAAATAAGAGAAAGAGTTATACCATGAGGCTTAATTATGTATGAGAATCGAGTTTCGTCACTTCTGTAATTCACTTATTTTGTAATGCACTTATTTTATAATTCACTTATTTTGTAATTCACTTATTTTGTAATGCACTTATTTTGTAACGCACTTAATTTGTAATTCACTTATTTTGTAATACACTTATTTTGTAACGTACTTAATTTTTAATTCACTTAATTTTATAATTCACTTATTTTGTAATACACTTGTACTGTGTATTACATATTTATTTTATTTTAATGCACTTGTCTTTAGTATTAATGTTGATAATTTTTACAAAATTTTTGACAAAATCTCCTCTATAATATGGACAATCCCAAACCTGTCATATTGAATAAACACACTTCTATCAAACTGCAAAATCACTTTCGCATACATACACCCAAATCAACGCCCACAAACAATTATACACCCAAATCAACGCCCACAAACAATTATACACCCAAATCAATGCATATTGATTAAATCACACTTCTATCAAACTGTAAAAACACTTCCGCATACATACTCTCAAAATAATTATGGTATATCAATTATACACCCAAATAAATACATGTAAATAAATTATAGTGCTAAATATATATGAAGCTGTAGTCCACAAATCAACGGCCATCTTCTGTCTATAAAAGGTACCAATGTCAGGGAACGAGTTAAATGACCGACCTAACATAAGATATTCAATATACATACAGGTGAAGACGCTACAGTCCCCGCTCCCGACCTTTTGTTGAGGCACATTCTCTCGAATACAAGTCACCGGCCAAGGGAACAAATTTGAGCTTTCTATGCCCCCTCAAACTATAAAATCTACACCTTTGAAGGTACAAAGGCATTACAACACACAGAGGCTCTATAAATTTCATGATGGACTCGTCTGAATGGCCGTTCACACTGGAATCATAAAGAACGATTGCAAACTGAGCTTATTTATATGCTACAAAACACACAGAATATGTATAAGTTTTGATATTATTAGATAAATCACAATACAAAAAAAGTTAAAATAAATCTTTACCGAATCGTCAAGCCAATTTTGTAGTATCTCATTAAACCATGTATTGTTCGGATCGAGTTCGTGCAAATGAACCCATTGTGTTGGGTTATTCCTTTTTATCCAATCCAGAAGCTCAACATATTTACTCTGATTAATAGGAATCAGCTGCTCGTTTATGTCAATAATAGGTCCTACTTGCAATTCCACAAGTTTTTTCTTCGCGAGCTGTTTTAACAGATTGGTATATGGACTAACTTGGGTTGCTGCCTTCTTATGAAGGCACCCATACCTACTTATGTTTTCACCCAATGGGGCAGGTATAATTTTTAAGCTTGTAGAGCTATCAGCAACAAGAGCAAATGACTGATGCTGAGACTCGCTGGCAGGAGCAAATGTATGAAAGTCAGCAGCCATGAATTCGGCACCCTACAAAACCAAACAATACCGGTTAATGTATTGACTTGTTAAACTTTGTATCCAATATATTTTAGGTTTAAAACGTACTATACTCTGCCCTACATCCTCGGAGATATTGGCTGGTTTAAGATGTTGTATCAAGAGAGATATCGATGCAAGATATTTTCTTCAGCCTTATCAATCTTGGTTGAAAGCTCTGCGTTACCCTTATCAATCCTTGTAAATATCGTTTCTTTAAGATCATCCATCTTCTTCTCCATCGTCTTTTCTAGGATTTCATACTGTGATGTTGACATGCCGGATTGAAACTATACATAAGTTATTATAATTAATTTTCACAAGCTAATACTAACGAGTAACAAAAGCATCAGATAATTCAAGGAAAAAAAATAAATTATTATACCATTGATTCAGTCGCTGGCGGAGCTTCAAATTCGTCGAGATGCTGCAGATTATCGGTGAATTAGGTGTCCGGGATATCAACTGTCTCCAACTTAAGACTCCTTCCCCATTTTCCCGATAGAATGCAAAAGTTTACCGCCGCGCAATAGTCTGTAGTCTTCTCATGTTTGTGGGGTACCAACTTCCTATGAACCTCCAAAATCTTTATAACATTTTAGATTTATTAATCATTATTAAAAAATATAACACAAATTATAAGGAAGTTATATATATTTTTTGTTGAACATAAAAGCATAACCCAACACCATCGAAGAGGACATCTACAACGTTTTCATATAATGGGGTGCTCATGTCAGACCAATTTAGAATACGAGAAAAATAATCTCTATTCCTATTGGCAAACAACTCCCCACACCTCGGAATCGCCTCGTAGATCCACACCTAAGATGATAATAAATTTAAATTACAATGCCAACAAAATAAATTTTTCTCTATCATAATGAATTAAAAAAATAGAATTACTTACCAAGAATGCGTGACAAAATGACTATAAGTTGTATGATTCTATATCCCTAACGCCTATTTTTTTACCTTCGCTAACTTTTTAATTAGAGCCGTGTATAAACTATTGTCGAGTACAGTTCATGCGATCATACCCCAAGGATAGACATTAAACTCATCTAAATTATCTACCAGACGAAGTACAAAATATTGTATGATTCTATTCTGATCACGTGGCATTATCAATTTATGAAATACATAAAATAGACATATTTTTACTACATCTACATCATTGTCAAATGTAACATTGCCGAACCACTGATCCAAATCCTTGTAAGTCAACTGACTTCTACCCGAAAAATATTTATGACAAAGTCTATCACCTAACCCACTTACTACAGGATAATCCTCCATCCTCAAACTAGTAATCAAATAAAAATCTTGACGAAAAAATCTAATACATCTTTTACCTATATAAAACTATAATTATTCATATAAATTTTTTGTATGCACACGTCTTAATAAAATCTCATAGGCTAAAATACCTGAGAATGGAATATTTGATACATCCAATAAACTACCAAAATATGTGGTTCTAAATATTTCTACTTGCGTCGAAGTCAATTTATTTTTTATATTTCGTATAACCCATAACTTTGAGTACGTATGTACGTTTGCTTGGTAGAAAATATTTTCAGCAATTACATATTCTTTCGTGACATTCTCCTTCTTGAAAAAATTAAAAAATTATTAATATTAACAAAAAAATAATCAACATAACATATAATCAAAATTTAATTTAATTATAACTAACAACCTAGACTATTTACATAATTATTAACCAAATTAAATTATTAAATTAAATAATTATAAATAAACATAAACAACATAAATTAATTAAAAAAAATTCAAAAATAGAAATTTTTGGGGTAAGATACGGCGGCGAGTGCATCTACGCGCCGCCCCCAGCAGCGCGTAGACGCACGCACCGCCACATCTTACCCCAAAAAATATGCCGGATACAATCTACACACATTTTTAACTTTCTACCGTTTAAATCTACACATTTCTATATATTGTTAACTAATATAAATTATAATACTCAAAAATAAAAAAAAATAATTTATAAATACATACCAACTTTGTTCCGCTACAATGAGAGAGAGAGAGAACCGCCATGAGAGGTGGAGCGCCGCGCCGTGAGAGAGAGAGTGACCGTGAGAAAATTTTGAAAAAGTGAAAAGGTAAAGGTAATGGGAAAGTGTCGGTGGAGAAAAGAAAAATAAGAAAAAATGAATTTTTTTTTATTTAATATAAAAGGGTAAAATAGAAAAAATATATATAATTGGTTAACAATGCATAAATTATTTTAACTCGGTCAAAATAATTTATACATTTAAAAATACGGTCAAATTAGCCAATTTCCCTTTTTCCCATACAACGGAGTACGTACAATAATGTTAAAAATTTAAAATATATGACTACTTTCCATTAGGGAAGTTGATGAACCGTAGTTTGGAAGTTGAGAATATGCATAACATATGTTTGCTCTATGGACAATTACAACGTTAACAAAAATAATAATAATAAATTTAGAAAAATAAATAATATTGCATCTCTTTTATTATATTTTTTGCTAAAATGCTGAGGGGCAGGATATATGTCTATCTATTCAAATAATACTCTTGATTTTCACAAATACATGGTTTGGTGGGTTACATATATTTAACTAAAAGTATTAATATAAATTATAAAAATAATTAATAAATTTAATAACATTAAAAAAACAATGGGTTAACAACCGTAGCTTTGATGACTAAGGGTTAATTGATTTATTAGAGATAATATTGAACTTTAAATTTTACAATTTATGCAATAATAAAATTATTTTTTATACGAAATAATACAGGAGTAATAAACAAGGAAAGAATGATGTCGACCACTATAATTGTTGTTCAATGATAGCTTGTGGAGGTCTACTATCACCTCTGTTAAAGTCGCAACTTGCCAATCTATTTAATGGAAGTGACGATGTAGATCAAAATGCTATTGTCTAACAATTGAGTTATAGTGGTCATTACTCCTTTCTCATCTATTGACAATCTCTTAATATTTTATTTTTGAAAGTAACCCGCCATCATGAAATTGTAAAATTCGAAATCCAATGTAGTCACTAATGAGTTAAGACTTGTTTGGTTGAGCTTTTTAAATAAAGCTTTTGAAAATAGAGTTTTTTAAAATAAAGCTTTATGGAATATAATTTTATTTTTAAAAATTATTAATCATTTGATTGTCAATTAAAAAATCTCTTTTAAAATATTAGATCATATAGTTAATTCATTGTTCAAAGTGCTTACCTGTTATTAAATTATTCAAAAATGACACTTAATAAAACTTATATTCAAATTCTAAATAATTCAATATTTTATATATAAGCTTAAATTTATCATGTATTTTCTCAAATTTATTTTTTTAAATTACAAGAATCATGTAAAATTAATACATAGTAATTAACAAATTAATATAATTTTATTATCTTTGCTAAAAAATTAAAAATAAAATAGTACTTATTTTTATTAAAAAGTAAAATTATCAACAAAAGATTTTAGTATATTCTTGTAAAAATAGGATGGTTGTAAAGATATAGAGATATGATGGTTTTTAAAAAATTTTAAAAAATGTGTACGTTGAATAAATTTTATTTTTATGAAAAGGTATATAATGAAATTAAGAAAATTTTATTATGGTATATGTGACATTACATGAATTTAAAATTATAAAAAAAAAACTCAAAAAGCTCTATTTCCAAATGCCTAAAATTTGAGCTTTTTTAAGTAGAGGCAAAATAATTTTTTTAATCTTCAAAAGTTCTTCTATAATTACAACCAAATGTCATTAAAAAATTAAAAAGATCTTTTGTCATTAAAAAAAACTCTTTTGACCAGTAAAGAAATTCAATAAAATAAGCATTTAATCAATTGATTAAGTGCCTATTTTATTGAATTTCTCTACTGGTCAAAAGGATTTTTTTAATGTTTATTTTATTAAATTTCTCTATTAGTAAAAAGAATTTTTTTAATGACAACAGTCGTTGACAACTTATTAGTGGCAATGGCCAACTATTTCTTTTCTGATTTTTTATTTTTTAAATTTTATTAAAGTTTTATAAAATATAAAATTAAAATGTGTATTATATATAAATAAAAAAAGGTTAATAAATATATAAGCTTCACATTATTAACTTTTATAAATTGTAATTTAAAACAAATTATAAATATGTATTGCATTAAATGAAGTTAGAGCTTAAATTATTAATAATTATATATATGAGATAATAATAATAAAATAAAATTTGTGATAATTTGGTGAGATCATTTAACTAGGTCAAATTTATTTAAAGTTATTGTAATAATTTAGTGAGAATATAGTAATTATCTAATTGGGTCAAATCTAATCAGAATTCAATCTAACTATTCATACCCTTATATATATATATATTTATTTATTTATTATAACACATTTTGGCCGCAATTTATTAGAAAACTGAAGGAGAGAAATATTATTGCTTATTAACATGATTACTTATTTCTTAATAATGCTATTTGTGTCAAAAGCCACCATCTCGAATTTGTTCCAAAAATAGAAAAAGTGCAGTGCACGTGAAAGAAATTTTCAAATAATTTTTTTATTTCTTTTTGAGACATGTAGGCAATCGTTTTGACTTGAAAGAAAGAAGAGATGAGACAGAAAAGAAGAAAAAAGAAGTAGAAGACGAAGAAGAAAGAGAAAAGAAAGCCAATAAAAAAAACTTTATTACCATTACCCACACGGCATTCATTTTTGTTTATAATAAAAAATAATATATTTTTAAAATTAAAATATAGTGTATTTTAACCAAATAAAAATAAAAGAGCCACTAATACTATTTTGACCAGAAATTACTTAGACACAATATTTAAATTTTTTTAAGGTATTTTAAATATTTTATTACACATTTCAAAATTGTAATTTGGCCAGTATTAATGATTCTTTTAATTTCTTCCATATATTTTCTCTGTACTTTTTTTTCTCCCTCTTTTCTTCTTTCTCTCCAATCTAAACAATGGCTCACATGTCTCAGAAAGAAATAAAAATAATTATTTAGAAATTCCTTTCACGTGCAATGCACGTTTTTCTACTTTCGGGACAAATTCAGGATGGTGGCTTTCAGGACAAATAGATTTATATTTATTCCTTATATATATTGAGTTCATCATTTATATTTATTTTCGACCTCTATTTTAAGTAACCGTCTTCATTTATATTCGGCTATTTTAAGCTCTTTTTTAGAGATCAGAAGATCATTTGCCTGAAGATTAAAGTTACAAATAGGAAACGTTTGTGAGATAATCTTAGGTGATTGAAGTCTTCAATTTGGGATTGAACATCTACGACAAAAGGTTAATAAATGGTTCCTATTGCCCCCTCCATTATACTTACAACTATGCATGTATTTGTTTCCTCTTGATTCTAACCTAAAAAGAGGATTTTGGATTCAAAATAAGTTATTCTAACTCTCAGAACACCTGACGTTTCTCTCGCCTTTTATCTTTCTATTCTTTTTACCTTTTTTTCCATCCTTATTAACTTAACCATTAGAATATCATCACTAGAAAAACTTTTGGTGTGGTCAAACCCTCTTGTAGTTTCAAGATTCATATTAAGCTTATCATCCTTAAAGCGAATTAGTCTAACCTGATTTTACGAAGTCTAACTGCTTTGTTAGTTGATGTTCTCAAAAGAAATAAATTCAACTCATTGATTTAAATTACCCAAATTTTTTGGTCAATAGATTGTTGCCAACTGTGAGAACAGAACAAAAAGCCATCAAACACAAGAACATAAGATAATGAGAAACTTATATTTAAAGATTGTGGTAGTCGCTCCATGGCTGCTCAAAGTAGATAGGAAAACCTAACAAACCTAAAGAGCACCCTCTTAAATAGAACGCCTCCTCAGCTTACTCAGAAATAAAAAGAGAAATGAGTTAGAGTTAGAATCATATGAAGAAGAGAGTCATCCACAAAATAAAAGGTCATATAAAGAAAATTGTGACTAAGATCCCTTTGATTAAAAGTTGGTAATTCAGATAATCTGAGATGGAGTGAGAATACCGAGGACAATGGGAATGATTTGGGCGAAATCAAGGATCAAGAAAGGGAATGAGCAATAGAGTTTGACACTTGAGACTAGAGATCCTTTAAAAGAGAAGGCTTTAAATTACCAAGCTTATCAATTTACAGGTGACCTTGGAGACATAAAGTTACCAATAGGCTTTAATTACCAAGCTTATCAATTTACTGTGAGTAATTTTAAACTTAGGGTGCATACTTGTGGGTTTGTGTCTATCATACAAATATAGCATACGTATCACATACATACATGCGTAGCGGATGAGCAGAATACAAATTACTCAATGATAAACACAAATAAACTTATTTTATAAATGTAAAATACATCAAGATTGAGAAATAGTACATTGTCAAGCCTTTGATATTTGGACGAATTAGAGTACCTGCCTTTGAAGCAACCCACTTACAATTCTAGTTCCTCAACACGGTGCACTTGGGAAAGCTAGAATAGCAACTTTTTCAGCAAAGAACTTAACTCTTGAATCCTTATTTCTACCTTGTAGCATGGGTGACAAAAAAAAAATAGAAGAGTTGTGTTTTTGTGCTCTCAACACTTGAGGAAATTTTCTAACACTTAGCAAAATTCACTTGTCTCACTTCCTTTAACCCCTTGAACAAATATTTGATAATTAATTGAGCACTTAATTACTCTTTTATTTGTTTATTATTTTCTATCATTTTCCCACCTAATGGCATCCATTATGTTTGTCATTAGTGTTTTGTTTAAATGAACTTGACCTTAATCTAGGCCAAATGAGAAAAACACTTTCTCATTGTTAAGAAACATGTTAAGGCCTACATTAAAAAATGCCACCCATTTATACTTATTTTATCATTTAATTAATATTAAACAAATAATTTAATCATATTAATTGTTTAATTTCAATTTAAATAATAATATCATATATTATTATTATTTTATTCAATAAATATTTTAATTAATAAAATAATGATATTATTTGTCCAACAAATAAGATCATTTTGGTAATTTTCTAATCAAACAATAATTGGCTCACATGTGCCATATGTCAGCATATCTCATTAGTCAACAACTAATTATTAACTAATTGATGTACTTAACTCTTAAGTCTTGACATGTGCACGACTGGAGGAAAACTGAAATAAATGTCCGGTCTATTGAAATTTTTTGGATAGAACTATTCAATCCGGTATGCTGCCTCAGTGCATAACGAGTACACTTTATATTGCGGGACTTTCTAGGTCCACTTCTATTTTGTCAAACAGAACTATTCTGTGAGTCCGAGATCGATGCCCCATGCACATGTCACAAATATTACAAATCAGTGCAGTAGATCTTACAAGTTGAGGTCATAGTGCATGCGTATAATCCTTCTGCCAATCATATCCTGGAAGAGCAAGGAAATAGATTATTATCGTCAAATCCCTATCTACTCATCCGTGAACTTATCTCCAGACGCGTATCTTAATAAAAAAATATATGCAACACTTTTACAATATTGTTTAACCCTGTAAGAAACTCTTTTTCTTGGGTTTGTTGCTTATGGCCATAAGACTTTCTAAGATACAGTCTTTGAGCCTCTAGATATATATAACTCATCCATGTGAGCTAACGAATTCCATATCTGTACACATCGAACTCCATAATTATCGTATCATACCTAGCGACACCCAGCGGTCACACGTGCAAGGTCTGTGACATGCGTGGAACTAAAGTATGATGGATCATTTACAAGCCCACCGTGGTACTCAGGTCAAAGGACTGCGTATACTACTCAACTCGATAGAACCTTCCATTGACGGCTTCATAGGATGTCTATTACATATTCCCATAATTTGCTATTTTCACCCATACAAATGTCTATATTCTTACTTCGACATTATTAGCATGTTGTCGATTACCCTTTGAAAATATGGGACAAAATATAAGGGGATGCAATTTTAAGAGATTCCTATGTAAGTATAATTTATATATTTTTATAAAACTTTGATAACATGTGACATCATGTATGTTCCCACTTAAGATACTACACGTTTCCATTATTTGCTGCCTTCACCCACAAAAGGCCTTATATCCTCACTTTCACATTCTTAATGTGTTGTCGGTTTCCAATAAAAAAACGTGACCAAATATTAAGGGAATGCAAATTATGAGTGTTCTATCTTACGTATGGTTTTCATATACGTTACAAAAAATAATAAATAAATTAACTACAAAGAACATTATGTATATTCCCACTATTTGCTATCTTCACCTACAAAGAGGCCCTATATCTTCACTTTTTCATTTTTAGCGTATTGTTGATTACCTTTGAAAACATGTGACATAATATTATAGGGATACAATTTATGGGTGTCCTATATAAGTATAATTTTCATATATGTTACAAAAATAATAAATTAATTAATTAGAAAGAATATCATGTATGTTCCCACTTAAGATACTATATGTTCCTACTATTTGCTTTCTTCACCCGCAAAAAGGCCCTATATCCTCATTTTCCCTTTCTTAGTGCCTTGTCAGTTACCATTGAAAACATGTGACATAATATCAAGAGGATGCAATTTATGGGTGTCCTACCTAAGTATGATTTTCATATATGTTACAAAAAATATAAATTAATTAATTAGAAAAAATATCATGTATGTTCCTACTTAAAATATTACATGTTCCCACTATTAGCTTTCTTTACCCACAGAAGGCCCTATATTCCCACTTTCCCATTTTTAGGACGTTGTCGGTTACCATTAAAAACATGTGACATAATATTAGAGAGATGCAATTTATGAGTGTCCTACATAAAAATAGTCTTCATATATGTTATAATAAATAATAAATAATAAATTAGAAAGAACGTCATGTATGTTCATACTTAAGATACTACATGTTCCCATTATTTGTCGTTTTCACCCACAAAAATGCTCTATATTACACTTTCACATTCTTAGCTTTATTGGTTACCATTGAAAACATGTGACATAATATCAGCAGGATGCAATTATGGGTGTCTTACTTATGTATGTTCCTACTTAAAATTTTACATGTTCTCACTTAAATTACTACATGTTCATACTTAAGACACTATATGTTCCTACTATTTGTAAAAAATATAAAAGAAATTAATTATAAAGAACATCGCGTATGTTCTCACTCAATGTACCACGTGTTCCCATTCATTGCAGTTTTCACTTTTAAAGTATAACATGTCCCCACTTCTACACACAACTTTATCCGTTATCAACAAAAAAATACCTTACATAATATAGGAGTTTCTAATTTATGATTGTCCTAAATAAGCATGATTTTAAATATTTTACATATAGCAGCCAAAAAATAATTTGCCCCTTATATCATGTTTGTTGTATCCTATACAACGTACAACGTTTTTCCACTAACTACAGTTTTCATCATCAAATATCTAAGATATTCTCACTTCTACAAACTTAGAGTATTGTTGGTTATCATTCAAAAATATATTACTTATATGTGTTGTCACATGCCAGTTATAAGATCATACCTTTTTTGGGGATAAGTATAAAGTAAGAGTTAATGATGGAAAAAAAAAGTACTAACTTTGACTATTAATTACATGAGTTGACTAAAGTATCTATGGCCCAAAAAACTATTTTCATGTGCTGTATTGTTTAGCTGAATTATCTAGGATAGCACTACAATAAACATACCTGTACCAATTAAAATGCTTTAATCATCTTCCTAAATGAAAATGTTATAAGTAATTGAATACATCTTTCTAAACCAAAGTATATAAGTAAATAAATAAGATACCAACAAGTAAACGAGCATTTAGGAATTACAAAACTTATATCACATGTTATCAACTTTGAAAACAATATTAATGGGCTTCCAAGACTTCATTGGCAATATACATACAACATATAATGCTTATGTCCAAAAACTTAATACAAAAAAGACTACATTTCAAAAGTTTTACATGGCTAACACGGCCAAAGCATTACAAGAAACAATATAAGGCCAAACCATATTGCTACATATGTACATTATGTCGCACCTAAATATGCCAAAAACAATGAGAGCTTTCCACCTAAACCAAACTATGGTTACAAACACAATTTTCACATGGTTATTATATATCAACTTTACCTCATTTTCCCTTGGTCCTTCGCATTTTACCTTGTCTTGTATATACGAAGATGCTTGCTAGCCTGTGTAATTAATGGTTGGGACACACTTTCTGTCATAGTTGTGTTCACAGCCACATTTCTACTTACTTGGTGCTCGAATCAATTTCTTGCATTATCTACAATTAACTCTTGCAATGGATTAAATTGTGACAACACTAAATTAACTGCAATTTTTGTACATGTCCCTTTTAAATCATGCTGTCACACATGTACACAAGTTAAGCAAATCAACATAAATGTTTGTCTTATAACAACTAAAATTATTATCGTCTATAATAGATTAACAAATACTAAAGAAGTGTGAGTTTAGTCTAATACCCTTGAAAAAAGTTAGCAAGTACACATACCTTATATGAAGAATTGACTATGTTTGTGACCTCATCTATGTACTGCATAATGTAGTAACCACAATCAATTGCATTGGCCTGTACAGGTAATTTTTTTTTTCAATCACCAATGAACTTCTCGAACTGAAAATCTTCCTTATAATGCTCATCTGTGATGCCACCCACAACACTGTCCAATGAATGGAACTGTTAACACAACCAACGCAACATACATTAACAACTATAGACTTACTAAAGAAATATTGCTATAACTACACGTAACTAGCTCTTGCATTGCATGCTGCAGGCAGCTTACTTTATTTTGTAACTCTATCATGTATGATTATAAGACATAATTCTGTCATTGGACACAAATGGCAGCCACACATTTTGTAATATCCGATCCCTATTAGTAGTATTGGTGCCTAGATTTCGGTATAGAGTAATGAAGACACCATGGGGTTACCCGATTCTAACCCTATTAGAAATATTTTTTTATAGTGCGCGTGAGAGATATTAGACCTAATTTGGTAATTTCACATTCGGTCGAAGTGTCGGACTACCTTAGAATATTTTTAAATTTTTTCTCTATTGGCTTGGAAAAGAAAATTTTAATTTACTTCATGAATGTTTATTTAAGGGTTACGTATGGAACAAGTCTTTATTGAGAAATACAATCCATATATTAGAGAATGGACCAATTAGAGACAATTTTATGGATTGTCAAGTTGAAAAATCTAGTTAGTTCTTTTGATTATTCTAACTAAATAGTTGCAAATGAACTAATTTCATACTTAGCTTCCAACCAATAAAAAATTAGAAATTTAGAGTAAGTTGAGGGGTAAATTAGACAATTGAGGGATCTCTATATATATAGTAGAAGTGTGTAAAAATTTCATGAGAGAAAAGGCAAATATCTTAAAGTAAAATAAGCAAAATTCAGCCAAGAGAAAGGATGGGCTGCTACAGTGAAATTCAATTTTTTTTTCATGATTAATCAAGCTAAAATAAAGTCAAGTACAAGTTCCTAAGATCATTTGAAACCTCTATTAGTGAAAATCCAAGAAAATGAGGTAAGAAAAGCATTGTTTTGTGAGGTTGATATGTGAACTTTCAAGATTGCTTCAATTGATGCTTTTGTGTGTATTCTTGGTTTAGATTGAGTTGAATCCTAGTGTGGAGCTTGATGGAATCATCAAATTGAAGAAATTGGCAAGGTAAGAATTAGGGTTTTGGGTGACTTTGATGTAGAGACTTTAATTGGTTATAATTAGGGCATTAGAATGAAATTGGCTTGATTTTAATGCAATTTGAACAAGAAAATGAGAAAAGAAATGTGTTGGAACATAGGGTAAAATTCTGCCACTTTAGAAAAGTTAGGGTTGAGTTGTGATGTGGTTGAATTGTGGTGTATAAATGGTGCATTGTGTAAATTGAATGGATATGGTTGATGGAAAAATAAAAAATGAAAAAAGGGGGCATAATTGTCCATTTTGGTAAAGTGAAGGGCAATTATATCCAACAAAAATTATAGGGTGTTAAGCAATTTTCAGGGCGTCGGATAGTGAGTTAGATTAGATTAAATGACTCCATAATAAAAATCAAAAAGTAGTATCCATCCGGGCTTTGTATGCCGATTAGGGTGTTTAGTATTTAAATGAAATTCTAGTGTTTGAATTAGTTCTAAATGTTATTTTTGGTGTGTAGGTGAAGAAAATCGAGACCGGTAACGGGAATAGAAAGCCGGAGCTAAATTGAGCTCGGAGCGGTTGTGAGTGAAAATCTGTCATTTTTTTTATCTTTCGTTTATTATGTTTCTGCAAAATAAAAATGTATGTTTTATGTACTTGTAATGCATAAACATGATTTATGATTTTGATATATATATCCATAGATATGCTTTTACATGTTCGGTTTAAGAAATAGCTTTAAAATTACTACATTTAATTCAAAGGCCATTGGTACCCTTAGATTACAGTAGTGGTGATGGTATTAGACCTAGCTGGTATATCCCGTACACAAGGGCAGGTACTAGGGGTGTATCACTAACTCCGAGAAGTCGGGTTGTTGAGTCATGTGAGTCGCTCTATGTGTACGGGGTATTGTCTCGCTATATATAGGCGATGTAGGATTCTGCTGCATAGCCAGTGAGATGTTGTGAGATGTCATTATGGGTGCTGTTAGTTAAAGCGCCCCGTGACCTCACGTGTGCGGTGCTAGTTGAGTTGCTGCGTGAGTATAGAGCGTTACGGTTACCATTGGTACAGTTTAGAAAGAAAATGGCCAAGTGAGGGCTTTATTAGTTTTCGATCTACCGATTGCATATTATGCGTTTATATGCACATGCTAGTTATTATGTTGTACATATTTTGGATATTATTTTTCGAAGATGTAAATAAAACCCACTCGGTAAGATTTTATCGGCGTATGATGTTAGAAAATATTTTACAACTTTATACAAGTTTTAGAAATATGAATTATGCATGTATTTTAGAATTTAATATTTATGCAGAATTTTATTTTAATTTGAAATATTAAATGCACTCACTGAGCTCCTTTAGCTCACTCTTTTTGTGTTTTATATTTTCTAAACCCCTTTTTCAGGTACAGGTCTCAGTACGCAAGCTACTGATTAGTGGGCCAAATCTAAAGATTATTTTGTACATGTAAATGTACTAAATAGCACTCTTTTTGCTTTTTACATAACTGTTATAGGCATGTGTATTTGTACATATGTTTTGGACAAACACGAAGAGGTTTCGATATTCTGATGATCGTTTTTACTTTTTATGAGTGTGCCAGTTTTGTGATTTTAATGAAATTATTTAGTTGAGTTGGATTGATTTTGAAAAAGATCGGAGGTCCTATTTGGTAGTAGTGAAAAGTGTTTGAAATAAAAGTGCAATTTCTTTACAAGTTTTGTATTAGATTTTGAAGAAAAATATAGGAAACTCTGCCCATAATTTTTTAAAAAATTAAGATGTCATTTCCATGTATATTTTAAGATTTTCTCAATAATAGCAAGAACTAAAAAGGGGTTCACCTCACGGAATTTCTTAACTTACCCAATTAAATTATGAGGAACTTTTGTCAGAGTGCCCAGCAGGACCGCTGAGATCTACAGTATAGGGTCTCATGGCAGGTCCTATCACATTGTTTCATGTAAACTATCTATGCACAATTATCATTCATCGTTAAATTTTTATATTTTATTACAAACCAATAAGGATACAACATTTGTATTTTACAATTGATCGTGTATGTGAAAACATATACAATTTGTTAATCATTAATAAAAAAACTAACTACACACATTGACCATCTCATTAACAAATGTGATGTAAATTATAGAAAGGTAGAAATAAGAATTCGACAATTATCATGTTCATAAACACACATTAAAGATTTTTATATTTGAAAATTTATGATCCATATTTAGGGCACATACCACATTGCTGCATTATTCAAGAATGGATCTCTTCCGGTGACCTGAGTATAGAGAGTCTTATATATAGGCTGTCTGATCACGTACATTCACGATGAGTTAATATTAATGACCATTGTCTAAATTAAGGGGCACAAAAATCTGCACATGTTATATGATTTAATTAAGTGCTACATATTGATCTCATAATACCAAGCTGTTAGGGTCGGTGCTTACCTGTCATCTCTGAATGTATATATACTTGTACATTTATATAAGTGTACATTCTCATTAAATCATTAATACCAATTAATATGGTACCATGCAATGTAAGGTTACAAATATTATACGATTTGAAGAAGTTCATATCAGATCTAAAGGAGTTTAAATAAGGGCTCATAGTTAGCCACGCTGAGAAATATAAATGTTAAATGTTATCATAGCTAAATGTTAGTTGGTTATAATACTCAGCAAATCCAAGAGTTGGAGCCTTGTCTGTAATGGGACATAGACCTGGGAATATACCAGTAACTACATAGTTGCAAGAGTTGCAATCGGGTGCCAGGAAATGCAAGTTGCGCAAGTATGTTCTCAAATAATTGTTCATGATCTATTTCTGTCAATCCGGGTTTATCGGTGGATACTTTTTTATATATAGATCAACATATGTCGTACCTATCGGGTATAGATGGTTGTTCCTGACCAATTGTGAGCTTGGAGGTCGTATTAACATACGGGTATCCAGTTAGGACTTGATATGGGACTGACTCACGAGGGCCCCGATAGACATCTTATATAAGCCGATAACGAAGGGTCCTCTTGAGTTGAGTATTATATGTGGTCCTTTGACCTGAGTGTCATAGTGGACTTGTAAGTGATCCACCATACTTTAGTTTCACGCATATCGCAGACCTTTCATGGTGTGACCATTGGGTGTCGCTAGGTATGGTCTGATGCTTATAGAGTCCAATGTGTACAGATATAGGATCCGTCAGCTCGTATAGGGAGTTCGATATCCAGATGCTTGGAGATTGTATCTCAAAAAATCTTGTAGCCATAAGCATTAATCCCGGGAAAGAGTTTCGTCAGGGTAGAACAATATGGCAAAGGCGTTTGCGCATATTGTTCAATGAGATACAAGTCTAAAGATAGGACATGGATGATTAGTAGGGGATTGGACGGTGGTAATCTATATCCTGCACATCCAAGATATCATGATGGAAGGACTATACATATGCGTTGTAACCTCAGCTTGCATGGTTCAACACGCTGATTTATATATTCATGACGTGTGGGTGGGGCATTGCTCACGGACTCATGGAATAGTTTCATTTGATGAATCAAGCGTAGGACTTAGGGAGTCCCATGATATGGAGTGTACTCGTTGTGCAATGAGGCAGCGTACCAGATTCAAGTGTCTAATCCAGCAATATTCAGCACTACCACGGGAATGAGTGCACGTCTGTATTTAAGTGTTAAATACAACAATTACTTAATAATTATTATTTACTAATTTTAATATGACACGTGGTGCATTATGGACCCTCGGTTGAGTTTACTTAAGTGTGGGATTTGATGAAACCCACTAGGGGTAAACTTGATAACTATTTATGAAGGCAAAATGATCATTTCATACTTTGATTATTTAATAGTTAAATAATTAAAATATGTCTCTTATTATATAATATAACATATTATTATATTATATTATATAAAAGTTTACTATAGGGATAAAGATATTTTTGTCCCACAAGTTTAACCTAATTCTCAATTTTATCCCACGAGTTTCAGAAATTTCAATTTTGTCTTAATCCGTTAGTAAGATTCCGTTAACTTTAACATTGGAGGGGCAAAACAGTCATGACATGTTAATAGTAAGATGGCCTAACACAAAATATCTACGTGTCAATCACTAATTTATCACTTAAAAAATAAAATAAAATAAAAAAATAAAAATAGAGCAGCTGCTGTCGTCAGATGCAATCGATCGCCGGTGACCAATTGCAATTCGACTCAAAATTTATATCATTGGACTCATAATTTTGTGATCTATGCAATGGTAAGATTTTTTTTGTCAACAGAGTATCGTATATGTGCCAAAAGTCGAAACACAACACTGTGGGAGGCAGCGGCCATTGCCGTTCACCGTTGAACGGTAGGGTGGTGGTGTACACCGCCCCCACCATTGGACAGATCAGCGGCCGATCTATCGAACAGTGGGGACGGTGCACACCACCGTACCACCGCTCGATGGCAAACGGTGGTGGCTACCAACAACAACCACGGGCTGGCAGTCGCACGTCGAACGAAGGGGCAGTGGCATGTCGATCTGTCCAACGGTGGGAGCGGTGGTAGCCAATCTATCCAACGGTAGGGGCGGTGCACGCCATCGCCCCACCGTTCCACGGTGGCCGCCACCCTCCCCTTACTTTTGATCTATTTTTCGGCCACCTTCTTGTGTTCTTTTGACAAAAATGATTCCACCATTATGTAGATATAAAAAAATGGAATCCAATGACATAAAATTGTGGCTATTTTCGTTACCGAAATTTAGCGACTTGTGGTGGCTGGCGACGGCAGTAGTCGATTTTAGTTGTTCAGTTTTATTTATTTTAATTATTTTTTAATACAAAATAAAATTTAATATTCCTTAAAATTTTGAACTTATTAAAACGTGCCACGTGTCTTTTTTATTTTTAATAACCTATTAATAACCGACACGTGTACATTGTTTAATGTACTTACATCACTATTTTTAATTAACATAATAATTCAGGGCAAATTTATCAATGTATAATGAAAAGAGATTTTCAGTTAAAGTTAACAGAATCTTACTAACGGACTAGGATAAAATTGAGATTTTTAAAACTCGTGGGATAAAATTAAAAATTAGGTCAAATTCATAGGATAAAAATGTCTTTATCCCTTTATTATATGATATTATATATATTAATATTTTATTTTAGGTGCCAAATAGTTGGCACCCATTTATATTATTATATTATTATTATATAATATATATATATATATATATATATATATATAAAGAGAGAGAGATGAGAATTGAATGGTAAAAGTGTGTGTTTTTGAATTTGGCCGAGAGAGGAGAAAAGAAATGGAGATAAGAGAAAGAAAAAGAAAAAGAAAATTAAATTGTTTCATTTTTCTCTATAGTTCTAATTGGAGCAATTGTGAATTGTTTCAAATTCTCCATTTCTTATTCTTTTGGGAAAAATGATGAAAAACACACACAGCCCATTTTGGGGATTAAGAGTTAATCTCATGCTGTATATAGGGCTGTTGTTCTAGCTCACCAAGCCCACCGTATTGGTGACTGGATCTGCTCACGATTTGGTCTCCATGTGGACTCCAAAAAATTACGTGTATAATGTTACATGTTGAAATGAGTTCTCAAACCTTCTAATATATTAATGTGATTAATATATTTTATTTATTGTTTAATTTAACACTTTCGTCGTATAGATACGTATTTTTGGCAATAGACACAATTGCACATGCATACACCCATATGTACTAGATCCCCGACATCACAAGCATACAAAAGGGATTAATAGAAAAACATTGTTGATAGCTATGAAGTACATACAAACCTTTTTATACGTTCCAATGCTAGTTACGAAATAGTTACAGAACATTGAAGAACTATCTAAGGTGGTCCATTTCTTATTCTTTTGGAAAAAATGATGAAAAACACACACAGTCCATTTTAGGGATTAAGAGTTAATCTTATGCTGTGTATAAGGCTATTGTTCTCGCTCACCAAGCCCACCGTATTGGTGACTAGATCTGCTCACAGGTTGGTCTCCATGTGGACTCCAAAACATTACGTGTATAATGTTACACGTTAAAATGAGTTCTCAAACCTTTTAATATATTAATATGATTAATATATTTTATTTATTGTGTTTATTGTTTAATTTAACACTTTCACCGCATAGATACGTATTTTAGGCAATAGACACAATAACACATGCATACACCAATATGTACTAGATCCCTGACAACACAAGCATACAAAAGGGATTAATAGAAAAATATTGTTGATAGCTATGAAGTACATACAAACCTTTTTGTACGTCCCAATGCTAGTTACGAAATAGTTACAGAACATTGAAGAACTGTCTAAGGTGGTCCATTTCTTATTCTTTTAGAAAAAATGATGAAAAACACACACAGCTCATTTTGGGGATTAAGAGTTAATCTCATGCTGTGTATAGGGATGTTGTTCTCGCTCACCAAGCCCACCGTATTGGTGACTAGATCTGCTCACGGGTTGGTCTCCATGTGGACTCCAAAACATTACGTGTATAATGTTACACGTTAAAATGAGTTCTCAAACCTTTTAATATATTAATATGATTAATATATTTTATTTATTGTGTTTATTGTTTAATTTAACACTTTCACCGCATAGATACGTACTTTAGGCAATAGACACAATAACACATGCATACACCAATATGTACTAGATCCCTGACAACACAAGCATACAAAAGGGATTAATAGAAAAACATTGTTGATAGCTATGAAGTACATACAAACCTTTTTGTACGTCCCAATGCTAGTTACGAAATAGTTACAGAACATTGAAGAACTGTTTAAGGTGGTCCATTTCTTATTCTTTTGGAAAAAATGATGAAAAACACACACAACCCATTTTCGGGATTAAGAGTTAATCTCATGCTGTGTATAGGGCTGTTGTTCTAGCTCATCAAGCCCACCGTATTGGTGATTGGATCTGCTCACGAGTTGGTCTCCATGTGGACTCCAAAAAATTACGTGTATAATGTTACACGTTGAAATGAGTTCTCAAACCTTCTAATATATTAATGTGATTAATATATTTTATTTATTGTGTTTATTGTTTAATTGTTAAACTTTCACCGTATAGATACGTATTTTAGGCAATAGACACAATAGCACATGCATACACCCATATGTACTAGATCCTCGACAACACAAGCATACAAAAGGGATTAATAGAAAAACATTGTTGATAGCTATGAAGTACATACAAACCTTTTTGTAAGTCCCAATGCTAGTTATGAAATAGTTACAGAACATTGAAGAACTGTCTAAGGTGGTCCATTTCTTATTCTTTTGGAAAAAATGATGAAAAACACACACAACCCATTTTCGGGATTAAGAGTTAATCTCATGCTGTGTATAGGGCTGTTGTTCTAGCTCATCAAGCCTACCGTATTGGTGATTGGATCTGCTCACGAGTTTGTCTCCATGTGGACTCCAGAAAATTACGTGTATAATGTTACACGTTGAAATGAGTTCTCAAACCTTATAATATATTAATGTGATTAATATATTTTATTTATTGTGTTTATTGTTTAATTTAACACTTTCGCCGTATAGATACGTATTTTAGGCAATAGACACAATAGCACATGCATACACCCATATGTACTAGATCCCCGATAACACAAGCATATAAAAGGGATTAATAGAAAAACATTGTTGATAGTTATGAAGTACATACAAACCTTTTTGTACGTCCCAATGCTAGTTACGAAATAGTTATAGAACATTGAAGAACTGTCTAAGGTGGTCCTTTGGTTGCACGTTATGAACAGACTTTTTGCTGTACATTTCATTGCCAACAAATTAATTGGTTAAATGTGTTTACAATTACTATATTAGGCTTCAAGAATTGTACTGTTAAGAACCACTTCCATCTCTCAATACCATGTTTCACCTTTTCTTATCATCTTAAAGTTTGCAAATGTCCCGATAATGTACAAGAAACAGACACCATAAATATTACCTTTTAAACCTAGAACATAGTCCAACAAAACGTAAATTAATGATTCAATTAATTTGTAACAGAGTTCTGTAATATCAATGATTACGTCATTGTGGATCCATTGCTCAGGCTTCAGCAACAATATACAATATACTACCCCTTCCTATAATACATAATTCTGTGTGCATAGTACCTCCTTGCTCTCAATGGAAAATACATGTAATCAAACACTGTATATTGTTAAAATCAACCATGGAATATTTGTAAATATGTCAATTATTTAATGATAACATAATCATTAAACACATTTGTCATTCTCAATATATAATGCAACTAACTCAAGTGTAATTACCTTATGTCAAGCTTCTCGTCAAAGCTGTAAAGAACTACCTTCAACTCCTTCTTAAGAACAAGCTTTGGTACTTTGAAAGGACTCGCCCAATAACCTGGTATTTCAACTCTAGACTTCACTATTTCATATGGTGAGAGTTGGAAATAACTGGACTTAATATTAGACCGTATTTCATATAGGCTACGTTTAGATAAGAAGTTTGCAGGTTCAGTATTTACTTTTGCTATGCCTCTATCCCTATAAAATATAAGAAAACATATATTCAATTATGTAATGAAACCTAAGTTAGCACATTTCAAACTTGACATGTTTTGTTACTGCATACCAAAACCATTACCATGATAATATCTTTGGATTTTGCCGCATCCACACAAACATTTGGTGAACAAATGGAAGTCTTGTATTCTATAGCAGAACCTCCTATGGTTTGTGCTTGCCCCTTGCCCTCACTCCTCGTGTCACTGCTTAGCTCATGCAAAATGTCATTTGCAGAATCAACATGAGCGTTTCCATCAACATTAGTATTAAGCACCACAAATCCCTCGCATTTTCCTTCACATGAATTAGGATTTTTATTACAATCATTAATTTTTATGTGTACATGGTTTTCAAAGTATTTGTACACTCATTACCGTTTGTCGCGGCTCCTATTCCCTGCATCTTCAATGTCCCTTTACTACTTTTATTTAAAGGGACGTCGCGACAGCCGTCATTATTCTCTTCATCTTTTGGCAGCTGATGCTCTTTACTAAAATTATATATCTGCCCATCATACACTTCAGCATGTGTTGTATTGTTGTTCCCCTTCATATAGCTCATCCCACCAAACTCATAACTATCCTTTGAGTTCCTAAATTGCTACTACTTCAGCGTCAGCTTCATCATGACTTCCGTCAAGGCTTCCAACTTCCCAACCACTAACTCATTAAAAATTCTCTGCTCTTTATTAACATTATTGCTTGTTGGGTTTTTTGTACTCTATACACGCCATAAGCAGTACTACTTTCGCAATGCATAATTCCTATATGTTAACAAAATAATGTTACCATCATTAAATTAACTCACTACCTAAATCACAGTCATCAATCCTGCATCACCATTATTTTCTAACACTTAATGACAATGCAAATTTTACCTTGTTGATACCAATGCCATTGCGTGCTATAATCCACCGCATTATCATCTTAAATTTTCCTTCGTTCCATGTGGCAATGAGGGCTAAAGTTCTGTCCACCTTGATGTTAAAGCAACTAATCTTGTTGAAGTATATCATTTGTAGGACATACAAACCAATTATAGATTAAAACATTTATAATTTATTGATGCCTTTCACATATTAAGATCAGTTTCATATTTTGTACATGAAGTTAAAATTCATTTATCCATTACTGTTTACCACGTTCACAAGTAACTGATAAGGCGCAATTATATAAAATATTTTATCCTCATAAATTTAATGTTTGTTCAATTTATCTTAGTAATTTGGATATTTATGCATACTAATGTCATTTTATATGTTTAAAGACTATCAAAGCAAAAATACCAGAATTTGAATGCAAACGGAGTTATTTGAGATGACAATCTAAGAGAGACTAAAATGCTCAAAATATGAACAGTGCTGTTAACAGTGCCAAATGAACAGTATGAACAACACATTGATGTTGCTACAGTAACATGGCCAATGCACGTAGGACTACTATTCATAGGCTACAGTGTAGCATAGAGGCAATAGCTGTAATATTGAAATCAGTAGCTTTAGCCCTACGGTATTGAATCATAATGCCGCAACATTAGATGTTGGGTGCTCTTTTAAGGGCGATGTTGTCCTATTTTTGCAACCTTAAGCCTATATAAACACTTATTATTAAACCAAAAATGGGGTGGGCAGCAGAGAATACAAAATTAAACACATTATTTGGACTTGGAAGCAAGAATCAATAAGACGAAGAAGGAATTCTGTATTATTAGAGGAAGAACATCACTATTGCATCAGAGGAAATTTTCTTTTCTTTTTAATTTCGTACTTATTGTTGTTATAATATGTATAATATGTTTATAATTATGAACTAATTTTTATTGCTAAGATTACAATGTGAACTCAATATGTAGCTTGAATTGATTATTTTCCCTTATTCATCATATTAGTATTGAATTGTTCAATTTGTTTTATACTTAATGCTTCTAATTACATAACAATGTATTAAATTGATTTGTGAACCTTAATAAACTTGGAAAACAAAATTTTGTGTTGGCCATGCATAGATTGATGTATGATCATTGTGTAAAAGTATAAGTTCCATATAAGATAAGAATATACTTATATGGCATATATGACCATTTAGAGAACTTGTTCTTAATAAATCTTATTTCAATTTGATTATCAAAGGAATATTGATAATTTATTGAATGAGATATACTCATTTGACCATCGAAAAAAGCTTGTGAAGATATTAGGGTTTTTGATTAATAATTTATATTGATAATTCTAAGGGGAGTAATTGGATTCAAGTGAAGTATTGAGGGATTATTGTAATCCTAGGCATTTGAGTATTGGTGTTGTCACATTTGTTCTCTTTGCTCAATCCCTGTAATTATTCTTTTTGTTTAGTTAGTTTAGATGTCAAAATCATTGAATTGAAAATAGTTTGAATAAGAGTAGGTGGACACAATTTTAGTTCTTAGCAAGTAGTAATAATAATTTCTTGTGGGATTGACACTTTTCTCATCATATATTACTTGTTGCAATAATGTGCACTTTCATTAAAGTATATACATACAAAATATACAACAAGTTTTGGGCGCCATTGCCAAAGAATTATCTATTGTTCTTGTTGATACTAGTACTATTCTATGTTATTCTTAATTCAAGCATTTTTTCTGTTATTGTATAGTTGCTGTCATTTGTTTCAATTTTGTTTTTCAGTAATTATGGGTTGATTTATAATGGCTGGGACATCAAGTTTATTGAGGGATTTTATAGTACCAAGAGTAAGCAACATCTATTCAAGCATTCGAAAACCTATTATTAATGTCGAATATTTTGAAATCCAACCGAAGGTGATTTGGTTATTGAGAGCATCAAAATAATTTGGTGGATTACCAAATAAAGATCCTACCGAGCATGTTGTGAATTTCTTATAAATATATGACCTTTGCAAATACAAAAGAGTCTAGGATGATGCAATATAACTTCGCCTATTCACATTTTTACTCTGAGATAGAGCAAAGAACTAGTTGAGGCACTATTACCAGGGTCAATAATAACATGGGATGATTAAGCCCAAAATTTGTTAGCTAAATTCTTTCCACCAACAAAAACCACAATGATGAGAGCACCATAACTTCATTTGTGTAGGATGATGATGAACCCTTACGTGAAGCATGAGAAAGATTTAAAAAAAATGCAGAGGAAATGTCCACACCGTGGCATCCCAAAATGGTTACTTGTACAAATTTTTTATAATAGTGTAGTTGGACATTTAAGGATGATAATTAATGTTGCAGTAAAGGGTGTATTCATGAATAAGTTTGTTGATGATCTATATGACTTATCAGAAGAGATGACTTCAACAATTATCAATGGACAACTAAAGTTGTTGCCCCAAGGGAATCCATTAAGAGAGTTGCATTTATCACTTGTGATTTTTATGGTGGCAACCATCCAAATGGACAATCTACATAACCTACTGATTATCCAAAAATTGGTTACCAATAGTAACACAACCCAAATTTCGATGCCATTATTCAGAATATGGGAATCAAGCATCTTATAATAACAATCAAGAGGAAACTCCACTGCAATTAAATCCTCTTGTAGTCCCACTAGAAATCATCATCAACATCTTAAGAAGGAATCCTTCTTAGAATATATGTTCCAAAATATAAGGAGGACAACTGAGTTGTTACATAGCCAATCTACTTCCATGCATATGTTAGAGAATCGGGTAGAACAAATTGCAAATGTAGTTATAATTATTCTCAAGATGCATTGCCGAGCAATACTGAAATTTGTCCAATGAAAAATGTTGAACACGGCAAGGCAATCATTATAAAGTATAGGATAGAGCAATATGCAGCCAGTGAATTGATGAAATCAAAGGAGGCTCATCATATGGATGAGGTACAAATAGAAGTAGCAGAAAGAGTATAAGAAAAAAAATTACAGTAGCGGGATTTTCTAAGCCATTGCACTCCACCATTTCATTTTCAAAGAAGTTTAAAATGATGGACCATGATTTGCATAATTCCAAGAATTTTTCTTCTTGTTTCAAGATCTATATGGTGATTTTGAATAAATTACAACCACCTCCCAAACTAGAAGTAATGGAAGCCATTAAAGAACAGGAGCATGAAGAGACAACACTGCACAAATTAAGTACCAAAATACGGTGAAATAAGCTCGTCAATGAGCAACTAATAGATATTGGCTAATGAGGTTTAATCATCTTGCCTAAGATTAAAATCTTTTTGATAAGGCTCAAGGTAAGGTAGTTGGGATTGTTTCTTAAAAAATTTCTTATGGAACTATGAAAGGTGAAGAAAAGGAAAAACATTACTAGTAGGCATCGATTAAAGTTCCATAGGAAAGATGATTCAAATATGCAGTATAAGCCACCATGAAAAAAAATTTGAAGACGTCACGCTAACAACGTTAAATCAGGCATTACTTAAGAGGTAACTCAAGGTGCCTAGGCGACAATTACAGAAGCCATGTGCTGCAGCGCTGGCTCACATGCATAGGGGACTTTTTTGCCCCCCATTTTTGTTCATTTGTTTTACCCCTATTTTTTTTTATTTTTCCTTTTGCCCATTTTTCCCTATTTCAAAACCCTAACCCCTTTCAATCCTAACTCTTCAATTCACATAAATTAAACATTCTCAATTCAAATTCACCATAAAACAATCACCAAAATACATCAAAAACACATGTTCATTTCTTAATAACTCTAATTTTTACCAAAAATTGAAGATTTCATCAAAACTACAAAGAGTACTTTAAATTGGAGATTAATGGATTCATTATCTAAGGTACGTATTTTGTGTCCTTTCATTTAATTATTAATGAAATACTTATCATGGTAGTATTTAAAATATTCTGTGGAGTAATAGTAATGGATTAAGTTGTAGAGTAAATTGTTGGTTGTGGATAATATTTGTAAATTGAATGGAAAATATTTGAATTTATTTACAATTGATTTATAATGTATTGTGGTTGTTTGAGGAGATTAATATTACTGTCATGGTAAGAAATAGAGAAAAAATTGTTGGACATTTGAATTTGGTGGAAGGGTTATTGTTCTATTGAAGTACAAATCTATAGAAATGAAGAACAACCCTTGCTACTTCATCAAACTCTGACAACAATTAATGACAATGATTTGAGGGATGATGCGGACATTATGGAGGATATGAATGAGGCCTCAACACATCATTCGGGGAAGTGTTTCATTTTTCTAATTTAATTGACACCATAAGGACATGTCTGAATTAAGTTTGGGGGGGTAAAATACTTCCATATTTTCAAATGGCTTCACTTATTTATTTGTACTTGTTTTTAGTTTGCATGTTTTTTTTTTGTGTGTGTGTGTTTTATGCATTTTGTATTATGTTTTCGGTTTAAGATGATTATTAGTCCATAAAAAAACTAAGTGCAGAAACTATAATTCTTAGGAATCAATAGATGTTATGTTTATTCATATGTTTGATCTAAATTGCAAGTTTTATCTTATTTTTTATTACTTGAAACACATTAAGCACATAGTTGGATTGTTAAGTTAGTTGCTAACCTAGAGGAGGTTTATGCACAATAAGAACACAAAAGGTCTCAAACACACTCTAGAACTTGTTTGATTATCACTTGAGGTGAAATCTTAGGATATACATTATTAAGGAAGTGATTTTAGACAATGTTTGGATTTTTTGAGCCTTTCGAGCTTACCAATATATAATTTTATCCTTAGTCATCCATTTTGAGACTAATGACCATATTTCTTTATTAACCACAATAATACTTAATTTCCTTTACATATTGTCCTATCATTATCACCCCTAACACTATAAGCATAATGGTTATAGTTATTGTTTGTTCAAAAGAGTTAAAACAAATTCTAAGTTTGGGAGTATAGTAATTTGAAATATCATTTTTTTTCTTTAAAAAAAAAAGAGATGGAGAAAAGCAAGAAAAAAAATGTATATGCTCTTATATAAAAAAAATTGATAATAAAAAGCAACATGAAAAATTTCAAATTATGTTTGGGAATTTTCTTTGGAAATGAAATGAAAGGTTTGATGACCAAAAGTATAAATCTATGATTATGGTGCAACTTCAACCTAAATTGAATTCATATTATCCTACCTTCACCTTAGTAATACATTATAAGCTTATTAAAATCCTATTTGATCTTTAATCATGTTTGTTCCTACATTAGTGGAGAGTGATATGAAAAGCAAGCCTATGGAGTATAAGTTCAAAAAACAAATTCATAAAGTCCATATCCCTTCATATAGATATAAACCATTTCGGGAGCATTTAACTGAAAATAATGACTATGCATACACACACACATACACCAAGTAATTACTTGTAGGGAGAAATAAGCATGATGATTACGCATATTGAACACTCACGGTATTTAAAGATTTTTAAGAGTTATAGACAATGCAATCTTTGAGAATAGCTATTAATCATCTGTTAGCCTATAAATTTTTTTGTGCATTTATTTTATTTGTTTTTATCTATTTTTACTCAAGGATGAGCAAACTCTTAAGTTTAGAGGTATTTGATAAGGCGTAATTATAAATTATTTTATCCTCCTAAACTTAACGTTTGTTCAATTTATCCTAGTAATTTGGTCATTTTATGCATAACAATGTTGTTTTATAGGTTTAAAGGCTATCAATACAAAAATATTAGAGATCAGATGCAAACAGCGTTATTTAAGATGAGAATATAATAGGGGACTTAAATGCCTAAAATATGAACAATGCTATAGCTACAGTAACATGGCCAGTGCACATGGCTACTATTTATATGGTACAGTGCAGCGCCAAAGAATTGGCTGCGACATTGAAATTAGTAGCTCCAACCCTACCGTATTGAATCTTAATGTTGCGGCATTGAATGTGTTGGTTCTAATATGTATAATGATGTTGTTTGATGATCTGAACTTATGTTTACAAATATGAACTAATTTTTATTGTTAGGATTACAATGTGAACTCAATATGTAGCTTGAATTGATTATTTTCCTTTATTCATTATATTGGTATTGAATTGTTCAAATTAATTTATGCTTAATGCTTCTAATTACATGACAATGTATTAGATTGATTTAGGAACCTTAATAAACTTGAAAAATGGAATTTTGAGTTAACCATAAGTTGATTGATGTATAATTATAATATAAAAGCATGAGTTCTATATGAGATAAGAATATACTCATATGACATATATGGCCATTTAAAGAACTTGTTCTTAATAAATCTCATTTTAATTTTATTATCATAAGAATATTGATAATTGATTGAATGAGATATACTCTCTTGACTATCGAAAGAAGCCTGTGATGATATTAAAGTTCTTAGTTAACAATTCATATTAATAGTTATAAGGGAAGTAATTGGATTGAATAGAAGTATTGAAGGATTATTATAATCCTAAACATTTGAGTATTGGTACTGTCACGTTTGTTTTCTTCGCTCAATTTATGTAATTTTTTTTTTGTTTAGTTAGTTTAGATATCAAAATCATTGAATTGCAAATAATTTGAATAAGAGTAAGAAGACATAATTTTAATACTTAACAAGTAGTAATAACAATTCCTCGTGAGATCGAGAATTTTCTCATCATATATTACTTGTTACAATAATGTACACTTACAATAAAATATATACATACAAAATATACAACAGTAACACACACATAAAGAACTATCAAACAACCGTCCAACGATGGCGACTTTATAAATTTATACGCTGATTTTTCCTTCACCAATCTGTAGACACAAAAGGATGCCCAATTGAGAGATTTTAAGCTTTGTACTTTCATCAAAAGATTGAGGAACTAGCATGATATGTATGATCCACGTGGTGGATAAAGCACCATCGCCACCGCATACAAACTAAAAGTGATCTAAACAATGTACAACGAAAACCATAAATAATCTTAGTCGAAATATACAAACATTGGTGCACATATGATGTTCAACCTTCTAATTATACATAAACAAACTATGGATTTTGTAAACAAACTTAAGCTCTGAATCATCTTTTGCCCCACAATATTATTCGCTGCCCATTTTGTTCATAACAAGTACAATATTATATATTACTCTCATTCACTCATAAATCATTTTAGTGCAACTTCAGTACATACCTTAAAGAAATCATCGGCAACTTCGTATTGTTTTAACATTTTCTCCAATTTAACTATTCTCACACCATGATTATTTGCATATATTATTTCTCTCACCTCAATGCTCACCTCATTTGACCCATGCAAACTCATGATTGTACCTTCATCGCATATCCTCATTATCTCACTGAACGTATTGCTATTCACATCAATCATTTGCCTATGAACTGATAGCAAACTAATTTCTAGATAGAAAGTTTCCATTAACTACCCTCATAATGATCTCCTCAACCTCCCACAATTCATATTCGACAAACTCTTTAAACCAACATCTTCCACCACTTGCCTTTGTTATTTTGTCATTGTCCCAACCAATCGATGAAAGCATTCAAAGGCACATCCCATATTTATGGTCTGACATTTTGCTTTATCCTTCTCCCACTTATTTTTTGTAGCACCAGATTTTTCCATGCTATTTCTGTGTCATTGAACTTTCTTCTTTCCCTGAATACTTGCAAGTTTTGCAGTCGCTTGTTTCCCAACCTAACATTGCATTAATTCTTATCATTCATCCTACGTGTCATTTTCTCATAACTTCAGGAATTGTAATTTGTTGTTTCCAAATATTTGTACCTAGTATTGTGTAACTCACCTTTTTATGACTTACGCCTTTCTCATCCATTCTTGCATCACACTTAGCTTTCTTCTTATTGCACATGCCATTAATAAGTTGCCTCATTCATTTACTGACAATAATAACTATTATTTACCCACAACACACTATTGCAATGCAACAAAGAAAAAAAATAACAAATGCATTTTCACATCTAAGTACATGTACACGTTACATCATCCCTATATATAAGACATACTCTCTTGTATCCTTTCTTTTTCTTCCATCGTATCTTTCACCTGTACATCTTCTCTGTTATAATTGTCAATCTCCTCTACTATGTTTATTGCTTCTCCTGGTGCTTGTCCTCTCTTCTTATACTGTTGTTCAGATATCTTCTCACCTACAATAATAAATATTTTCTATAAACATATCAAATATATTCAAAACACCATAAAACTTTAACAATATAGTATCCTTCATTACTCTATCTACATTCTATCCTTATTCAAAGTATAAGTTTGAAGTATAGCAGCCATTATTTCATTGTCAAATTTCTTGATACATTTAAAATCATATTTATGCTTGCAAGTAGACGAATCCCTAATAGAATCAATTACAACTATAACATTTATTTTTTAGCCATTTGTATGTATCAATAAACCACATCAATATAACTAAAACAAGCAGCCATATTTACCCTTCACCTATAAACGCAAAATTCAAAGACACTATATAAAGCTCAACTATAGTTCTCATCATTTAGTTTACCACAAACAATTACCTATTATCGAAAATACAAACTTTCATATTCATAAATGTAGCATGATAATCTTTAGCGCTTCAATTTTCGTTGTACAAGCTTTCAACTATGTACTCACCATTTGTATATCATCACCATAACTTATTTATTTTACCATCCACATCATACAACAAATCTCCTTCATCGTTTTCTATGTTTCAGCTAACTCCGTCAACTATAACATTGGTTTTAAGTTCTCAAATCAGTACTATTAGTATCCATTAATAGAAGACATTATATGAAACGCAATGGTATATGTATATGGCCTTGTTACATACATATGTTTTATGGTGCAATATAAAATTTTCATCTTTTACATTTTTATTCTTCTCAAACCATTCCAATTAATATTCTTCTTACCCCCTGTATCACAAGCTTTTTATGCTTCTCATATATCTCTTAATGAACAAACATTCTATGTGTTCTCATGCTTCCTACTGTCAAGCATACAATCATCCCTATATATAAGACATACTCTCTTGTATGCTTTCCTTTTTCTTCCATCGTATCTTTCACCTGTACATCTTCTCTGTTATAATTGTCAATCTCCTCTACTATGTTTATTGCTTCTCCTGGTGATTGTCCTCTCTTCTTATACTGTTGTTCAGATATCTTCTCACCTACAACAATAAATATTTTCTATAAACATATCAAATATATTCAAAACACCATATAACTTTAACAATATAGTATCCTTCATTACTCTATCTACATTCTATCCTTATTCAAAGTATAAGTTTGAAGTATAGCAGCCATTATTTCATTGTCAAATTTCTTGATACATTTAAAATCATATTTATGCTTGCAAGTAGATGAATCCCTAATAGAATCAATTACAGCTATAACATTTATTTTTTAGCCATTTGTATGTATCAATAAACCACATCAATATAACTAAAACAAGCAGCCATATTTACCCTTCACCTATTAATGCAAAAATCAAAGACACTACATAAAGCTCAACTATAGTTCTCATCATTTAGTTTACCACAAACAATAACCTATTATCGGAAATACAAACTTTCATATTCATAAATGTAGCATGATAATCTTTAGCGCTTCAATTTTCGTTGTACAAGCTTTCAACTACGTACTCACCATTTGTATATCATCACCATAACTTATTTATTTTACCATCCACATCATACAACAAATCTCCTTCATCATTTTCTATGTTTCAGCTAACTCCATCAACTATAACATTGGTTTTAAGTTCTCAAATCAGTACTATTAGTATCCACTAATAGAAGACATTATATGAAACGCAATGGTATATATATATGGCCTTGTTACATACATATGTTTTATGGTGCAATATAAAATTTTCATCTTTTACATTTTTATTCTTCTCAAACTATTCCAATTAATATTCTTCTTACCCCCTGTATCACAAGCTTTTTATGCTTCTCATATATCTCTTAAGGAACAAACATTCTATGTGTTCTCATGCTTCTTACTGTCAAGCATCCATGTTTTAACAATATTACTAATATTTATTTTTTCAACTATTACAACATTGTAGCCAAGTTATATTATTAAGTCAATTTAAGTAACAACAACAACTAATCAACAATATAACAATATTCACAACAAATAATTTCCTTTACACAAATTATCACAAGACAAACAAATAAATTTACAGGTTTCCTACTAACAAAGGTTACCGAAAAAAAATAATTTATATTCAATCAAACCAAATATATGTAGTTATCTTTTGTCTCAATTTTTTAATAATGGCATTATACAAAAAAAATGATTTCTTTGTTTCCTATAATTTACAATGATATGTATAAAAAAAGAAAACAACAATATAGATATATTATTCTTATAAAGCACCAAAAAATGAATAGAAACTGAATTATTCCTTTTTACACGCCTTAAATTCAAAATTCAAGAAATTCAAAGCCATAATTACAATTTCCAAACAAAACAATCCTCTTCCACCAACGGTCAACCCAAACAAAAACAAAATATAACCTTTTTCACCATAAATTTCACGCCTTTATATCATATGTTCATATTAATTAATTAAAAAACTTTGATCTTCCCACAAATAGAGATTATGTTTCAACTCAACTTCAGCTAAAATTACAACTCACAGTCACAAACAGATGGCATTGGGTGTTGCTCGATGCTTGGCTGACGATGCTGATTGCCGTATGCTCCGATCGATGAAGATGAAGCTGTTGTTGATGATGAACAATTGAAGATGCAGATGGATTTAGCTTTTAGAGAGATGTTGGAATCAATTTACAGAGCAAAACAGTAGAAGATAGGTGGGAGACGATTGGGAATTAGGTTTAGGCTTTACACTTTCTCTTTAGTTTTTCAACTTTTAGTTCAAGGATTTCAAAAAAAGAAAAAAGAAAAATTAAACTGTTATGGAAAAGCCGGGTATCCGTGCCGGGTTTTCATCTCTTGAAAAATATGGCTCCGGCTCAAATCCAATTTTTTTCACAAAATTGTAATTTGTGATTCGGACTATACTTTTAATGCTTTTATGCCGGTTCCACATTCGTACGGGTTGGGTATCAAATTTTTTCAACTCCATTTCTTGGTCAATTTAATATAATTATAATTAAAAATTTTATCGAAATTATAATTTTTAATGTCATTGCAATAATGACAATTAAATTGTAATTATAATATTAAATATAATTAAAATTGACATTAAAATTTAATTTTTAATTATAACAATTAACAAGATTCAAATTCAAATTGAATTTCAAATTATATCATTTAACAAAATTGACATTGCCATTGAAATGAAATTTAAAATTATAACATTTAACGTATTTTAAATTCAAATTATATTGGGAGTTATAACATTTAATGCAACTCAATTTCAAATTGAAACTGAAATTACAATTGAAATTATGTTAATTAATACACTTCAAATTGAAATTGAACTAAAATTTGGAGTTATAAAATTTAACATTTTTTAAATTGTATTTGGATTACCAATTATAATATATAATGTAATTTCAATCGAATTTGGAATTTGATTTATAATATTTAATGTAATTGCAATTAAAATTTTACTTCAATTGTAATATTTAATGTAATTAAATTTATAATTGAATTTTAAATTTTAAAATTTAATGTAATTGCTATTCAAATTAGATTTGAAATTGAAACTATAACATTTAATATAATTGGAATTAAAATTTAAATTCAAATTATAATTATAACATTTAACGTAATTTAAATTTTAAATAGAATTAGAACTAAATCCTTTTAACGTAATTAAATTTTAAATTGAATTAAAATTATAACATTTAACGTTAGTGATATCCAAATTTAAATTAGAATTTTAACATTTACTAACTAACTACAACTCTTTCAACTATACAATTTATTTGACATATTCAAATTTACTTAACATTAACATATAATATAATTTCAATCAAAATTAGAATTTGATTTATAATATTTAACGTAATTGCAATTGAAATTTTACTTCAATTTTACATTTAACATAATTAAATTTTAAAATTTAACATTGAATGTAATTATTATTGAAATTGGATTTAAAATTGAAATTATATCATTTAACATAATTAGAATTAAAAAATTAAATTCAAATTGAAATGATAATATTTAACATAATTAAAATTTTAAATAGAATTGGAATTAAATCCTTTTAACGTAATTGAATTAAAATTATAAATTTTAACATTATTGATATTTAAATTCAAATTAGAATTTTAATATTGACCAACTAACTACAACTCTTTCAACTATACAATTTATATGACAATTTTAAATTTACCTAACATTAGCATAAAATATAAGTTCAATCAAAATTAGAATTTGATTTATAACATTTAACATAATTGCAATTGCAATTGAAATTTTAATTCAATTGTAATATTTAACGTAATTAAATTTAAAATTAAATTTCGAATTTGATATTGAACGTAATTGCTATTCAAATTAGATTTGAAATTGGAACTATAACATTTAACATAACTAAAATTCAAATTCAAATTCAAATTCAAATTCAAATTGTAATTATAACATTTAACGTAATTTAAATTTTAAATGAAATTAAATTTTAAATTAAATTAAAATTATAACATTTAATATTATTGATATCCAAATTCAAATCAGAATTTTAACATTAACTAATTACAACTCTTTCAACTATATAATTTATTTGACAAATTCAAATTTACTTTAACATTAATATATATAAGATCGTACAGATGATGATCATACATTAGTCGCAAATATATGTACTTTACATATATTTATCATACATGGGTCAATTTACTATTTTTAAATAAACTTAAAATGGATCAATAACTTATATTTCAACAAAGTTATTATAATTTCAAATTAAAATAAACTCAAGGAATTTCTTTGTTATTTTTCATTATTACCAATACATCAGTACTAATAAATTTAGCCCCTCTAATGACTAACAAAGACAATGCTGGTGTTATTCGACTGTGTGAAACTGCTGAATGTACTTGAGACGCTCCCTTAGTATAAAGGTATACTTAAACACTACAATTGTGTGTAAAACTAATTTTATCAGTATTTACCCTTTGTTGGAAATAATATAATTTACAAATTAACTAGTTATTTTTAATATTTTGAATGTGGCAAAAAGGTTTGAATCTAAGTATAATAATACTAAAATGTCTTTGATACCAACTTTATTTATTAAAGTTACTAATTGATTGAGACCTCGTTGAATATTTATGATCTTTTGGGGGATTAAAGTATTTAAGACACCAAATTGCTAAGGTGTTGATGTCCTTATCCCTTATCTATAAGTACACTTGCAATTGTATTTAAATTTAATAATTATTATTTATAATATATCTTATAACAATACAATTATTGTTACATATATTAAACGTTTATTACTATAAACTTTACTAATAACTTCTATCAATTGAATAAGATAGTAGTAGTAATTTGCATCAATATATTTATTAAAACATTTTATCTTCATAATTTTATTTAAATTAATATATTTTATCTTATATTTATAAATTTCACAAATTGCCCTTTTAATTGGGTGGGTAATTATATTTCTTTTTAACAAACTAGGTAGGTAAGTTAAGCGGGTAATAAAAACTAAAAAGAAAAAAGAAACTAAAAACCCTTTCACATCTAAATCTAACTGCAAATCTCTCTCAAACTTTTTTTTCTTCAAGCCATCTTCTAAATTTTGGACATGACTTCACCTATCTGGAATATTGTTGTCATCATTTATTAATAATTGTTATAGCATACCTTTAATTTTTCTTTTCTAAGATACGGCATATCTTTAATTAAATTGAACTATTGAAGTCATACTACTAAATTATACTGCCTTTTTTACATCAAATGAGTATTTTTTTTTTAACAACACTTTTATCTACTCAAAATATTTTTCACTTGTGCCAAAAAATTTCCCTTTTCGATTTCCTGCGAACTAAAAATTACCTCGGTTATTTAATTACATATTTAAAAATAATTAATAAATTATAAATATCTCACTTAATTATAATTATATAAATATTTCAAAAAGGATGGATAATAACCACAATATCCTTTAATAATATTTTAAATACTTTTTTTTAAATGGCTACAATAGTCTTTTACTTACTCTTGTTTTGTCTTATTCCTCTACATCTTTACTTTATCCTCTTCTAAATTAAAAGTATTCACTTTCTTTTTATTGGCACAAATAAATCGATCTTTTCCATATAAAATCACTAATCAAAATTATAATAAGATTGATGAGAGACTCACAAATTTAAAGAGAGACTAATAGATATAAAGGTCTCTTTCTCAAGAGATTATTAAAGAATACAATAATAAAAAGCTCTTAAAATATCTATTAGTGATTCTTTCATGCACTCAAAACTCAAGCACTACTTATAGCACTCTTTTGTATACTTTGCGCTCAAGGCACTTTAGCTCTCTATTTTCTCTCTTGGAGTCTTTCTTAATGCCTAATGAATTCTAAGAGTTTATATAGTGTTTACAACATCTCTAAAAAAACTAAACCTGGTTGGAATAAGAGTTCGTGCCTGTAGTAGTCCAAATCTCATTCTAAGAAGTCAATTCAAGCTAAAAAAGATTTTTTTCAAATAGGCAACACTGTAGCATTCTGCAATCAACATTGGGGTAGTAAATGTGACCTTAGGCCAACGTCGCGGTGTTCATCAATCATCGCTAGAACGTTGAACCAATGGTGAGGCATTCAACTTCCTGCAATTATAATTGGGGTTTTCAGACTTAGAATGTCTCTACTTGTATTTTCATGCCTCTCCTCGCTTTTAGCTTTTCGTTTTACTCATTTCTTATATGTCCTTCGTATAATTGACTTCATAATGACTCCTCATTGATTTCTAATTTAATTTCATGCTCAAATACAATTTTGAATCACTAATTTTAATATACCCCTCCTTAATTCAAAATCTTTATATAAGAGGCCTTTTAGGATCTATCTACTCTTATGTTTTATCCCTTAGAGTTGATTCCAGTTAAGTTTTTGTCTAGAATTAACTCATTTTGAGCTCGTGACTTTGGTCACCAAAGGTACAAATGTTTCTTTCCTACAATAGTCTTGTCACACATTCCTTTTTGACCCTTGTCACCATGGCAAGCAAATCTTTGATGTTGTCTTGTGGTCTGTATTACCTTAACAACCCATGTTGAGCCATCTATAACCATCTCATTAAGTACAAAAGCTCCTTGTGCTTTTCACCCTTCATCATCAACATTGATCCTTTCTCTACACTCAGTATTTCTTTTCTGCCACTGATGAATATGCATATTTATTTAGTTTTCCTAGGGATATCAAGTTTTTTCTCACTCCAGGAACATGTCTCGTCTTCCTGTTCGAGAGATTATCGGGATTATGTAAAATAATAGGAGGGCATTTTAAATTGAAATAAGTATAATTGTTATACCCATAATTTAAAATATCTTATTAGCATTTTAATAATTATTTCGCTTACAACGATACATGAGAAACTCTTTTCTCTATAATGGTGGCATATCGAGAAATGAACATAGTTCGCTTCTCTGAATCATAGAACTATTGAACTTGGTGAAGTTAATTTAGAAATAAATGAACCAAGGATGGGAACTCAGGCTTAATTAAGTAGTGGCCTTTTAGCACAATCTCCAAATGGGTCGGAAAGGATGTCTAGGTCACTTATTAGGTATGTTTGATGTCTGAAGGTGAACTTGGAGTTTTTTTGGTAGAAGAAAATTATCCTTTGACCTATAGGGAAACAATGTCAGGCATCGATTCAAGAAGCAGCAAGGAGCCATGAAAAATAAAATTGACTCTATGTATCAGAATCAAGTCTAGGACTTGGTTAAACTATCCGTGAGAATTATTCTCATTGGTTGTAAAAAGTTTACAATAGTTAGCGGGAGAAAGAAGGAAGGTTGAGACTTTCTAAGCCCTATATTGGTTCTAGAAAGGTAATCCTCAGTGATCTGCGATCAACTAAAAGGAAACCTTTGGACCAGTATTGATGTTAAAGTTGATTAGAATGTTGTTGGCTCTTGCAGCATATTATGATTTTGAGGTTTGACAGATGGATGTAAAGACAGCCTTCCTAAATAGGTACTTCGAGTAAGAGATATTCATGGAACATCCTGAAGGTTTTATGTCCAACCAGACTTCTGGTCTAGTGTGCAAGCTGAAGAAGTCCATTTATGGGTTTAAATAAGCCTCATAAACCTGGAATCATTGTTTTGATGAGATAATCATATTGTCTGGTTTCATAAAAAATAAGGAGGAAGCTTGTGTACATGAAAGATCAGTGGAAGCATGATAGCCTTCTTGATACTCTTTGTTGTTGATATACTGGCCATTTGGAATGATGTCGTTATGTTATAGTCGGCCAATAGTAACTCGTAAGAATTTCTCCATGAAGGAGTAACTGGTAAGAATTTCTCCATGAAGGAGTAACTCGTAAGAATTTCTCCATAAATGAGTAACTCGTAAGAATTTCTCCATAAAAGAGTAACTCGTAAGTATTTTTCAATTAAGGATTTGGGAGAGGCTTCTTTTATATTAGGTATAAAGCTTTATAGAGATAGAGCTAGGAAGCTAATAGGACTCTCCCAAATCAATTCACATCAATAGCATCTTGAAAAGGTACAGTTTTCTTAACTTTGAGCTAGGAAATGTATTTTTTGGACCTAATATTCATCTTTCAATGAGAGTATCTCTTCAGATAGAAGATGAAAAAGATAAAGTGTTTAACACATCAGATACGTCAGCTCTGGAGAACTTGATGTATGCTATGATGTATTTGAGACTTGATATCATTTTGGCTGTAAGAGTTACGAGTCGATTTCAGCCTGATTCAGGTGACCGCCATTTGATGGTAGTCAAACATATCCTGAGATACCTTGAGGGTACGAAGGATAATTTTCTCAAATATGGAGAAAGTGACTTACAAGTGAGAAGACACGCGGAGTTAGATTTTTAGTTTGACCTAGATGATAGAGAGTTTATATCTATATATGTGCTCATTCTCAATGATACTAAGGGAGTTAAAATTGCAACAAACTGGGATTCACTGCTAATTTATTTTGGCATAGCGAAAAAAGGCAGTGAGTATTCGTAGTTTTACAGTTTAGCTTGGAAGAGTTCGAAGACAGATGGATCATATCCTATAGTTTTACAGCAAAACTAGACTGTTGCATAGGCCGAGGTGCAAAGAGAACACCAGTACTCTAATTATGTTGAGAGGAGTCTCACATGACTAGAGGAATCTTGGCTTAGGGACATGTGCTTATTTGTAGAAGTGTTCTATAAATAATTTAGCGAACCTACTTTCTAATGCCGTGACGCAAAAAGTGTTTATAAAACACGTGGAGTCGATGTGCATGAAATACCATCAGGAATGACACTAGAGCAAGTGGGAGATTGTTAGGGTTGGTGTTTACATGTCATCCCTGAATGTACATATACTTGTGTATTTATACAAGTGTACATTCTTATTAAATCGCTAATACTATTAATATGGTACTATGCAATATAATATTACAGACATTGTACGATCTGAAGGAGTTCAGATCAGATCTAAAGGAGTTTAGATAAGGGCTCATAGTAAGCCACGCTAAGAGATATAAGTATTAATGTTAGCAAAGCTAAATGGTAGTTGGTTATAATACTCAGCAAAGATCCAAGAGTTGGAGCCTTGTCTGTAATGGGACATAGACCTGGAAATTTACTAGTAACTGCATAGTTGCAATAGTTGCAATCAAGTGCCAAAAAATGTCAGTTACGCAAGTATGTTCTCAAATAATTGTCCCTGATCTATTTCTGCCGATGCGGGTCTGTCAGTGGATACTTTATATATAGATCAACATATATCATACCTATAAGGTATAGATGGTTGTTCCTAGCCGACTGTGAACTTAGAGCTTGTAGGACTAGATATGTATCCAGTTAGGACTGGATACGGGATAAACTCACGAGGACCTTTGATAGCACCCTATGTAAGTCATCAATGGAGGGTCCTCTCGAGTTAAGTAGTATACGTGATCCTTTGACCTGAATTCCATGGTGGGCTTATAAGTGATCCACCATACTTTAGTTCCACGTATGTCACAGACCTTTCATGGTGTGACCACTGGGTGTCACTGGGTATGGTCCGATACTTATGGTGTTCGGTGTGTACAAATATGGAATCTGTAAACTCGCATAGAGAGTTAGATATCCAGATCCTTCGAGACTATATCTCAGAAAATCTTGTGGCCATAAGCATTAATCCTGGGAAAGAGTTTCCGTTAGGGTGGAACAATATGGCGAAGGAGTTTGCACATATTGTTCAATGAGATATAAGTCTACATATAAGATACAGATGAGCACATGGGGATTTGACGGTGATAATCTTTATCCCTGCACATCTAGGATATCATAACAGAAGGACTATACAAATGCGTTGTAATCTCAACTTGCATGGTTCAACGCACTGATTTGTATATCCGTGACGTGTGCATAGGGCAATTTGACTCATACAATAGTTCAATTTGACGAATCAGACGTGGACTTAACGAGTCCCGCAATATAGAGTGTACTCGTTGTGAACTGAGACAGCGTGCCGGATTAAATTGTTTAATCCAATAATATCCAGCACTACCACGGGAATGCGTACATATTTGTATTTAAGTGTTATATACAATAATTAGTTAATTATTATTATTTACTAATTGTATAATGACATGTGGCGCATTGTGGACCCTCGGTTGAGTTTACCCAAGTGTGGGATTTAATGGGACCCATACTTGGTAACTATTTATGAGGGATAAAATGGTCATTTTATATAATAATTATTTAATTATTAAATAATTATAAATATCTCATTATAATATATTATTATAAATTATTATATTATATAATATTATTTTATTATGGTGCTTAATAGGTGTCAACCATTATTTTTATATTATATTAGTATTTATTATAATAACTTTCTTTTTTCTAAATGGTTGACATGTGTTATATATTATATTATATAATATTATCATTACATATATATATATATATTTTGAGGTGTATGTGAATTGTTGTGTGTGTGTGTGTGGGCAAGCTAAGAAAATAAAAACTGTTTCATTTTCTTCACTTGGGTGTCGAAAGCTGAAGAAATGGAAAGGGAAATAAAATTGTTTTATTTTCCATCTTGGTGCTAAGAAGAAGAAAATAAATAAATAAAATAAAATTGTTTCATTTTTTTTAATGGTGCCGTGAGAAGAAATTATGAATTCCTTCAATTTTCATTCCTTTTTCTTTTAGAGAAAATGAAGAATACACACAACCAACCATTTTATGGGTTAAGAGTTAAGCCCAGTGATAGATATAGGATTGCTGTTCTAGCTTGCAAAGCCCACCGAGTTGGCGACTAGAACTATCAATAAGTTGCTCTCCATGTGGACTCCGAGGATTTACGTGTATACCTTTACATGTTCAGGTGATTTCTCAACCATTCTAATATATTAATGTGATTAATATATTAGTTATTGTGTTTATTGTATAATTTAATTCTTCCGTAGCGTTAAATATATATGTGATACGTACTTTATGCAATAAACACAATTGTACATGCATACACCCACATATATTTGATCCCCAACACAATCAATTTGATATCCCTATCTAACTTGTTATCTCTACATGTATTAAGTTACCTTTAAGTGATTACCTTAATTGTATTAGTCTTCCAACTCAATAAAATCAAAAGCTATGCTTTTCAATTCCAATACATGGGTTAAACTTTCTCAAGCACATAACCATATGTCTAAATCATCTAATAAATTTTTCAACCAATTAGAAGCATAAAACTTAAAAAATCATAAATAAAAAACACAAGCCTTATAATATAAAATTTAGCTATACATAGTCGAATGCACAAATACAATAGTCCAAGCGTTCATAAAAGTAATCATGTTCAACGCAACACAAATTACAAAAATAAATTTGAAACTAAAGTAAATGAGATAGGATGAGAGTGATAAATTAGTTGGAGAAGCTTTTGGGACCTTCAATCTTCAAGGGTCTTTAAGATTTTAAGCTTCAATGTGTTTTCTCACTAGAAACTCATAGTTTTCTCTAAACTTTCTGTGCTGTCTCATCCCTTGTAAATGAGGCTCTTTATCTCCTTTGTATAGGCTTTAAATTTAGGGCACAAAATTAAAAAATGATTTTGGGTGTTAGCGGCACCTAGGCGCCAAGTTTTTTGCCAAAGAACTTTTGATTTGGTGCCTTGGCGCTACTTTTTGGTGCCCAACAACTAAGTGCTATAGTAAAAACACTGTACATTGACATTGTAGCAAGTTATTGTAGTAGATTGTTATAGCAATCCAATGTAGCAAGTTATTGTAGTAGATTGTCATACATGGTTAGTGTGTGAGGATTATTTTGTTGTATTTGTTTGACGATAAGGATGGTTGGAACACAAGATTGAGGTGGCGGAGTTGCGATGGTTAGTGATGATTTGGGTGGTTTTCTGCGACTTTTTAAGATGGCGAAGGTAGGGTTTAAATGGTCGACCTTCTCTGACTTCAATAGTGGTCTGGTTGGTGAAAAATAGTATACTCATAAGTAGCCAACGGTGCTGACAAGAAATGATGGCAGAGATTTTTTTTATTTGAATGTTTTTTAATTGAATAGGAAAACTGAAAAACCTAACTGAACTGAATCGAAAAAATAGTGGTTCGGTTTAGTTTCATCCAAAAATGGACTGAATTGGACCATGCCTATTCTTAAGGGCAAGGGTAGGATAAAATAGATCAATTTTGACTTAACTCACACCATAAACACACATTCATCCAGAGATTACTCAAAGCGAACCATTTATTTTCCACTCAATCTCCCTCTTAAAATTATTTCTTCCATTCCTTTGCTATTTTGTTGTTTATTTTTTAAAAAAAGTTAGGGTATAGCAAACTCAATCATCATTCACTTTTCATCCCCTTTTTATTTTTTATTTTTCAAGCCATTATACCCCAAACTTAATTTTTTGTAACTTTGGATAGCTAAAATTCGTAATCAAAATCCATAACTCTTGAACAAATCACTTATTCATTTTTTTAAATCCAATAACTCACACAATTCTCTAGAATGAGTGTTATGCTCATTGTGTGATAGGTGTAAAAATCTTAAATTAAAACTGAGGCATTGATATGGTTAGCAAAGAAAATTTATTGGGCTCAACAGGGATAACTAGGGATAAAAATATACAATGGATGACTCGAACGACTTAATTGGTCCAAAGATGGCTTAAAATCATTTTCTAGATTATGTATGCCCTAGAATTTTGCCTTGAGTAATGCTCAAACAATTTATAGCGTATTTTTGAGACCCTAAGTAATCTTGTTATATATAAATATTTTCTAAGTAAGCATATCAACTAGATGATCTTAACACCGACTTTGGTTCTAGTGAGTTTCGACAGCCGTTGCCGTCCGCCGCCCTCAGAACAGTACGAAAAGAGCTTCAGCAATGAATGCCGATATTATGAGAGCTCTTGGGACAAGATTTCTGAGAGAGAGGTCCATTATCTCAGATGCTAGAGTTGGTATAGATGGCGATGTTGTTGGGCTACCGTCGACGGTGGTAAAGGAGGAGTGCATACGAAGCTTTTCTGACTCTTTTCAATGATGCACCTGTCCTTCCTCTCACTAAACAACACCACTGCACAACTTCCCTTCCAAATTTCCTCGGTGTCTGGTCACCGTGTGTCACGGCTCCTTTTCGGTCACTGCAGCTCGCTGGCGCATGGTGTGGCACCCGCCGCTGGTGAAGTTTTGACATCCATAGCTCTGCTCCTTTCCAGGTCCTGGACGTTAAAAGCTTTGACTCTTGTGGTGGCCGCCTCTTGGATTATTACTTTCATTTTTCCTTCCTCAAGCATCCTATCGCAGTCGACACATAGTGATTGTTGTCGGTGTTTTAATAATGGAGTTTTTTTATTTTATTTAGTACTCAATAATTCATCCCTTGTTTAAGGGATTTGTATTTTCTTCTTATGTGAAGTATGTTATCCCTTTCTTCAAAAAGATTTGTATCTTTTTCTTTTGAAAGAGTCTGCATTTGTTCTTACTTAATATGGGGAGGGCTTCTACTCTTGTTCACAAGAGTTTCGATTCAGGTGGTCTCAAAATGTACTTATTTTATCTTGTTATTCCTTTGATTTGTGTATAAAAGGTAATTGATGTAATATCTTGATGATATTTAATGATATGATATGAAATCATTCAAAAATAGAAACTAGATGATCTTAACTACATGCTTAGTAAATCAAGCGATCACAATATGAAGCCGAACTTATCTTTGATCACCAAGCGAATAATCACAACATTTATTGTTTCCAAAAGAAACTAACATTTGAAATCATATTTCTATTTCACATTATTAGCTACTAATCATTTAACCAACTCACGACTAACAACAAAAACATCTACAAAAATAAATTAAAAGGCAAACACATAATCAAATAATTAAAAACAAATAAAAAGGACTAAACATAAACTAAACCAAACACTAAAATAATTTAGTAAGATTAATAGAGAAGTGTTTCCCACCTTCCAAATTAAGATTGCAACATGTCCTCATGGCGAGCAAGTAAAGAATGTAAAATATTGAGAATAGAACACTCCCCTATTATGATTGGAAGTCCTCAGTTATCTTCCATGTCTGTCAAAGGGTCATCGTCATTGTTGGAATTGTCAAAAGATAGTGGTTTCCGTGAAGGTGGAACAGGTGGAGCAAAAAGTGGCTGAACCTAGCTGGTGTCAAGATATAAGTAGGTTACCATGAGTTGCCACATTTGCATTTGGTATAAAGCCACTTATGCTTAGTAATTAGCCACTTGTGATTGGAATTCAACCCACTATTGACACTATAATTTGTGTGCCTGGAACGCTTATTGGTGGTTTATAAATGCCCTCTCAAGCTATGTATGGCTATCTTAGCTAAGAGTATGTTAAGATGAAAAAGTTGTGGTATGTCCTTGAAGATGATGTGTTTGATGATGTCTAGTATCCAACTCTCAGACTTAGTGGGGTATGCTAACGTTAAGTGCTTAAACTGAATGCAATAATTCCTTAGACTGGTCCTATAAGATATTAGCTTATCTGTATAGAGTTGTGATAAGGGAATGGCAAAACCTGCTGGCTCCGTTATGCTAAATGCTGTAAAAAATACTCTGCTTGATGACGACGCCAATATCAATGCTCCTCTTTGTTAGGATGGCATAAAGTAAGATTGCTCTATCGACTGTTACATCACTGACGAGGGCTAGAGGGTGTTAGTTTGGCAGTGATAAATTCATACTATATCATCTCTTTCAAACCCATAGCTCGAGTAGAGAACGAGCAGTGGTACCCACCGAACATTCCCTAAAAAGTACCGAGCTCACAAAGTCGCTACATGGCATCAAAATCTGGCTCTCTAGTTAATTAATAATGCTTATTGCCGAAAATTATTGGAATGTTAAAGAGTCAATTGATAGAGTTTTCATCAAAAGTAACTTATTTCCTGTGACCCGATTCCTCAACTAGTGGTAGTCGAAGGCATTAACATAAAACTCACCACAGGAATGACAACAACTTCTAGTTGCCAGTACAAGTCCTGCCACCATTAGGAATTGATTATTCGATTGAAGTCTCTTTTGGGAATGGAAATCTTGTTAACAACTGAAGTAGCATAGCATTTGGCTACAACAGATGACACAAATTTTTTGGTTTTGTAGCTCAGTGTTACAGCTGTTATAGTTTTTACCTTTTTTGGAGCCATGAATCCAAAATACACAAACACACAAAGTTAACTTCTGCCAACTTTAACAACGCATAGCCTTAATTGCTTAGGCTCCAGCCCTAAGACTTTTGTTTCAATCTGCCACTCTCCCAATTCAAAATTCACACATTTTCAAGTGAATTTTTATATAATTCTCTCATTCAACATGTTAAGCATACTCTTCTCAACAATCAAGAATGTTTTAATTACAACACTAATGCACCCAATAAGCAAATATACTTCTTTATAGCATCAAACCAACTTTAATAATTCTCAATTAATTCCCAACAAAGTCCATTGAATTAATATCATACCCACAAGACCATGCTTACATTCAATTCAAAACAATATCTAAAATCACACTTGAATAATAAAAATAGGATAATAAGGATCAATGAAATTTAGCAAGGGTATCAAAACCTTATTACCTTTTGTGTGTGAAGCTTAGTGAAGAATGTCTATGAAAATTTGAACTCCTCTTACAAAGGATGAATTTTTTTGGAATAAAGGATGATTTGTAGGTTTTTGGGTGATTAAGATGTGTGTAATGGTTGTTATGTATGGAAAAATATTTAATTTGAAAGTTTCGAGTATGAATTTGTTATAATTCAAGAGAGTTGTTAGTTTTGGGAAATTAGAGTTTTGAAGATGTTTGAAGAGATGAGAGGGAGAATGGAGAAGATGGAGTGAGGGGGATGTCTTAAAGCAATAGGAGAAAAACAAATACGAAGTGTTGCTTAGGATCCAATCAAGTTACTGATTCATAATATTAGCAAAATTTCAAAATTCATAATCCTTAGTGATGACACCAAAATCTTGTTCACAAAAGTAACACACATGAATTGTAACGCAAGTGCATGAGTCATGAGTAAGTATCACTCCCACGATGAGTAAGTATCCTTCCCATGAGAATTAGTGTTCTAAATTAATGTTAAATACTATAATGCTAACAACTTAACTTTTATGGGCTAATTATAAGACTAAGTTGAATTATGAAATGAGAGATGCTTAAACTAGTAATTAAACAATTTCAAGAGAGTTGAATTCTATGGCAATATTTCCTGAGGTCTTGATTTCACTCTACCTTTCTTATGTTCTTCATAATTAGTGACTAACAACTATTCTAGTGAATTCATTAATCAATGGTTTAGAACTAACCTCATTACCTCTCCTGAACGTCTAAAGAGGTCCTATGCATACACTGTCAAGTTGATATCCCTATCTAATTTGTTATCTATATATGCATTAAGCTACCCTTAAGTGATTACCTTAATTCTATTAGTCTCCCAACTCAATAAAATCAAAGACTATGTTTTTCAATTCCAACACATGGGTTAAACTTTTTCAAGCACATAAACCATAAGTCTAAATCATCTAATCAATTGGCCAATCTAATTAGAAGCATAGAACTCATAAAAAGCATAAATGAAAAATACAAGATATAGTCATTAATCAATTAAACACATCAAAACATAGTACTTAGTAGAGTTACATCAAGTCTTAGAACATTTAACTTAGTTATCCATGGTTAAATGCACAAATACAATAGTCCAAGAGTTCATAAAAGTAACCAGGTTCAACATAACACAAATTACAAAAATAAACTTGAAACTGAAGTAAATGAGATAGGATGAGAGTAATAAACTAGTTACAGAAGCTTTTGAGGTATTCAATCTACAAGGGTCTTCAAGATTTTAAACTCTAATTTGTCTTTTCTCATTATAAACTCTTAGCTTTCTCTCAAAATTTTATACTCTCTCCTTCAATGTAAATGAGACACTTTATCTCCTTTATATAGGGTTCAAAGATTGGTTTTAAATTTAGAACATAAAATTAAAAAATAATGTTAAGTGCTGGCGGTGCCTAGAAAGTTTTCTGCCAAGAATCCCTAATTTGGTGGCCGGGAGCTACTTTTCGGTGCCTAGGCGCTAAAACCTAGGTTCTTTTGGCATATGGCTGCCACTTTTTAATGCTCAAGCATGGAGCACTATAGCAAAATACCATTCATTAAAATTGTAGTAACTGACTGTAGTAGGTTGCTGTAGTAATCCACTATAGCATATTTGGTTTTTTTGCCATGTTTTCTTTGAATTTTCATTCCAAATATCTTCATTAACTTGAAACCTAAAAAATGATATTAATACAGATAAAAAGTCATATATTCATATTTAAACTGAGCAATTATTAAATTAAGATGGGTATGACATCATATGTAAATTTATCAGCATTTCTTTGATCTCTCTCTTGATTGATTATTTTTCTATCTTTTTCCTCTACAGCCAAACCTAAATCACTACTGGATTCTAATCTTTTTCCTAATTTTTTTGAGTTTAATAAGGTTATAACAACACTCATTGTTAAAGTCTCCCTACAATATATGAGCATATCCATTAAGTGCTCATAACTTGATAACAATGAACTTAACAAGATTTTAGTCTTGTCTTCATCCTCAATCTTGATGTCTATTGTCTCGAGATCTATAATGATCGTGTTGAAAGCATTAATATAGTATCTTAATTAAAGTTCCTTTAGCCATGGATAACTGATATAGCTTTTTCTTGAGAGATAGACGATTCACCAAAGACTTCATTATATAGAAGGCATCGAGTTTTTTTCACAGGCTAATTGTCATCTTCTCTGTAGCCACCTCTCTTACTACTTCATCACTCAACTATAAAACTATGGTACTATAAGCTCTTTTTGAATAGTTTCTCTACCTATCTCACAAGTTTTTAAAAGGTATTCCATTTGCTAGTAGTTTTATGGGTCTCTTCTAAGGTCTAGTCTAAACCTTGACTCACTAGTAGAGCCATAACTTTTACCTTTCATAGATTAAAATCATTAATACCACTTAGGTATATACCCTAACCTTAAGCTTTGATAGTAGTTTGTTGTGACATATTAGACTTTTCACTAATCTCTCTTAGAGATTAGCCTTTATCCTAATATCAATTTAATAGGGTTTCCTTAACATGCACTCCAATAAACACTCAACATATAAGGAAGATTCAATCTCAATCACAGGTAAACAAGAACAAGAATAAGAATAATATTAATAAGAACAATCATACAATCAATATACGTGGTTCGGTAACAAATGCGTAAGTCCACGATGGATCATGGGATCATAGCCTCTCTTATTAAGTTTACAAAGAACAAGATCACAAGGATCTCTCTCAATAGATTATCAAGGAATACAACAATAAAGTGTTCTCAAATGATCTATTAGTACTTCTTTCATTGACTTTAAAACTCAAGCACTACCTATGACACTCTCTTACACATTCAATACTCAAGACTCTTTAACTCTATATTTTCTCTCTTAGAATCTGTTTTAATGCCTAATGAATTATAAGGGATTATAAGGGTTTATATTGTTAACAAAGTCCATAGAAAACCTAAACCTAGTTAGCATAAGAGTCTATGCATGTAGGAGCCCAAATCCCACTTTAAGAAGTCAATTCAAGCTAAAAATAAACACTCTCGAATAAGCAACGTTGCAGTATACTGCAATCAACACTAGGGCCATAAATACGACTTTTAACCAATGTTGTGATGCTCATCTGTTGGAGTCGGGGCTTACATTCCATTATACTATTGTACAAATATTAATTGTTTAATATTTATAAATAAACATTTCAAATAAAATTGTTAATATTATAATTATATGGTACAATACTTATAACATTTTAGACATTGTATGATCTAAAAGAGTTCAGATCTAATCTAAAAGAATTTAGATCAGTGCTAAGGGTTAGCAGAGCTGAGAGTTATAAATGCTAAGAGTTAGCACTGTTAAGAGCTAGTAAGTTATAAGAGTCAGTCAAACCTAAAGAGTTAGAGCCTTATCTGAAATTGGACAAAAATCTGAGAATATACTGTAATCAACACTGGGGCCATAAATATTACTTTTAACCAATGTCGTGGTACTCATCTGTTGGAGCCGGGGCTTATGTGCCATTCTACTGTTGTACAAATATTAATTTTTTAATATTTATAAATAAACATTTCGAATAAATATGTTAATATTATAATTATATGGTACAATACTTATAACATTTTAGACATTGTATGATCTGACGGAGTACATATATAGTCTAAAAGAGTTTAGATCAGTGCTAAGGGTTAGCAGAGATGAGAGTTATAAATACTAAAAGTTAGCATTGTTAAGAGCTAGTAAATTATAAAAGTCAGTCAACCTTAAAAAGTTAGAACCTTGTCTGAAATGGGATAAAGATCTGAGAATATACTAGTAATGACATAGTTGCGAAGAGTTGCAATAAGTGCTATGAAATTTTATTATACAAGTATATTCTCAAACACTATGTTCCTAATCTATTTTCATCAATGTAGGTTTATTACTGAATCTATTTTATATAGATTAGTTCATGTCTATATCTATAGGGTACAGATAGTTATTCTTAGTTGTCATGAGCTTAGAGCTCTTATAGATATGCAAGTGTTTTAGTCAGGACCGGATACTGAACAGACTCACGAGGACCTCTAATAAACATCTCATAACACTGTCAATGAAAGGCCTTCTCGAGTTAAGTAGTATTCGTAATTTTTTGACCTGAGCTCTATAGTCGGCTTGTGAGTGATCCACCTTACTTTGGTTCTACGTATATCAAAAACCTTTCATGGTCTAACCACTAGGTGTGGTCTGATGCTTATGGAGTCTAGTATGCGTAGATATAAGATCCGTCTGCTCATATAGGTGAATAGTATATCCTAATGCTTTAAGAATTATGTTTGAGAAAGTCTTTTAGCCAAAAACAGATATCCTAAAAAAGAGTTTTTCGTAGGCTTAAAAAATATCATAAAGGAGTTTGTAGATATTATTTTACAGAATTACAAATCTAGAGTTAAGCTCATGGATGTGCTTATGGGGAGTTAACGGTGCTGATCATATCCTTGCATATCCAGGATATAATTGACGGAATGACTATACATATGTGCTACAACCTCAACTTGCATAGTCTAATGCGCTGATTAGTAATATCTGTGACGTATGCGTAAGGTATCGATCACAGACTCATGAAATAGTTCTATTTGAAGAATCAATTGTGGACTTAGGAAGTCTCGTAATATAAAGTGTACTCATTGTGCACTGAGGCAGCATACTAAATTAAATTGTTCAATCTAGTAATTTTCAGCAAACTAAATATTTGTTTCATGAACCCTCGAGATGTACATGTGGCAATACTTAAGTGTTAAGTACATTAATTAGGTAATAATTATTGTTGAAAAATCAAATAATGACACGTGGCGATAATAAGCATTTTGTTAAGTTTATTCAAGTGTGTGATTAGGTAGGACCCATTTTAGATTAATTTGGTAATCAAGTAAGGGCTTAAGGGTAATTTTACTTAGTTGATTATTTAATTATTAAATAATCAAGATATTTAATTATTTAATACTTAAATAAATATTTAATATAACATAGGTTAATTGTTAACTAGGATTAGGTTAATTTAGATATTTGTAATTACTTAATGGTTAAGTAATTTGCTAATCTAACTAGAGTTAATTGTTAAGTCATTAGTTGGGTTAACAAAATATTAAATTATTTTTAATGGATAAGCTTTGTTATTTAATAGTTAAATAATGAAAGCTTATAAAGAAAAGAATGAAACAAAAAAAGTGCTTGTTGTTTTATATATCCATAGCTGGCCATTGTGAGAGAAAAATGAGAGAAATTTGTTAATTTGTTAGTTAAGTTTAATTGTTACACTTGACTAATCATCTTCTTCTTCAATAAAGGTTAGGCTATTTAAACAACACAAAGCTTTTGTTTTATTGATCAAGTGTTGATCAAGGGTAAAATAAATAGTTTAGAGTTGAAGTATTAAACTAGAGATTAAAAGTAATCTCAAGGTTTAAGTGCTAAACCAGTGTTGGAATTAAGGCCACTATTCTAGCGAATCAAGCTCATCTTATTGAGTTCTAGAATTACCAATGGGTTCATTTTGGGTGGTATGCTACCTTAAACCGTACTAAAGGCTTGCAAGGTGATTATTCTCAATTTTGGTATTAATGTGATTAATATCTATTTAAATTTATTACTGTAATGAAATGAAAATTTTATTGTGTTCATTATTTAGAAAATTAGATTTTCAATTTTCGCTGTGCATATTATGTATGAGATGCATGTATATGTATTTATAAACAATAGACACGCGCACATACATGCACGTACCCAATACGGTTTAGAACCGAAATACCACACCCAACATAATCAACCACCCTGAAGCATTGAACCAATGTTGGGGCATTCTAAGGCCAAAGCTAGGGTGTTCGGCTTCCTGGAATTATCATTGAGGCATTCAGACCTTAACATCCTCACTTGTGTTTTCATGCCCTTCTTCACTTTTAGCTCTCCGTTTTACTCATTCTTTATACGTCCTTCGTGCACTTGACTTTATGATAAATCCTCATTTATTTTTAACTTAAACACAATTTTGAATCACCAATTCCAATAATATTATTATAGGAAACCCTTTTTTGCTTTAAAATCAAAGCCACATTTAACAATTGTAAATGTTCTCATAGTGATATATTTATGTTATTTTTATGTAAATCAATGATGCTTCAACTTCAATACATGATTAATGTAGTTTATAAATTTGGTATTATTCTTATACTTTGATTGTTGTTCTTAAATTTTATTACAAGACTTCATGTAACATAGTCATGTAAGATTCATGTAGCAGTCTTGTACTGTCACCTAAATTAATATAGTAAATTGTATTTTTGTACAAGACTTTATATACATAGTCTTGTAAAGGTCTTGTATAGTCTTGTACTATTAATCATGTGAATGAATTGCTTTCTATTTTTTTATAAGACTTAACGTTATATATTCTTGTGCAAATCTTTTACAAGTCTTGTACCGTTACTGACAGGACCCGACCCGAGACCCTCTACTATAGATCCCAGCAACCCTGCTGGGTACCCCGACGAAAGTTCCTCAGAACCTAACTGGGTAAGTCGAGAAATTCTGCGAGGCGAACCCCTTTTTAGTTCTTGCTACTACTGAGAAAGTCTTGTAATATACATGAAAATGACATCTTAATTTTCTAAAAAAACGAATAGAGTTTCCATTGTTTTTCAAAAACTCAATATAAAACTTGTAAAGAAATATCACTTCTATTTCAAAACACTTCTCGATACTACCAATTCAGACCTCCGGTCCTTTCTAAATTAAATCCAACACAACTCCATAGTTTCATTTAAATCACAAAATGAGCATAATCATAAAAAGCAAAAACGATCATCATAAAATCGAAATCTCTTCTTGTTGGTTCAAACATACATACAAATATACATGCCTACAACTATTATGCATAAAGTAAAGAGTGCTATTTAGCACATTTATATGTACAAAAATGATCTGTATAACATAATAACTGCTGTGTGCATATGAATGCATAAATGCTATCGGTAAATCGAAAACTAATAAAGTCTTAGCTCGGCCATTTTCTTTCTAAATTGTACCAATGGTAACCCTAAAACTCTATACTCACGCAGTGACTCAACTAGCACCGCACACGTGAGTAGGTCACGGAGCACCTCAACTAGCAGCACCTGGAGTGACATCTCACTGGCTATGCAGCGAAATCCTACATCGCATACATATAGCGAGATAATACCCCGTACACATAGGGCGACTCACATGACTCGACATCCCGGAGTTAGTGACACACCCCCAAGACCTGCCCATGTGCACAGGATATACCGGCCAGGTCTAATATAATCATCACCACTATAATCTGCGGGTACCAATGGCTTTTAAAACAAATGCAGAAATTTTGAAACTGTTTCTCAAATCAAACATGTAAAAGCATGTCTATGAATATATATCAAGATCATAAATCATGGTTATGCATTGAAAGCTCATAAAACATACATATTCATTATGCGAAAACATAATAAACAAAAAACAAAAGAAATGGCAAATTTTCACTCACAATCGCTCCGCGCTCAATTTCGCTCCCAATTTCTGCTCTCGTTACCGCTCTCGGCTATCTTCACCTACGCGCCACAAATGACATTTAGAACTAAATCGAATGCTAGAATCTCATTTAACTACTAAACGCCCTGATCGGCATACAAAGCCCGGATGCATGCTACTTCCCGATTATTATTTACGGAGTCATTTAATCTAATCTAACTCACCATTTGGCGCCCTGAAAATTATTGAACACCTTATAACTTGGTTGGACATAATTGCCCTTCACCTTTCTAAAATAGACAATTATGTCCCATTTTCTTCATTTTTGATTTTTTCATCAACCATATACATTCAATTTACAATATGCACCATTTACACACAACAACTCAATCAAAACACCACTCAATCCTTAACTTTCCTAAAGTGGCAGAATTTCACCCTAGGTTCCAACACATTCCTTTTCTCAATTTCTCGTTCCAATTACAACAAAATCAAGCCAATTTCATTCTAAAACCCTAATTACAACCAATTGAAATCTCTACATCAAAATCACCAAAAACCCTAATTCTTACCTTGCCAATTTCTTCAAATTGATGACTCCTTCAAGCTCCACACTAGAATTCAACTCAATCTAAGTCAAGAACACACACAAGAATATCAATTGAAGCATTCTTGAAAGCTCACTATCAAACTCATAAAACAATGCTTTTCTTACCTCTTTTTCTTGAATTTTCACTAATTGAGGCTTCAATTGAACTTAGGGATTCATATATAACCTAATTTTGGCTTGATTACACATGAAAAATCATGAGAAAAAAAACTAAAATTTCACTGTAGCAGCACCTTCAGCCTTTGCACGAATTTGCTCTCTTAGTTTTTGCTCTAAGTGTTGGCTTTTGATCTCTTGAAAATTCTGCAAACTTCCAACATCTATATAGTGCTCCCTCAATTGACCATTTTGCCCTTCAACTTACTCAAAACTTCTAATTTGCCAATAGTGCAAATAGAAAGATTCAATTGGTTCCTTTGTAACTATCTAGTTAAAATAGTCAAAGGAACTAATTAGAGTTTTCAACTTGGCAATCCATGAGATTGCTTCTAATTGGTCCATTCCTTAATATATGGATTGTATTTCTCAACAAAGACTTGTTCCATACATAACCCTTAAATGGAAATTCATGTAGTAAATTAGAATTTCCTTTTCCAAGCCAATAGAGAAAAATTTTAAAAATATTCTAGGGTCATCCAGCGCTTCGATCAAGTGTGAAATTACTAAATTAGGTCTAATATCTCTCACGCATACGATAAAGAAATTATTTCTAATAGGGTTAAAATCGAGTAACCCTACGGTGTCTTTATTGCTCTATACCGAAATTTAGACGTAAATATTACTAATAGGGATTGGATATTACAGTTACCTAAGCTAATCCAACATTGTACTAGGTTTTGCATACATGGTCTTGTGTAGTCTTGTAGTATTATACTGTCACCTAAGGCATTGTAATTTATCAATAAAGTCTTGTACCGAACTCTAAAAGTATATCGTAATTTCTTCAATAAGAGTTGTATAACAATCTTATTTTTTATTTATGTGAAAACTTAATATAGCATAGGCTTGTATTGATGCATGATTCTTATGTCGTAGTTAACAATAATTTGTTAAAAAAAATTATTCTAATTAAGTTTCATTTTAATTGTGTTTTCTTTAAATCAATGCACACCGATTGCATGCCAATTGTTTATGATGGTGAATTGTCTGAAAATAGGGCTTTTTACAAGTTTTGTGAAAAAGTGCTACAGGAATTAAGGTTCCATAATCAAAAAATTATAATCAACTTGTTCAAGAAGTTTGTTGTTGTTATTGGCCTTAATCTTTCATAATATGATATCACTTTGATGTTTATAGTAAACACAACGGATTATATCCAACCTATAAAAATTTTGATAGATAATCATATAGACTTTTTCTTAGATGAGATTGAAAGTAGAATTAAAAAATATTTATGTGTCACTTATAATCATAAAGTTATTCGCAAAATATATAATGGTGATTCGAGTAAATAGTGGAGCCCACCAACTATATATCCTTGTATGGAAGAAATTCAATGTTGCCAAAACCTTATGCCATCAATATTTATTAAGGAAAATGCAATGGCGAATGAATATGAATATTAGCAAGTTGGTGAAAGAGAATTTATAATTAAGTGTTGAAAAGTTGCCTATAGAGAACGAATTAGACTATGTTTTGGTGCTTAACATGCAAGGTAATTTTGAACTTGATCCAATGGATGTTAATATTGTTTCCTATAATGTATCAACATTGGTTAATGTTATCATCAGAATTAGGTAGTCTTCCTTGCAATGGTAGTCCACTACATTCAAGAAAGAGTTACGTGCCTAGAATGAAGTTGTTTATGAGTTCTTTTATGAATCACACACACGATTCAACTACCATTACTAATAATTACACATGTGAAGAAGTTGTTGGTAACAATGAAAATCTTGTGGTGAAACAACTTTTTAATTCAAAGAGAATCTATAAATAATGCTTAGCTCAATGGGCGTTAAACAACACTTTCAGTATAAAACTCTAACGTTTGGCAAAGACATTCTTGTTATTACTTACGTCAATGATAATTGCACATTGCATTTTTTAGCAAAGAAGGTTAAAGATTCTACCATGTTTCAAATTAAAAAGTTTCAAAACATCCACACTTGTTCTTTGATGTACACGATAGAGACCATCATCAAGCTTCATTCAAGCTAACCGTACATCAAATTAAGTATAAGTATAAAGGGTCATCATTTTCACCAGATAGTAATAATCAAATATACCCACTTGTGTTCAGAGTAGGTGACAGTAAAAATGACCTTTTATGGCATTGGTATATGACAAAGTTGAGAGAATCAATCGAAGAGTTTTCAAAATTATTTATCAATTATGATTGTCATGTAAGTATTAGAAAAACAGTTAAATCTGTGTTCCTGCATGTTGGTTATAGTATTTGTACATACCATTTGAAGCAAAACATTATAGCCAACTTGAAGGATGGTGGTGTTAGTGCTTTGGTTGAATGGCCTTAAATCTACATCGACATTCCCGTTTCAACCATTACATGAATGAGATAGTGGCATTAGTGTAGTAGTTACAGATTATCTTTTTAAGGCTAGCTATGAAAAGTGGGCACATGCTCATTTCGACAGTAGGCGTTACAGTATAATATCAACTAACATTACAAAATGTGTGAATGCTATTTTAAAGTCTGAGTGATAGTTGCCTATTCATAAACTTTTAGATGAGATCATTGATAAACTTCAGGAGTGGTTTTATGTGAGAAGAGGCAATTAGAACACATACTCAACTTATAAAATAGGCTAAGAATAAACTTGAAAGAAAGAAAAAATCTACATAAGTGTCCTCATTTCAAGTGTTGCCCCTAAATCTAAAGGAGTTTATTGTCAAAGATGGTGATCTAGATGACCATGTGAATATACTAGACAAGAGTTGCTCCTATCGAGAATTACAAGTTGAACAACTCTTATGTGTGCATGTAGTTGTAGTTTGTATACATCATTAATTTTCTGTATATGGTTTATATTCTCTATAATATTTTAGTGATGCATGGGTCTTTGCATATGCAATACTATTTTTCCCTTTGGCTTACAAGAGAAATGAGATGTATGGATGCTCTAAGGGTTTCTCCTCTGTTAGAAAAGCATACCAAGGGTTATCCAAAAATTAATAGAATATTATCTCAAGGCAAAGAGGAGCAACATCGAAAATGTAGCCGTTGTAAAGAGCGTGGCTATAACTAAAAAACCTATAGGCTACAATTCTGATAAATGCTACCTAATATTCTGTATTTAACCATGAATACAATAATGTAATTTCAAATATATTAGTTATTTTTATTTATGATATTATTGTTGCTTGTATGTATATATTCATATAATAGTAAGTTATTTTATTACTAATTCATAATTTTATATCGTTATTGATTTTGCAGATCCTCATGGTTAAGGTTAAGTTGTTTGTTATTTTTAAAGAGCGGTGTCTAGGAATGTATAGCTCATGGGCTAAGTGTAAATGGATATTGATTCATGTAGTCCAAGTATTTGTTTGTCGTTTAAATATTTATTTGCTTATGTAAAAAAATGTCATGTTTTAGTCATTTTTTTTATATTAATGTGTTGGACATTGTTAATATAGTTATCTTCTTCTGTTATTTTATTATTTAGATTATTACTCAACATTAAATGTATTGTATGAGACTATATTAATTGTGACTTTCTCTAAAAATTAGAGCATTATAAGATTTGTGTTATAGCCAAGACTACACTTGGTGTTATGTTGGAAGAGTGTTGTATAGCCATGACAGTACAAGACTAGTACAAAACAGATTAAGTGTATAAAAAATGTTCATAATAGAAGACTCTTACAAGGCTATTCAAAATGAAGTCTTGTAAACAAAGATGATAGTACAAAATCATATAAGAATATACAATACTATATTAAATGAAATCTTTAAAAAAAAAGGGGTCATTAAGCTCAAAATAGGGTACTATAGATAAAAATATAATTAAGGTAGGCTAGAAAAGCTCAATCAATCCAAAGATGGCTTAATTTTATTTTCTCATTCATGTGTTTCCTGGGATTTCACCTCAAGTGTTAATTAAAGACAAGTTCTAGAGTGTCAGTCTTCAAGATTGTAGTATACTCTCTAAAGCATAAGTATATCTAAGTAATAGTTATAACTATTCACACTTATAAAGTGCTCAAAGAATGGTGATTATAAATAAGGTCGAACTTGTTCCTAAACTTAAATAACAAAAAATGTCTCAAGTATCTATTATATCCTAGGGATTTATGAAAATAAATTCAACTATGTATTCTATTTTTTATCATAAACTAATAATCATCTTAATCAACCTAACAATTAAAAACTAAAAAAAAAATTAACCTATAGGACAATCAATCAAATCATGTAGCAAAAATAAACACAAGAAAGTGTTTTCCACCTCTAACTTAAATTAGACATTGTCCCCAATGTCTAAAAATAAAGAATTAAAAGTAAGAGACTTCTTTAGTAATTGAAATGTAAGCAATGCATCGTTGTGTCTTTTAGGTGTGATTGTGATTTCTTTTACTCTTAACGCTTACAAAAGGTTGTGTTATTTCCTTGAGTGTTTGACTTGCTGTTTTATTCCTATAAGAAAAATAAAAACTAAAATAACTAAAACTTAAACAATCATAAAATAAAAGTTACTTGGGTTTCTCTCAAAAAGTGTTTGATCGGCTTGACATCTTGTTTCTTGACTTATGAAGGATCAAACTACATGTCAGTGATATTGCATGGTACTTTAATCGATGCCTAAGAGCTTTGATATTTCTTTTTTTTTACTTCCATAGCTTTATGAAAAAAAATTTGTAGACACAATCCTAACCACTTTGATTTGAGCCTTATCGGAAAGATTTTAATTTTAGAACGAAATACTGCACCTCGTTGGCCGGTATCAATCTTTCTCTCCATTATCTTGCCATGCCATTTCTTCTTTTTTAACTTGCAAAATTTTGTATGATCTTGAAGTTGAAAAGTTTCTATCACTTTCAATTTAGGATGTGGTGATAGATCTTTGGGAATTATCATGTCAACCTTAAAATATTGAGGGACATTGTTAGAAAATTGCCGATGTTCAAAGTTCTTCTTTTGGAGTCTTTGTGGAAAATGTGGCAGTGGAATCAATGAACTGTCTTTTCTTTGGAATACCACATATTCCTTTTCTTCTATAGTTGATTCCTCTTTTGTTGTCTTTTTCTATAGTTGATTCCTTTTTTCTTCTATTATGGCTTTCCTTAATTTGAGACATTTCAGCAACTGTTGGCAATTCTTGTTCAGCTCTTAAGGTGATTGCTTGGCATTGCTCCTTATTTCCTCTTGGATTCACCTCTGTGTTGCTGGTTAATAGGCCTTATGGATGATTGTTGAATGATGTGGCTAAATAGCCCACTTGCATCTTTAACGTCCTTAAAGAGGCTGCTTGACTTTGAAAGAGTGCATCTGTCTGCTTTATTTACTGCATAAATATTTCCTCTAAGCTTGGTTTTTCTTCAATTTGTTGTTAAGGTTGTATTGGTATACTATGAGGGTCTATCCAATCTAAATTGTAGAAGACAGTATAGGGATTATACTGTTGTACTTGATAGTTCTCCATGTAGTGCATAGGCTCTATGCATTGGCCATTTGGATGGTTATCACTATAGAAATCACAAGTGACAGGTTGTCTCTTCATAGCATTATCTTTAATGGCATTGATTTTCTTGGTCAATAAGTTGATTTATTCAGTTAATGAGATAAATGCCCTTTCATTATGTGTGCTTGTAATTCTTTTTAAGGTTGTTCTCTCTATTGGATATTGATAACTATTGGATGCTAACTCCTCAAGTAGGTTATATGCTTCGTCAGTTGACTTGTTCATTAATACTTCCTCTACTGCGACATCTAATATGGTCCTCAACTACCCTATCAAGTCATTATAAAACTTTGTATAAGAAACTATTTTGAAATCCCATGATGGGATATCTCCTCGGCATTTCTTTATAATGCTCTCTGTTTAATAAAGTATTTGAGTCATATTGCATGAAAGAAGTGATGTCATTCCTCATCCTTGTTGTCTTAACCGGTGGAAAGAATTTGGATAGAAATTTCTAGACTGAGTCATCCCATGTTGAAATTAATCTTGATGATAATGACATCAACCAACTTTTCGCCTTATCTCTAAGTGAAAAAGAAAATAGCTGCAATCGTATTGCATAATCTAAGACTCTATCGTATTTGAACAAATCAAAACCTCTAGAAACTTTATAATATGTTCATTCAAACCGTCACTTGGATATCCACTTAATTGAATTAAGTCTTTTAACATTTGGATTATTTTTGACTGAATTTCAAAGTAGTTTGTGGTTGTGGTTAGTCGACATATGCTGGGTTTAATGTTGCTAATCATAAAGATTGAATAATCTCTTAAAGATCTATATTCTGTTCTTACTGTTAAAATTGAAATTGATATGCTATAATATAACTCTGAAAGGTATCCTAAAAATGCAAAACAAAAAGAATTGAAAAATAACTATACAAAAAATAAAAATAAAATAAAAGGGACTTATATGAAAAATAAAATAAAAAATATGAAGTAAAAACAAGAAATATTAGTATTAATATTGACAAAAATAAAATATTATCCCTGACAATTATGCCAAAAAAACTGATGTGATATTTCTCTAGCATACCATTAAACGCAAGTATACGCTATCGTAACAAGTAACAAAATAAACTTTTAAGTTAGATGTCGAACCTACAGAGATAATTTTTATTTTTTACAAAATACTAAAATTGTATCTTTCAAGTAAAAATCAAATCTTAATTTTAATATAAAATTAAGTAAAATAAAAGTGCAAAAAATAAAATGACATAACTCAAATAAAATAAAAAGATGGCAATATAGAGAAAGCATAAGGTTGATTACTAACTTTCAATATATTTTTTAAAGAGTAATTCTTTTAATATTTATATCCCTCAATTTTTATTATTGGTCAAGATACTAATATATTCACAAGTCTCTCCCAAGGTCATGCAAGTATATCTTAAGTTATTATCTATATTCCTATAATACTTATAATAAATTATGATTCATTAAAAATAAGTCTTATTAACCATTCATACCAATTAGGTACATTCTTATCCTAATTCGAAACTTGCATATGCAACATGGAATGTTACTCTACAATCATGCATTAAATTATCTAAGTCTAAATACAATGATGCCTCTTTTAAGTTTATTAAAGTATTAACAAAACAATCATAATATTGATTAGATATTATAAAGTATTAAGAACAAATTTAAATAATAAAAATTGAATTCAAATAAATATAAAAAAAAAATATCACATATAAAGTTCAAGTAATAACTTTAGAAAAAAAAATTTAGCTCATGGTAACAAGAATTATGGCTGAAAAAAACATGATGCAACCAAAAATAAACCAATATAGATGTTAATTCGTAATTGGTTAATACGCTAAAGATTCGTCAATAATCTCTTACTTACTTGAATTTTTCTTGCTTCTCTCTAAAATTTCTCTTTTTTTTATGTGTTGTGGCTCTAAAAGCCATAAGTTGTATGTTCTTTGAGGTCTGAAATGAATAACCTTTATATAAGGAGTGATCGGAGTCTTGAAGTTATATTTCTTTTAAGTTTAGAAAAATTACATTATTCACCCCTACAACCAAACACTGTTCATTTGGTACTTTAGCAATTTACTATAGTAAAGTTACTATATCAATTTAATGTTTTGTCTTGTTTTCCTTATATTTCCATCCCCAATTGCTCCATTGATTCCAAACTTACAAAATAAAAATAAAACATATAAAAAGTCTAATATTTTTATTAAAATAAACAATCATTACTATAAAAATGGTCTTTATTGACGTTAAGTTAGCATCAATGAAAGGTTTCACTAACATCATTTTATAGTGTTAGTATTGCTTGAACCAAAAAATTATTGACACCATTTATCATGTCAGTAAATCTCTGATACTATGGAATCAATAAATCACTAACACCACAATATCAAATAATTATTAATACTATAGTATCAAAAAATTCTTATTACTATAGTATTTCTAAAACCATAATATCAATGAATCTCTGACACTATAATATCAAAAAATCACTGACATTATAATATCAAAAAATCATTAATATCATAATGTCAATAATATTTCTGTTCATTTATGGCAATTTAATTACATAGCCTTTTAATAATTTAAAATTATAATTATTGGATCAAAATATTTAATATATATTTAAACTTGAATTCCGTAATATTTAAATATATTACAAATTGTTAAGTAGTATGAAACATCATCTTTACAACCAATATAATCAAAATATCATGAAAGTATATTTCATAAATATTGCAAATATCTCAAACTAACTGAAAAACATCTCAAACTTAGTCCAAAACATCCTAGTGTTTGAATTTTAGTTAAACACATAGCCGCCATATAAATTTACACAAACATGTTGAGCAATTCCACCAAACCTGAAGAAACATAAATTCAAATAAGCAAATAAGAAATGCAATAAACTTCTTGATAGTCAAATCATAATCGAAGCAAATGTTTGATATAATAGAGTTTAAATGTTAAAAATTGCCTACCTTAATGCTTCCAAACTCATCATCTTAAAGGTTGTATATTCAATTGCATCATCTACAACTGCATCAAATAGACCATATTGATCCAACCACTTCTAAATAATTTCACCTTCTACATCATTTAGGATGTTCCGAAGTCTTTTTATATATCGTATTCTTGAAGCTATGAGAATCAACCAGTATCAACTATTGACTACCATAATAAAATTATTCTAAGACATGAGCTAACAAGATATTAGCTATATCAATCTATTAATATAATAAAAAAAAGTTGAACAATCATTATAAAATTATTATATTATAACTTATAAAATATTCATCCATTGTACAAAAGATTTCTAATTTTTTCCCCTCAACCTTATATTTTGGGTCTAGTTTTATTTTCACTTAATAGGTTGAGTGCTTATTTATTGTTAATTTCTAGGCATTTCTATTAAATAAGTACAACTAAACAAGCTATAAACATGCCAATGCGCAGATCATCCAAAATTTTGTAATGGTAGAATGATATTATATTCATCAATATCATTCCAACCTTGATTAACACTTCATAAAAAAATTATACAGAGAACTAACTGATATAAAACTTCTACATACCAAAAATTGCTCTATTCTTTGATACAAATTGATGTACCTAAAAAAGAAAAAAAAAATTAACTATCATCTTTCGATGCCATAATTACTATCAACAACAGAACAAGATAACAATACACATATGAAAAGGTTAATGGTAATAAAATACAAAAGCACCTACAGTGGCAATATAAAGCCAATTGATTCAGAGAGGTAATAATTGATAAATAAGAGAGAGAGAGAGACAATAATTAAAGAGCTTATATAATTATAACATTGGGTTTTCCAATAGTAACCATAAGAACATGGGTTTTGAGGTTTCTTCATGCATTGGCTCGTCTAGCTCAAAATTAAGAGATAGTCTACAGGCATAAAATACAAAGTGCCCTTGCTACATCTAATGACGTGAAGGAGTTTCCTTCCGAAACTAGTTCCCGTAACAAATAATTGTCCACCAGGAAAAATTGTGGCATTATCAACTGAAGTACGAATATTGGATACGCTCTCAGCTAGTACCTAATAGAAATTAAGTATAAAATGAAATTCCAATATTGCATCATTTCATATTTCATTTTCTCTCATTGCTAAGAAATTGATTCAAATATGTCATCTCATTTCTCATCTGACATATGGAATTCAATCAAAATAATTTTTCCAAGTACTACTAAGATATACAAACAAGGGAAAGCAAGAGATAAAGGATCTTACTAACAAAGTTTGAACATTTGATAAAAGCGTACAAAAGCTAGCATCCTAAAAATAATTCATTGTGTCTTCTTGAAATAATATTGAAATGTCTTAGACAAGTCATCAAGTTCAAATAAAAATAGTCCTTGATCTACTCTCCCATAAGTAACTGACATTGTGATTGTTTGACAGCTATGAAAATAGCATTCACTAGGGACCATCTGAATAAGTTCTCAATCAACAATTAGCAATATTAACTATAATATATTTCACATCAAGGACATCCATGATATTACCTGTTACATGACAACTGATTTTCCAAGATATTTTTTCATTGCATTCTTTTCAGCGAAGCAAATTAGCCCTACTAAATTAAAAGAGCTAATATCAAACTTTTAACATAAAAGACACAAATAATTAGGATTAAGTTAAACAACCACTCGCAAAACAAGCAGCAAATGAGATCTGACATTGCAATTGATGCAGCATCAGTTTTTTTTCCACTTTCAAGAAGTTGGCCAAAATGAAGACCAATGTTAGAAGATGGAACAGTTATAGAGTAAATCTTAGGCCCCTTTGTGTATGACTTCATAACGCCGACATGTAGTGATTGACAAATAATCATCACACATAAATCATACATACTATTAATTGAAAGAAAGTACATAGAAACCTGTGGGTAGATATTTAATACAGCCAACAAGCAAACAAGCATTTAAAATTGAAAGTCATCAATCTATACAGAAGTTATCATCATTGATACAAATTGAAAAATTAAAAGTCATCACACATAAATCATACATTCTACTTTTAATATTGAATTATACTTAATATGCTTTTTTTTTTTTACTCAATTATATTCGATGATAGAAGTAAGATGAAATGTTTAAGCATATAGTTAAATAGGGCACCAATCAATGGCACAAATAACTAACGAATAACAAATAAACCCGGATTTGGTGGCATCAATAACTGAAAACGGCTCTTTACAAGACTACAAAAGAATATTGTTTATGGCATATAGTTTACCACAAACTAATTGTCTTGTTATTCATAGTTATTGCACTGGGAAGCATTTATCTTATTTAATTGTTTCCTATGTCTATCATAGCTCAAATTATCTCTAAAAATTCTTTTGAACAATGCTAAGGAAGCATTTATCTTGTTCAAGAAAGAAACATAGAGGTTTATCCACATCATCTCATGTACCTTAATTTCTTTTTCTACTAGCTCCTGGACCTCTGACCACTTTTCTGCAGAGGATGGCAAACACATCAATGTGATTCTTGTTTGACATCTTACAGCCCAACCACAAACAATAGCTTGAAGCCTTACCAACCCCTTCAATGCTCATAACACTTTCTTTGCATGTTTTACCTCCATATAGAAGTTCGTATCAATTAGCAGCAGTCAATTTGGCAACATTTAAACCCAAACTAATATGTGTAGGCTCATAAAACTTGCCTACTAATTTGGATGCAGATCCGTTAAGCTAACAAAAGTAGAAAACAATATCCCTTGTGAATTTGTGCATAAATGTTCTTCCATTTGGTCCACTTTAAGTCTCTAACTTAGCATTTTATTGTACTCGAGATGATTATCTCACACTTGTGTAATATAACTGGAGTAGGAATTATAGTTGTCTATAAATTAAATTTTGATCAATATCAAAAGACTTCCTCAAATAAAGTTAGAATCTGGACTTACACAGCATAGTGGTACTAACTCTTTTCACTTTTGTTATTGGCTTGGAAACAAAGAGTTTCTTCACCCAAGCAAGCCAGCATTTCCTCATTGCCATTGTTTGCTCAAAACATTGTATCAATCGAAGTTTTTCCGTCTTCTATTCTTGAAACACACCTTATAATCTGAAAACAAGCATTAGTTTCAAAATCTATAAAGAATTGCAAAATAGCAACAGACACATTGATTAAGATCAGAAGAAAAATATGGGACTTCGCTAGGAAAACTAACACAATTGAACTTGGAAAGCATATTAAAAAAAGTTAAAAAGAAAATTTCTTTTTCAGTTGTCATAAATTATCAGTTCAACTCTTTTTTTCTCAACTAACAGTTATGGATGAAATCGAGATCTATCAACTGACGGGTAAAAGTAAATTTCTAGTGTTTAATAGGTGAGATTTTTTTTCCCATCCAAAATTTTAAAAAAAAAAGGAAAGAAAAACAGAAAGGAGTTCAACAACTTTTAAGTATATGTCAAATTAACAGAATATACACATTAGCTCAAAGAATCAATCGAATTCTTTCATACCATCAACACCAACAAAAGAAAATAAATAAAATTTTTGAAATAAATTTTTTTATTAATTAATGTTATTGAAATGAGATAAAGAGAATTGTTTTGTTCATGTACCATCCTTTCCAGAAGCCATTACCCCTGGACTTGGTTTCAACTGGAGGATGATTTTGAGGGTAGCCGCCTTGATCGCTATCCTTTGTTGAATACTCGGCCTTCGCTGCAGGCGCAACGTATGATACCGTGAAATATGGTGGGCATGACTCTGCTAAAAGTCAAATCATAAATAAATAAAAATAATTAATACAAGGGTTTTACATGAAATCATAAATTAGAGAAGATATATCTACATATATATATATATATATATATATAGAAAGAGAGAGAGAGAGAGAGAATGTGTATGTTTTTACCTGGAGGATGATTTTGATTGTTGTAGTAACTTATCTTTGAAAGCGAATGAAAAGCTTGATAATAATTAACTTGGATTAATGGTATGTCAAGAGAAAATTTTTAATTGTGCTTCTGGCGGAGGTCGATGGTAAGGGAGGCACTCATGAGAATGTGGCTCACATTAGAAGGCACTGTGAAGTAGGCCTTTCAATTCTTGCGACAGGAAGAGACTCTGGTGTTGTACTTCATTGTGGTAGGTTTGACTGGTTGAGGGTTGAAAACTTGGCTCCAGGGTTTTGAGAGCGCGGCAATGCCAAAGTAAAGAGGCAAATCAATTTTTGCTAATCTTTGGCTTCAAAATGATAGCATTTTGGGTTTTTATTTTAACTTTTAACTCCCAAAACGCTATAGTTTTGGTGGATCTCAAATGTTTTTATTTTTTATTATATTTTTTTGTTCATTTTTGGGCTGTTTTAGAACCTTTTTTTTTTCCTTTCTTAACTATTTTTTTTTTTCAGAATAATGATTTCTTTTAAAATTCTTTTTTCAATATTTCATTTTTTTAAACATTCTTAATAATTAATTTGACTCGAGACCCCTCTTTTTTAATTAGTCTTTTATTCAACTATTAATTTTATAAATTTTAAAAATCTTCTCAATTTTATCGTGTAAATGACGTCGTTTTAGACATCATATTATTTTTTATAACTTTAATTTTTTAATAATTAAAATTTTTAAATAAAAAATAACTTTTCTGATACCATGATATCAATAATTCATTGACACTTCATATTTCTGATACTATAGTATCAGCAATTTACTGATACTTTATATTTATGATACCATATTATTAGTAATTTACTGACACTTCTCTTCATTGACACCATTTAGAAAAGTGTCAGTAGCATACTGTCAATGAAAGCTATTTTTGTAGTAGTGAATTAATTAAGTTAAGGGAGTGAAAATAATAAATATAATTTATGGTTATTATCCTCAATGACAAATTATGAAACAATTTAATAGTAAGATGTCTTCGGTAATAATGCAACATCTGCTTGTGTGCATTGGGTGCAAAGGACACGGCCAATGACCAACATCTCCAAGTAAACAAACACACTACAATCTCCGATGTATGGATTAGTACAATAAGTATATCAAATTAATGATATTAGTAAAACAATTAAAAAAGATAAGCATAATTAAAAAGTAGGTTGCATACCATACAATATGTTATGAGCATCCATTGATCAAACAACCCTTTAAGAACGATGCAGATCAAACTCCTTAAACCGGCTTCAAACCACAACATCTCTTAAGTATAAAAGGCTTTATTAAAATAAAAGGTTATTCTTTTCAAATACTTTTTGGTTGTTCTCTTCAAATACTTTTGGTTTTTTCTTGGATACTTTTTTGTTGTTCTCTTCAAAGGCATGTTCCTTTAGGTGTTGCATGCCAAATGACCTGCCATATAAAACAACAGTTGAGAATCAATTTGTAAACAAAAAATAAAGAAATGTAAGAATAAGAACTTACAACCAAGTCCGTACAACTTTAAACATTTGATCCTAATATAACCCATCAAATGCTCTTTTGGTAAACAAAAAATAGAGCTAGAAGTATAAGAAGGAATAACCTAAGTGTAGGTATGAGCACCAATAAAATCACACACCAAGTGAAATAGAGAAGGAATAACCCAAAATAAACATCACTCTTTTATTGTTGCCAAAGAATAAAAGCAGGCAAAATCTTATTACATTGGAGGATTCTGCAAATAACCAAAAACAGATAAGAAACTATGTATAATAGCAAGTCTTGTTAACTTATGCTAAGTGGCACAGTGTAAGAAACGAGATGGTAAATAAGACTCGGGAAGAAATGAGAACCTACAATCCTAAGCTTAAAAGTTATAAGCTAAATGACAATTCTTCAAAGCCATCATACCAAGTAAGAAAAACTTAAGTTTTGTTAATCCGGATAAACTTAGGAGTAAAGCCACAACATTTCAATATAACTAAGTATAAAGAATTGTAAGAACAAAATGCAAACATTTCTATTTTTGAACCCTTTGGCAAGGTGAATTGCAGAATAGAGCATAAAAATCTGCAATCTATAAGCTTTACAAAAAATAATCAATCAAATAGCTAAATAGCAACAAAGAAGAACAAATGCACCCCTAAAAAATCAATAACATACTATACAATTCGACACTATTCTCCCAAGCTGATCCCTATCTATCCCACATCCAAATCCACATCCAATCATGCAAATCAAACTCAAATTTTTCCCTGAATCTATCGTTCAACAAACACCCATATCCAATCATAGAAGTCAAAGTCACATTTTTCCTTAAATTCATCATTCAACAAACACCAAAATATCATAAAGAATTGTCATAAATGCTTAAAGACCTTAACTTAACACATTTACATAAAACAAAATAAAGCTCATAAAAGGAAGTACGTCTTATTTAAATCCATATAAAATTGTACATACCATATATCATAAACTAAAAATTCTCAACAAAAAAAAAAAAAGGGTTCAAGCTTTTCAATGGATTCTTCTTCAAATGGTAGCATGCTTTAGATTTTAAGAGAGACCAAAAAGAGTAACACATATTAAGTTACACTTAAGAGAGACACTAAGCGAAAGATAGAGAGGCAAGGTAAACAAATTTTTAAATCAATTTGTAATTTAGATTTAAGAATTGAGAAAAAAATCGGCTTTAAATTTTTTAAATCAAATTTTTTATTTAGGGTTAAGAATTGGAAGGAATTATTTACATGAGTAAATAAAAAAAAAATTGGTCTTTTTATTGTAATAATGTGAATTTCATTAATGATAAATTTGTATTTCTATTTTTTTTTAAGGAATATTTATGTAAAATTTTAATTATGGAGCATATATTGTGTAATTTCGGGTTTTCTTAGCATATATCATTTAACTCGCATCCCTTATCCTAGACCTAGATCAAACACCGCACTCCATCCTTACCCACCTATACGGATAAGCCACTCACCAAGAGCTTTTTAAAGCTTCACCTACAGTCACTCACCATAAATAAGAGACTTCACGCCAATTCACAACATACCATGTAATGCCAGATCAATGCTACTCCTCGTCACGTGAAACCAACCGACACTGTAAGACACTTAATCGCTACCTAGAATCATGCCTAATCATCGATTCGTTGTGTCTTTTGTGAAGATCAGCATCTCTCTACTGGGTCCCCCAAGCTTGCTACTCGAATTTGCTCTTTGCTTTTCATGTCATCGCCTTGCTTCATAAACCATAATGTCAACTGTAGGCATCTTTGCAGTTCGTAGCCTTTGGGGTCTTCTTTTTTAATCTCGGTTTCACTATTTTTAAATTATTTCTGAATTTTATTGACCTTTTGTTTGAATATTATTGATTCTCAAATGATCCTTTTATTTTATAACATTTTAGATATTGCAAAATTTATTGGTTGAATATTTTAAAAAAAGCCATAGATTGGAGCAGATACTCCTATTGAATTTAGTGACCCTAAACTCTTCTTCTTATTTGGTAATGATTTTTTTATTCTCTAACCATGTAAATTGGCTTTACAGAAATTGGTATTTATTTGATTTTAACATTACTTTTTTTTTTGTTGGTATTTTTTTTTAAATACAAGACTCGAGAGTTATTAATCTTTTCATTGAAAGTGAAGGAAAATACTAGAGTGTTTTATTTCTATGATTTATATTGTTGTTAATAAGAAAATTTAGAAGAAGGCTATCAGCTTAGATACCAGCTCAAAACCGTACATTCTTTTACTTCATCAAACCCTAACTTTGTTTCAATTATTTATATTTTTCTTATGCTGAAAATTTTTAATTCGTTTTTTTGTTGTTTTTATAAATTGCGATTGATTAAAAGTTTTTATGGTTAGGTTTGATGACTAAATCTGGATTATGATATTTGATTGGGTGTTTGGTTATTACATGATTCACACGAGCTATACTTAGTGGCAAGGAATTTGTGTTTAAAATCATAAGTAGCTGGAGTTAGAGAAGGACATCTCTAGTTTAATTCATTTTCATTCAAGAAGTTTTAATCCTAATACAGTTCGAGCAGTGATCCAAATTTTTTTAGAAGTTTATATTTATCATGTTGTTACTTATGAAGTCTTCTACTTGTCGAATTTGTTTCTGCTATAGGATGTTATGATCGGTAAGTGTCACGTTTCATTTAAGTGTTCTTAATTATTTTTTCAAACACTTGGTACATGATAAAGCTTTCTAGAAGTTATGTGGGCCGTATGAGTAATTCGTCGGTCGGAACTTTTAGAAGACTCGCTAACATGGGTGAAGATCTGGATCAAGCCTGTGACGTATTAGGGTTGTTAACCCCTATTTAGAAAGAGAATATTCTATAGCATATGTAATGGCATCTAGGAATATTGCATGACATATTATTCTATCTTATATGTACATCGTTAAATTGTTTAGATCTCAGTCGTCAATTATATAGAGCTTTTAGTATATAAGGGGGAGACCCTCAGTTGTACAAAGCACACAATCTCATAACTTATATTTTCTTTAGCAATATAGAGAGTTCTTCTTAAACACCTTGTGTGTGTGTTTTCTCATCTCTTTGTAGTATTTTCTAAGCTACTTAGCGCGCAACGCGTCTAAGACTGCACGATTCTCGAAAATTCCTTGACATTTGGTATCAGAGCGGGTTCAAAAAGATGGAGAAAGACTCCACAATATCGTTGAAATTAATTAAAGATGAGGGTAGGGACCCGAAAGTTAAGGCACGACAGTGTACCTCGCAACAAGTCTGTTGATCCAGGCCATGATTTGGAGAACATGGTGAAAACGCTTAGTGGCAAAAACTAAACCGCTCAAATAAGAAAAGAAGAAGAGTAATGGCCATAGAGATAATAGACCGAAGATAAATTGCTTCCTTTGCGATGGGGATCACTATATTAAGAACTGTCTGAAGAAGAAGGCTCTCAATGTAATGGTTAAGGCACATGAGGCTTATGAGTAAGGTCAAATGAGTTGTTTGCAGCTGCTCAACATAATGAAAGCAAGCGGAGTGCCAGCGTGCCAATGAGAAAGGCGTTCATGTATGTTGAAGCTTACATCAACTACATAAAAATTCAAGTGCTGATAGATATGGGTGCGACGCAAAACTTCATTAAATGTGCAGAGGTTAAGCGTTTGAGAATTTATGTGAAAAAAGAGAAGTGATTCCTTAAATCGGTAAATACTGCGACCAAGCCACTAGATGGGGTGGTTCGAGGGGCTGATATCCACTTAAAAAAATGGCGTGGCGAGGTAAATTTTTATATAGTACCTCTTGATGATTTTGATGTGATGTTAGGTATGAAGTTCTTAAGGCAATATGACGTGGTGCCGCTTCCTCGACATGATTATGTGTGCATCATGGAGGGGCGACTTTACATGATACCAACAGTAGACAAGCTCAAGAGTGGGCAATCTCAGCCGAAAGCCAACATTAAGATCCTTTATGTTATTCCACTAATAGGAGTTGCTAAGCGCAAAGGAGAAGCACATTCAGCCACAGTGAGGGAGATGGATTATAAGGCGATAAAGAGCGAGGGTAAGCTACCAACAAGGATTATGAAAGTGCTCGGGGAGCACAAAGGGTTCGTACCAACTGTCATACCACAGGTGCAATCATATCGAGGTGATATTGAGCATGGAGAAAAGTTGGAGCTGGGGTTTACGCTTCCAACTACAGCACAAACACCTCAACCGGAATTAGATGAGTTGCGAGAGCAGTTCAAAGAGTTTTTGGGTGTGGGTGCCACTCAGCAACTCAAGGAATCACATGATGTACGCTTTCAGCACAAGAAGTGGGGTAGAGACAAGCAGCGGCATGTCAAGCATTATGCGAAGGACTTGGTATGGAGATGATACTTTCACCACAGCGCAAGACAGCATACCCACTTTACAAAGGCCTTGATCGTAGGGACGAGAGGCCATTTCCTGTTCCCAATAGGGTTGGCATCTCCTTACATAAGGTGGGATACCTTTGAGATAACAGCTATATCCAGTGTTCTCCGAGAGTTGTTTGAAGCTATACCGAGGGGGTACGGAGGACAGGAGTAAAAACATAGACCTTTAAAAATTTTCACACGGAACGACAAAGGGACAAAACTCATCTATGACGGACGGACGATGCAAAAGAAGAATCCACCTCCACGGCATGAGTACTTTGTTAAGTGGAAAAGATTATCCGATATTGGAGCACGCTGGGAATATGAGAGCGCACAGCGGCAGATTGAAGAACGAGGTGTACAAGTTTTAGTGAAGACGTGATAAGGGCGTCGCGTGAATTTGGTAGGAGAGAATGTCACACCCCAAGTGTTCTCAAGTATTTCCTTAAATACTTGGTGCGCTACAAAGTCTCCTAGAGGCTATGTGGACTGCAGGAATAGTTCGCGGGCTGGAGCTTCTAGAAGACCCGCTGACATGGGTGAAGATTCGGGTCAAGCCCGCGACTTATTAGGGTTGTTAACCCTTATTTAAAAAAAAGAATATTCTATAGCATATTTGATGACATCTAGGAATATTTTGTGGTATATTATTCTATCTTATACATGCACCGTTAAATTATTTAGATCTCAATCATCGATTATATAGGACTCTTAATATATAAGGGAGAGACCCTCAATTGTATAAATCACACAATCTCATAGCTTTTATTTTCTTTAGCAATATAAATAGCTTTTCTCACATACCTTGTATGTGTATTTTCTCATCTCTTTGTGGTGTTTTTTAGGTTGTTTAGCACGTAATGCGTTTAATGCTACACAGTTTTCGAAAGGTCCGTGACATTAGGAAGGGAATTTAATGTTTTATTATGTGCTGAAGCTAGAAATGTATTTTGTATTTATGGTTGAAATGCATGCAGGAGTTGCAAGATAGGGTAGTAAGGGCTTTGATTCAAATGAAGAGATAATAAAGGTAGAAAGGGTAGAGGTAAGGATATTACATCGCTTATAAAGTATTTAATGAAATGTCATAAAAGATGTGGTTGTATAAAAATAATGACATGGAGGATTATTTTAACTAACATAAGCGAAAGGGGTACAAGAATGAGATATTTATTCTAATAGAGTGGTCAAACCTTTCCATGTTGGAGGAGGCCACGACAGTGTAGACTACTGATGATGATAGGTTTGGAAATGATTTTAATATTGTGACAAGAGAGACCACGTAACCAAATGTGGCACCTTCGTCAGAAAGCCAACAGGCAAACACCTACAAAAGCATTGAAACATCAACATAGGTTGAACGTGAACTGTGACCATGCATGAGCATGGTATCAATATACTCTCATAACTATTATAGTATAGGGTTAAAAATGTTGTTAAACCGAGAACTATCAAGTAGAGTACATGTATTTGTATATTATGTTTTATCTACATTAAGGACGAAGTTGTTGAAGTTGTCAGATAATATTCTGCTTATATAAATTCAAACACTTGCATGGTAGTGCTTTCTCCCTACAATCCTCGTTCAATATAAGTAACATGGGAAGACTACTATTATTATAGGTTGCTAGTGTGTGCCCTTAAGTTACGATAAGTTTAAAATACATTAATTAATTTATGTTACATGTGAAATGGATCTACATTTTATTATGCTTTGCTATTATAAATTTCTATACCAAAATTTGTTGCTTATGTGAATTATTGAAAATCGGAACTCTTCAAAATAAGAGGGTCAAAATAGAAAGTGTAAGTCAGAGTTTTTAATAGGATATTATATTCACAAATTTGACTTTTGTAACAAACGCAACACCTTCTCTAGTACATTTAATTTAAATATCATTATCCACTCAGTATTAACTCAACGTAGCCTATATCAAATGCTTTACTGTTGTCAAAATCTTAAGTATTTCTAATATATATTTTCTACGTTGAACAATGTAGCCACTTCTAATCATAATTTTTTTTTCATGTTTTAAATAAAATAAAACCTTTAACTATCACTTTCAATAAGTACAAATAATGTTAATTTTATATTACATGACTAAGTTGATAACTTACTACGACAAAATTATGTGTTGTGGGATATAGTCATATGTCAATTGGTGAAAAGTGTCAAAACATGAAACCTCTTTCGTATAAACGGGGATATGTATAAAATAGTAATTGTGCACCCTCAACATTGTGTAGGAGATGGGTCAAAATGGGAGAACTTGTTGTTTAAGCTAGAGACCGTAAGTCCAAACTTAGGGAAACAATACCAAATTGAGAGAATGTGATCATCTTTACATATTAAATGCTAAATAATAGGGAGATACTCTTAGTTAAATTGGTAACATGTGCAAAAACAAGAAACTTATTTCGTATAAATTTGAACATACATAAAGCATTAACCACATACCCACAACATGGTGTTCGAAAAACAATAAACCTTTTTCGTATAAATGGGAATGTATATATACACCCACAACATGGAATATAATAGGTCAAAGTAGAAAAGTGATTTTTATACTGGGGATTACATATTTAAACTTGGGGAAACCATACTAAATTGGGAATATATGACGATTTTCACCTATTGAATATTAAATAGTTGGGCGATACACACACTTAGTGAAAAGTGCAAATAATAAATAGTTTTTGGATAAGTGAGGACATAAATAAAATGATAGTTGTGCACCCATAATATAGTGTTTAATGGGTTAAAATAGAGAAAAGAATTTTTGAACTGAGAATTGTACGACCAAACCTAGGAAAATTGGACTAAGTTAGGATAATTTGATAGTCTTCACCTATTATATCTTACATAGTGAGGATATAGTTACATGTGGGAGAAGTACAAAAACTTAAACATTCTTCGTATAAGTAGGGACATACATAAAGAAAGATGGTATACTTATAACTTGGTGCATAATGGGTTGAAGTAGAAAAACGTGTTTTCTGAACTAGGGACTATAAGCTTGAACTTGGAGAAATAAAACTAAATTGGGATAATATGATAATCTTTAACTATTGAATCTCAAATATAAGGTATATAATCACACTTGAGTTGGTAAAAAATATAAACACTAGAAACATCTTTCATTTAAGTAGGAACACACATAAAGCGGTGATTGTGCACCTATAACTTGGTAATAATAAGTTAAAGTGGAGAACGTGTTGTTTACATTAAGGACTGATAGGGCGTAATTGTATAAAGTATTTTATCCTCATAAGTTTGATGTTTGCTCAATTTATCCCAATAATTTGGCTATTGATGCATATTAATGTTGTTTTATAGGTTTAAGCACTATCAGAGCAAAAATATCAAAAATCGGATGCAAATGGAGCTATTTAAGATGAGAATCCAAGAAATGACTAAAATGCTCAAAATGTAAACATTGCTACAATGCAATGCCGGGGCACTCAATTTGAGCGCCAGGGCATTAGCCGAGGCACCAGTTCTAGAAGCTCCACGATGCGGCATTGAATCCTAATGCCACGGCATTGAGTCCTAATTGTTAGAGTTTGTGTTTACATGCCATCCCTGTTTGTATGAATATTTTATTAAATTGCTAATAACCTTTATTAAATGGTAATTAAGCTTATAACATTATAGACATTGTATGATCTGGATAAGTTCATATCTGGTTTAAAGAAGTTTAGACAAGTGCTAAGAGTTAGCAAAGTTGATAGTTATAAATGCTAAGAGTTAGCACTGCTAAGAGTTAGCGCTACTAAGAGTTAATAGGTTATAAAAGTCAATAAGATCTAAAAAGTTAGAATATTATTTATAATATAACAAAGACCTGAGAATCTACTAGTAATGACATAGTTGCAAAGAGTTGTAATAGATATTAAGAAATGTTATTATATAAGTATCTTTTCAAATATAGTGTTCTTAATTTATGTTCACCAATGAGGGTCTATCGGTGAAACACAATAATATAGATTAGTGTATTTTTATATATGTATTGTACAGATGATTATTCTTAGTTAACCATGAGCTTGGTTGAAGCTCATATAGACATATAGGTATCCAGTTAAGACTGGATACTGAACAGACTCACGAGGACCCCGATAGATATCCTATGACACCATCAAAGGAATGTCCTCTCGAGTTTAGTAGTATTTGTGGTCCTTCGACCTGAGCGCCACAGTGGACTTGTGGGAGATCCACCATACTTTGATTCTACGTATGTCAGAGACCTTTCACGATCTAACCGCTACGTGTCACTGGATATGGTCCGATGCTCATGGAATTCGGTGTGTGTAGATATAGGATCCGCCAGCTCACATAGATGGGTTGTATATCCGAAACTTTGAGATTGTATCTTGTAAAGTCTTATGGCCATAAGCAATCAACCTGGGAAAAGAGTTTTCTACAGGTTTGAACATTATAGTAAAAGTGTTTGCGTATATTGTTCATTAAAATACGAATCTGGAGATAAAATAATGGATGAAATTATCGGGATTTAACAGTAATGATCTATATCCCGCTCATCCAGAATATAATGAGGAAGGATTATACGAATATGTAGTAACCTCAACATGTATGGTCTAACGCGCTAATTTGTAATATCCGTAACGTGTGCGTGGGGCATCGATCACGGGCTTATGGAATAGTTTCATTTGATGAATTAGGCGTGGACCTAGGGAGTCCCAATATGAAATGTACTCTTTAAGCACTTGGGCAGCGTACCGTATTGAATAATTCAATACAGTAATTTACTAAGGTTAAGTTAATTAAAATATATGGTTAAATAGTAGGACCCACTTTAAGTTAACTTGGTAACCTAGTAAGAACATAAATGTAATTTTATTTAATGATTATTTAATTGTTAAATAATTCAAATAAATATTTATTTATTTAATTGTTAAATAATTCAAATAAATATTTATTTATTTAATTATTAAATAAATAATTTAGTTTAACTATGGTTAAGAGTTAACCATTTGGTTAAGTTAAGGTAACCTTACTTAATGGTTAAGTAAAAGTTAACCTAATCATGATTAAGTTAGTTAACTATGGTTAAAATATTTAAATATTCTTTTAACCTAACTAAAGTTAAATGTTAACTATAGTTAGAATATTTAAATGTTCATTTAACCTATCTAGAGTTAAGAGTTAACTATGATTAGGTTAGGTTAAATGCAAATTGAAATTAAGTGTAATAAATTAAAATTAAATTCATTTATATTAATTAGACAAATGTAATTAAAATTGATAAGTTTGTTAAGTTTTCTTTTTGTTAAAAAATTGGCCAACCATTACAAAGAGAGAAAAGAAAAATTATTTTCTAATTATTGAATTCAAGAGTTGAATTCATAATTTCCTTTTATAAGACATTAAAACCAATTTAGTAAAAGAGGTTTTGATTAATTGATTAAGTATTAATCAAAAGAAAAAATCAAGTACATAAGTTTAAGTTGTTAAACTTTTGCTGGATCAAAGGCTGTCATTCTAGATAATCAAACCCACCATTGTTGATTACTAGAATTGATCAAAGATAACATTTCGGTGGACTTCAATAATTTCCATCCAAAAGTTTCAATGGTTATTTCTCAATTCTGTTAATTCCTTTAATATGTAATGATTGTGTTTACTACAATGTTTTAAGCTTCTACTGCCTGATTATATGTATGAGATATGTATATATTGTTGTTAAACACAAAACCCACATGCGAACACCCTTAAATAATTAACTCCCAACACTAATGCTGCAGCATTGAACCCGAATGCCGTGGCACTGAATTTTGGGCACTCTTTAAAGGTATTTTTGTCCTCTTTTTACAATCCTAAACCTATATAAACACCCATTGTTGAGCCAAGTGAGTTTTTTAGGCAACAAGGGGCACGAAATTTACAAAGGGAGAGAAGGCTTGAGCTCAAATTTAAAGAAGAGAAATGATGTCTCTAAGGTTTCTTGAGCATCATTGAAGACTTTTGAAGGATTGAAACCTTGGAGACATCCCAAATTCAGTTTTTCCTTTTCTTTGCTTTATTTTTATCGTTTGTTTTAATTTCAATTATGAATATTATTTAAATGAGTTGTATCTATGGATGGTTGGATAATTTTAGTTATGGTTGAATTTTTATGTGATTAAACTTGATTCTAAGGCTTGATGTAGTTTTATTTATATTATGTTTGGATGATTTAGTATAAATTCGTGTAATTCATTTATGTTTCTTTATGCTTAATGCTTCCAATTGATTGAAAAATGAATTGGTTATTATAAATTTATAGATTGATGCTTGGAAGAGATTGACCCATTTATAGGATTTGGGATAAACATAACCTTAGATTGTTATTGAGTTGGAAGGCCAATAACACTTAGGTAATCATCATGGTTTTTCTTAGGATTTGCATGAGGTGCACTCCAAGTGTTTGATAAAATACGTGACAGACACAAACTCCTTGGGGTGTGCCATTATGCCTAGGGTTACATGTGGTGCTCTCATTTTTAAAGTGTTTGATAAAATGCGTGACGACACAAACACTTTGGGTGTGCCATTATGTCTATAATTTCATTTGACGCTCGAGAAAGGTAATGAAATTAATTCTTAGGTAATCAATTTAAGGGTTGCATAATATATGTCTATGTAAACAAGTTAGATAGACATATCAACTTGAATATGTATGCATAGTATCTCATTTGGCACTCGAAAGAGGAAATGAAATTAGTCTTAAGCCCTTAATTAATGAATTGAACGAATTTGCTAAATAGGAAGAACATAGGAAAAATAGAATGAAATCAATACTTTATGATCTCATATTATATAGAATTCACCATATCGCAAGATTATCATTTTGTTATAGATTGTATGTTCTAGGCCTTAATGGAACTTTATTGAACAATATGTGTTGAAGTTGCTATATGATTAATGGCTTTCTTATGTTATTCGTTTATGCATTTTATGCGCTTAATGCTTCTAATTGCATTGAAAATGTATTGGATGATTTAAACATTTGGGTTATATACCTGAAAAGTTTAATCCATATGTTGGTTGTAAAATGCATAGCTTTGAGTTTGTTAAGTTGGGAGACTAATGAACTTAAGGTAGTCGTTTAAGGGTAACTTAATGCGTGTATGTATAACTGGTTAGATAGGAATATCAACTTAGTTGTATATGCATAGTATCTCATTCGTACTCGGAAGAGGTAATGAGATTAATTATACACCCTGGATTAATGAATGTATAAATTGGTTGTTGATTACTAATGACAAAGACCATAAGAATAATATAGGAAAACTAAGTCCCTAGAACCTCATTGCCATAGATATCTCTTTTCTTTAATTTACCTAGTTAATTACTTTTAAGTTGCTTTCATTTCAATAATTCATCTTACCCTTTAGATTAGCCTAGATAAAGTTAGGTTGCGAACATTGTAGTATTTAGCATTAATTTATGACACAATCCTCGTGGGAACGATACTCTACTCATCATATATTACTTGTTGCGATAACATATACTTGCGTTAATTTGTGTTATAGAAATCACACAACAGGGACTAAAAGCTTGGACTTAAGAAACAAGACTAAATGGGATAATATGATGATCTTCATCTATTAAATCTTAAATAGTAGTGATATACTCACACTTAAGTTGGTGAACAGTGCAAAAACTGGGAACATCTTTTATAAAAATAGAGATATATATAAAGTGATGATTGCACACCCATAACTTAGTGCATAACCGATCAAAGCGGAGAATATGTTGTTTGAAATAGGGACTACAAGCTTGAACTTAAGGAAACAAAAATAAATTAGAATAATATGATAATCTTCTCCTATTAAATCTTAAATAGTGGGGATATACTCATACTTGAGTTGGTGAAAAATACAAAAGCTAGAAACATCTTTCATATAAGTAGGGACATGCATAAAATGGTGATTGCATACCCACAACTTAGTGCATAACGGGTCAAAGTAGAGAACATGTTGTTTAAACTAGGAATTATAAGCCTGAATTTAGAAAAACAAACTAAATTGGAATAATATGATAATCTTTATCTATTGAATCTTAAATAGTAATGATATACTAACACTTGAATTGGTGAAAAGTGAAAAAACTAAGAACATCTTTCATACAAGTAAGTACATACATAAAGTGGTGATTGTACACCTACGACTTAGTGAATAACTGGCAAAACTAGAGAATGTGTTGTTTGAATTAAGGGCTACAAGCCTGAACTTTGAGAAACAAACTTAATTGGGATAATATGATAATCTTCACTTATTAAATTTTAAATAGTAATGATATACTAACACTTGAATTGGTGAAAAGTACAAAAACTAAGAACATCTTTAATACACTTAGGGACATATTTAAAATAGTGATTGTGCACCCACAGATGGTTAAAGTAGAAAACGTATTGCTTGAACTATGAACTATAAATCTAAACTTAAGGAAACAAGATTAAATTAGGATAATATGATAATCTTTACCTATTGAATTTTAAATAGTTGATATATACTCACACTTGAATTAGTGATAAGTGAAAAAATTATGAATAGTTTTTGTATAAATTGGGATATATATAAAGCGGTCATTATGCACCTATAACATAGTGTTTAACAATTAAAGTGAAGGAAAGTATTATTTGAACTAGAGACTGCACATCCAAACTTAAGAAAATTAGATCAAATTGAGATAATATGAAAATCTTCACTTGTTGAATCTTAAATAGTATGGATATACTCACACTTGAATTGCTAACAAGTATCAAAACTAAGAATATTTTTTGTATAAGTAGTGACGTATATAAAGTGGCCATCGTACACCTATAAAATGGTGTTTAACAAGTCAAAGTAGATGAAAATATTGTTTGCCCTAAGAACTACTCATTCAAACTTAGAAAAACTAGACCAATTTGCGATAATATGATATTTATCACCTATTGAATCTTAAATAGTGGAGATATATTTACACTTAAGTTAGTGAATAGTGCAAAATTAAAGAATATCTTCATACAAGTAGAGATTTACATAAAGTAGTACTTGCACTCCTACAATTTAGCCCTTAATGAAAAATATTTTATCAACTTTTTTCTATTAATTTATTCAATTCATAATATTCTCACATAAATTACTCTTTGAATGTTACTATAATTGTTAACTTAATTTATTATAATTTTAATGGCTTTTAGATTTATAATTAATTGCAATCATAATTTGTGATTAATACAAGCACAATTATTATAATTGTAATTATAATTATGATTTTAATTGTAATTGTAATTATTATTAAAATTAATTTACATGTAATTGTAATTATAATTATTAATTAAAATTATTAGAACTGTAACTATAATTAAAATTTACTTAATGACAATCATAATTATAATTCTAATTAAAATTATAATTTTATTTATAATTATAATTGTAATAACAATTATTACAATTCAAATCATTATAAATTTTAATTTTAATTTTAATTTTAATAATAATATGTACTTGTTTTAACAGTAAAGTGGTAAATGACTAACAGTATATTTACATTCTCTTTAGCGGAGGTCCCGAAATTGAATTCTTCCTCCATGTATAAAAAAAATTCAAATACATCCTAAACACACTCTTACCTCTCTGTAAGTGTGTGTATATGTATATATATTACTCAGCAGATTTTCTCCCACAGATAAATAAACTTAGAACTTACTGGAATTTGCTTGATATTTTACAAAAATAAAAAAATAACAATTCTAATTTATATTATAAGGGTAATTGCAACTATAATTCTAATTGTTAATTGCACCCAATAATTATCATAATAAATTAATCAATATTTTTTTTTATTTCACACACTTAGTTATCTTAAAATAGCTAATTTAATTTGTGCGCTCTGCGTTATAGTTTTTATAGGCTAAAGAATTTTACTCTTTTTAAACACATATGATGTATTTTATTACTTTTAATAATTAAATTATGAGTTATATGCTTTTCTTTCTCATTTATAATAATTATTTCATACTTTTTATACCTTATTTAACTTTTTTCTTAATTTTGTTAATAGTATTTTCATGTTGTTATATATATCCAATACAAACTCGTTCATACTATTTGACGTAGTACAACATGGTTGGAAGGATAAATTGAAAATAAAAAATAATAAATTAATAATAAATTAATCAATCATATTATACTATGTTAAGTAATATAAATAAATTTGTATAATTTAATTTTTGTGTAGTATTGTTCTTATATTATTTTTCAATTTGATTAAAGCATTTATCGAATCTTATCATTAGTCACCTCAATCATTAATTTTATATGTAGTATTGTTCTTATATTATTTTTCTTAATTTTATTAAACTAAACTACATGATTCTAAAATAATAACAACACTTATCACAATAAATCAACAAGAGTTTTATATCATTTTCAATTTCAATTTTTTTTATTATGATAAAGATAAATATTTTTTTCTTAATATTTTAATTGCAATATATCAAAATAATTGAAATATCTTTACCATAAAATATATAATCTTGACATAATTTATTGTGTTAAGGATATTTCAAGTATTTTAATAAGATTTTAAAAAAATGTTCTAATTCTAAGTATAAAAAATATATATTTATATGACATATATAATAATAACTAAAGAATTTCTTTCTTATTATCATTAGTTACTTAAAACATCTTTGCTATAAATTATGTATTCCTATAATATATTGATCATAAATATTATTTATTATTATAAAGATAATTAATGCATTTTAATAGGATTAATTTGAAGTCTTTCAAATAATAATTTAAATTATAAATAAAGAATAAATTTAATAATTATGAAACAATTTTATTAATATTCAAATATACAAAAAAATATTAGGGGGATTATTTGCTATTATCTCTAAACCGGTTAAAGGTTGGCAATCATTTGTTAGTAGGGGTGACAATGGGGTGGGTTGAGGTGAGAATCACAATCCCTGTTTTCATACTCAAATGGTCTGAGAATCCTTAGGCTTTGTAAAGCCTAAGCAACAACTCCTTATTGAGGCGCTTCATTTCTTCAACTCTTGTACCATTATCACCAAATAAAACATCAAAACAAAATTTGAAGAACTGCATTTTACATCGTAGATCAAGTAGGATAGCAATGATCAACATTTTGTTATCCTCTCTGTTGATTCAGAATACTTATTAAACTTCATTATTATCTTATTTGTCATAGATGTCAACGAAAAATCTTCACTTTGAATCATTTTTGTTAAGTTGAAATGTATTTTGTAAATCTCATTATAGTAGCTATTAGACATCACACTTAATAAAATATTAAATTTTAATGTTATTTTATAGAAAGCTTGCAAAAAAGACACAAAATGCTCAACATTTTCTCAATCCTCGATTGTCTTCTCTTTTTATTTTTCTCTTCTAAAAAATAACTCCTATATAGACCATGCTCTTTTGTCATCCAATCAAAAGTCTTCTAAAATTTCAATACAACTAGCCAACATTAAGTAGGTAATATTCAACCTAGTTGGTACTTCCAACACCACGCTTCATTTGTACTCAATTTTCTTTCTTTTCACACAATTGTTAAAAGCTTACAATCTCGATGCAGAAGATCTAACATATTTCACTGCATTACATATGCAAACAACACTTTCATTCAATTCCTTCAACCTATCTATCACAATCAAATTTAAAATAAGCATATAACAATGCATATGCATAAAATTCCCTATTAAACACCATTGAATCCTCTTTCTAAGTCTTAATTTCTTCCTCGGATATCTTATGGCAACATAGTTGGCATTAACATTATCAATTGTTATGATGAATACTTTCTCAATACTTCAATCTAACAAATAAGTTTCCAGTTGCTTCTCAATCATTTCTCCTCTACAGTTTGAAACAGGAGAAAAATTCAAAATTCTCCTATGCAACTACTAATTATTGTTTATGAAGTAAGTCATGACAATCATATAGCTAAGATTATGAATGGAAGTTCAGATATTGGTTGTCAAGCTCACTTGTTGCCCATTAACTAAACTTTTTAACATAGTTTTCTCTATAGCAAAAAACTCAATTGCATCCCTTGTTATGGTTCTACATGGTGGGACATCAAATTTGAAAACTGGCACATTATAAGAATATCGAAACCTGATGTTCTCTACAAAATTAAAAGGTAACTCATCCATCACTACTATTTTTACAAGTGCTTGTTGACATGCTTCTTGACTTCATCCCTTAGATACAACATTACTATCCTCTCCGTCTTCTCCTCTCTAGATTCTTTACCAAAAACCTTTTGCTACTCATCAATCGCTATCCTTTTGTACTCTTTACATTTATTTAAATGTTTTAACATACCACTAGTTCCGTTAAGTGTTGAATAGTAAGCAAGTATCTTACCACAATAATTACACTTGGTTGTCTTTTATAATTTTACAGCACGTAAAGTGTAACTACACTTTTAATCTTTTATACAGTTGTTAGTGGTATAAACTTTCTCTTTTTTGGATTAGGATATAGTAGAATGAGAGCTTCTTCTTGGCTATCCTACTCATCTTTAAAATTTGACTGACAATGAGATTGTAAGTCCATAATATTATTACCCAAACTTGAATCTGAACTCATTATTTATAAACAATTAAAACATACAGATTAACAATATAAAAAATTTGTAATATTATATTACAAATTATTATTAAAATTTGTGCTTACGTATATCCTATTATGTATAAATATTTATTTTAATATTTATACAATCATCATTTTATTAAATCTCTAATTATATTTATTAAATAGTAAGATGCTTGTAATGTTTCTGACATTGTACGATCTAAAGAATTTAGATCTGATCTAAAAAGAGTTTAGATCAGTGTTAAAATTTAACGGTACTAAGAATTATAAGTGTTAAGAGCTAGCAATGCTATGAGTTACCATGTTATAAGAGTTAGCTAAATCTAAGGAGTTGAAAACTTGTTTAAAATGTGACAAAGATCTGAGAATATATTAGTAATGACATAGCTGCAAAGAGTTGCAAATTGTACTATGAAATGTCATTATACATGTGTATTCTCAAACACTATATTATTGATCTATATTTATCGATGCGAGTCTATCGGTGAAATCTTTTTATATAAATCAGTGTATGTCTATATCTAGATGGTTAGTCTTAGCAGACCATGAGTTTAGTAGAAGCTCATATAGGCATGCAGATATTTAGTTAGGACTGGGTACTGAACAGACTCATGAGAACCTCCAATAAACATCTCATGAAGTCGTCAATAGAAAGTTCTTGAGTTGAGTAGTATTCGTGGTCTTTTGACCTGAGTGCCATGGTGGGCTTGTAAGTATTCTATCATACTTTGGTTCCACGAATGTTAGAGGCCTTTTATGATCTTACCACTGCATGTTGCTAGATATGGTTCGATGCTCATAGAACCCGGTATGCATAGATATAGGATCCATCAGCTCACATAGGTTAGTTGTATATCATTTTACTCTAAGATAGTATTTTAAAAGTCTTATGGCCATAAACAATAAACCCAAAAAAAACTTTTTCGTGGAATAAACAATATCACAAAAGTGTATGCGGATTTCATTTACCAAAATACGATTCTAGAGATAAATTCACGGATGAGCAAATAAAGATTTGATGGTGATGATCTATATTTATGCTTTTTCAGGTATAGGTGACGAAATGATTATACGTATATGTTATAACCTCAACTTGTATAGTCTAATGCTCTAATTTGTAATATCTGTGACGTGTATGTAAGACATCGTTCACGGAAGTATGGAGGAGTTCTATGTGACAAATCGAGCATGGGCCTAAGAAGTCTCGCAATATGAAATGTTCTCATTGTGCACTAGGGCAGCATACTAGAATAAATAGTTCGATCCAATAAATTTCAGCAAACTGAATATTTATTTCAAAATCCCTCGAATTATGCACTTGTCAAGATATAAGTGTTAAATATATCAATTAATTAATAATAATTATTGACTAATGGTAGGATAAAAATTGATACAAAATAAGCTATTCATTGCTAGACCCTTAAATTATTAAAATGAAATTACTTATGAGACAAGTAAAGTCAATTGTTTATTTAAAAATTATTTTTAAATAAACAAACAATATAATTGTTATTATTGTTTTTAAAGTCAAAATATAATAAACAATCGGGAAAACATGAGTGAATGGCTAAGGATGGGTTATACATGCTTGGTGGGGGCTATGGCTCAACTTGAGAAAAAAGAAAAAATTTGCCTATAAAATAGGATTTTCATTTGAGCAATAGAGAAGTGGGTGTGGCCAATTGAAAAGAGAAAAGAAGAGAGATTTGTGTTTTAACAAAAGTTATCTTTTACGATACTATTAATCATCTTTGTTATCTAAAGTAGCCAACCATTGAAGCAATAAAGATTGTTATGTTGTTTAAGTGTTGAACTACAAAAAAAGAAACAACCTCACTGTTAAGAAATCAATAGTTTAAAGTGTTTACACTAGAGATAAGAGTTATCCAAAATTTATGTTTAAGTATTAAATAGTTTGTTGAAATTAGAGTTTTCATTTTAAAGATTCAAACTCACATAATTAAGTTTAATAATTGCCAACAACCGCGTTTTAAGATGGACTCAAGTTTTGAACCTAATATTTTTAAGGCTTAACGAAGTAATTTCTCAATTTTAAACTTATTAATATAATAAACTTAATTTAAATATATTTATTACATAAGAAAATTTAATTTTTAATTCCACTAGACAATATATATATATATATATATATAAAATACATAAATTGTATTAATAAATACATTACACATATATGCACCTTAAAAAAAAAGTACACTTTCAATTATTAACATCAATAATTTAAGTTAATGACTTTAGAATTATTTCTTTATATAGAAGTCTTAATTTAGTATTTTATCAACATGTCATAACATAAATATAATGATATTGTATATATTTTTATATATATTATCTTTTCAAAAATACAAAGAAAAATGAAATTAAAAAAAAATGCCAAACCAACTCTCATTGTTTCTTCCCCTTTTTGGTTGTTTATGTAACCTTTCTTTTCTCTACATTTGTTTTCATTGTTTCTAAAATCATGATTTATTTTTTTTCTTTAAATTTTATATTATTGGATTTTGAAAATTTAACTTACAATACACACATTACAGAAAAGTTTATTGTCAACAGGATATATGCAATAATATTCACTTGCAAATTGCAATATAGGTTAAAACATTTTAACTAATTTTTTTAATAAAAATAAATAAAATAAACGATGAATTGAAAATCGTATCAATTTTTTCCTTACTTTCTTCCAATAGCATCAAAATAAAGAAAAAAAAAAGATAAATAGAAAGAAAGCGAGGATTTGCTTCACAAACAATACAATAAGAATATAAAAATATATATAAAAAAAAAAATACAACAGAGCAATCAATCAAAACTGAGGCGAGAATCCAAGAGAGGCTGAGATGCCGAAAGAGCTGAGCTTGAGACGAGACGCATGGCGGCACGGCATAGAGGAGACTGGAGAGAGACAAAGTGAGTGAGACTGAAAATTTGAGATGCGAGATTGAGAGAGATGACGATTCGAGAGAGAGAGTGAGAAATCGAGACAGAACTAAACAAGTATTTTTTTGTTTTTTAAATATAGGGGTAAAACGACACTATTTCATCCTCCAAAATTGTCATTTAACACCAAACGATGTCCGAACACTTACAACGACGTCGTTGTGAGCCCTATTGTTTTTTTTTAATTCAGTTCTTGGACAGTTCGAGCATGTCCCGAAACCGACGGACCCAATCGAGTCCTTCAATATTGGTACCAAACAGTTCCAAAGTAGATACCCGAACCTAAATTGACCAAAAAAAATTAGATTGAATACTTCTAATTGGGTTGTAGGGAAAATATGCCCCACTCTTACCCAGATGAACCCGGTCCGAGATCAAGGTTCACTCAATTGCAATATATTTTACTATGTCCTTGTTGTTTATCGCCACCTCTCAACCGCAACATGTCTCACTATGTCTTTATTGTTTATCGCCATGCTTTTGCCACATATGACAACTGTTAATTTAAAAAACTAACCTATTAATATACTACATACTCGTTTATATATACTTAAAATTCACCAATTTCAATTTAATTCAGGACGTGACACCGCAGTCATTGCTCCCTTTACCATATATTTTGAGAGATTCCGTTTAAAACTCTTGACTTTATCACTTTAAGCACTCTTGTCTAATTTTAATTATTGTCAATTTTCACATTTAATTTTTTCATTAGTCCAGGAAAGCGCAACCCAGGATATAATATAAAGTTTTCTTGCAAATATTGGATAACATATAAAGCTTCCTTGCAAATATTTGTCCTTGCCCTTCTCGGGTAAGTTCAGTTTGATGATTTCTTTTTTAAATTTTTATTTACTTTTCATGTTACAGGATTATATATATATGACAATTTTTATTTCATAAAACTGGTCGATGATTGACCAGAACTTCTATTATGCTAGTTTGAAATTAACATATCCAACCTTTCAATTATTTAGAATATATAACATAATTATTATTTGTCAATCCTGTAGCAAAAAATAATATTACTTTTTTATAAAATAATTTAAATTATTAAATTATTGACTTATTAATTTAAATTATTAGTATTACAATCAAAATTAGTATATTAGTATGTTTCGAAATTAATATAAAAATCATTGCAAAAGAAAGATCAAAGAAGATTAAAAAAAAAGTAAATTGAATTTAATAATCATAGGAAAAATATATATATTAAAGTTTTAAATATATTAATTATTAATACATTCTAACAAGTAACAAATTAACAATTTTTTAATAAAATAAACATTATAATTTAACCACAAAAAATAAATAAAATTAAAAATAAATTAGGTAAGATCTTAGTTTTGGGCGCCCAAATCAAACCTGCGCTTAGAAAAACCCAAGTGCAGCCTAGGTTCGGGAATTCTCCGCCAAGGGCAACCTTGGATGACTGCAATTCGGTATTGGAGATTTTGTGAACTTATGAGATTGCTTCTGACCAACTAATCAATTACCAAAAATCAATTGTCTGCTTTGGTAAATGTATTTCGAGGATGTCCATTACTCATCTTTCTCATCTCCTTGGTGTCACCTAGGTTTCACATTATAGTAAATATTTGGGTCTCCCTTTTGTCTCCAGTAAGAATAAGCAAAATCTTTTTGGCACTATTAAAGATATAGTGTGAAATAAATTAACGAGTTGGAAGAGGCATCTTTTCTCTACTAGTGGTAGGGAGATTCTTTTGGGGTGGTGATGAGAAAAAGAGAAAAGTCCATTGGTGCTACTTGGAAATGCTATATCGACACAAACAGGATGGTGGCCTTGGGTTCAGGGATTTGAACTCCTTCAATCAAGCAATTTTGGTTAAACAGGGTTGGCGTGCGATTGCTCACTTAAACTCTCTTGTGGTAAGGACACTACAAAGTATTTACTTCCCCAACTCTTCATTCCTACAGGCATGCCCTAAACACTATACTTCTACAATTTGAAAAAGCATTCTTTGGGGACGCAGCTTGCTTGTTAAGGGGATTCGTTAGCGCAACAATGATGGATCATTTGTCTCGGTCTATCATGATTAATGGCTCCCTCACCCCCTATCCTTCAAACCGTTATTTCCACATATTTTACCCGAACACTCCCTAGTGGTTGATTTACTTCTCCTGTCAGGTTCTTGGAACAATGAGCTTATACGAAATTCCTTCTCGGAAGAAGAATGTAAACTGATCCTAAGCATCCCACGCTCGCCTACTTGGTCCACCTTAACGACTCAGTTATGTGGCACTTCGACAAACATGGTCAGTTTTCCTGTTAAGAATGGTTATTAGCTCTCTCTTGCTCCAAATCACACATCATCTTCTAATGTAAATGTTTTTTCCCTCAATTGGTGGAAGCATATATGGAGGTTACAGCTTCCCTCGAAAATCAAACACTTTGTTTTGAGACTATCCCATAGTTGGATCTCTACATTTTCCAACCTTAGGAGATATCATGTACCTGTTGATGATTCTTGTAGCCGTTGTAGTAAAGGTCTTGAAAACTCCATTCATGCGCTATGGCTGTGTAATGCCCTGAAGAAAGTACGTCAATCTTGCTCTTTCATGCATGGCTTTGCTATTTCTCATAATACTCCTATGATAAATCTCTTGATTAATTGTGTGGCATGCTTACCTTCTGAAGAGCTTGAGACTCTGCTAATACTTTTATAGAGACTGTGGTTTATCCGAAACCAATTTAATATGGAACACAAAAGGTTTGAGATGTCGGACGTGTTGAGTTGGGCAAAATGCTACAGGAATGAATCAATGCCTAACCAAGTCTCCACTACTAGCACTCTAATGTCACAAACCAGATTATGGAAAGCCTTTACCCTCGATTTCATTAAACTAAATAATGATGCAGGCCTATCATCCAAACATTTCAAAGTTGGGCTAGGTGTGGTACTACTCGATTATTTTGGGGCTGTCTTGGCCTCATCATCTATCTCTATTTATGCATAACCTTTCGTGGATATTCTTGAAGCCTTGGCCTTGGCCTTGCTACGCGGTCTTTTCTTAGCACAAATGTTGGGCATCTTATCTATTGAAGTGGCCTCTGACACTGATGGCATTATTCAAGACATCAACAATCGCTCTCTGTCTGCCTCGGAACTGGGCTTGGTTTTCTAAGACATTATTTCAATTTCTTCATCTTTCTCTTGTTGTACATTTATCTATGCTCATCGTTCATCTAATCAAGTTGCACATGAATTGGCACATCTCGCTCTCAAATTAGATGTTGAAACTATTTGATTTGGCAGAACGCCTTCTCAAATACTCTTTGTATTTGAGGATGTTCCTTCCTCTTAATTTATATTTTTGAATTATTTCTGTAAAAAAAAAAGGTTTGTCATCTCTAACTGTGATATTAAAAGTAGAAATTAAAATAAATATTTTTTTTTTAAAAAAGAAATTATTTGTTTCATTTAATGCCCTACTTTGAGGAGTAACTTTGCATGATGAGATATCTAAATTCACTTCAACGAAAAATTTTGTATTACAAGTTTAAAGCTACTTGTAATATTTCCCTGGCCATCAAAATCTTGTGCAAAATTTGTTTTAACATTTGTCACTATGTTGTTGATAGGTTCCATCAAGCATCTGTATCAAATTAAAGCCGTCATCAGGAGCAAGGTCAATAAGATTAATTCCTTGAAATTAGCTATCAACTTTTAAAATATAATTTCAAATACAAAGTTTGGATGTAATGAGGATGAAAGGCACCTGTACTATTGGGGGAATTCTGCTCAGGGCTGCCTATATGAAGTCCAGAACAACTTATGCTAGTTGAGCCTAATGTTTAGTATATCCATGATTTATTAAACCCGTGTGCATTTGAACAGTAATAATCTTGTTAGCAGATTCGTGAATTGTCAAGACCCTGCATCACAGACATCGGTCATTCAACAGTGTATATGGTTAAAAATTAGTTATTATTTCAATTGAGTCAATTTTACATTGGTAAGAGATAATATAGGGTAGTTTGATTAGGCCTATATAAGATAAGGCGCTCCTTGATATTATATATATGTTTAGAATAATTCTCTTCTTTCCTTCAATTTGTAAGATCTCTTCATGAGAACCTCATAATTCAAGGATTTTTTTTTATTTAAGCCCTTGAAATTTATAAGAATTCAAATTTTCCCTTTATTTTTAAGCATTTGTAGTAATACTCTATTGTTTGAGTAATTGTAGTATTGACCTTACTACTTGGGTATTTGTAGTTTGATCAAATAGTTGAGAAATTTGTATTGTAGCCCAATAACTTGGTAACTTCTTTTGAAGATATTGGATTTGTTCTAGCAGCGCCCGAGAATGTAGGTAACATTATCGAATCCTGTTAAACTTGGTGTTCTTTCCTTTTTTGCATATTATGTTGGATGGTTGGTTGCCTCGTTGTAGTATTGCTAACATTATTGATTATCCGCATAACAATTGGTAATAGTGCTAATTGTTATTTGAACGCTTCTTGACGCAACAAGTGGTATCAAAGCCCTAGGTTTAGGACGGTGAATGGCTATTTTCTATTGAGCAATTACTACTATTCTGGGTTGTTGAATTTTGAATTGCTAGTTGTTAGATATAATTATTTGGTAGAGCTTGGTTATTTGTGATATTGTGTATCGAGCTCATTTGTGTAAAGTAGCTATGGCATCATCATCATCTATATCGATGAGGATAGTGATAGTATCTAGTGTAAAAATAGATGTGAAAAAATTTGATGGCCGGAATAATTTTGGCTTATGACAGAGTGAGGTGTTGGACGTATTGTGTCAACAAAACTTGGATATAGTTCTGGAAGAAACAAAACCAGAAGATATCAAGGACATGGACTGGAATAGGCTTAATATAAAAGTTTGTGAGTTGATTTGTTCTTATCTGTGTAGAGAGCAGAAATATTCGTTCATCAGAGAAAATCTGCCAATGCATTGTGGAAGGCCCTGAAGAATAAGTATCTAAAGAAAAACAATGAGAACTAGTTGTATTTATTAAAGAGATTGTTTCATCTTCAGTTGAGACCAAGTACAAGTATTAGTTCTCATATTGATGAATTTAATAAGTTAATTATTAATTTGTTAAAATTATAAGAAACCTTCAAAGATGAAATAAAGGCTATGCTATTAATTGGTTCTCTTACGGATAAATTAGATCATTTATGTATTACTCTCATCCATGGAAATGATAAATTGTGATTTGAAGAAGTTTGTTCTTCTTTAACAAACTATGAAATTCGTAGAAATGATCAGAGAGAACATAGAGATAAGTCAGTTGAAGCATTGACAGTAAAAGGGTGTAGAAAGAGTAGAAAACCAGAAAAAAAGGAGAAAATCTAAGTCGAGGGGTAGAGTAAGAAAATATGAGTGTGTCTTTTGTCGGGAGAAAGGAAATTGGAAGAAGATTGTTCGAAGTTGAAAAAGAAAAAGAAAATATGTTTATTTCTCATGCATGTGTTATTGAGAGCGTAAGCGATGATAGTGTGTTAGATTTTTTTTAAGTGGTCATTCATCCATGTCTCGTTCTAACGAATGGATTATGGATTAATAGTAAAATGATCAGAGAGAACATTGAGATAAGTCAGTAAAAACACTGACAGTAAAATAGCATAGACAGAGAAGAAAACCAGAAAAAAGGGGGAAATCTAAGTCAAGGGACAGAGTAGAAAAATATGAGTGTGCCTTTTGTTAGGAGAAAGGACATTGGAAGAAAGATTGTCCAAAGTTAAAAAAGAAAGAAAAAGATATCTCTGTTTCTCATGCATGTGTTATTAAAAGTGTAAATGATGATAGTGTGTCAGATTTTTGTTTAAGTAGTCATTAATCCATGTCTCGTTCTAACGAATAGATTATGGATTCGGGTTGTACTTATCATATGTGTCCATATCGGGAATGATTCTTTAATTTTGAAGAGCTTAATAGTGGAGTTGTGTATATGGGTAATAATGATAGTTGTCATACTACTAGGATAGGTTCAATCTGGTTAAAAAATGATGATGGATCAACTATAGTTCTGACAAAAGTTCGGTATATACCAAAGTTGAGGAAGAATCTCATCTCTTTGGGATCCTTACAATCTAAAGGATGTACTGTATCTATACGAGATAGAATTTTGAAGGTCACTTCAGGCGCTCTTGTAACATTGAAAGGCACTAGGAGGAACAACTTGTATTACTATAATGGTAGTTTAGTGATTGGATCAGCGACCATAGTTTCTGATAATGATGCAGATTTAGAGATCATTAGATTGTGGCATATGCGGTTGGGGCATGCAGGTGAGAAAGCCTTATTCAGTTTAGTGAAAAGAGGATTATTAAAAGGTGCAAAGACTTGCAAGATAAACTTTTGTGAACATTGTGTTCTGAAAAAGTAGAAGATAGTGAAGTTTGACACCGCTATTCATAATACCGAAGGTATTCTTGATTATGTTCATTCAGATATATGGGGACCTTCTCACACTACATCTATGGAAGGTATGCGCTACTATGTTATTTTTCTTGATGACTTTTCTAGAAGAACTTGGGTGTATATTTTGAAATCTAAAGATGATGTACTTAGTGCTTTCCTTAAATAGAAAAAGATGGTTAAGACACAAACAGGCAAGAAAATCAAACATCTCAGAACAGACAATGGTGATGAGTATTGCAGTGATCAATTCTTGAAATTGTGTCAAGATGAGGGTATTGTACGTCATTTTACTGTGACAGGTACACCACAGCAGAATGGGGTGGCAGAACGCATGAATCGAACATTACTGGAGAAAGTTTGGTGTATATTATCCAATGCGGGATTAGGTAAAGAGTTTTGGGCTGATGCTGTAATTTATGCGTGTCATCTCATTAATTGTCTACTGTCAGTTGCTATTGGTAATAGAACTCCATTGGAGGTTTGGTCTGGAAAACTTGTTTCTGATTATGATTCTTTACATGTATTTGGTTCCACTGCATACTATTATGTGAAAGAATCGAAACTAGATTCCAGAAAGCAATTTTCTTAGGATTTTCTTCAAGAGTTAAAGGATATTATCTTTGGTGTCCGAGTTCAAGAAAAATTGTATCTAGTAGAGATGTAACATTTGATGAGTCTTCTATGTTGAAGAAATCAGAAAACCAGACAACAGTAAATAGTACTCCGCAATAGGTGAAACGTACTCAGTAGCAGGCGGAGTTGAAAATAACTATATTGAACCATGTTAGATCTATAGAGACATATAATGGTACTCCTATGACAGAGGTGGTTTTAGGAGATTATGGAGAAGGTTTTACTTATTAACCTCAACAATAACAAGAAACTATTGCAGTAAATAGGCAAAGACGTGAGATTTGGAAACTTATACAATTTGTTGATATGGTGGCCTATGCACTTGTAGTTGTAGATGATGATGTCTCTTTCACTTATAGAGAGGTAGTCAACTATTCTAAAGTTGATCTATGAAAGACAGCTATGGAGGAAGAGATGCAGTGTCTTTAGAAGAATGAAATTTGGGAGCTAGCTCAACTACCAAAGGGTAAAAAGGCAATTGGGTGCAATTAAGTATATGCAAAGAAAGATGGATTTCCTGACAAGAAAGATGTCCGCTACAAGGCAAGGTTAGTGGCTAAAGGCTATGCACAGAAGGAAGCAATTGACTACAATGAGGTATTTGTTAGGGTCGGTGCTTACATGCCATCCCTGAATGTACATATACTTGTGTATTTATACAAGTGTACATTCCCATTAAATCGCTAATACCAAATTATATGGTATTATATATGTAACATTACAGACATTATAGATCTGAAGGAGTTTGGATTAGTTCTAAAGGGTTTAGATAATGGCTCATAGTTAGCCACCCTGAGACATATAATTGCTAAATGTTAGCACAGTTAAGTGTTAGCTGGTTATAATACTCAGTAGATCCAAGAGTTGGAGCTTTGTCTATAATAGGACATAGACCTGGGAATATACTAGTAACTGTATAGTTGTAAGAGTTGCAATTGGGTGCCAGAAAATACATGTTGCACAAGTATGTTCTCGAATAATAGTCCCTGATTTATTTCTACCGATACGGGTCTATCGGTGGATACCTTTATATATAGATCATCATATGTCGTATCTGTAGGGTATAGATGGTCGTTCCTGACCGACCATGAGCTTGGAGCTCGTATTGACATATGGGTATCCAGTTAGGACTGGATATAGGATAGACTCACGAGGGCCTCTGATAGACATTTAATGTAAGCCGTCAACTGAGGGTCCTCTCAAGTTGAGTAGTAAACGTGGTCCTTTAACCGGAGTGCCACGGTGGGCTTGTAAGTGATCCACTATACTTTGGTTCCACACATGTCACAGACCTTTTATGGTGTGACCGTTGGGTGTCGCTGGGTATGGTTCAATGCTTATAGAGTCCGGTGCATACAGATATGGGATCCGCCAGCTCCTATATGGAGTTTGATATCCAGATTCTTCGAGACTGTATCTCAGAAAGTCTTGTGGCCATAAGCAATGATCCGGGAAAGAGTTCCGCCAAGGTCGAACAATATGGCAAAGGCGTTTGCACATATTGTTCATTGAGATATAAGTCTGGAGATAGGACATGGATGAGCACATGGGAATTTGACGGTGATAATCTATATCCCCGCACATCATGGATATCATGACGGAAGGACTATACGTATACGTTATAACCTCAGCTTGTATGGTTCAACGTGCTGATTTGTATATCCGTGACATGTGCATGGGGTATTGCTCACGGACTCATGGAATAGTTCTATTTAACGAATCGGGCGTAGAACATAGGGAGTCGCGCGATATAGAGTGTACTCGTTGTGCACTGGGGTAGCGTGCCAGATTAAATTGTTTGATCCAGCAATATTTAGCGATTCTACGGGAATACGTGCGTGTCTGTATTTAAGTGTTAAATACAACAATTAGTTAATAATTGTTATTTACTAATTGTATTATAACACGTAGCGTATTGTGGACCCTCAGTTGAGTTTATCCAAGTGTGAGATTTGGTGAGACCCACTAGGGGGTGAACTTGGTAACTATTCATGAGGGACAAAATGATCATTTCTCAGTTTGATTATTTAATAGTTAAATAATCAAAATATCTTTCTTTTTATATTATATAATATATATTATATTATATTATAGTATATATATATAAAGAAGAAAAGAAAGAAAAGAAGAGGAGTAAGAATTGGCCATTCGGCCGAGAGAGGGAAAGGAGAAATGGAGAAGAAAGAAAAGAGAAAGAAGGAAGAAAGGAGAAAGAAAAGAAAAGAAAAAAAAAAGGGGAAAGAGAAAAAATGAAATTGTTTCATTTTTCTTCTGCTTCTAATTGGAGTAATTATGAATTGCTCCAAGTTCTCCATTTTTTTATCCTTTTAGAGAAAATGATGTAAATTCACTCTCAACCATTTTGGGGATTAAGAGTTAATCTCAGGCTGAATATGAAGCTGCTGTTCTAGCTCACCAAGCCTACCGAGTTGGTGACTAGAACTGCACGCGAGTTGGTCTCTATGCGGTGACTAGAACTGCACGCGAGTTGGTCTCCATGCGGACTCCAAGAAAAATACGTGTATAACGTTACACGTTGGTGAGTTTTCTAACCTTATTAATATATTAATGTGATTAATATATTTATTTATTGTGTTTATTGCAAAATTTATATTTCCGCTGCGTTAGGCAATAGACACAATTGCACATGCATACACCCACGTGCTTAGATCCTGTTGCGCCAACAAAGTGGTATCAGAGCCATTTAGGCTATATATGGGTGTAGTTTGAGTAAACTAATGCAAAAACCCGATGAAAATAGTATGTTTCAAGTGTTGAAACGCGTCTGCCAAAAACTTTAATTCACCGGGCACTGCTGCGCCGATAGGCTCATGCCGCACTGCTGGGATTTGTCTGCCCGGCGCTGCAGTGCTGAACGCTTGTCACCTCGGCGCTAGGATTTTATTTTTCCAACGCTGGGGCGCTGGCTTGCCTAAGCTAGGGCACGAGTTTTTGGAATATGCGCCCCCGCGGTAGAAGAGTCACCGCCCTAGCGCTGGAGGTTTGACCTCGCAGCACTGACTCGGTGAGACAAGAGCGCCACATCGTTGTAGAGCACTGCAGCGACGCTTAATGGCGCTGAAGCACTGGGTTTGTCGACTTATCGCTCTAGCGATGATGAGGTCCTCGCGGCAGCGTCACTGTTCATTTGAACAGTAGCTCATGAACAGTGAACAAATACTGTTACCACTACAGTAAGGTTACTATGCTTTGCTACAGTAAAAGTCAATATTCACTGCTGCAGCGTTTTGAACAGTGTTCCGAGAATAATTATGCATGTGTAGATTTATGAGTTGTAGTGATAAATGTTATCAGTTTACATTATAAATCAGAGTTTATGAGATGCTATGATAAAGAGTTATCAGTCTGCATTATAAACTAGAATTAATTTTTCTGTGCTGGTAACCACAATGGGAGCCCTACTGGTGGGGGCTAGTTTTTCTTGTATAGAGAAATTAATTAAATTGGAATCACCTTTCCTAGGAGTATGGAGACCATAGAAACAAAAATCTCTCTTAATCAGATTGAAGAATATTATATTATGAGATAATATTTTATTCTGATCCGTCTTGTTAATACAGTGTTAGACGAGTCACGTCGGCCTTGTCCCAATATTGCTACAGCGTGAGGGGCTTGGTCGGTTGGGCTTGGATTATGTCGGTTAAACATGAGATGAGACAAATATATGCAAAAGTATTGCCCAATATTGCTACAGCGTGAGGGTAGTATCAGTAGCATATATTTGATCATTAACAAATTAATCTGAAATACACTTATCCAATATTATTACAGCGTGAGGATAAGGTGTATTTAGGATCAAGGGGTAAGAGTTGCATAAGATACAATTGACAAGTGTTGTCTACCTATTGGGTTTACAAAGGCCAATATTGCTACAGCGTGAAGCCCGAGTAGATTTCAATGGGATCTATTTCCCGCTGTATAGTTTAAAAGGTTTATTTTTTCGTTCGAGAGATTCCGGAATTATGTAAAGCAGTGGAAAGGCGTTTTAAATCGAAAAATGTATACTTAGTATACCCATGATTTAAAATGTTTTATTAGCGATTTAATGACCATTCCGCTTACATCTCCTGTTAGTTTAGCTTGTCAGAATAATGGCCACTACGAACCAGTTGGTGTGCATGGTCGATGCAATTCAATTCTAGGGTACTAGGAATTACTTTGACCGGTGGATGAATCACAGAAGTGTTCTAGATTCAGTAAAATTTGGATTTATTGTTGATCAGAGTTGGCCATAAGGCAATTCTAAAACACTCCTCAAGAGGATTGAATATAGGGAGTGTGACCCTCTCTGTTTTGGGTGCTTCATTTTCTACTTCAAGTATATCTGGTGAGACCAGATGAGCAAGGGAGAAGATGATGAGGCAGATACCCAATATCAATCCTTAGAGGCAGTATTTATCCAAAGATCAACAGGAGAGAGCATGTAGTTGGAAAGTGTTTCCAATACAATAAGGTTAGGTATTGGAAATCCCTCTACCCTAGAAACCTTATAATTAGTCAAGAAGACTCCCACAGGTTTGTGTATGACACAAATAGATATTTCTAGGGCATATGATGCCAGTTCAAGCTGAGTATGAGATACCACATGTCCCTTTCACATTTGCAAAATGTTGCGGGGATGGAGAGAGATTAGAATGCAACAGCTTATAGAAGTAAAGTTGAGAGTAAGAAATGCTGATTTCTTGCAGGTCCAAGTTGTTGGACAGCTTGACTTACTTCTAGTATGCAATACAATAGTTGTATTGTATGATAAGTATAATATTTTATTAACTGAATGTCAGTTAATAAATAGACATTATATATAAAATTAGAAATGTCTATAGATCAAAATCCTTGAATGATACAGAGTTGTGGTATGAGTTTAGGTCATATAGGCATGAGATGCTTATCCGTCTGGTTAAGGATAGTTGGATTCTTAATCTGACTATTCAGACTTAATCAGTTTATGAATAGTATATTTACAGAGATGACCAAATATACTAGAATGTACTTCACATCCCTTTGATTAGATCGAGGTAGTGAGTACATTAAAAGCAACTTACTCGTTTGTTTAAGGAAGAATGAGATTCTCACTCATTATACTCCTTCAGGTTGTCCATAATATAATGATGTTTTGGTAAGGAGGAATCGGATTTTATTAGATATCGTCCGATTGATAATGAGTGTTAGCGATCTATATTTGTGAGAATATACTCTAAACATAGCTGCTTATTTAGTAGAGTTCCATCAGAAGTTGTTCCTTCATTTTGTATAAGATACAGAGATGAAAGAAGTCGCATCTTAAACTAGTTAAGACTTGGGGTTGTTCTGCTTGCGTAAGAGTTACGTAGCGGGGTATCTTGTTTTGTAAGAGTTATTTAGCAAGATAAACAACACCTTAAAGGTACTAGAAAAGGTTCATTGAGTATCCTGTGAATAATATAGGATACTAGTTCTATGATTCAGAGAAGCGAAGTATGTTCGTTTCTCAGTAAACCACTATTCTACAGAAAGAGTTTCTCACGGATCGTGGGAATTATAGAAAGATTGAACTTGGTGAAGTCAATCTAGAAATCATTGAACCAAAGATTGGAACTAAGGCTTAATTAAGCAAGTGACCTTTTAACACACTCTCCAAATGGGTCAAAAATGATGTCAAGGTCACCTTTTAGGTATGGTTAATACCTGAAGATAAACTTAGAATTTTCTTGGTAGAATAAAATCGTCCTTGACCTATAAGAAGTCGATGTTAGACATCAATTTGGGACGCAGCAAGAAGCCAAATAAAAATAAAATTGAATATATGCATCAGAATCAAGTCTAGGACTTGGTTAAGCTACCTATGAGAATTGTTCTCATTGGTTGTAAAGAGTTTACAAAGAGGTAGTGGGAGCCAAATAGAAGGTGGGGACCTTCTAGGCTCTGTATTGGTTTTAAAAAAGTAATCCTCGGTGATCTAGGATCAATGAAGAGGAAACCTTGAACGAATATTGATGTTAAAGTCAATTAGAATCTTATTGGCTCTTGCAGCATATAATGACTTTGAAGTTTGACAAATGGATGTAAAGGAAGGTGTTCCGATATAAATACCTCGAGTAATAGATATTTATGGAACAGCCTGAAGATTTTACGTTCAAACAGACTTCTGGTCTGGTATGCATAAAAGGTCAATGGGAGCACGATAATCTTCTTGATGCTCTTTGTTGATAACATACTGATCATTGGGAATGATGTTAGTATGTTATAATCGGTCAGAAGTAACTTGTAAGTGGTTCTCTGTGAAGGATTTAGGAGAGGCTTCCTTTATACTAGGTATAAAACTTTATAAAGATAAAGTTAGGAAGCTCATAGGACTCTCCCAAATCATTTCACATCTATAGCGTTTAAGAAAGGTACAGGTAATTAACTATGAGATAGTTAACGTATCTTTTAGACCTGGTGTTCATCTTTCAAGGAGAGTGTCTCTTCAAATAAAAGATGAGAGAGTTAGAGTGTCTAATACACCAAATACATCATCTCTTCAGAGTTTGATGTATGCTATGATGTGTTTCAGACCTGAGATCAGTTTGGCTGTAAACGTTATAAGCCGAGTCCAGTTTGATTCAGGTGACCACCATTTTCATGGTAGTCAAACATATCTTGAGGTACCTTTGAGGTAAAAAGGATAAGTTTCTCAAACATGGAGAAAGTAACTTATAAATAAAGAGATGCACGAAGTCAGACATTTTGTTTGACCTAGATGATAGAGAGTCTACATCTGAGAATGTGCTTGTTCTCTATAGTACTAAGGGAGTTGGAATAACACCTAACTGAGATTCACTGCTAATTCAGATTGGCGCAGCGGAAGTAGCAGTGAGAATTCGTAGGTTTGTTGCTGGACTTGGAAGAGTTTTAAGATAGATGGATCCTATCCCATAAGTTTGCGATAAAATAAGGCCATAATAGAAGCCGAAGTGCCAAGAGGACACCAGTACTCTAATTATGTTGAGAGGAGTCTCACATGACTAGAGAAATCTTGGCTGAAGGAGATGTGATTATTTGTAGAAGTATTCTACAAGTAATTTAACGGACCCACTATCTAATGCCATGACTCTAAAAGTGTTTATGAAACACGTAGAGTCGATGTGTATGAGATGCCATCAGGAATAGCACTAGAGCAAGTGGGAGATTGTGAGGGTCAGTGCTTACGTGCCATCTCTGAATGTACATATACTTGTGTATTTATACAAGTGTACATTCCCATTAAATCGTTAATACTAAATTATATGGTATTATGCATATAACATTACAGACATTGTAGATCTGAAGGAGTTCGGATCAGATCTAAAAGGTTTAGATAATGGCTCATAGTTAGCCACCCTGAGACATATAATTGCTAAATGTTAGCACAGCTAAGTGTTAGCTGGTTATAATACTCAGTAGATCCAAGAGTTGGAGCCTTGTCTGTAATGGGACATAGACTTGGGAATATACTAGTAACTGTATAGTTGTAAGAGTTGCAATCGGGTGCCAGGAAATACATGTTGCGCAAGTATGTTCTCGAATAATAATCCCTGATTTATTTCTACCGATGCGGGTCTATCGGTGGATACCTTTATATATAGATCAGCATATGTCGTATCTGTCGGGTATAGATGGTCGTTCCTGACTGACCATGAGCTTGGAGCTCGTATTGACATATGGGTATCCAGTTAGGACTGGATATAGGATAGACTCACGAGGGCCTCTGATAGACATTTAATGTAAGCCGTCAACAGAAGGTCCTCTCGAGTTGAGTAGTATATGTGGTCCTTTGCCCTGAATGCCACGGTGGGCTTATAAGTGATCCACCATACTTTGGTTCCACACATGTCACAGACCTTTCATGGTGTGACCGTTGGGTGTCGCTGGGTATGGTTCGATGCTTATAGAGTCTGGTGCGTACATATATGGAATCCGTCAGCTCCTATATGGAGTTTGATATCCAGATTCTTCGAGACTGTATCTCAGAAAGTCTTGTGGCCACAAGCAATGATCCGGGAAAGAGTTCTGCCAAGGTCGAACAATATGGCAAAGGCGTTTACACATATCGTTCATTGAGATACAAGTCTGGAGATAGGACATGGATGAGCACATGGGGATTTGACGGTGATAATCTATATCCCTGCACATCTTAGATATCATGACGGAAGGACTATACATATGCGTTGTAACCTCAGCTTGTATGGTTCAACGTGCTAATTTGTATATCTGTCACATGTGCATGAGGCATTGCTCACTGACTCATGGAATAGTTCCATTTAATTGATCGGGCGTAGAACATAGGGAGTCCCGCGATATGGAGTGTACTCGTTGTGCACTGGGACAACATGCCAGATTAAATTGTTTGATCCAGCAATATTCAGCGATTCTACGGGAATGCGTGCATGTCTGTATTTAAGTGTTAAATACAATAATTAGTTAATAATTGTTATTTACTAATTGTATTATGACACGTAGCGTATTGTGGACCCTCAGTTGAGTTTATCCAAGTGTGAGATTTGGTGAAACCCACTAAGGGGTGAACTTGGTAACTATTTATGAGGGACAAAATGATCATTTCTCAGTTTGATTATTTAATAGTTAAATAATCAAAATATCTTTTTATATTATATAATATATATGATTATATATATTATATTATATTATATATATATATATATATAAAGAAGAAAAGAAAGAAAAGAAAAGGAGTAAGAATTGACCATTTGGCCGAGAGAGGGAAAGGAGAAATGGAGAAGAAAGAAAAGAGAAAGAAGGAAGAAAGGAAAAAGAAAAGAAAAAAAAAAGGAAAAAGAGAAAAAATGAAATTGCTTCATTTTTCCTCCGCTTTTAATTTGAGTAATTATGAATTACTTCAAGTTCTCCATTTTTTTATCCTTTTGAAGAAAAAGATGTAAATTCACTCTCGATCATTTTGGGGATTAAGAGTTAATCCCAAGCTGAATATGGAGCTGCTGTTCTAGCTCACCAAGCCCATCGAGTTGGTGACTAGAACTGCACGCGAGTTGGTCTCCATGCGGACTCCAAGAAAAATACATGTATAACGTTACACGTTGGTGAGTTCTCTAACCTTATTAATATATTAATGTGATTAATATATTTATTTATTGTGTTTATTCCAAAAGTTATATTTTTGCTGCGTTAGACAATAGACACAATTGCACATGCATACATCCACGTGCCTAGATCCTGCTGCGCCAACATTATTTTCTCCAATTGTGAAACATTCTTCCATTAAAATTTTATTGGCCTTAGTAGCCCAGTTAAATATGGAACTAGTTCAACTCGATGTAAAAATTACATTTTTACATGGTGACTTGGAAGAAGAAATCTATATGACTCAGCCATATGGATTCAAAGTTGCTGGTAAGAAAAAATTGGTTTACAAACTAAAAAGATCGCTTTATGGTTTGAAACAATCACCGAGGTAAATGTATAAGCAATTTGGTCGGTCTATAATGGGTCAGAAGTACACAATAAGCAAATTAGATCATTGTGTGTATTTTCAGAGGCTACATGATGGTTCTTTCATTTATCTACTATTATATGTCGGTGACATATTGATAGCTTCAATAAATGTCGAAGAAATTAGAAAAATAAAGATTCAATTGGACCGAGAGTTTGAGATGAAAGATTTAAGTGAAGCTAGAAAGATACTAGGCATGGAGATTAATAGAGATAGAAAAGGAGGCAAAATTTGTTTGACTCAGAAGCAATATCTGAAGAAGGTATTACAACGTTTTGGCATTTCAGAGGAGTCAAAACCTATAAGTACCCACTTGCTCCTTATATGAAGATAAGTGCATCTTTATCTCCTAGTTCAGATGAGGAATGAGAGTATATATCTCTAATTCCATATGCTAATGCAATTGGTAGCCTAATGTATGTTATGGTGTGTACGAGACTTGACATTTCACATACAGTTAGAGTAGTAAGCATATATATATGCATGATCCTGGTAAAGGACATTGGCAGGCTGTGAAATAGATTCTGAGGTATATATTGAAGACCATATATCTTGGCTTAGTCTTTGATAGAGATGATACATGTGATCACTATGTTGTTGGTTACGTTGATTCTGATTATGCTGGTGATTTGGATAAACGTCGATCAACAACTAGTTATATGTTACTCTTGCGAAAGCACCTGTGAGTTAGAAGTCTACTTTACAGTCTACAGTTGCTTTATCTACTACAGAGGTAAAGTACATGACAGTTACAGAGGCTGTGAAAGAAGTTATTTGGTTATAGGGATTGCTGGATAAGTTAGTAATTGATCAGAGAAAGATTCATATTTATTTTAACAGTCAAAGTGCTATTCATTTAGCGAAGAATCCAGTATACTATGTTCGAACGAAGCATATTGATGCTCAATATCATTTCGTGTGAGAGATTATTAGTGAAGGAAGAATCTTACTTCATAAAATTGGGATTGCCGAGAATCCCGCAGATATGTTGACTAAAGTGGTGACAGCGATCAAGTTTATCCATTGTTTGGACTTGATCAATATAGTTCGAGTTTAATAGCAAAATTGGGTGCAAATTTAGATAAATAATTTTTTTGAAAAAAATGAAGCTTTATGGAAGATTGACATATTCACCAAGGTGGAGATTTGTTAAAAATTGGCTTATATACCAATTGAGCAAATCCCACATTGGTGGGAGATGGTATGTGGATGGTTTGGTTAGGTTAAGCCTATATAAGACAAGGCTCTCATTGATATTAAGTGTACCTTTGAAATAATTCTCTTCTCCCCACTCAATTTGTAGGATTTCTTTATGAGAACCTTATAGTTCAAAAGTTTTGTCATTTAAGCCCCTGAAGTTTGTAAGAATTCAAATTTTTCCTTTATTTTTGGGCATTTGTAGTAATACTCTATTGTTTGGATAATTATAATATTTATCCTCTTATTTGGGTAATTATAGTATTTGCCCTATTACTTGAGTATTTACAGTTTGACCTAATAATTTAAAATTTTATATTGTGGCCCAAAAACTTGGTAACTTATCTTAAAAAAGTGGATTTGTTCTAACGGTGTCCGAGGACGTAAGTAATATTATCGAACTTCGTTAAACTTTGTGTTCTTTCCTTTTTGTATATTGTGTTGGATGGTTGATTGCCGCATTATGATATTACTAACATTATTGATTATTCACATAATAATTAATAAGAGTGCTAATTGTTATTTAAACGCTTCTTGACGCAACATATATAACATATCATATCACTAAGAATGAAGCATTAACAGTAAACATTTGGCAAATCTGTTTCTGTATCAAATATTATTCTCTATTGTCTTCCAACACATCATAAATTTGGTCAAGCAAAAATTCATAAATGGAGAAACAGTCAGCAGGTTTATATTTTTTTCTTTTCACCTGCAATTCCTTGTCAATTTGGAGACATGCTTCATGCACATGTGTATCCAGGCGATCCATCATGCTCTCCTCAGTGACATAATATGATTTGCTCCTATAGAAGTCGAACATTGATCAAGTATATGTACAACTATTAAACAATGCCAATCTTTGTGTGCTTGTGCGTAAAGAAAATATGTAACTCAGTCTATACATGCAGTTTTGGACAGAGAAGTAGTGCATCAGTGCTCCTTCATTAATGTTTGCATTATCCCCTATTCTAGATTCTCAAGTGGGGGTGATCGAAAGGAAAAGACATTGGTGAGAATTCAAAACTTATGCTTCATCAACAACATTGTAGGTAATTTATGAAAAAAAAAACTTATTAATAACTATCATCTGAACTCAATAAGACCAAGTTTCGGCAATAGGGGGTACAAATACAATAGTGGACTCCACATCTAACTATAGGAATTTTATGGAAAAAAAATGTTCCGCAAAAGACAAAACAGTCTTTTGCTTAACTAGTTCATATTCTGGAATATAATGGCAGATGTTAAATACAATTCCTGTTAGATAAACTCTCATCAAGTAGACTCATAAATGTTTACCATTTCCACAACTTTTTTCTACTTCATCTAATCTTTTAAAAGTTCAAAGCATCTAATTCCGTAAAATTTCACGGCATCCAATTCATACAACAATTCAACACACCTTTGATGCCCAAGAATTGCACCTAGTACACGATTGCTCCACAAAAATATTCGACTAAGCATGTAAATCATCCACTTCTCCCCAATAGTTGCCATAATCAAATGTAACTTCACTTTCCCCGGAAAGCATAGCATTAGAAATAAATCAACATGAAACATAGAGCGCAGGTGCAGAATGCAGGAACGCTTTTCAAAAAATTTTATATTTATTTTAATTTAACAATAAACTTGAATAAGAAAAAATATCTTAATTGCAAATTTTCATAGATAAATTTTATTAATATCAGCAAATCATCTATATTGTAGCCCCCATCAATTGATTACTTGTGTGAATAAGTTAATAAATTATAGAAGATCTATTTTGTATTCTTAATTTTTTTCTCTAAAAAACTTTAACCTTAAAGAAACACTAATAAAAAATACATTAAAGTAGTTTTAAAATTTTTTTTTATAGTACAAGAATTCTTATATTATTTAAACTCTTAATCCTAATATGATTAGGAAAAAATAATAATTTTATATTATTTTAATTTAGATAATTAAAAAGATAAATATAATATCTAATATTATCTTTAATTAAATAATTTAGATAATTTATAATTATCTAATTATTTAATTTAACTAAATAATCTAATTATTTTAATTTAAATAAATAATCTAATTATTTATTTAATTCTATAACTATTATAAAGTGGGCTAATAATTGATTGAGCCCAACAAGTTTAATCAAATTAAATATGAGTTAATTAAATTAATTAATTGGTCCTAATAAGTTTAATCAAACTAATATCTTTGAGAAATGTCATTAGCTATTCATTTTGTTACATTTATAAAATACTTAGTAATTGACTGAAAATCTTTTACAGTCTTTCCCTTATAAATTAATAAATATAACTCAATGAATAGAAGTTCATTAATCACTCAGGATTAAGATTAATTCATATATGATTATATTGTGATAAAATAAATTCTCTTTACTAACGGAGATTAACAGAGAATTAATTTTATAGTGGTCCAGTCCTATATAATTAACATTAAATAAAATGCATCTATTTTTTATGTCAACACATAGAATGATCCCGATAAGACCATTGAATACAATATACAAATGGACTGCACTTATAGTCTATTAAAATAAAGTTTTCGTCTTCATTCAAAGTAAGGACAAGTTTAGATTATTACGCTTAAACTTAATCCTCTCGTATAGATTATATACTAAGTTTAAAGTTAGATATAATAATTAAGAAATTTCACGATATTTGAATAAAATAATCATAATTGCAAATATAATATTAAATGAATAACGTTTATTATTATTTTTTAATCTAAATACAAATAATTATGCTTTTAGAGCACACTTCCAACAATCTCCCATTTGCCCTAAAGTATGTGAGACATGTCTCGTATCCCTAAACTCTCTAAGTGACTCTCAAAACTAGCAGCATGAAGAGTCTTCGTAAAATGATTAGCATGGTTATTTTGTGACTCAATTTTCTTCACCGTGACATCTCCTCGGTGAACAATCTTCCTAATCAGATGATATTTCTTTTTTTATGTGCTTGCCTTTTTTATGATTTCTTGGCTCTTTGGAATTCGCCACTACACCGTTATTATCACAATAAAGCGTAAGGGGTTTATCCATATCTGAAACAACTTCCAAATCCAATAAGATTTTGTAGAGCCATATCATTTTCTTAGCTGCTTCACAAGCCGTAACATATTCAGCTTCCATTATTGAATCGGCAATATACGATTGCTTTATGCTTCTTCATACAATGGCTCGACTACTAAGAGTGAACACTAATCTAGATGTTAATTTTTGAGAATCTACGTCAGATTGAAAATCAGAATTAGTCTATCTGATTGGGATCAAATCCTTACCAGAATAGACAAGCATATAGTTTCTCGTTCTCCGTGGGTACTTGAGAACATACTTTACTGTAACCCAGTGATCATATCCTGGATTGGATTGATACTGGCTAACTATACCCATCGAATAGTAAATATCGGGCCTAGTATACAACATGACATACATTAAGCTGCCAACTGCAGAGGCATAGGGTATTCGTCTTATATCCTCTTCTTCTTGAGGTGTCTTAGGAAATTGTTTCTCAGACAAGTAAATTCTATGGCGAGAAGGTAAATTACCTTTTTTAAAATTCTGCATCGAAAACCTTACAAAGATCTTATCTATGTATGATGCTTGAGACAGAGTTAAGAGTTTATTCTTACGATCTCATATGAGTTGAACCCCAAGAACATAACTTGCTTCTCCTAAATATTTTATTTAGAATTGCTTAGATAGCCATTTCTTTACATCCGATAATACTTTTTTATCATTCTTAATGAGAAGAATATCATCAACGTAAAGAACTAAGAAAACTACTTTGCCCTCATTGATGCGCTTGTATACACAATCTTCATCAATATTTTGCTCAAAGCCATATGACTTGATAACTTGATCAAATCTTATATTCTAAGATTTAGATGTTTGCTTAAGCCCATAAATAGACCTTTGTAGCTTGCAAACCTTTTACTTTTGATCTTGTACTATGAATCCTTCTGATTGAACCATGTAAACGGTTTCATCAGGATTGTCATTCAGTCTTGACTTTTATTTGCCAAATCTTGTAATCTAAACAAGCAGTAATGGATAAAAGAATACGAATGGATTTCAGCATGGTTACTGGTGAGAAAGTCTCCTCATAGTCAACTCCTTCTTTTTGGGTATAACCCTTTGCCACTAGCCTTACTTTAAAAGTCTCCACTTTTCCATCTCCTCTTCTTTTTCTTTTGTAGACCTATTTGTACCCAATGGGTTTAAATCCTTTGGGTAGATCTACAACCTCCTAGACCGAGTTAGAGTGCATTGACTCCATCTCAAGATTCATGGCCTCAAGCTATTTCTCCTTATCAAAATCTTCTATTGCTTGTTTATATGTCAATGGATCGTCTACATTGTCATCGGAGATTGTAACTTGTGCTTCTCCAATTAAAGTGTAGCGTATGGGTGGTCTTACTACCCTTTTAATGTGCCTAAGTGATGGTAGTGTATTTTGACGAGTAGGCATAGTTTGTTGACTTTGTGATCCAATAATAATTGTTGGTTGTTAAGGTTTAACCTCATTGGAAACTAGTTCTTTGATAACAAATTTACTTCGAGGTATGTGATCTCTTTTATAATTATCCTCAAGAAAAGTAGCATTTATTGATATAAATACTTTATTATCTTGAGGGTTATAAAAGAAACCACTTCTTATTTCTTTGGGGTAGCCTACAACTAGGCATAATTCTGAACGTGGTTTCAAATTCCCGGTCTTTCCCTTAAGCATGTGTGCCGAACACCCCTATATGTGAAAAATGCCACAAAGAATGCTTGCGACCATTCCACAACTCTATGGGTGTTTTAGGGATTGATTTAGATGGTACTACGTTAAGAATATACATTATTATTTGTAATGCATATCCCCAAAAAGAAGCGGGTAACGATGAGAAATTAAATATGGATCTCACCATGTCTAGTCACATTCTATTTCTCCTTTCGGCAACACCATTTTGTTGTAGTGTTCTTAGAGCTGTGAGTTGGGATATAATACCACGCTCTTTCAGGTGATCTCTAAATTCAGCATCGAAGTATTCATCTCCTCGATCAGATCGAAGTGTTTTTAATGATTTATTGAGTTGATTCTCGGATTCGGCTCGAAATTCTTTGAACTTTTCAAACATTTCCAATTTTCTATGCATCAAATATACATAGCCATAGCGAGAACAATCATCAATAAAAGTAATGAAATATTCTTATTTTCCTCTAGCTTGTACATTAATCGGACCACATACATCCAAATGCACTAATTCTAAAGGTTCTTTGGCCTTGTTGCCTTTTCCAGTAAAAGGTCTTTTAGTCATTTTACCTTCCAAACAAGATTCACAAACTAGTAAAGTACTAACCCTTAAACTATTTAGGGGTTCATCATTTACTAATCATTGTATCCTATTTAGGTTAATTGACCTAATCTAAGGTGCTAAAGGAATCTTTCATCATTAGAAGAAATCTTTTGTTTCTTAGGTTTTGGTTGTTCTAGCCTGAACATTTTAGTATTGAGCAATGTTTGTGTTTCTGGCCGAATAATATAAAGATAATTTTCTAAATTACTGACGCATATATTCAAACCATTTCTAGAAATAAAAACTAAATTATTATTAAAAGAAATAGAATATCAATGTTCTAAACAATTAGAGACAAATCAAATTTCATCTAAAATTAGGAATATAATAAACGTCTTGCAAAATTAAAAAAATGATCCCTAAACTTAAGCCTAACTACTCCCACTGCTTTAGTTAAAACAACGGCGCCAGTACCCACTCGCATCGTAAACTCACCATCTACCAATGTTTGAGAAGAATTAATCATCTGTAAAGAAGAACAAACATGATAGTGGCATCGGAGTCAACTACCCAAAGGTATTTATTATCTTCCACTAAACAAGCTTCAAGAACAAGTAAATCATATTTACCTTTCTTTTTCTTCTTGAGCTCTTGTAGATAGAGGGTGCAATTCCTCTTCCAGTGACCTTACTTTTGACAATGGAAACATTATTCTTTTGCCTTAGTCTTGTTGCTCTTATTTTTTTTTTTATTATTATTCTTTCTAAGTTTGCCTTTTGATGAGCCATTTCGTCCATTATTCCTCTTTTTGTTAGTGGAAGAGGAAGGCTATTTATCGGTAACATTTACCTCCCCTTATTTTCTAGTATTAATGGATTCATATGTTTGGAGCTTATTGAGCAACTGAGTCATGTTAAACGTAAGTTTTTTTATGAAATAGTTGCTCGTAAATGAAAGAAAACTCGAAGATAGGATTTCTAAGATCATCTCTACCTACGTACACTCATCTATCTTTGCCTCATGAATCTCAGCTTCGTTAAAATGAGCAATCATTTTAAGTACATGCTCACGAACTGAGGTTCCACTCTTTATCCTAGCATTAATAACGGCTTTCATCGCATCATGTCGAGAACATTGTGATCAAGGAATTTCCATTTCACTAAGTTTTTCGCCGATTAATTTGTCATTGGATAATATTGTGATCAAGGAATTTGTCATTTTGCAAAAAATAATAAATAATAGAATTAAATCATTCATGCTCAAATATTATCACAATTATGGTATGACACTTTAAACATAATGCATAATGCATGTTGCAAAAGAATAAAGGTAAAAACCCTAGAAAAAATCTAAAAATCATTTAATTAAACTCTTTAATCAACATGATTTTATTTATTAACTTTATATTACTCCACTAAAAATATAAAGTTGAACTCTTAATTTTGTAGATACATTATAAAATAGAAAATTGTCTTTGTCCATTTAATGATCATTTCATATAGATCAATCCTCCACAAGCGTTCATAATTAGAGCTAGGTCAACTATCCATTAACTTCTCTAATTACATCTTTATCCTTAATCCACATTGATCATCTTTTGAACATTTAATTTGTGAAATTCACCAATTTATTATTATTTTCTTTAACTCTTAAAGAAAACTGAGCCCTCATAATATTTAAGACCAAAATCAATTATTAAGTGAACAACTTATCTAACTTCCTTTCAAAATGAGTGGATTCCATATCTGTGAAAAATGTTCCTAGCTATCAATTTTATTACATTTATAAAATACTTAGTAATTGACTGAAATTTTTATACAGTCTTTTTCTTGTAAATTAATAAACATAACTCAATGAATAGAAGTTCATTAATCACTCAGGATTAAGATTAATCCATATATGATTATATTGTGATAAAATAAATTCTCTTTACTAACGGAGATTAATAGAAAATTAATTTTATCATGGTCCAGTCCTATATAATCAACATTATACAAAATGCCTCCATTTTTATGTCAATTCATAGAATGATCTTGATAAGACCATTGCATACAATATACAAATGGACCGCACTTATAGTCTATTAAAATAAAGTTTCCGTCTTCATTCAAATTAAAGACAAGTTTAGATTATTACGCTTAAACTTAATCCTCTCGTATATAACTATTATATTAAGTTTAAGGTTACATATAATAATCAAGCAATTTCATGATATTTAAATAAAACAATCATAATTACAAATATAATATTGAATGAATAACCTGTATTAATTATTTTCAACAGTATCTAAATACAAATAATTATATTTTTAGAGCACAATTCTAACACAGAATTCTCAAGATTGACATTAGGAATTGGATCAAAATATAGTTGCACATTGTAAACATTAAAATAGAGAGATTGATTTTATATGTTCCTCAAACTATCAAGAAGCGATATGACTTCCCAACAGCGACTTTCGAATTAATGAGACCATCTAAGAAAGTATGACTAATAAGCCATGAAACTATACGTTCATGTATCTTGTATACGTTGATAGTTAAAGCATTCACTCTGAAAAATCCTTATACACTCCATTACCAGTGGCGATTCTACATAACACAATGGGCTATGACCCAAAAAACAAAACTTGTGCAATGTGATACACAAAATAACAGATATATAAATTCCAAAAGTCACATCTCTACTGTAAAGCAAGACTGACCCGTTTTCAACAAAGTCAAAATGGAAGGCACCAATAAGATTCACCATACTCAAGTCCTCTTGCAAGTGGAAAAGATTAAGTTGTAAACGCTTACCCATAAATAATAATGCAGTGGAAAATAATGTAACGGATAGGTAGCGAAAGAGATTGATTCAATATTTCGTTTAGTATAAGAATGCTCAGAGTAAAATATAAATTAAACTCATATTGATTCTAAATGGGCAGCAAAAGAGATAGATTCAATATTTCGTTTAGTGTAAGAATGTTCAGAGTAAAAAATAAATTAAATTTATATTAATTCTGAGAATATTTATAAATTTAGGGCGTTAGATCTTATTGTTTCAACAAATATTGAGAAATAACAAAAACAACACAAATTATGAGTTTATTCAATAACTGAATAATCAAAATAATAAGTTTTATTCTAATGTTAACTAAGACAGATTTATACTAATCATTAATTATCTTAAACCTATTCTTATAAGATTTTTTATTGAATAAAAAATACGACTCAAATAATAATTACTAAATTAATAAAATATTAAAAAGAAAAATAAATTAAAATAAGACTCAAATGAATTAAGACATTTTTAAAATTAATAAACTCTAATTTGATTAAAAATTATTATAATTTTAAAATTGCATCATTCTCCCATTCTTGAGGAAAATTCATTTTCGAATTTTTTTTAAATTTTTATTTCAATTAAATTTTCACATGTAAAAATTTTAAAATTATATTTAAATGTAGATCATAAACTTTAAAGTTTTCAACTTTTGTCATAAAATCTATCTAATCACTCTAATAAAAAAAAACAAATTCTTCAATCATTAATTTTTCTAACAAAATCTTCAAATGATGTTTATACGATTTCTTAAAGCAGTTAATAATTAATAAATTTTTCTCAAATTCTTTTATATGTTGAAAATTTTCGTAATTATCATCTTCGTTCCAATCAAGAGAATAAAAATTAATTATATTATTTGTTACCTTATCATGCTTCTGAATCTAAAAAACTATATCAAATATTGGTAGTTAATCAAAATCAATGATTAAATTTAGAGAAATTGACGTTAATATAAATAACCAATTAACATTATCTTCTAGTGCATTAAAATCGTCCATGACCTCAATATTATCTTCTTCTTTAAGTTTATCATTTCTAAATAATAAATTTACACGTCTTTTAAGATCACGAAAAAATAATTGCAAATCACATTTTAAATCCTTATCAAAACTAATCCTAATTTTTTGCATTATAATTTCAATTTTTTTTTACTCTTTATTTCTAATGTTTTCACCTTTTTATTTTTAATTTTAAAACAAAAATAATTCAAAACTAACTCCAGGGCAAAATTAGAATTAACCTTAACTAAGGTTTGGAGGCGTTGACAGGCATTAATGAAGCAGCAAGGGTTGGATCTTAGAGAACTAATGATAAGTAGTTAATCTGTGGTGGCGGTGTGATTGGACACATGGCAGTTCTCGGCGAATTCGGTGGTGGAGATCACTGTTGTTATTGGTGGTTTTCCAGTCGATTTGAACCGTTTTCGGTAGCGACTTAAGGCGGAGATGGCTGGGCTTGAACGGCTGGCAATTCTGAGTTTATCTCTGGGTTCGGTCGATGGAAACGGTGTTTAGAATGGTGGGTTTTGGCTACGATGGAGCTTTTGCAAGTTGGAACATCTCGAGCGGTGAATCTACGTTTTCTGACAACGGATCGTGACAGGGATTAATGTGCTATGTTGGATAGTTTTGTTGAGTATTTTGGGGTCTTGATCGGTAGAAATAGCAGCCGGCGCAGCGGTAGAGGATGATGGCAGTGGGGTGGTGCTAATGGCGTCTTCAAAGGTAAAAGTTGTTTGGTTTTATTTTTTGTTTTTTTGAATTTTTAGTTACTGTTTTTTTATTTAAAAAAAATTGAAAGAAAAAATAGATGGTATAGATTTTTTTAGTGTGAAGGTGGTATTTTTTGGCGCAAAAATTGTATCCAGCACAAACGTAGATATAATTGCTTGATACCAAACTAATACAGCATAAATTGATGTAGCGGATGAGTAGCGAAGGGATAAATTTGAGATTTCATTTAGTTTAAAAATATCTAAAATTAAAGAAGAAACTAAATTTATGTTAATTTTGAAAATGTTAAAAAAAAATTTAGGACGCTAAATTTCGTTAATTCAACTAATACTGAGAAAAAACAAAAATAACTTAAATTAAGAGTTTATTTTATAATTAAATAATTAAAATAATAAGTCTTATTATAATGTTATAAAAGATATATATTTATATTAACCAGATTATTCTAGACCTACTTTAATTGAAATTGAAATAAAAATACAACTCAATTGAAAATTACTAAACTAATAAACTATTAAAATACATAAATTATAATAGAACTCAAACTAATTAAGATATTTTTAAAATTAATAAACTCTAATTTAATTAATAATTCCTGCAATTCTAAAACTGCAGCAAATAAGGTAATTAAGCATTTTCGTTCCATTACGAGCGAATGTGCGGTTCAGTAATATGATGAACAGCCACATTAATACGTATTTGTATCACCTATAAGGTAGGTCCTCGTATGAAAAATTTCTTCGATAAAAATTTTGTGACAAAATAATTAACATTTAGTCTTAAAAAGAAAAGTTACAAACTGTGAGTATTGATCACAAGCACCAAGAGAGTTCAGCACTTGATCAGACCAGTACACAGAGAACTAAAAAGCTACAAAAAAAAAACACTTGAAATTTCAAAATCACCAACCTTGCTGGCTCTGTGACCATGGGACAATACAGCAATTTGAGTAGATCCAGATTCATGTAATACGCCCACAAGCTTTTCCCATGTTTGTTTGGGATTGCAACTTTCTGCTGCTATAGTGCTGAGACAAAAAGAGTTAATCTCTGACCATTGAAAGACAATTACAGCATAATCAAAATAAAACAACAATTATAAACTCGAATGAAATACAAACTACAGAATTAATGAAAAAGAAATCTGGACACATGCCCTAGTTTTGCTAAAGAAAATAATAATAAATATATGCAACTTTCCTGGCAAATATTTAGAAATAGAAAAAAATAAAATGAGGTCCGAGCAACTGTCCTGTAGATATTTTTCTACTTGGATAAAAAACAATGTACAAGAACTACAAGCAATATCAGCCAAGTGGAGCTCAGCAAGACACTCTTCATTTACTATACACACTGAAAGACTTTAAGAAAAAAGAAACATAAAATTTTAAAAAGAGAAAAAAGAGTAAAATTTTAAAGGCCGGCGTCTCAGCCATTAAATTAATTCAGTGGCTGAGATTTAATAATATATACTTGTTGTATAGGTTAACTATTAAATATTAAAAAAAATTATTTAATGTTTAGTTAAATATAAAATAATTTTTTTAAAATTAAATCATTAATAAAATACCTTTTTATGATATTAAAAAATTAAAAATAATATATTACATTGTATATTATAATTATAATTTTAATAATATTAAATATTATAATTCTATTCTAATTTTAATTTTAATTATATTAAATTTTATAATTTTGATATTAATTTTAATTGTAATTTTATTTTAATAAGGTTAAATAATTTTAATTTTGAATCTAATTTTAATTTTGATTTTAATTATGTTAAATTTTATCATTTCAATTCTAAATTTAATTTCAATTACGCTAAATATTTTAATTTTAATTTTAATTATGTTAAATATTACAATTACAATTTCAATTTGAATTATGTTAAAATTTATAATTTCAAATCCAATTTCAATTTTAATTATATTAAATGTTATAATTTCAATTTCAATTATGTTAAGTGTTATAATTTCAATTCTAATTCCGATTTCAATTTCAATTACATTAAATGTTATAATTATAATTTCAATGTCATTAAATGTTATAATTGTAATTTTAATTACGTTAAATAGTATAATTCTAATTCTATTTTAATTTTATTTATATTAAATATTATAATTTTAAATCTAATTTCAATTTTATTTATGTTAAAAGTTACAATTCTAATTTCGATTATATTAAATGATATAATTTTAATTACATAAAATATTATAATTTCAATTTCATTTACTTTAAATATTATAATTCTAATTATAATTTTAATTACGTTAAAATTATAATTTTATTTCTAATTTAAATTTAAATTTAAATTAAATGTTAAATGTTATAATTTTAATTTTCATTCTAATTTTAATGACATAAAATAATTTAATTTCAATTTCAGTTTTAAGTACGTTAAATGTTATAATTCTAATTTCAATTTTAATTTTAATTACGTTAAACATTATAATTTCAACTTCAATTACGTTAAATGTTATAATTCTGATTCTAATTTTAAACTCAATTTTAATTATCTAAATTTTATAATTAATGATTTTAATTTTAATAACGTTAAATGCTATAATTTTAATTTTAATTTTAATTTTAATTTTAATTACGTTAAATCTTATAATTTCAATTTCGTTAAATGTTATAATTTCAAATCCAATTTCAATTTGATATTGTATAATTGGTTTATACTTAAAAAATTATTTTTAAAAATAAATTAAAAAATATCGCCGGAAACGAAGACCAGTGGCTTGACGCCATTTTTTGGTGATGCTTCAGCGGTAAAAAATATTATATTTTACATCATTAAACTCTATTTTTCTTAATCCACACAATTGTGGGTCATTTTTGACCCCAAAAAAGATTAAAAAATGTCAAATGTAATGATGAGGGGTTGTAGCCACCACCGCCCCCTGTCAAATGGTAGGACAATGACTTACACCACCCCTACCTATGGACAGATCTGTCCATAGATTATAGTGATGCAAGTCACCACCCCACCATTTGATAGTGAGCGACGAAGGCCGCTGCCTCTCACCACCACATTTGACTGTCTTATAGTCTTTTTCTTTTAAAAATGTCTCCACTATTATGTAGATTCGAAAAAATAGACTGTAATATCTTAAAATATAATCTTTTTTTACGCTAGATACTTGTCGAAACACGATGCTGACCGTCATCTCCGATGATAGTTATATATTCTTTTTTTAATGATTTATCATTTAATTTAATTTATTGTAAAAATATTACCAATTATACAATGACATGTATTATTTTGTGCCACGATCCAATTTTTAATTTAATTCTATGGTTAAATTACTTTTATATTTTTTCACTATTAAAACTAACAATAAAAGTTAACAGATTAAGAAAAATTGAGTATTTTATCTCTAATTGGGATAAAGTTGTATTTATGTCTAAAATATTAGGCTAAATTTGTTGTTATCCCTTAAATCCTATAATTCAGATTTTAATTCTAATTTTAATTACATTAAATGTTCTAATTTTAATTATAATTATAATTATAATTAAGTTAAATAATTTTAATTCAAATTTCAATTACATAAAATGTTATAATTTTGATTCTAATTTTGATTTCAAATACGTTAAATAATATAATTTCAATCTCAATTACATTAAATGTTATCATTCCAATTTTAATTTCAAATTCAATTTTAATTACGTTAAATATTACAATTCCAATTCCAATTTTAATTCATTTAAATGTAATAATTTTAATTTCAATTATGTAATTATTATAATTCAAATTTCATTTTTAATTACATTAAATATATTTTCACTATTTAGAATTATAACATTTAACATAATTAAATTTGAAAATGTAGTATACGAAGTGGAATTGGAATTCTTTAGTATGTGAAGTGGGAACGTGTAGTATGCGAAGTGGGAACATGTAATATCGAAACATGTAGTATATAAAGTGGGAACGTGTAGTCTGTGAAGTGGGAACGTGTAATATGTGAAGTGGGAACGTGTAGTATTTGGAGTGGGAACGTGTAATATGTGAAGTGGGAACGTGTAGTATGCGAAGTGGAAACTTGTAGTATCGAAACATATAGTATATGAAGTGGGAATGTGTAGTATATGAAGTGGGAACGTGTAGTATTTGAAGTGGAAACGTGTAGTCTGTGAAGTGGAAACGTGTAGTATCGAAACATATAGTATATGAAGTGGGAACGTGTAGTATGTGAAGTGGGTGCGTGTACATGTAGTATGTGAAGTGAGTATGTGAAGTGAGAACGTGTAGTTTGTGAAGTGGGAACGTGTAGTATGCGAAGTGGGAACATGTAGTATCGAAACATGTAGTACGTGAAGTGGGAACGTGTAGTATTTTAAGTGGGAACATGTAATATGCGAAGTTGGAACATGTAGTATATGAAGTGGGAACGTGTAATATGTTAAGTGGGAACGTGTAGTCTTTGAAGTGGGAACGTGTAGTACGTGAAGTAGGAACGTGTAGTCTGTGAAGTGGGAATATGTAGTGTATGAAGTGGGAACGTGTAGTCTGTAAAGTGGGAATGTGTAGTATCGAAACATGTAGTATATAAAGTTGGAATATGTAGTATCGAAACATGTAGTATATGAAGTGGGAACGTGTAGTATGTGAAGTGAGAACGTAAAGTAGGAACGTGTAGTCTGTGAAGTGGGAACGTGTAGTGTCTGAAGTGGGAACGTGTAGTCTGTGAAGTGGGCACGTGTAGTATCAAAACATGTAGTATATGAAGTGAGAATGTATAGTGTATGAAGTGGGAACGTGTAGTATGTAAAGTGAGAATGTGTAGTATCTGAAGTGGGAACGTGTAGTATGCGAAGTGTGAATGTGTAGTATGCGAAGTGGGAACGTGTAGTCTTCTACCCGCACATCCTCTTTAAAATTATATTTGTAATTATAATATTTAATGTAGTTAAAATTAAATTTAAAATTAAAATTTAGAATTATAATATTTAACGTAATTAAAATTAATATTGAATTTGAAATTATAACATATAATGTAATTAAAATTAAAATTGAAATTGAAATTATAATATTTTACGTAATTGAAATCAAAATTAGAATTTGATTTATAATATTTAACATAATTAAAATTAAAATTTGAATTGGAAATATAACATTTAACGTTATTGAAATTGTAATTAGAATTATAATATTTAACATAATTAAAATCGAAATTAGAATTGAAATTGTAACATCTTACGTAATTGAAATCGACATTGTAATTAAACATAACATTTAAAATAATTAAAATTGTAATTGTATTTGAAATTGTAATATTTAATATAATTAAAATTGATATTAAAATTATAATATATAACATAATTAAAATTAGAATTCAAATTGTAATATTTAATGTAATTAAAATTAAAATTAAAATTATAACATTTAATATAATTGAAACTGAAATTAAATTTAAAACTATAACATTTTATGTAATCAAAATTGAAGTTACAATATTTAATATAATTAAATTTGAATTTCAAATTAGAATTAAAATTATAAAATTTAATGTAATTAAAATTAAAATTATATTTAGAATTATTAATATTTAACGTAATTAAATTTAAAATTAAAATTAATTTTAGAATTATAAAATTTAACTTAAATTTAAATTAAATTTAAATTAGAATTAGAATTATATTTATAATATTTAACATAATTAAAATTGAAATTGATTTTAGAATTATAATATTTAACTTAATTGAAATTAAAATTAAAATTTAAACTATAACATTTAACGTAATTGAAATTGGATTTGAAATTATAATATTTTATATTATTAAAATTAAAATTGAAATTATAATATTTATTATAATTAAAATATAAATTAAATTTAAAATTATAACATTTATTTTAATTAAAAGTAAAAAATTTTGGTATGTATTTTGTCTTTATTTATTTTTATTGATTGTTATAATTGAAATAATATTTAATTTATGTTTATAAATTTTTATATAAAATATGTTTTATTTTTTCAAAATAAATATTATAATAAAATTATTTTTTTTTATTAATTTATTTGTAGATTTAAATAATTTTAAATTTATAACATAATTATATATATTAATTATAATAATATATAAGGGACCTGTAAGAAAAAAATTAAAATAATCAATAATATTTTATATTGACGGTCATTTTAACTACACTGATAGCACCGTAGCTTATCCGAAATATAGTACCGTACTTTTGGAAAGGTTGGGCCTGAGACATAGACATTTTCAACTTTAGCTTATCCGAAATATAGTACCTGACTTTTGGGAAGACTGGGCCTGAGACATAGACATTTTGAAAGATCTTCTGAACTATGGTTGGTTGATGAGACGAAGCTACATCATAGTTAAACAAAACCATTTTGATTTACTTAATTATTTTACTGGATTGTTCTCAAAGATAACATGTATATGTTTTGTCACCTGCTGTCTGTCTGCGAAAGCGACCGCAGGAACAGGAACAAACAATGCCTCGACACTGTCGTTCTTTTATTTGGTTTCTTTTAGGGATGGCAATACTGCACGGGATGGGGGAGTATGGACAAATTTTTGTAAAAATAAAGTAGATATAGAAAAAATTTATTTTTTAAATTATTAATAAAATAGAGATAGGATTAAGTCTCTTCTCTTTGTTTTTTTTATTAATATGTTAAATATAAAATTTAGTATATATTTATATATTAAATAATTTATTATTTTATAATTTATATTCAACTAGAACATATTTTAATAATATATTTTTATTAAAAAATATAATAAAAACTCATAAAATTTATTTATTTTTATTGTAAAGGCTTTTATTTTTAAGTTAGATGAACATTAATTTTGATAAGAATATGAAACAATTAATAAGAAATTATATTATGCTATGCATTAGAATATTACTTAAATTCTTTTTTTCTATTTTTATTTTATTTATTATTTATTTAAAAATTTGTTTATTAATTACTGTTTATATTATTGAATGATATTGTTATATTATTCTAATTTATAATTTGATACTATTTTAATTATAATATAGATTAAATTCTTATATTATTAAAATTTATTAATATAAATTAATATTTAATATTAATAAATAAAAAATGATGAAATAGATGGGAATGAGAAAGGCATTCTCTATATGAGAATTCTCCATTCTCGCCCTATTAAATTTTTTAGAAAATAGAGTAAGGAACAATATTTAAAATAAAAAAATAGGGCGAAATATTAAAAAAGCCTCCTCGCTTCATCTCTAATTTCTTTCACCCCCAAGAAAATAAAAATTATTATATAGGCAATTATATTTATATTGTTAATACTTTTATTTTATTTTATCATTAATTGTACTCTTAAAATGTTTTTCATTGTAGAGTGAAACTAAGCTCATTGGGTTTAGGCCACCTATATAGAAGTGGTTTAGGAATTTGGACCATAACTTAGAAGAGGTTTAACTACGGTTGGTGACAAATACACCCACATTTTTGTAATAATCCCCCATTATTCTTGTTCTTTAATTAGGATATTATTTTCTAAGAAATTATGGGGTAAATTTAGCATTTAATCGGAAAATAATGTTTATTAAAATATAAAATATTTTATATTGTATGATTTTATGTATGAGTGATACTATATATACAAACTACCGTGACATGCAAGTATTGATTAATAAAATATTGAGTTTAATGAAATAAATTGTTGGCACTATTATTTAAAAGTCTAACCAACTCATGCATAACTCAACCCTTGAGAGAACTTAACCCAAATTTTAGATCCAGCGTATTAGGTAACAGAGCCAGTCAACCCATAGATCTCACAAATGAGTCGCAAGAATCATAAAGAGGCATAAATAGATTAAAATTTAAATCTTATTTAAATTTTTATTGATTAATTATTATTCTGTATGAAGAAAGATTTTTCACAAGTGGATAAGTTCTACTTATATTTTTATTTTTGATTGAAACGAATTATAATTCCTAATTCACTTAGGTTTAATAGAATTCATATTTTAATATGGATTAGGATTTATACACTATAAATATACATAGAACCTCACTCGTAATTTATTCAATTCATCACATATATAGATACTTATTCACACATTCGTAATTTGTTATTCTTTTCCATTCTATTAAGAAACATATTCACATTATTCATTCATAATTGTTTTTGTTCAATATCCATTCATTCATAAGAAAAATATTACTACTTTACTTCTCTTTGCAAATACTCTCTACATACAAAGCACATTTATTCTTGGATAAATATTGACTTGAGCGTCGGAATATTTTTTCTTGTAAGAGGTCAGTGCACTCTTGCAATTCTAAGGAACTTTAGTGGTGATGTTTGTAGAGATTTTTGAACAAAAAGTCAGCTAAGAGATGAACTGTCGTGGTAAGAATTGAACCTATATCTCTTGGGTGAAAGACAAATATCTTTACCACTATACTATAATGACTTTTCTCAAATAATGTCAAAACAAAAAATACTAAAATAGAAAAAACAAAAACTCTAGCTCCTCTTGCTACATCATCAGTTGCCGATTAAAATTTTGAAAGACTTAAAAATGGTTGGCCAATCCCAACTAGTCTCACCGTAAATTGCCACCAAAATCACAAAAAAAAGACAAAAATCCAAGAGACTTTATTCACCATCGGTTAATCCTCCACTCAAAAAGGGCTAATTGACCTTTCCCAGCAATTCACGTTGACATCTACCATCAGAATTGTCGAAAAGAGACCAAAACTTGAATCGACTACCACAACTCACTGTTGAATAAGCTCACAATTGCATCTTCTATTTTATGATTCTAAAGAGCTTGTTAACCTAATCTTCATGAATTCAAGAAGCACCATTGCATTCATTATCCTACAGAGGGAAATAAGAATTAAAAAATACTTCATTTTCTAGATTTCGAATTGCTTACCCCAAAATCACCTAAGAACTTTGATTACAAACATTAATTCCTTGATGTTTAAGCATTTTTTTTTTAGGTGTTTGTTACCATCTCTTTACGGCTTGAAGACTCTTTTGAGAAGATCTGTCAATACTTGAATTGTAATTCTAATGGGAAGTCCTTTTTAAGTCAATTACTTCTTCAAAAAGACTTCTAATAATATTCGTAGTTGAAACGAGAACATAAAAATGGCATGCAACCATGATCCATTAGCCACACTTAAATTGATATGTAATCCAAGAAGTGATCGTGACATTAGAAAATCTTTCATAGAATGGTAGCAAATAAAGGAAATAGATATACATAGAGAACGAGATTGAAAGAAAAAAAGGCTTTGAGGATGTAAAATAAGAGATTTAAGAGAGAAAATAAAGATCACAATTTTTGAGAAAACGGTTAAAACAATACTATTGTCTGAATTTTTAGTTCTTACACGAACAAATTTTGAATTATCTAGTAGAGTATTTAAAAGAATGATATGAGACTTCTAATGGAACCAACTAACTTGTTTATTTTTGGATAGTTAGGGAGATAGCACAAAGTGCATATAACTATAATTATCTAAGCAAGATTTAAATTTTGCAAGAAACACTAGAGAAATAGCTAAAAGTTAAGAAAGACCATGTAAAATCACTACACACCTAGGCTGAAGAGCCTACTTGCTACAGACCACAGTAGGGGGAACCCATTTTATATTGTAGGACATATCGAAGACAAAAAGGTTATATGTTTAAATGTTTTTAGTTTTCACTTGTTATCTTAATACTAATGTACTTTCTTTAATTGCATTAAAAGGTGCATGCATTTGATTGTATACATGTTGAAATTTTTTTCAAATGCATGACAATCATACAGTACGTAGCAAAATTAAATATATAATCAATATATACACATGAAATTCAAACCATTAACAGCTTAAGGTTACAGAAACTCACCCTTGAAGAACTTCAGTGAAGAATCACATTCTGAATCTCACACAAAAGTCTATTCGCAATCAAGTTTAGTCCGCAAGATTCGTAAGATTACAGAAGCTAGAATGGTAGCTTGTTTGATCAATGTCCAGTAAGATTGAACTCCGATTTCTCTCAAATAGATGCTAGTTTGTTAAGAATAAAATAGGCACTTATTTGAAACAAGTTCAAAACTTGTTTATGTAGTTAGCAAAAGTGGGGGGCTAAACGCGACATTTGCAAATCTTTTGCCACCTCAATTTTTGTATGGTTGACACTTGTCACTCATGCATCCCATATATGTTGTCAAGTGTCAATCATGCAAAGTCCCTATGTGTCACTTTTCAAACAAGTGGCCATGTGGCAAGATTCACTTTGCCATACAACCAGGACATCTTTGCAACATTTGCAAAGTTTGTTTTTCACTTTCCAAATTAGTCCTAAAATGTATCAGGCTTTTCGAAACTTTCCCAAATCGATCAATACGATCCATCTCCCTATCCTTATACTTAACAAGTATACTTTATATTGTGAAACTCCTTAGTTTCACCTCCGTTTGTCTTTCAGAACACTTCTGCAAGTCCGTGAATAATGACCCACACATACGTTACAGATATACAGAACAGAGCGTTGAACCATACAAGTTGAGGTCAACCATATCCGTATAATCCCTCTACCTATATCTTTAGAAGAGTAGAGATATAGATCATCACTGTCAAATCTCTATATATTCGATTGTGAACTTATCTCCAAATTTATATTTTCATAAATAATATTCACAAACTCCTTTGCGATATTGTTTAACCCTATGGAAAACTCTTTTTTCAAATTTTATACTTAGGCCATAAGACTTCTTGAAATACAATCTCAGAGCATTAAGATATATAATTCACCCATATGAGCTGACAAATTTTATATTTACGTACACCGGACTCTATGAGCATCAGACCATACCCAGAGACACCCAGTGGTTAGACCATGAAATGTCTGTAACATGCGTGGAACTAAAGTATGGTAGATCACTCACAAGCCCACCGTGGTACTCATGTCAAAGGATCATGAATACTACTAAACTCGAGAAGACTCTCCATTAATAACTTTATGAGATGTGTATTAGAGGTCCTCGTGAGTTTATTCAGTATCCAATCTTTACTGAATACTTGCATATCTATACGGACTTTCGCTAAATCCATGGTCTGCAAGACTAACCATCTGAACAATTCAGATATAAACATACACTAATCCAAAAGGAATACCAATTAACACATGTCTATAACCATGGATTAGGAACGATGTTTTCAAGAACATATTGTATAATGACATTTCTTAACACAATTTATAACTCTTTGCAACTACGTCATCACTATATTATTCTCGAGTCTTTGTCCCTATTTTAGACAAGGTTCTAACTCTCTAGAATTACTAACTATAGCGCTAACCTAAACTCTTTTAGATCAGATCTAAACTCATTTAGATCTATAATATCTGAAAAAATTACAAGCTTCTTATTATATAATTATATATTAACGATTATTATTGAAATGTTTAATGTATGTTGGAATGACATATAAGCACCATCTTTAATACTTTCCAGGTTACTTATTTTAAACACAGAAGCTTTCTTTGGAAGAGTTATGCTTAATGGCCCCTCTTCCTTAAAAGTACAGTATCAAAAGACTTATCTAAACTAAAAGTATCCACATATAAAAATCCTTCTATGGAAGAATCGTGTGCCTTACAGACACTCTCCAATGAAAAGCACAACATCATAAAAGGCTTCTCTGATAAAGGAAGCACCATTCACAAAGATTGTCCTAAATAATAAGTACCTTTAGTTTTCACCAAAGGCACTGAGAATGCCAAAAAATATCAGAAAAGTCCTCTGAATTTCACTAGAGGTACTAAGAATGATCTGAATACTAGAGAAGCCTTCGTTATTAGGATTGTATGCCCATTGACCACCCTCCCTTGGAAGCATAAGACTTTCTTAAATAGAAAGCAAAAAACCTTCATTTATCAAAAACATAATATCACAAAGACTTTCTTGAAAAAGGAAACACCATATCAATTTTCTTAAAAATGGTCCTCACATGAAGCACAATGTCACAAAAAATTTTGCCAATCCAAAACATAACATCTCTTTGTAGGAAGCACAAAATTTAAAAAAGACTTTCTTGATTTAAAAGCACTCATATATCAAAAGTATTCTCGAGCCAAAGCACCCACGACTAATAGAATTCAAAAAAACAAGAGCATAAAGGACAAAATTCAAAACCCTTCATCTTATATAAAACCAAATTAAAAGCCCTTCCACAACAGGTTTCAGATGCAACCAACTAATGACAAGGAAGTTGTATTTCGATAATTTTTTTAATTTCATATGCATGCAAAAAGATTTTTTTTCCCCCCACATAATTACATGAATCATCACATGATTGCAAACACAAAAGGTCGGGAACACATGATTATCATATACATGGAATATACTTTACATGATACTATTTAGGGACTAAATTATAAACGTAAGTAGGTATTATTACTTTTAGAGCAATTAAATGAAAACAAAAAGACTGCTGAAGACATCTCCAGCTTTCAAAAGGACATAATTGTCAGAGATGGTAACACCATAAAAAAACATGAAGCATAGAAAGCTTTTAATACATGAAGCACTCGCTGGTAAAAAAGCAAAGAAGTGTACCTTAAACGCTTCTACTTGAAACGATATACTTTTTTACTTATGGGGGGCATCTGTTGGCATTGTTATCTAAAAGCCTAACCTTTAAGAGAACTCAACGTAGATTTCATATTCAACATGTCAAGTAACTAGGCTTGCCAAACTATGGATACTAAAAATGAGTTGCGAGCATTATAGGGAAGTAGGAATGGATTAAAATTAAAATTCTATTCAAATTGATTGATTAATTATAATTTTACATGAAGAAAATTTTTTCACAAGTGAAAAAATCTACTTAAATCATTATCTTTGATAACGGATTAGATTTCCTAATTAACTCAGGTTAATAGAATTCATACTTTGATACGGATTAAGATTTATACACTATAGATATGCATGGAACCTTACTCATAATTTATTGAATTCATCATAAATACAGATACTCATTCACACATTCATAATTCATTCTATTGAGAACACATTCATATTCTTCATTTATAATTGATTATATTTGACATTCATTCATTCATATAGAATATTACTACTTTACTAATCTTTGTAAACACTTCCCACACATAAAGCACCTTTTGTTTTTTTTTTCTGAATAAACACTAACTTGAGTATTAAAGTATTTTTTCTTATAGAAGAACAGTACGCTCTTATAATTCCAAAAAGTACACAAGGGTAAGGAGGTAAGTTTTTTGAGATTCCATCTTTGAGAATCTTTAGAATCAAAATTAATTATGTGGACTAATATATGTATGTTACATAAGTTTATATGAAATATTTTGTATAAAGAATTTATAATAGGTAGTGTTGCTTTCTAATGTGTTTTCAATTACTAAAATTTTATTTCAGAAAGTTACTAAATTACACATAGTAGACTATGTTAATACTCTTTAAAGAAAAAGACTACATTAATAAAAAAAAATTAACTTTTGAAATGAATTGCTCTAATGGTTTAAAATTAGTCTTATAATTTGTATTGAAAAAAGATTGATAATTATAGTATCTCAAAGATTAATTTGTGTTGTAAGGTGGTGGGGGAGGGACAAATCAATGAATTTTACCTCTCCCTTTTTGCCTATAAATATGTGTTCAACTCATTTTGTAATTCATTCATTTTTAATACTTTTAAAAATACTATAATATTTTCTAGAGCTTTCAGTATTTAAGTTATATTTATCTTTTTATTATTTATTTATAATACGTTATCAGCACGATTTTTAGGTAAATTCAATTCTTAACTTTTATATTAAGTTCTTGACTTACATTATTTTTGCATTTTTTATTTATATTCAACTATTATTTGTATTATGTTTATATTATTGTATAATATAAGCCTTATGAGTATGTGCAGTGATTACCATTTATTTGGATCTTTAATTTGTATTTATATTATTTCTATTCTCTTAAATTCTAATATTTTTTTTTATACAACCCGAAGCTTGCATAACAAATCAATAAGTTAGAATATAAAGTCTAATAATTAATCCTATTAATTTAAAACATGAAATTTTATATCATAATTTTTGAATTTATTTCTTTAATTACTTATTCATATAGAAAGTTGTGCCTACTCATTATTATCATCTTACGAAAGGTTATGCCTTCTTATTATTATCAATTTATAGAAAGTCACGTCTCTTTATTATTATCAATCTATGGAAGGTCATGCTATCTCATTATTATCAATGAAAATAATTGATAAGGATTAATTTGGTCTAATATTTATACCTTCCAATATTATTATTTGTTAATTTAAATTAAGATTATTTGATTTTTTATGCTTTATTATTATTTTGTAGGTTTGGAGTCAATTGAGCAAATAAGGATAAAAATCTCATGAAAATAAGTCAAAAACTTTAAACTGCTATAATTCTCTGCTACAATGATTGCTATAGTACCTTGCTATAGTACCAGCCCCGCAGTACCTTGAACGATGCTCAGAATAGTATTCATAGCGCCACAGCACTGCATGAACAGTAATACGGGAAACAGTGCGTGTGAACAGTAATGAACTTATAAATAGAAGATCAAAAAACCTAATTAAATAAAGAGAAGAGGAAAGAAGATAGAGAAAGAATAATTTTTAGAGGATCAAGAAGACTAGAAGATTGAAGACTGCAAAAATATTAGTTTTATCTCTTAAACTCTTTATTGTTCTAGTTTTTAATGATTTTTATGATGTTATTCTTGATAAACTTTAAAACTCTTTATTTCACAAGGACTTAAGTTTTTATTTCTATGGTTAGATTCTGAACCTAATATGTAATTGGATTTTGTTAATTTTTAGTTTATGAACTTAATACATACAATTGATTCATTCTATCTTGTGTTTAATGCTTTTATTATGTATGGCCAATATTATGAATTATAGAGAAACTATGATAAACTTGACAAAGGGATTTGAATGTTTAGCCTATGATAATTTGATGCATGATCATAGGTAACAATTATGAGTTTCATGTAGGATAAATATATACCTAAATAACATTTATGGTATTATTTAGACTTGATCTTAACGAATTACATTCTAATTTGATTACTATAAACATATAAGTGATTATTAGAATGTGTAATTTAATCACTCGACTATTAATAGAGGCTTGTGATGAAGTTAGTGTCTAAGCCAACAATTAGTATTAAGGGATTAACTAAGAGGTTAATAAATTTAATAAAATATTAGGGGATGAGTCTATACCCTAAATTATTATAAAATTTGTGAATTTAACCCTTTGTTTATTTTGTATGTAGGTTAAATTTTTAGTTAATTAGTTAAATTTTATATTATAGTTTTATGGATAAAAGTAAAGTAGGTAAAATTTTAGTAATTGGTTGATAGAAATATAATGAATAGTCTCTGTAGGAATGATATCTGGACTTAAAATCCTATATTACTTGATACGACAACGTGCGTTTGCGCTTAGCTACTATAACATCAATCAAGTTTTTGGTGCTATTGCCGGAGACTATTTTTATCTATTCTTCAGATTAATACTAATACTAAGCTACTTGCTTTTAATTTAGATTTTATTTGTGTTTCAGTTTATTTCTTCTTTTTACTTTGATTTTCTTTTTATTGTACTTTGACAGTTCATATGAAGGAAAAAAAGTGCTGACTTAACTTCTTTTGATCTTAAGATTGAAAGAATTTTGTATAGACTTCAACGTGAACAATGTCAGCGATCTTTAAACATGGAGGAGAATAATGATCACATCATTATAGACGCTATATTACTTGACTGTTGCAGCATTAATGTGGTACCACCAAACACCCAGGAGCTCAAAAACATAAAGACGTTGAATCTTAACATAACAAAGAAGGTGTTAAAGCATAGAAGAAAAAGAAAGAAAAAGAAGAAAGAGAAATATAGAGAAGAAAGGATCGAAAAGAATGGCACAAAAGAACCACTTCACTAATCTAAGATTCAAGTCTTTCTGAAGAAGCACAAGAAAAAAGAACAAGTTTTTGTTGGGTGTTTATCATAGAGTGTGTGATTATACGAGTGTGTGCGTAATTTCAAAAATTACTATATGCGCAGCGGAAGCATGTTACAAAATACACCTATTTTAACAAATTCAACATATATCACATATATGCATAAGTATAACAATTATACAATTATGAACATGATGAACAACATATATCACATATATGAACAAGTAAAACAATTATACAAATATAAACATGATGAACAATATTGTATTATAACACATAATGTAAAATACTCACCTAATGAAGGTAGCTTTACAAATTCTTCAAGTTCTTCAATAATCCATGTGAAAAGCTCACCTTGAAGTATATGTTGAACAATTCTAGTCCATAACTTTTGGTGGGATTAAGGAGCTAGAATGGTAGCTTAGTATTTAGAATTTTGAGCACTTGTATTCAAACTCTTTTGAATACAATTTTTGTTTCTTAAATGGAGATGGTAAATATTTTCTATACAACTCTTGTATTAATTAAAAATCTTTAACATACAACTCTTGTATATTAATATTAGAAACAATTTCTACATGATAATTATTTTGAACAACTCTTTGCAAAATAATTATCTTTTTCTCCATTTACATATCATTCATTTTTGGCCATCCATTAAAGAAGGAGATGAAGAGAAGTTTGTTTATTTTTCAACACTTGAAAGAATAAAACTCAAAGAACTCTCTCTTACCTCTCTTCCTCCCATTGCCAAATTCTTCTCCCAAAATTGAATGAATGAATGAATAAATTCAATTGTTTTGCCAAAATTCATTTTGTTTATTCAACACTTTGATTAAACAAAATAAAGAAAATGAAGTGCTCCACCAATTTTATTGTTGGTCTCCCATTTAGAATTAATTAAACCAAGCACTAGAATAATGGCCACCAAAATTAATCTTTACCTAACAATTATAATTACTTTAATTATAATGGGTAATTAAATGGCCAACATCTAGGCCACTCATTGTATTAAAATACAATGCCATGATCTATATATATTATAATATTATCTAATAATATAATAATAATATATGATTTAATTATTCAAAATAATTTTGAATAATTACTTTTTACCTTACTAATTTTTACTACCATGGTTAAATGGTAAAAAGGTAAAATCAAATCATGGAACAAATTTTGTCATTTGTCAATATTCTATTAATTAACAACCCTTGTTAATTAATTAAGAGATGTACTTAACAATTAAGTCTTGACAAATGTATAATCCGAGGGATCCCTAAACAATCGTTCTCTTTTGCTGAAATTTATTGGATCGACCTATTCAATCCAATCCGCTACCCCAGTGCACAACGAGTATACTTCATATTGTGAGACTCTCTAGGTCCACACCTAATTTGTCATATAGAGCTCCTCCATACGTCCGTGAACAATGTCCCACACACACGTTACGGATATTACAAATTAGCATGTTAGATCATAAAAGTTGAGGTTATTACATATTCGTATAATCCTTCCATCATTTATATCCTTGAAGAGCAGAGATATAGATCATCACCGTCAAATCTCTATTTGCTCAACCACGAACTTATCTCCAGATTTATATTTCATAAAATAATATCCACAAACACTTTTGTGATATTGTTTATTCCTCCGGAATATCTTTTCTGAGGTTTATGCTTGCCGCCACAAGACTTTCTGAAATACAATCTTAGAGCATTAGGATATATAACCCACTCATATGAGCTGATGGATCCCATATCTACGCACACCGAACTCCATGAGCATTAGACCATACCCAGTGACACCCAGCGGTCAGACCATGAAAGGTTTCTGACATGTGTGGAACCAAAGCATGGTGGATCACTCACAAGCCCACCGTGGCGCTCAGGTCAAAGGACCACAAATACTACTCAACTCGGAAGACCCTCCATTGACGACTTTATGAGATGTCTATTGGATGTCTTCGTGAGTCTGTTTAATATCCAGTCCTTACTGAATACCTGCATCTCTATACGAGCTTCCTTCTAAGCTCATGGTTTGCTAAGACTAACCATCTGGACCATCCAGATATAGACATACACTAATCTATATTAATAGGTTTCACCGATAGACCCGCATCAATGAAATTAGATCAGGAACATTATGTTTGAGAACATACTTGCATAATGACATTTCTTAACACCATCTGCGAATTCATTGCAGTTATATCATTACTAATATATTCTCAGGTCATTGTCCCATTTCAGACAAGGCTCTAACTCATTAGATTTTGCTAACTCTTAGTACCACTAACTCTTAGTGTTTATAACTATTAGCGTTGCTAACTCTTAGCCCTAGTCTAAACTCTTTTAGACCAAATCTGAACTCCTTCAGATCATACAATGTCTAAAACGTTACAAGCATCTTACCATTTAATAAAAATAATATTAACGATTTTATTAGAAATAATAATTGTATAAATACAATCACTATATATTTATACATTATGGGATGGCACGTAAGCACAAATCCCAACAGTTTTTACCCAAGATCTAATAAAAAAAATATGAAAGCCAAAATAAATGAAGCCCATCAAGCTCACAAATAAAGATGCTTCCATCATTAACTTTGATCCTCCATAAGAGTAGAAAAGAATCTCGTCAAGTCGACGACGCTAAATCAAGCGCTTTTTTAGAGGCAACCCAAATACTTTTATTTTTATTAGCTTAGTTTCAGTATTAGTTATGTTAGTTTCTTTTTTTTGTAGGAATAAATACAGTAAATCGAGCATTCAAGGAAGCAGTACGAGCAATTACATGCATTAGAAGTAAAGAAAATCACAGTCACATTCATCAAAACACAATGCTGCATTGCTTAAACCTCAATTACCAGGGGAGTTTTTCTTACTTTTAAATTTATTTTTAGACATCGAGTGACAGGACCCGACCCGAGACCCTCTACTATAGATCCTAGCGGCCCTGCCGGGCACCCCGACGGAAGTTTCTCCGAACCTAACTGGGTAAGTTAAGAAATTCCGAAAGGCGAACCCCTTTTTAAATCTTGTTGCTACTAAGAAGATCTAGTAATATACATGAAAATGACATCTTAGTTTTAAAAACAAACGGATAGAGTTTCCCCTGTTTTTCGAAAAATCTATATAAACCTGCAAAGAAATTTCACTTCTAATTCCAACCCATCTCAATTCTACTAATTCGGACCTCCGGTCCTTTTCAAATCAAATCCAACACAACTCAATTATTTCGTGTAAATCACAAAATAAGCATAATCATAAAAAGTAAAAACGATCATCATAAACTAGAAATCTCTTCTTCTTGATTCAACACATACTTACAAATATACATGCCTACAACTATTATGCATAAAGTAAAGAGTGCTATTAGCACATTTACATGTACAAAAATTATCTTTGGATTCGGCACACTACTCGGCGATAGAAGAATCAGCAGCTTGCGTTCCGAGACCTGCACCTGGGAAAGGGGTTTAAAACATAAAACATAAAACGAGTGAGCTAAAGGAGTTCAGTGAGTGTAAATGAGAATTCAATTACAAGAATATTATACAAAGATAGCAATTTCTAAAGTACATGCAGAAATTATGCTTCTAAAACGGATGTAAAATTGTAAAACGGTCTCTAATATCACATGCTAATGAAATCTTGCCTAGCGGGTTTTATCTACATCTTTGAAAAACTATATTCAGAATCTGTATAACATAATAACTGCTGTATGCATATAAATGCATAAATGCTATCGGTAAATCGAAAACTAGTAAAATTCTCGCTCGGCCATTATCTTTCTAAACTGTACCAATGGTAACCCTAAAGCTCTATACCCACGCAGCGACTCAACTAGCACCGCATACGTGAGTAGGTCATGGGGCACCTCAACTAGCAGCACCCACAGTGACATCTCAAGACATCTCACTGGCTACGCAGCGGAATCCTACATCGCATGCATATAGCGAGACAATATCCCGTACACATAGAGCGACTCACATGACTTGACATCCCGACTTCCCGGAGTTAGTGACACACCCCCAAGACCTGCCCATGTGCACGGGATATACCGGCCGGGTCTAATACAATCATCACCACCATAATCTGAAGGTACCAATGGCCTTAAAACAAATGCAGAAATTTTAAAACTGTTTCACAAATCAATCATGTAAAAGCGTGTCTATGAATATATCAAGATCATAAATCATGTTTATGCATCGAAAGCTCATAAAACATACATAGTCATTGTGCAAACACATAATAACCGAAAAGTAAAAGAAATGGCAGATTTTCACTCACAACCGCTCCGCGCTCAATTTCGTTCCCGATTCCTGCTCCCGTTAACGCTCTCGGTTATCCTCACCTACACGCCATAAATGACATTTAGAATCAAATCGAACACTAGAA